>CM067362.1:67437620-68142858 GCA_034401795.1 Chaetoderma sp. LZ-2023a
AGTTAGTTAGTTAGTTTAGAAACTATTAAGCATAATCTCTAGGAATCGTGTCGTTAATTATTCGCTATCTGCAATGAGAACAAAACCCGCGCCCCTTGTCGTTCTGAACCACTGGCACCACGTTACCAACTGTGGTACACCGACAGTGAACTTGACGTACACGTAATAAGACAGTGCAGCTCATAATTTATACGTTAACACGTTTACAAAACAAAAAACAGAAACGCGTTAGATAGTCCAATTTTGTAATGAAATTTTACATTGCCTTCGGCAGTAATGGCTTTCAATCAAACTAAGTTCAAAATATTCGACAGTACGTTTTATTTTGTTTCCCTCTACGTGTGATTTTTAGAAACTATTATTTAAATCTGGTGTGTAATATTCAAGTAGTGATTAGTAGCTGTTACATATACGGCTAACACGCCGTGTGTAGATGTGCATTCGCAGATCTGTGCATTCGCTATGCGCATAATTTGTTCATTCAATTCTCGATTGCTACTTGAACATCAGATCGTTTCAAACATTAATTCGCAAGTTGCGCCTTGTAAATATTTAACAAACGTCTAAATTCGAAAACTTGTTTAAAATTTAGTAAATATTTTGCTGAATATTTTGAAACTAATTTGACTGAGACTTGAGAGATATTGCTGCCTAATAATAGACCATCACTGTCGAATTAGTTTTAAAATAGTGAACAAATCAGAACAACCTACCTCTATAATTACGTTGAAATTGTGATCTTTGGAATTCAGGCGGCAAATGGTTAATGCTGTTTAAATCTAAAAGCTACCATCGTGTGTGGGTGAGGGGTATCACTAGGCGTCAGTGTTGTATCACCTGTTGTTAAGTATGCTAAAATATTCACAAAATTTGGCATTGTTTTAGACGGGCAACAATTATAGGCGTAAGCGAATAAAGTCGACCGACGCTTTTAGGCCCAGTGAATACACACGATTTCTTTATATGTAAGTTTATCTCAGCGTTACGTACCGATACTGCCAGTTGAGAAATGTTGTCATACAAACAGAACAGAGCGGGTGTTATTTTGTTTGTTTTCTGTACTATCTGGGAATTTGAGTAATAAAACATATTTAACAAATTAGAGGCCTAATCGTACTAAAGACACCATAGTAGACACATTGCGGAATCACGCACCCACGCACACACGCACGCAAGCGCGTACATGCGTGCGTGGGTGCGTGATTCCACAATTTGTCTCCTATGATTCCTTTAGTACGATTAGGCCTCTATCTTGTTAAATATGTATATACATAGCTGATGTGTTTACTCCCTACCCCCACTCCCCCACCCCAACCACCCACCTTGCGACATCCCGCTACCAGATCCACCGCAGGCATCTGTCATCCCATGAACGTCAAACTTGCACATGTATGCCTTCCGGCATGCGATTATTCAGTAAAAAATCCCAATGAGAATCATTGCTTATATAAACCACAGGCAACGCTGACTATTACGACTATACAGCGCGCAATAAATAAGATTAATTAGCTTAATGTCTAGACGGAGTCTTTGTTAATTGGCCCAGATTTAATGTTATATATGTTCCGAACAACCTGTTGTGAATAACTTGTGATTATATATAAATCTTATATGAAGTAACATGTAACACTAACCCTGAGCTCAATAGAGACATCGCTTCTATCACCACCACTATATGACGTGGAGTAACGCGGTTATAAGATATGACATCATCGTACTCCCATTTGATCGAGAAATAAACTATGTTTAAACCAACTATATGACGTTATAATCGATTACGTCAAGTGTTGGCTGACGTCACACTCATAATTACGTATATCTCCGTCACGAAAATCGAAGAGTATGCGAATTAAATTGATATTCTTTGATGAATTTATAATTTAATAAGCATTCTGTTGATTATTTCGAAACTAATTTGACTGAGAGCTGTTGCTGCCATGCTGCCATAGGCAGCAACAGCGCCCAGTCAAATTAGTTTCACAATTTTCAATAGGTTATCTGAATTAAAAATTGGCATTATATTTGTTTAGGGTTTAAAATATATAAATCGATTCGAACACGCGGAACAGTGGACGGAGCTCAGCTAGAAATGGGCGGGGCCTAGCTAGAACACGATCACTCAGCTGTAGGCCTACCCTCATGTGCCTGACTACACTTCGCCATTTGTTTTATCCTAGATATGATATGATATGATATTTTTTAGCATTTTTGCCGGTTTAGGCAAATCATCATAAAGTACGCGAGACAATCAATACAACTTACAGTAATTAAAGGTGCATGCTCGCGCCAGAATGCTTGAGAATGGAATTGTTGAGATTATGTGCTTTTGGGGGTTTGGATTGTGTGCCTCGATGTAGTGGGGCGGGGTGAGTCATGGCGCATGATGATTTGATTCCATATAAATAAATTTCGTACGGTTAGTTGTGAATTTGGATGGGAGACTCGTGCCTCTAATTCAATTTGGCAGCTTAAAGAAATTATATTAATTAATATGCGTGGTCAAGTCATCACGTGCTGGGATTTATTTCGTTTCATTGCATCTGGGTGCGCAGTTTAGGCCTCTAGGAGCATGTCGTTTTAGCAGTTTTATTTTCGGGCATTCAGCTGTGGATATGCACCTTTAAGATCTATTCACACACACACACACACACACACACACCCTTCCAAGTATATCCCTTGATCATATGACATCATAATCAACTACGTGATCTGTAAGATGACGTCACAATCATGACGCCATGAATGCCTCGATATAGGCAGTCTTAAAGGATTAATAGTCTGACACGTACGAATTCACCTTTCCAAAGTATCCATTCATCATCTGACCTAGTATGACGTCATAATCAGTTCCGCGCGCGCGTGTGTGATGACGTCACAATCATTACGTCACAAAGGGTTCCATATAGACAGTCATCAAATCTCAGAGTCTGACACGTTGTATAAATTGTATGTCTTTGTAATTCTTTGCTATTTAATAGACATGCTGTTGGATGATTTGAGGCTGGTTTGACTGGGCGCTGTTGCTGCCTTAGGCAGCACCGGCGCCCAGTCAACTTAGCCTCAAGATACCCAACAGCTCATCTGTATAGCTTTCTGGAAATCGATAATCAGGCATAATCTATTGCATAGTGTACATATTTCGACTTTAGGGATAATCAATGCATTTATTAATTTATTGTTTATGAACGTATATAATAGCTGACCGTCATTGTAGGTTTATACTCTGTACACTCAAGGGCCTATGGCCTAATGTGGAATCAATAAATCAAAATCAATCATGTATGAAGCGTGATATCGCTCGTCTTGTTTCATATAAGATTAGCTAACTGGGCTACTCATTGTTTAAAACGAGGACGTTTATGCATACACAACTTTTCACAACAATTTCCACATTATATGCGATTAACCCTTTGAACGATAAATTACGAAAAATTATCTACAAAGCAAAAACCGTTCTGTTGAGGTTCCTATCAAATTAACTTCAAAATCTTTAACAGGTTACCTTGGAATTGAGGCTCTGGGGGATTCATAGTTCAATGGGTCAAACGGCTATTTCTATTATCTGTGTTAGACTCTGCGGCCTTGGAGCGGCACAAGGGCCCTCAGCGATAATGTTATAGTTGTTAATAGCCATATTACCAATAATGGATCTTGATAATTATGAACACCAATGACAATGTCTGTTGATAATTATGGTGTATTACACGTAGCAACACGCACGTGCGCGTGACGCGTATACCACATGTCTTATTACACTCACATATAACCAATTTAAATTTGACATTTTAACCCTTTAATGACTAAATTTATTTAAAAAATTTTAAAATTTTGTTGAATGTTCATTTGCAGGCCAAGAGAAGATTATTTTTAAAAATTTACCACTGGAATGATTGGCTCGGTTATCGAGCCAGTCATTCCAGTGGTAAATGTTCAAAAATAGGATTCTCTTTGTCTGCAAATGGACGTTCCTCAAGATCACTACAGAGTCCAGTTTGGTCATCTTAGGCGTGAAAGGGTTACACCAAAATGTCTAAAATAGACATGATGGAGCGGAGTAGACACGCATGAATAAACACTCTAAAGAAGCGCTTGAGTCTAAGCATATCGCTATTTTTATCAAATGGCCAGATTATATGTTAGTAGATACATCCATTTCTACCTATGCCCACCCATTTCTAGCTAAGGCCCGCCCACTTTCTACGCGCGTTGGAATCGATTTGAAACTCTTGACACCTGAATTCGTAGAATTACGTCACATGTAGGCTGATGTCACACTAATTTACAAAATGAATGATGTAGCTACGTCTGTCCGGAACTTTTAAAAATCCGTAAGTTGTACGAATTGTATGACTTTACTATTTAATAACCATTTTGTTGAATGTTTTGAAACTAATTTGGCTGGCAGTGCGTGGGCGGAGCTTAGTTAGAGATGAGTGGGGCATAACTTAAAGTGGATTCATCCACTACATACAGAATACGGATATAAAGACTTGAATCTACCCTACTGATACCAAAAGATATTATTTAACCTAAAATGTTTACCCTGAAATTGAAACTTTGGGAATTCATGATTTAAAGCGTTATAATCGATCCAAACGTGACTACACAGTGGGCGGAGGTTAGCAAGAAATGGGTGGGGCATAGTTAGAAAGCTCGTTAATATTACGAATATAGTTGACAGAAAAATATGCCCTTTTAAAATTCAAAACGGATACCTCCAGAAAAGATATGAAATGCGGATAAGAATTTGTGTACATCGCGTAATACTGTTGTTATACGAAGCACTGGATTGATGCCTGCATTAAGCTGGTGATACAAGGATTAGGATGATACCAAAAAGTAACACGATCCACTTTGCTTCCAGAGACATCATCAAATGCATAATGTCTGCAAATCATTGACCGCATGCCACACATTTTGCAAAATCTAGTACCTTCGCTTTGTTGACGTAACAAGATGGCCGGTCATTACCACTGAGGCGTAATCTTGACACGAAGCCACACCTCTATGTTCGACTGGGCACCTATATGTGTCAATCCTTATACGTGCGGTTATAGTACTGGTAGTTCAGTTGATAGCAGGTAGATATATACGGCTGAGTTTGTATGTATTCTTCATTGCAATGCTAAAAGTAATGCATAGATACCTCATAACGTCACACGATGATCGTAGCATAATCAGTGCATTCTCAATAGAGGATTCAAGTTTATCCATCAATCATATGACGTCATAATCAACCACGTAACGTGCAGGGTGGCGTCATAATCAATGACGTCATGCATTACCTAGATAAGTTCGTCACGAACGCATAATTGATGACGAACTAAGCGCACCCAGTCAAATTAGTTTCAAAATATACAATAGCTTACCTATATAGTTTTCTGGAAATTTATCTTCAGAGAGTACAGGGAGCGATCGATCCCAACATGGTCAATGCGAGGGTGGAGCTTAGCTAGAGATGGGCGGGGCAGAGCTAAAACATGATAGCGCCATTACATTAACTATCAAATTGAATCATATCATCCATGACGTCATAATAGAATATCAACTCTCTGATTAGTTAATTGATGGATCTATTTCTACACAGGCCGCGCACATTTCTAGCGAAGCACCATGCGCGTGTTGGGATAGTTTTGTATACTTTGAATCCTGAATTCCCAGAATCCCAATTTCAAGGTAACTACACAGGTAAGCTGTTGACTATTTTGAAAGTAATTTAACTGGGAGCTGTTGCTTGTTTCGCATCTTAATTACTTTTTAAAATATTCAACAGCCTACGTGTAGGCATATGTTTACCCTGAAATTGAAACTTTGGGAATTCATGATTTAAAGCGTTATAATCGATCCAAACGTGACTACACAGTGGGCGGAGGTTAGCAAGAAATGGGTGGGGCATAGTTAGAAATCTATTCTACTGATACAACCAGGACACCGGCCATGTGATATCTTGGATCAAATTGTAATTGTAGTTCGAAACTTTCATTTATTTTTATCATCGAAATTACATAACACATAATACGTTATTTGTAACGTTACACTCTTATTACAATAGACGAAATGATAGGCAACACAAATCAAGTTTGAACAATGAACCTGCTCTGACTGTCTGATGCTAACAATGAAGGAATCTAGTTTTAGTTATGCCCCGCCCATCTCTAGCTAAGCTCCACCCACACTTCGCCCGTGTTGTGATCGATCGATCCCTAAATTCCCTGATTATCGAATTCTAGAAAACTACACGGGTAAACTGTTGAATGTTTTGAAACTAATTTGACTGGGTAGGCAGCAACAGCGCCCAGTCAAATTAGTTTCAAAATATTCAACATCATGTTTATTAAATAGTAAAGATATACAATTCGTATAACAAGCCCGTCATCAACTCATAGTCCCTTCGCTCTCCCACTCCGCTCCCGTATCGAGTCCACGAACATCGAAGCTATGTGAGTGGGCGTGTGTTATTAAGATGTCTTCAACTACGCGTTCGTGACGTACCAGCCAAAGCAGTTTCAAAATAATCAAAAGTATGTTTTTAGTAAAGACATACAATTCGTGCAACAACGGTTAGTCCGTCATCAATTAAGCGTTCATGACGAACCTAACCACGCCATTCATGACGTAATTGACTATGACGTCATCCTACACGTAACGTAGTTGATTATGACGGCATATGATGGATGGATAAACTGGAATTATGTAGACAAAGCAATGGCGCGATCAAATCTGTCATTCAAGTATTTGACGTAACAATCAACTATGTCACGTGTTAGCTGACGTCACATTAAAATGACGAAAGAAAATCCAAAAGTCTGAAACGAATGTATAAGAATTGTGTTTTTGCCGAATTTAAAATTTAATAAACTTCTATTGAATATTTGGAACCTAATTGAACCGAGAGCTGTTGCTGTCATGGGCCATAGGCATCAACATCACACAGATAAATCTGTTTCAAAACATTAAACAGCGTACTTGCACAATTACATTGAAATTGGCATTTCGGTTTCCAAGGGAATAAATAGATTCAATCACGAGTACAAAGTTCAAAATAATGTTTATTAAAAATTGTAAATTCATCAAAGACATAAAATTCATAGACATTCGTGACAGACTATTCTTTTCGATTTTCATGATGGACCCGTTTCATTTTGATTGTGACATCACCTAACGCGTGACATATTTCATTATGATTTCAGGTATCTGAGTGACAGCTCGGATCCATCTATTCCAAACATATAATATTCCATTTCGACAAAATAATAATATTTGCTGATACATGCTACAATATTAACAAAAATGTTTGTGTCAGCAAATATCTTTTGTCAAAATAATTTTAAAATGGTTCTTTAAAATCTTTAATATGTAATACGTTATGGAAATATTCATATAATCCACCCAGTGATAGCGTGATGCTTGATGACGGGCTCATGCACTATGTACTAATAAGTTTTGAAAATAAAACAGTGATATGACTTCCTAGCTAAAAGGTCACTGATGTAGGTGAAAGATTGACAAAAGATTCACATCACGCAATTCACAGTGTCTTAAACCTATGAAACCGGAACTCATTTAATCTCGATTTCAAGATAAGCAGTTCAGTATTTTGAAGTTAATTTGACAGGAATCTGTTGATGCCATATGCAGCTAACTTCAATATAACTGGAACACAGCAATGGAGAGATGCAATCTGTCACTCAAGTATAGCGACGTCATAATCAATTACGTCACATATATGGTGACGTCGCAATCAAAATGCATGATGAATTACGTATCTAGGGCCGTCATGGACATCGGATAGTGCGTTAAGTGTACAAATTGTATATATCTTTACTATATAAAACATTCTGTTGAATATTTTGAAACTAATGTTACTGGGCGCTGTTGCTGCCAGATGCAGCAACAGCACCAAAGCAAATTAGTCTCAAAATCGTGAACATATTAGCTGTATAGTTACGATGAAAATGGGATTCTTAGAATTCAGGATTCAAAGTATATACATCGATCCAGACACGCACACAGCATGGGCGGAGTTTAGCTAGAGATGGACGGAACATAGGTAAAGTGGATTCATGCATTGGTGACTCACTCTGGAAATGACCCTGCATGTGCAACAGGTTAATCTGGAAACGTTTTAAATGTTTTAAGGCACCCTCAGATGCTATTAATTTTATTAATTTATTTCACGATTTCAATTTTCACTTTTTCTAGGATGATGTTGCGATGCCAGATCCCAAGATGACACAATCTATGTGGGTGTTATTGATCCTGGGAATTTGTCTATTGATCCCTTCTTTGGCGGGTGTGGTATATTTTGCCAACAAACGACGCTGTCCAAAGTTCTGTCGAATGATATGTGCGTGGTGTAGGGTAGCGCAGCCCAGGAAAATAACTAACACAACCCAGACAAGTGAAGATAACTCGGCATCTACATTGGTAGTGTCTATTGAGCGGAGTGCAGTTACAGTTCCTGAAGAGCATGCCAATGAGGCTGCTACGCATGTTGTACAAGACAGATGTACTCAGCCAAGGCAAATTATTCGTTTAAGTGATCTCTTCGCAAAACATGTAGAAGAAAACTACCGTGATGCGGCATTAGATTTACCGCCCGCGTATAACGAAGTGATAGAAATGGATAGAACAAGGGCCCAACATGACCATGACGTCACAGAGGCTAATTCTGCATGCAGCCGGAACTATGGCGGTTATTGCGTAAATACCTCATCCACAGAAATACATGGCAGCCATACTGCGTGTAATAGCATCTTAACACACCGGGATGCTAGGGACAGAGTGATGGATGAAAACACAAACAACGACATGCCTTCGAATCATAATCATTTACAAAGAATTAGCAGTCACGTGACAGATAGGCACGTGTTAGATTCTGGTCTTGGTAACCCGGTGAGAAATTCTGACTCGATTCCTGGGAATCAGGATAGTATGCATAACTATAATAATCAAATGGCTACCGTGTTAGAAATTACGAGTAATTCGACGAATTCTACAGCATGTTTAAGAAATGACGTGGACGCGGAGGAGCTCCCTTCTTATGAGGAGGCATTGCGGTACATTTCAGAAAGTACACTGTGACGTCAAAAGATGCTTTCCTAGAACAATGGACCTTTCCAGTTTTAGTTATGCCCCGCCCATCTCTAGATAAGCTCCACCCACATCTCGCTAGTGTTTGGGATCGATCGATCCCTGAACTCCGTGACTATCAATTTCCAGAAAACTATATTGCTAAGCTATTGAATATTGCCTATGGCAGTAACAGCGCCCAGTCAAATTAGTTTCATAATATTCAACAGTAAGTTTAATAAATGGTAAAGACATACACTTCGTACAACGTGTCGGACTATTAAGCGTTAAAGACGGACTAAATCGAGTCATTTATGTCATACTTAATTGTGACGTCATCCTACACGCCACTTAGTTGATTATGACGTCAGACGATGGATGGATAAACTGGAAAGGTCAATTGGGGAGATGTAGAGAAATGTTTGTTGAATTCCAGCATGGACAGCGAAAACTGCACAAATTTGTGTTCTAGTTTATACATTATCATTGCTTAGGAAACTGGATACTATCAGATTTGCAAAAAAACAGAAACAAAAAAAACCCCACCCCCATACAATTCGTATATCTGACAGATGTTAATGTACATGCCAGGGCGAGATTCGTCATTCATTATGCATTTTGATTGTGATGTCAGCCTGTGCGTGACGTTATTGATTTTGACGTCATATACTTGAGTGACAGATTGGACCCATCCCTTAGAATTTGACAGAGAATCGAACACAAATCCGACGAAATCGCCAAGCATCATAGCCCACAAACGCTTCCACAACTCGAGCGCCTCAAGTCTTGCGGCTTTGGTATGGTGGAACCGTCTGTTGGCTATGATGCTTGGCGCTTTCGTCGGTTGGGGGTTCGTTTCCCTGTCAATGTCAAAATACTGTAATGCCACGACTACCTGTATATGCCTTACAATGTAACAAATTAAAGACCTTAAATTTGAAAATTATTTTTATGTTCTCACAACAAGAAACGCCATTACTCTATTTCTTTTTAGAACACTAAACCATAAACTGACCATTGAAACTGGACGATGGACGAAAATTGATAGACAAAACAGACTATGTACAACTTGTAAAGAACTCGATGACGAAAATAATTTTCTTTATAAATGCAACAAATACAATGATTTAAGAGCAAAATTTATCCCACTTTACTATATTGCAAGAGCAAATTCTAACAAAACAAAACAGCTTTTAACAATGTGCAACGAACCTGTGCTTAAAAAGATATGTAAGTTTTTTATATTTTCAAGGAGGCCCAGACAAAATAATGATGGCGAGTGAGGAGGACATGTAACCGATATTTCCGAATAGGTCATTGAGTGTAACAACCGTGTGTATGTATATGAAATAATTTGCAATTTAACCCCTCTTGTGTCGGCAGCACATTAAAGCGATCAAAATACTACTTACTTCAATGAACCATTTGATTGCCAATACTTTTCAAGGAAATTTAGATTTTTGGAAAGTATCTTTTGTAAATTTATAGCAAAAATGGACATTTCTCAAGATCACTGCTACGGTCGTTTTTTTTACCAAGTTGATCATTAAAGTGTTAACTCGATACAAGATGGTTAAAGAATGATAATGTATGCTTTAACAATTCACCACACGATATATGAATACTATATGAATACGACAGTGCCTCTTGCCCCCCCCCCCCCCCCCTCCTCTCACCATTAACTGGAGAAAATGCTCAATTCTCCGTATACCACCTTCGTGTGTATGAATTGTATATTATTGATGGATCAATTTAATAACTGTTTGCTATTCTGAAACTAATTTGACTTGTGAATATGTTCAATTACGTTTCTCTTTGCGCCTTTTACAAATTGTAGTTCGTTTATAAATTAGCAATTTAATGACTTCCGAATATTTTGAAACTAATTTGGCTGAAAAAATTCTCACGTTACCTTCCATTTGTGCCATTATTCAAGTGTACGATTTGAGTCACAATCTAATAGCTGTCGATTATTTCGACCTTTCTCCTTGTGCTACTTTCGAGTGTAGGAATCGCATTTTGTTGATAAATCTATAATGAATATAATTATGTATATAAAATCTACGGTCATAAAATATAGTATCAACTGTAATACCTCATATGCATATACAAGGCCTGAGTGTAATAAAGTGAAATTGAACTTGAACATGCAGTTGATTATGCCGCCATAAAATTGACTGAGAAACTGGATTTGGAAATTGACGAGTGGTCTCTTATGACAGGCGGTCCCCAAATACAGGTGGTATTTATAGCCGGTTTGAGTGTATATAGAAATGGGTTCTACTGACTAACGTAGCACAATTTTCAATGAAATTCATTTAAATATAACTGGACTGTATTTCAATACGGGCGCCTAGAAAACTATGCTCCATGGATATCCATTGTATGAAATTTACCCAGGTGAATTAATTGTCAAGAATTTAATCAAGTGAAATAAATGTTGTTGCTTAGGTCATAGGCTGACATTGCATGGATGGGCCGATTTTATTTTACACGGCCGAATAATAGCTGCCAGTTATGTCACCTCAGTCCAAGTCATTGGAGATATAGATATTAGGATAATACATTTCGTGACATAATTAACGAAATCTACACGATTTCTCGATAATTTTGGCTAAAATATCCGCCATATATAGGCCTATGTAATGCAAATAGTGTTCGGAACTCAGGCGTGAGCGTGGACATGTCAGCGTAAACTTATTACTAGCGAAATATGTTTTCATGCCTAGCAATCCGCTAAACAATGGACCTTTCTAGTTTATCTAGATAGATAGATAGTGCAATCCTGAAATATAATGTTGAAAAAGCAGAGTTCTGTATCAAACTCCATGCGATTGCATGCGCTAAGCGCTGTACATCTGATCCCTTATTCATTTGACAGTGGCCCGGCAGCCACATACGGCGCACAGAGAGCTATGCCATCACAGGTACCTATTTACAGCTAGGTTGACTGGAGCAACGCAGAGTTAAGTGACTTGCTCAAGGACACAACGTAGCAGACCGGCCAGGAAGCGAACTTGCGAACCTGGAGTTACGAGCTCAAGTTCCTAACCACTCAGCCACCACGCCTCTTGGATAAGTACGTCGTGAAGGTATAGTTGAAGACGGACTAAGCGTTGTTGTACGAATTGTATGTCTTTACTATTTAATAAACATGTTGTTGAATATTTTGAAAGTAATTTGACTGGCCGCCAAGTCAAATTAGTTTCAAAATATCCACCAGCTTACCTGTATAGTCTACTGGAAATTGATAATGAGAGTGTTCAGGGGTTAATAGATCCCAACACGAGCGAGGTGTGCGTGGAGCTTAGATAGAGATGGGCGGGGCATAGCTAAAACCGGAAAGGTGCATTCTCTCGCATAGTAGCATATTATCACTGACTTTCCTGCATGCGAACATGTGATAGCAGCGTATGCCTAGAGTTTGTTACACTTATAAGCAATATAAAGACAAGAGCAATCAGAGTTTTGTCACAGATATTATAAAATTCGGATTTCCGGATATTTTTCTGATCAAGACCAAGTTGAGGACATATACTGTAATACTATTTTATGCTAACGGATCTTATAACAACAAGAATTCCGCAGAATTAAATGTCTCGCCTGTCCCCTGTTTGTCACAATTACCTTGACCTTTGACCTTCTGTCCTCAATGTTATTATGCTGCTTCCTAACATTATAGGTACCCAGGTTTCCAAGTTGCAATAGGCTTAACCAATCCTGAAATATAAGCGGAAAATTTTTGCTAAACGCAAAAACTTAATGTTGAAATAGCAGAGTTCTATATCAAGGTCACAGTGACCATGACCTTTGACCTTGTGATCCCAACATCATCATGTTGCATCCTATCATTATAGGTAACCATGTATCTAAGTTTAGATGCAATAGGCGTAACCAATCCTGAAATATAAGCCGAGACCTTTTGCTAAACGCAAAAACTTAATGTTGAAAAAGCAGAGTTCTGTATCAAAGTCAAAGTGATATTGACCTTTGACCTTCTGACACCAACATCATCATGCTGCTTCCTAACATTATAGGTAACCATGTATCTAAGTTTAGTTGCAATAGTCTTAACCAATCCTGCAATATAAGCTGAAAAGCTTTGCTAAATGCAAAAACTTAATGTTGAAATAACAGAGTTCTGTATCAATGCCACATTGACCTTTGACCTTGTGACGCCAACATCATCACACTGCTTCCAATCATTATAGGTAACCATGTAGTTGCAATAGGCTTAACCAGTCCTGAAATGTAAGCTGAGAAGTTTTTCTAAGCGCAAAAACTTAATGTTGAAATATCACAGAGTTCTATATCAAGGTCACAGTGACCTTGACCTTTGACTTTCTGATCCCAATATCATCATGCTGCATCCTATCATTATAGGTAACCATGTATCCAAGTTTACTTGCAATAGGCGTAACCAATCCTGAAATATAAGCTGAGAGGTTTTGCTAAACGCAAAAACTTAATGTTGAAAAGGCAGAGTTCTGTATCAAGGTCACAGTGATATTGACCTATGACCATCATGTTGCATCCTATCATTATAGGTAACCGTGTATCCAATTGGATCAGTCATTGCTGAGATATAAGACAATAACTTTTGTTTAACGCAAAAACCTAACGTAAAATATTAACAAAGATTATACTGTGACCTTTGACCCCATAACCTTGACATCATGACCGCTTTATCAGTGGGCTGCTTCCATTAAATGTATATCACCATGTACCCAAGTTTTGTTCCAATTGGATCAGGCATTGCTGAGATATAAGGCAATAACTTTTGTTTAACTGCAAAAACTTAACGTAAAATATTAACAAAGATTATACTGTGACCTTTGCCCCCTAAAACCCTGACCCTGATGATGTCTGTATCAGCATGCTGCTTACTTTTGATGTATATCACCATGTACCCAAGTTTGGTTCCAATTGGATCAGGCATTGCTGAGATATAAGGCAATAACTTTTGTTTAATGCACAAACTTAACGTACAATATTAACAAAGATTATATCGTGACCTTTTACCCCAACAACCTTGACCTCATGAAGTCTGCATCAGCGTGCTGCTTCCGTTAAATGTAAATCAGCATGTACCCAAGTTTGGTTCCAATTGGATAAGGCATTGTTGAGATATAAGGCAATAACTTTTGTTTAACGCAAAAACTTAACATAAAATATTAACAAAGCTTATACCATGAACGTTGACACCATAAACTTGACCTCGTGATGCCCGCATCAGCGTGCTGCTTCCTTTCGATGTATATCTCCATGTACCCAAGTTTGGCTCCAATTGGATCAGTCATTGCTGAGATATAAGACAATAACTTTTGTTTAACGCAAAAACGTAACATAAAATATTAACAAAGATTAAACCGTGAGCTTTGACCACATAACCTTGAACACACGATGCCTGCATCAGCATGCTGCTTCCTTTTAATGTATATCTCCATGTATCCAAGTTTGGTTTCAATAGGATCAGGCATTGCTGAGATATAAGACAATAACTTTTGTTTAACGCAAAAACATAATGTAAAATATTAACAAAGATTATACTGTGACCTTTGACCCCATGACCTTGACGTCATGTCCGCTTTATCAGGGGGCTGCTTCCATTCAATGTATATCACCATGTACAGAAGTTTGGTTCCAATTGGATCAGGCATTGGTGAGATATAAGGCAATAACTTTTGTTTAACGCAAAAACTTAATGTAAACTATTAACAAAGATTAAACCGTGAGCTTTGACCACATAACCTTGAACGCACGATGCCTGCATCAGCATGCTGCTTCCTTTTGATGTATATCACCATGTACCCAAGTTTGGTTCCAATTGGATCAGGCATTGCTGAGATATAAGGCAATAACTTTTGTTTAACGCAAAAACTTAACGTAAAATATTAACAAAGCTTATACTGTAACATTTGACCCCTGTAACCCTGACCTCATGGCCTTTTCATCGGCAGGCTGCTTCCTTTTGATGTATATTACCATGCACCCAAGTTTGGTTCCAATTGTATCAGGCAACTTAACCTAAAAGTTTACGCCGCCGCCGGAAAAGTGATACCTATGTCTCAACCCTGCTTCGCAGGCGAGACAAAAATGCCTCTACTTGGTAAATTATGTTGTCATATGACCATATAGAACAAAGAATATGTGTTTGCTCTCAAACGTACAATTTGAAAACTCTTGGAATATGAATATTTCCCGCAAATTCTCAGCAATGTACTCCTCGTGACGTCAAGTTGCCATCCCACGGGTTTTTTTCACGCTGGTTACAGACTATTGGAAGACTCAAAGACAAGAGAACGAGGATATCGCGTTCTGGTCTGTCAGGATATATAACCCAGCGAACACTCAGAGTGTCCGTCCATCAATTCGTCTCTGCGTATCCTGAGTTGTATTAAAACAATTTACTGATCTGATTTTGCTCAAATTTTAACACAACGAAGGATCTTATCGCGAAAGAGGATGTTCATACTTTGTCAGTGTACCGGATAATAATTGGATACAATTCTGGACCCGTAGATGTCACGGAAACTACGCTAGTACTATCTGTCTTAAATCTTAACGCAAGAACGTGTGTGAACGCACAAAGGCGGCCATGAATATTCCGGAAACAAAGTTTTACGACGTTTTACAACGTGACAATGGCTCTTTTAAAAATAAAAATTAATATATCGCATCTGTATAAAGGGAAACATAAATAGTAACGTTCCACACCCTCCTAATAATTTGACTGGACGCTGTTGCTGCCATAGGCAGCAACGACACCCAGTCAAATTGGTTTCAAAATATGCAACAGCTTACCTGTATGGTTTTCTGGAAATTGAGATTCAGAGAGTGAAGGGATCAATTTATCCCATCTCGGGCAAATGGTGGGTGGGGCTTAGATAGCGATGGGTCGGGCATAGCTAAAACTGGATTTCTACATTCCCAGCTTGCTTATCCCATTTCCTTGCCAATTTCTCCCACAGACTTCCTGCACATAGTGACGTACGGTAGGACTATTCAAAATTGTCGAATACGTGATGATAATGATCTATAGACCATCGCACATAATTCACTTCGGAGACCAGTCGGGTCAGGACACAATCTATCTATCTCCATATTACGAATGCGGCCTATTAACACACCCACCATTAATAGGCAGATACAGGCAGAAAGCTGCCAGGACTATGTAAATTTTGTCATGTGACATCATAATAGTAGTATGATATGAGATACGTAGAATTGATGTACTATGTGTGACGTCATATTGTCATGGTCGGGAATCTCACCGTCTGCTATGTTGATGACAGTGACAGCTCGATTGACTGACGGGTTCTAACTGTTCTAACCAGGCACCGAACGGAGGATCCATTTCTAGCTATATTCCGCCCATTCCAAGGTAAATTGTTGATTATTTTGAAAATAATTTGACTGGGTGCGATTGCTTTCCCGCCTAGTCAAATTAGTTTCGAAATCTTCAACAATATGTTTATTAAATTGAAAATCACCAAAGACTTACAATTCGCACACTTGGCGGACTTTTCAACATTCATGACGGAGTTAGACACATCGCTATGTATTGTGGCGTCAGCCTGTATGTGGCGCAATTGATTATGACGTCATGTAATTGAGTGACATTCATATCAGCTCCATCCATAACAGCCATCGACACGGCATACATTTACAGAATCGCACAAGAAGATTGTGAGTCTGTGGAACAGTCTGAACCAAGAGTGTGGGCATTTGCATGATGTTCAAGCCTGAAACGATGAGCTACATATCTTTATCTCACTGTTAACCGGACCAGGCCTCTTCAAATAAGGAATCATCTCTCAAGACGACTTTCACTGGCGAGCGTTCCCGCCGACACCTTTCAACGTGCCTCATGACGTCATTAATTCTGTTACGTGTCCTCTTCAGCTGCAATGGCGTCAGCAATGGGAAGAGTACGTCATGGCGGGTTAACAGATTAAATTTGTTTGTCCTGATTGCGTCATCGATTCTCTGTAGTTGTTGAATCAGACGTAAGCGTATTCTGAAATATATAAAAACCATAGCCGATAACACAGGTTACGGGGCCAGTAATAGGCCAATATCGGCCGCGTTGGTCCAGTGCCGGTCCAGTAACACGCGATATCAAGGTATAGTTCAGTAGCTGGCTAGGAGCATATGTGCAAAATGATGTGTAGAGATTTAACCTACATCTATATATACCAGGGGGTTAGATGTACCTAAAACAAGGTAGACATTGATAGCTTCGAGAATTATTGCGAAAATTAATTTTTTGTGATTATCCCGTCTTGATGCTTTGTTTGTCCAACTATTGAATGAGCATGTATATGCCCTTTCGAGAAATATAACGTTATATACAACACCAATTCATTCTTATGAGACTGACAAACATTTAACGGGGAAAATGTGGACATGGCATATGCTAACGTGCATTTTAGAAACGCATTACATATTACATTACATTGTCATTGCTTGTCTTCAATATTATTTACGTTGGTAATTTTCTAGTTCGCTTGGGAAAGTGTTATTTATACAGCTATATATGCTGTTCAGTTGCTCGGGTTAGTTCATCCCCAGTCTACAGGTGATGGCCTATTGAAAACTACATCTGGGACACAGGCACGCGCACAAGAGTGACGTATTGATAGCCATTTCAGTCGATGTGCTGTGCCAGAGGGATTTTCTTTCCCTTTCGCAACGTACTTAACTAGAACGGGTGTGCGAGGTGTTTGAGTTTGAGTTTGACTACACACGCTCTCGGGCTATACCGACAAAGCTAACAGGCAGTAACAGCCTCGATATACTTTTTTCCGGGTATCATATGTCGTCATTTCCCCATGATTGCAAATAATGATTCTGTCTCACAGCATGTACATGCATGGAGCAAATGAAAGGTCGCGTTAGTTTTGTGCACAGAGCGATGTGGCAATCTCGAAAGTAACGATCTATCTATCGTTAGTGTTAACGTACATCTGTTCCCAAAGTGACCTTCTTAAAACCCAAAGGCTTCAGTTGTGTATAGAAGCATACGGCTATTCCCTTCTTCATGGTTGCAAGGACTGGAGCATGTCTTGTGGAAATAAAGGACCGCCGGTCTTTGCTCGTCTACCTAATGCCACCTCTGACATGTTCTTGATAAGTCGGTTCCCAATATGCGGTTCTGTCTGGCATTTTAATCTGTTCTGAAAACAAAATTTTTTACATTTGTCCCACAAAATGGTTTTCTTATCCATAGACTGGTTGAGTTGACTGTGGATATATGATACACATACCTTCATTGCATAATCATGAAACACCTTTGTCATCGCAGAGAGCGTTATCATAGTGACAACTGTATATCCATCAAGGATGTTGCTCCTAGTTTCTAGAATATCAATTTGTATGATGTGCCCACTTTCTAGCCAAATGCGACGATCGGACTCTTTTCTGAGACGTAGATGATGATGATCAAAGGATAAAAATGGAGGGTTGAAATAGCTAGCATACTCGCTAGCATACTCGGAGAAATTATGAAAATTGCCATCCAGTGTCTGAGAGGCAAGATTTAGTTGCAAGAACGAGTGACACTGAATCCACAAAGACTTAACCTGCAACTGTGTCTTGGATAGTTTCTAAACAAGAGGCCCAAGGGCATGTGACGCTCACTTGGACCATTAACATTTGAACCAATTGCATTTAAATAGACATGATGGATAATTTTCTCATTTGACTCCTTGAAGCCTATCGTCATAGGGTCGTTCCACCCACGTTTGCTTTAAATCGAGCCATTGATTAAGTAGTATTATCGATTTAATGGCTTCTGAGAATTTTTTTTAAAATTCAAAAAGGCCACCGAAAAGATTCACCAATCGAATTCCTATATATAATCTCGGAAACATATGACGATAGGAGCTTTTCAGTCAGGTCATTTTTTATTTCTTTTTTTATTGAAATCGGTCAATTGATTTAAAAGGAGTAAGGTTTCAAAGGATTTCTGAAAAATCTTGGAAAATCTGAGATGGCTCATCATGTCTACCGAAAAAAATCAACCAATCAAAATTCTCATTAGAACTCTTAAATCCCACCACCATAGGATCATTCCACCCAAGTTTCGTTGAAATCGGTTAATTGATTAAAGAACACTAACATTTTAAAGGATTTCAGGAAAATCCAAGATGTCCGGCGGAAAACCTGACCAATAAAAATTCTGTATATGTGTTCTGAAGCCTACCGCCCTACGGTCTTTCCAGACAAGTCTGGTTGAAATCCCACTGTAGTTAATGAGTAGTAGCGTTTTAAACGATTTGCCGCCAAATTGTTAGAAATTCAAGACGGCCACCGAAAGAGGTGACCAATCAAAATTCTGTATACAAGTTCTGTATCATAGACCAATATGGTCATTCCAGCCAGATTGAGTTTACAATTCGTGAGGTTGTTAATGAAAAGTAGCATTTTGACAATATCCGGTAAATTTTCATTCAAGATTTTCACCCAACCACTGACTAATCAAAAGTCGGTAGGAAAGTTCTGAAACCTACACCCATAGGGTCAGTCCAGCCAAATTAGGTTGCAATCTGCCAAGCAGTTAATGAGGTGTAGCATTTTCACAATTTCCGGTAAATTTTTCATAAAATATAAGATTTTCAGCCATAAACCCGACCGATCAAAATTCTGTAGACCTATATAAGTTCTGAAGACTACCCCCATATTAGGTTGAAATCGGCCAAGTGATTAATGCGGAGTTGCGTTTTTAATTTTAAGCATAAGTTGACGATCGGACCCCAGACGGACCCCGGTCACCATGCCATAATATAAGCTCACTTGGCCATTCTGGTCAGGTGAGCTAATAATGGGATCAAGTTCAAGTTCACATTATTCACTCAGGCTTTACAAAGGCATATGAGGTATTAATATAATACATTTCTTGGCGGTGATATATATATACACCTGTGCAAAAGTTAAGCACCACCCTATTTTTACGCACATGCGAGGGTATATTCATGTGCTATGAAGAAAGCAATAGCACAAACATTTATGTACCCATCCATCTTAGTGCAAGAGGTAATAATGCAACTAGAGGAATGCTGATTATGATGGTGGGGAAACACTGTATGTTTTTGTTTGAACTTGAAAACGAGGCCTGAATATGGTTACGTTGACACAACTGACAACTATTGCCCTACAGTTGACACACGTGGCTAGATTGTCAGTAATGGTGTCTGAAAACGAAGTTTAACATCTGTGCACGAGTTTGAGACTGTCATTATTAATACCGGGTATATCCACCTTGTGCCTGGATGACGGCCTGGACATGACGTCTCATGCTGGTCACCAACCGACTGATACGCCATTGTGGTATTCGTTGCCATTCAAGATGGAGTGCGTCTGTTAATTCCTGTAGGTTCTGCACAGGAGGATCCCTCCTTCTCACCATGTTTCCCAGAATGTCCCAGATATGCTCAATAGGGTTCATGTCAGGGCTCCTTGCTGGCCATGGTAGGGTTTCGATGGCATTCTGGCGGAGGTATTCATGCACAGCTCTAGCACGATGTGGTCGGGCGTTGTCATCCATGAATATAGGGTGGGTTCCAGGTGCATGATTTACAAAATGAGGGACCACAACTCTATCCGGTATGGAATCTTGATATCTTTGTCCATTTAGTGTTCCAGGTACAGTCAACAGATCCAGCTTACAATCAAATGAGATGCACCCCCATATCATAACGGAACCTCCACCAAATGGAACTTCTTCCATGATGTTACGTTGGTCGTACGCTGTGCGTCTGGACCTCCATACACGAGTTCGACCATCTGTGACATGAAGCAGGAACCGACTTTCATCGGACCAGTGTACCCGTCTCCAGGATCTCATGTTCCAGTGTCTTCTTTCGTTGCACCACCTCAGACGCTCCTCTTTGTGGTGTGCAGTGAGGAGAGGACGTCTGACAGGTCTCCTAGCTTTCATGCCAGCAGCATACAGTCTCCCTTTGACGGTAGACATTGACACTCTATTGCGCGTTTCCCATTGCTGGCTGAGCACTCTGCTGTTGGTGAATGGAGATCTCCTAACAAGGCGTACTAGGGCTCGATCATCACGGGCAGTAGTCTTCTTCGGTCTTCCAGATCTAGGCCTATCCTTCACCTCGTTAGTTTGCCCATGTTTTGCAATCAAACGACTGATTACAGTATGGTTAATGTTCAGCTGTCTGCCAATCTCTCTGCATGACATACCAGTGGTATGCATGCCTATGATTTGCCATTTCACACGATCACTTAACCTTCGTCTTGCCATAGCGGTTCACAATCAAGAGCTAATTCTCTCTGTACAAATAAACCACGGTCATGAACACAAAATTCCTAATCTTGTCGCCTAAATCTGTATGTAATGTTCTACACCTCAAACTGGACTTTTACATAACTGAACACGTGTGCTGTTTCCCGCCACGCACGGACATCAAGCGGCGTGAAGTCATGCATGCATGTGCATTTCGTACTTGGAATTATGTCAGCTAACGCGGGGACAAAAAGTATGGCAGCCTAGTTGTACCATCATGTTTCTACGTTCTATTGTTTTTGCTGGTGCTTAACTTTTGCACAGGTGTATATATACATATACGTACAATATACATATACGTACATACACACATACATACACGTATACATACAAATACACACAAACGTACGCACGCACGCACATACGTACGCACGCACGCACGAACTCACGCACACACGCACGCACGCACGCACACATACATACGCATCAGAAATGTGTTTCTTATAAAACGGTGACTAGGTCGTGTATAGTGTATGTACCGGCATACTGTCCTGGCTACATAGACTATTGAGTAATGTTGCCTGTATATGTGCGAACTGATCATGGTAACGCGTCTATTGTTCAACGTTATGCTTAGAGTTCATGACTAACGCAAATGCGGAGCCCACGGGAGCAAAACAACTATACAGGGACGCTGTTGAATATGTTGAAACTAAATTGACTGGGCGCTGCTGCTGCCTATGGAAACAACAGCGCCCAGTCAAATTCGTTTTAAAAGATTCAACATCATGTTTATTAAATAGTAAAGACACAATTCGTACAATAACGCTTAGTCCGTCATCAATTAAGCGTTCGTGACTAACTTAGCTACGTCATTTACGACGTATTTGATCATGACGCCATCCTACACGTCACGTAGATGAATATGATGTCATATAATTGATGGATAAACTGAACTCCTCCATTGGTATGGCCTAAGTTGAATAACAATAGCATACGCTCTATCAGACAGTCTATGCAAAGAAGACAGTTAGTGTCTCGTAGTAATCACAAGACGAGATGATCTACATACAATGCACACTATAAGGCTTAACAGAAGGATCCCCTTTTTATCTATGGCCCGCCCATTTCTAGCTAAGCTCTGCCCACTTTTTGCGTGTCCGAATCAATTTATATACTTTGAACCCTGATTACCAGAATCCCAATTCCAAGGTAACTATACAGATAAGCTGTTGAATATTTTGAAACTAATTTGATTGGTGCTGTTGCTGCCTAGAGCATGCTGTTCAACAGCACCGAATCAACGTAGTTTCAAAATATTGAACATATGCCTAATGTTTATTAAATAGTAAAGCCATACAATTCGTACATTTGACGGACTTTTGAATGTTCATGATGGCGCTAGATACGCCGCTATTATATATTGTGATGCCTGGCATAGCGTAATTGAGTATGACGTCATATACTTGAGTGTCAGATAGGATACCTACATTGTATTCATACTTACGTGCAACATTGATATAGTATAGCCAAAGTGAGATTCATAAAGCCTTTGTGAGTCATGCAGTATCTGAAATGACGTAAACATTGAACTGTTTAGATTTTATGTATAGTCAGATCCGTCGTCGTCGTCGTCGTCGTCGTCGTCGTCGTCGTCGTAATTTGTGTAGACAAAACAAAGGCAGGACCAAATGTGCATCATGTAAAACTCCCCCACCCCACCCACACACACACACCCTCCCCTCACATTGTAAATGTTTCAGAATTTATGAATCTTTCGTGTTTTCTTAATTCTTCAGATCATGAGTCAAGATGTGGAATGGAGCTTTCCAGTTTTAGCATGGCCCGGCCCATCCATATTTAAGCTCAACCCACACCTCGTTCGTGTTGGGATCGATCGATCTATGAACTCCCTGACCATCAATTTCCAGAAAACTATACAGGTAAGCTGTTACATATTTTGAAACTAATTTAACAGCGTCCAGTCAAATTAGTTTCAAAGTATTCAACATAATTTTTATTAAATGGTAAAGATATACAATTCGTACAACGTGTCGGACTATTACGCCCTAACGACGGACTATGTCGAGTCATTCATGACGTCATGCTTATGACATCATCTTACACGTCACATATGATGGATGGATAAACTTGGAAAGGTCCATTTTGGTCTACGGCGACATTCGTTCGTGTTAAAATCTGAGCCAAATCGGACAGTTAGATTCAGAGATATTCATATATCCAGAATTTTACCCGATTCAGATCCGGAAATCCTTTTACTTAGGGTAAGATCGTTTGTTGTGCCAATATTTGAGCGAAATCGGATCAGTGCATTCTTTTAGATACAGCACCAGATACAAACACACAGGCCCGAATGTAAAACCTTCTTGGCCTATTACCCTTAAGGTGTGAGACTAAAATTGCACAACGTATACAAGTAAAAGCAACGTAATCGATCGATACCGTCAGTTAAATTGAGGGATCCATTTCTAAGTATGCCCCGCAAATTTCTAGCTAACCTCCTATGCGGGAAAGCTGTTGAATATTTTGAAATATGGCAGTCTATGGCAGCAACAGCGACCAGTGAAATTAGTTGCAACTATGATTTCATTCTCTGCGTATATTATGATAATAATGTCAGATAAAGATCAATAAGGTCAAGGACGGCCAGTCGAGGGTTAATTCTCCCGGAGTGACGTCATGAATACTAACTTAAGAAAGTTAGGCGTCGCTTTATTCCTAAGATACGACTATCTGTCAAGGTTGTGATTCACTCTTAAATAGGATAACAGTGAAGGACAGGGTGAGAATTCAGTGAGAAAGGTAGATTGAGGATAGGAAAGCAATGGGGTCAAATATCATCAATATGGATTCTGTTTTGACGAAGCTTTCAAATTTTCCTTACTGAAATCTTGTAAATTGGCTCGCTGTTAGCTCACAGTTTATGTACCCGTTCAGAAAAATGATTTGTATAACACCTTGAAAAACCTTTAGGTTAGTCGGGTTATGACGTGACAAGGAAATTGCAAGCTTATAGCATTAATTTAATTCACTGTTGATTATGACTGTGACGGAAATCAGAATGGGTTATCGTCGATGACATTCAATTTGGTGTAATAAAATATATCACTAACTCACGATAGTGACGTCATGTAATTGTGACGTAATAATAAGTCTACCATTGATCTGTCAGGACATCGTCCAATAAATTATGACATGCGACCAAGAAGTTCTTCCCTTATTGATCGTGATAGTCAAAATGGAATCCCTGTGACGAATAAATTACAAGTGACGTAATATAGAACCCAAAATCAAGTGGGGAATGTTTTCAGAGAATTAGAGAATTCTGAAGACTGTGGTGGAATGACTACTGCGACAACTCCATAGTGTTAAATCAAAGAGAAAAATTGTAATGATACTGAATAAAACTTTTCTTTCAATCAACAAACATGTAACAATCACCGTATGATGCCATAACACGATTAATATAGTATAATACATTTGTAATAAGCGATATGCTTTACGTCACCTATATACCCAGGGGACCTTTCCTAGCTTACCCACATAAAACCTACATCCTGCATACCGACACCGTACCATTAGATATTGGTTTTATGAATGTTTAACCTAGTTACTAATGTTATTCTGGTTTGGATAGATTGATAACAGTGTACATGTTTAGAATTCAATTTACGCGAGTGTCGACCATTCACGTGCATTTACTGACGACTAAGATCTGTGGAGACGATTTGTCGGGTCGGTACCGAAACAAGAAGACCCGAAACGATAACACTTGTTGAGTGAAAGTGGAACATCCGCCAGGAAGTAAACACGCTATATCGAGATAACGACAGCCATCTGGAATTCCGTCGTATACGGGACGCATGGAATCTCACAAGGCCTCCTTGATATGCTGTGAATAGTGCATCAAGATGACCAACATCGACGCTGGACGATATGGTATGAAGACGACGATGTTCGCAATGTCCAACAAGTCTGGAGATGATTATGCGCCCATTGATCTATAGAGCTAATGGTGATCTGGTGACATCGGCGACTACTGACGAGTGATTATAGCTGATGATATGACAACTAATATGGAGCTGTTACTGAGTAAATTTAAATTAACTGAAATTTTTGCAACAGTCACTGACGTGTGGTGGGTGACGTATGCCGACGTGAAGTCATCGATAACTACAGGTGACATTTCAATATTTGGGATGGTGACTGTCCACTGGTTCAGTTAGGTAAATAACAAGCTGGAACTGACTGAAAGGTCATAATGATAGATGACGAATGTAGACGTGACGTCATCTACAAGTACTGGTGACATTTCCCTATTTGGAATTGTGAATGGCCACTGGTTCAGTTAGGTAAATAAACTGGAACTGACTGAAGTTCATAATGATAGATGACGAATGTAGACGTGACGTCATCAACAACTACTGATGACGAGAAACATAACAGACGACAATACGGTCCACGAAAATTGACGATACTGACTTTAATGTAAAGCAAATATGCCAGTACAATTTGCTGACGCGATACAGTTATTGCTTACACATGCAGACACTGGACATGACGAATTCGATTCACACCATTCCTACTCTACAGCATCAAGGAAACATACCTTGCTGACTATCTCTACGCGATCTCATCTCGTAACTCCCTGCAAAACACACTTTATCACTCCTCGTGTCTTTGCCCGCTTCCTCCCTAAACCACCTGACGCAGTTAGTTCTAACTACATTTTACCCCGCTAGATAAGGTCATCCTGATCACCTGACCAATGTAAGCGTACACCTCGCCTCTATTCAATTGCTATGCTAATTATATATAGCGGCCGCAATCAGCCAGTACTTTGATTAGCGAATCGATGATCAATGATATTAGGCTAGAGTGAGGGATGGGGCTGAGAGAAGAATGAATGGCAACACAATAAATGGAAGGATGATTTTTAGCAAACATGTTGCTTCCTATTATTTCCGTTCGTCTGTCCATCAATACCAGTCTATAATACATGTCTAGTCATTAAATTGATCAAATTCATGAATATAATAGACATGTATTGTAACACAACATATTCAACATAATGTTTATTAAAAGGTAAATCCATCAAAGACGTGCAATTCACCTTTCCAGAGTACCCACCCATCATATGACGTCATAATGGACTGCGTGATGTGTAGAATGACATCATAATGAATGACGTC
The DNA here is from genome assembly GCA_034401795.1 of Chaetoderma sp. LZ-2023a. NCBI lineage: Eukaryota > Metazoa > Mollusca > Caudofoveata > Chaetodermatida > Chaetodermatidae > Chaetoderma > Chaetoderma sp. LZ-2023a. The sequence continues at coordinate 67,464,156 of CM067362.1, forward strand.
GATAAGTACGTCACGAACGCATATTTGAAGATGGTCTATGCGTTGTTGTACAAATTGTTTGCTTTTACTATTTAATAAATATTCTGTTGAATATTTTGAAACTAATTTGACGGGGCGCTATTGCTGCCATAGGCAGCAACAGCACCCAGTCAAATTAGTTACAAAATATTCAACAGCCTCCCTGTATAGTTTTCAGGAAATTGATAGCTAGGGCATTTGGGGATCCATCAATCCCAACACGGCGAGGTGTGGGTGGAGCTTAGCTAGTGATGGGCGGGGCATAGCTAAAAATGGAAAGGACCATTCATATTCTTGACTGACTTCTCCAGCTTCATGACGGAGTCAATTATGATTGTGACGCCAACCTATAGGTGACGTAATTGATTATGATTTCAATACTTTTCAATACATCCGTACATACATGTAGTTTACTGTGTTTATACATTGTTTGAAATTAATTAAAATGAAATAAAAGTAGACTACTAACCCCAGACCGTGATCAATATGCAACACCAATTCTGAGTTGCCACCAGATATCATCAAATATTTCTCATCAAAGTTTGCCATCATGTAATTAAGAGCACTTAAATCCACCATGTCCAGGAAGTGTGTGGGTTCATTGAAGGGCATGATGGTCCTGACGTAGTCACAATGGCGCCTATCATTGAAATCATATTGGAAGTAACTGTGGAGAAAAAAAATCTTTTACTAATGAGCTAGTTACCGATAGGCCAAACTGACCAGATATTGGACTACTGCCGGGTCAGTAAATCGTCTTGCCATTGGCCGAGTGTCTGGTCAGTAAGTCGTGTTATCATTGGTCCACTGTCGGGTCAGTAAGTCGTGTTATAGATGGTCCAGTGTCTGGTCAGTAAGTCGTTATAATTGGCCCAGTGTCTGTCCAGTAAGTCGTGTTATCATTGGCCCAGTGTCTGGTCAGTAAGTCGTGTTATCATTGGTCCAGTGTCTGGTCAGTAAGTCGTGTTATGATTGGCCCAGTGTCTGGTCAGTAAGTCGTGTTATCATTGGTCCAGTGTCTGGTCAGTAAGTCGTGTTATCATTGGGCCACTGCCGGGTCAGTAAGTCGTGTTATAACTGGTCCACTGTCGGGTCAGTAAGTCGTGTTATAATTGGTCTAGTGTCTGGTCAGTAAGTCGTGTTATGATTGGTCCAGTGCCTATTAGGTTACGAACACTTAATTGATGACGGACTAAGCGTTGTTGTATGAATTGTATGACTTTACTAAACATGCTGTTGAAAATTCTGAAACAAACTTGAATAGGCAGCAACAGCGCCCAGTCAAATTAGTTTAAAAATATTCAACATCTTTTCTGTATAGTTTTCTAGAAATTGAGATTCAGTGAATCCGGGGATCGATCCACACATGGACAAAGCGTGGGTGGAGCTTAGTTAGAGATGGAGGGGCATAACTAAAACTGGAGTCCTCCATTAGTAACCGTCTGTTGTACACATTTCTGACGTCACGGTCAGTCGCAACCCTCGGTGAAATGATGAAGCGGGATTGAATTTACTTAATTTACCTAATTTGGATAATATTTTAAGAGTCGTCAGAAATAGCTTGCTGTAAAGTCTACCGGTGGCTTGGCTTCATATTTCAGATTAATGAAAAATATTTCTGGCTGTTGAATACTTCAAAAACTTATTTTATTGAGATATATGTCCCAGTCTAATTAGTTTCAAAATAATTAATGGAATGTGTATTAAATTGTAAATTCACCAAACACATATAACTCGGACTGATACATTCGTATCTTTTCACCTTTCTTGTTGGACCCAATGCGGGAAAAGTGTATTAAAACGACGCGCAGCTCCGTCGCGAAAATCCAAAAGCTCGTCACAAAGTGTACGGATTGTATGTCTTTGATGAATTTACAATTTAATAAATATTCAGTTTAATTTTTAAAAACTAATTTAACTGGGAGCTGTTGCATGACAGCAACATCACTCAGTCGAATTAAAAAATATTTAACCAGCCTACCTGTATATTTACCTTGAAAACTGGATTCTCGAAATTCATGTTTCAAAGTTTCAAATCGATCCCAACACGTGTAAAAAATGGGAAGATCTTAGCTAGAAATGGGCAGGCCATAGATAGGGCCTAGAACTGCTCCCCACAATCGCGTGTGCTGCGAAAGAACACGTGGTGGACTAGGAAGGGTTTAATGCATGCAGCGCCATCACCTGATATTGCCGCATATTGGATGAAATGGATGATAGAGGTTTATCGGCCCTTTAATGGTCTCAAAAGGTCTGTCTATCCAGAAGATCATGGCACCTCTCACGTGACCGTCATGGAAGCAGAAACGTCTGGCAGTGTTGCAATAATAACACTTGTGGATAATGCACGCTGTACCATCTGTATTAATAATTAATAGGCAAATTTTGATAGTACGAATGATTTTAAGCTAAATAAATCAAATTTTAAAATAATTGGTATTAATTTTTTTATAAATTTGATTCAAATTTATAGCAAAATTATCATTAATATATTCAACTCATTGATTTATACAGAACAAATATGACACCTGCAGGCCAAATAAAACTGGTTTCTGACGATTTAAAATATCTTAATAAATATTTAGAAATTAACTTTGATTTCGACATCAAACATCTTCCTGTAAAATTATTTGTAAAGCATTCGTACAGTTTCCGTGTATGTGAAACTCAAGTATTATGCTATGTTTCCATAACCATCCCTTCCCCTCCTCTGTCCCTCCATCCCATCCTCTCTACATCACTCCATGGTTACCTCTCTCCCTGCCTCACTTCCCGCTACTCTCCACCCCCACCAACCCACCCCACCCCCACCACACCACCCGGCTTCTCTCTCACACGCACACACACACGCACGCGCGCGCACCCACACATACACAACACACGCCCGACCACCCGCGCGCACGCACACACATCTTGCCATGTGTACAAAACTACTCAGCTGAGGTAGTGTCGCGTATTATTATCCATACAACATTAGAGGATGACTCTTAATAACACCAAGACAAACCATTTATTTCCCGTTGAAAGTGAAATTATATTAATGACTTACTATCGTGCACCTCTATGGTCTTTCTAATTATTTCCGGTGCAAGTGGATATATCTCCTTCTTGATGTCAATCATTCGGCCAGTGGCAAAAGGAGCGTTGCGCGAACCCGCGATTCTGAAAATTCAAGAGAGGCATGAATACTTTTACATCGTTGCAGACACTGTGTTTCAAAACTGTATGTCGGGGCGAGATTGGGCTATGAAGCAAAATCATGTTTCGGAACCATAATTCACAAAATTTGTTCCTGAATGTTTCCAAGCAAAGCTTCTGAAACTGTGCTGCAGACGCTTTGTTCGTGTCACTTTTCAGCATAAACCAAAATGTGTCCATAAATTCGGATTAACCACGTGCCAACTATCTGATTGGTTAGAGATTGGCAGGCAATTCGCTTAGGAAACACAACTCCCAAAGTAAACTGTCTGCCTTCCGACTATATTTCCCATGGGTACCAATAGCTTTCAGTTAAATTGTTTTCAAAATATTCAGTAGCTCAAGAGTTATTGCCCATTGAAATTACTGTCTCATGGCTTGCAGCGGCCAGCCAGTTAAACATTATATTTTCAGAGGTTTTTTTCTGAAACACTAAGCATAGACATTCTACAAAAATAACGACGTAATTCAACCACAAATCTTTGGAAACAAAGTTAAAGAAACGATGTCGCGGAGACCATTTTGGTGAAACTGAGCCTTAGGAAACAGGGGCGATGCGCTATTTTAGCGGCTTCAGAAACATTGTCAAAAAATGTAAACAAATTCAGGTGAAATTAGAGCTCCCTAACTGCATATATTCAACTATTCAGTAGCTGAGGAAAACTCAAGGTAAATAAACTTATTTCCATGTTAATAATGCATGTGTCAATAAGAATTACGTCTCTTGGTATGGTCTGAAGAAAGCGGTATCCGCCAAAGGTTATGTATTCAGACATGGCTTTACGAAGCATAGAGAAATACCTAGTGAACACGGCTTCAAGCCACTCGTGGTAGGCTGGACCAGTGGATGTTAGATTGGTACATGTTAATAAACATCAGAAAACCCCCAAATTCACCATTTACAGCCACTCAATCAATCAACATACCCTGATAACGCGGGTTACTGGGCGGGTACTGGACTAATACCGGCCCAATAGGGTACGGTATTGGTCCAGTAACGGCCCAATAATCTGAATACTGAAAGACAACAAGAGGCTGGTTTGAGGAAACCCCCACATTAGATCTAGATTCAATAAACAGTTGCATGTGTTGCATCCAAACTGTGGCCCAGATGATCCATGCACCAACTCCGACCACGAGGAGAGGATAATCTTCATCAGATTGTAAACTGGCAACAACTGATTAAGACACGACGTATTCAGTAATTCTAAAACCAGCGTTTGCACTGTCATCAAGGACAGGATGGCACAGGGCCTGTCTTAAAATAGTGTCCACTGTATGCAGAAATACGTAAAAAGTTTTGGACTCTTGTCCCAATATCACATCTAAAGCTGTATGGTACACGGAAGCACAGCGGAAATTGATCTGCCCATCTGTAGACATAATATGTCAGAAATGCCGTCAGATCATTAGATTGGATGGGCGTGGGTGTAATTGGCCTAATTAGCATATCAATGGTATCCTTTATATATTACAGTAGTAAGCGCAAAGCATTGTGGGATGTTGGATGGATACCGAATGCAATCGGTCTTCAGCCAACATCCCACAATGCTTTGCGTTTACTACTGCTTAACGTTCAACCGAAACCTGTACCAGGACCAGTGTTCCAGTTAACGTTAAATTGTAGTAAACGACCACCCATCTTAAAGCGACGCTAATCTCATCTCAAATGTTGTATTGCACCAATAGAGTATGGTTTATAGATACCATATCATTCATATCCTGTCACATTCCCTGATCTGCATCGCAATTATCTGTTTTGTAATATCGAGTAAATCTTTAACAGTGATCGACACCATTTTGTCTCCTTAAGCTATTGTGTGTGATGTCATGTAAACTCCAATGCATCACATTCTTTATTATGTAATGCTCATCCCATTGAATATTTTGAAACTAATTTGACTGGAAGTTGTTGCTGCCTGTGGCAGCAACAACTTCCAATCAAATTGGTTTCAAAATATTCAACAGCTTACCTGTAGGATTGCCTTTATACTACGGTGCCAAACTATAGCTGGCGCCTCTATGACTGAGCGTATATACCGAGGCAGACACGCTAGGGGTTTTCTGATTGGTTGAAAAGTAAATCATGACAGCCATCATAGGGTGTAGAAATGTACCAACATTTAACTACTAAATCCTGAATATCTTTCCTTAGCGGCGTGATAAAAAGCTTACAATTACCTGGATAGTTTATGACCGGCGTGTTAGATCGCCTGAATAGCTATCAAGAGATGGGATTAGTTATCCTTTAAAGAATCATTATCAATTGGCCCCGAAGGCAGCTGTCCGTTATGGAGAGATTTGAGTGTATATTCGGTCATACCTGTACAGATGAAATGCAGCCACCTCATACTTTGGCCCTTCGTAACCTGCATTACACCCTTTTGTATTCACCTCATCCCCAGGATGTCTGAAAAAAGAAAATAAATTTAATTGATACATATCTAATTAAGCTGACATTACAGCATAAATGGTGACAAGTAAGGTGCAACTTAGGGCATAGCATGTTTTGCGTGCTCACTAGTCTCCGTCACTGTTGGACATCTGCGAGATAGACTGACTGGTTCCCGGTCTGGCATCCGGAAAAATAAACGCCAATTCATGAATAGGCCCTTCCAGTTTTACCTATGCCCCGTCCATCTCTTGCTAAGCTCCACCTATACATCGCTCGTGTTGGGATCGATCGAACACTGGAGTCTCTGACTACCAATTTCCAGAAAACTATACAGGCAGGCTGCTGAATATTTTGAGACTAATTTGACTCGTTGCTGTTGCTGCCTATAGCAGCAACAGCGCCCAGTAAAATTAGTTTCAAAATATTCAACATCATCTTTATTAAATAGTAAAGACATACATTTCGCACAACAACTCTTAGTTCGTTTGTAACGTTACTTATCTATGTAATGCATGACGTCATTGATTATGACGTCATCAAACACGTCTCGTAGTTAATTATGACGTCATGTGATGGATGGATAAACTGGAAAGGTCCATTGATATAACACCTAGTACAGGAGTGATCGGTGAGTTTGGTTGGCCTATATCTATTCCTTAATTTCTAGGTCCCATTCACGCCATACCTAGGCTGGATTTATTTTACGGTTAACTTGCCCCGTTTTTACACTGATACATATTTACACTCCTGGGTGACAGAAGGATTCGTGGAGGAAGGAGATTGCCCATGTGTCCTACGATTGTGAGATAGACCACCACTGATGCAGGAACCAGGTTCACTGGTTAGGTAGTGCTGACTACTACACAAAGCAACCCCGATTACCAACTGGTACACTTTCGAACAGATATTTAAGAATTAACTCGGTATGTCAGCCACACCTCACCACCCGCATTTTGTGTGTTTCTTTAAGACAAGTGATATCTCAATAATCCTGTTTTAGAGAACCAGCATATTTTGACACCAAAAGGAATATCATATCGCATGCCACTGTGCCCGCCATGTTTGAATCGATTTTAACATTTCGAATCATGAATTCCCAGAATCCCAATTTCAAGTTATATATATAGATAAGCTATAGCAGCACCAGCTCCCTGTCAAATAGTTTCAAAGTCAACATAATGTTTATTAAATTGTAAATTCACCAAAGACATACACTTCGGACTGTTACTGACGGACGTTTGCTTCTTTCGTGTCGGATCTACCTCATTTGGTCGGGGCGTTCCCGGCCGCTCGCTATTGCGCGATCAGGCGATGTCAATCGGTTGAGAATCAGGTGATTATGAGGTGTTTATTTGCTTCCTGTGAGAGAGAAACGGCAACCATTCCTTACTCATATATGTGGAAACTGTCTGTTTGTTGAGGGAGAAACAGTACTCTTTCTTCATGCATGTGTGTTATTGAATTAATTCAGAAATTCACGCGAGTTATTCGATGCAACAAAGGACCTTTCCGGTTTTAGCCATGTCCCGCCCATCTTTAGCTAAGCTCCACCCACACCTCACTCGTGTTGGGATCGATCGATCTCTGAACACCCTGACTATCAATTTCCAAAAAACTACACAGGTAAGCTGTTTAATATTTTGAATCTAATTTGACTGGGTGCTGTTCAAAATATTCAACAGCATGTTTATTAAATAGCAAAGAATTACAAAGACATACAATTCATACAACGTGTCGGACCATTTGAGATTTGGTGACGGTATATATGGAACCCTTTGTGACGTAATGATTATGACATCCTCATACACGTGCTGGGCTGATTATGACGTCATACGAGGTCAGATGATGGATGGATACTCTGGAAAGGTGGATTCGGCATGCCCCGTTATCAAATCTACTGTAACCGATAGGTTGGTTCGGCGATCCCGTTTTCTCGCCCTTGTTTAAATCTTAGCCCTTGATCACATTATATTAACTAATCCGAAGGAAGTCCAATCGATCACAAATTTTCGTTTTACCCGTGTAAGCATTCACTCTTACAAAGTTATGACAAGTAAACGAATATTTGCGCTCCATCGGACTTACTTCGGATTAGCACTCTAGTGTGAACGCCTCATTAATTTGTTTCGGCATTGTTGAATTTTGCGTCGCTATTAAAACTTTACGCTATGGGTCTTGAATCGGATTTCGTGGGACAGTTAATTTTAGATGCTGCATCTGGAGAACTCGGGGATTCAGCCGGTAAATCACAAAATCCAGATGACAGTAGTGGAAATGTAGAGAGAAATAGTGGAAATGTAGAGATTTTTGAAAGAAACGGCGCAGATAGCGACCATTCGAATGTTATTACGCGGGAGGGGTTTATAACACTTCGATCTGACATGTTTTCTTTTGCCGGGAATGTGAATAAACATTTTATGAGTACCGAAAATACGTTGAATGATGTTTCCTCAAGCGATCAGGGCTGTCTTGAAGGCACAAGTGTAAAAAAATTACGGGTACCCAGTTGAAAGAGAAGGATTGATTTTCCGCGAGGACAAAGCACTGAGAGACATTGAATCTTTGTGCGTAGATTTGGCCCGGGTTGGGGTGGGGTGGGGTGGGGGTGGGGATGGGGGTGGGGGTGCGGAGAGCTGAATTCGAAAGCAATTTCTAGGAATCTGAAAATTCAAAGGATTCAGACACCATTGTTGCGTGGGACTATGTCTGTGGGTCAGAGTGCTGATACAATAATCTGCGCTTCTTCAGACGCTGGCGGTTTGGATAGTGAAACATTCTGGAAAAAAATCGGTCGATACATACGCATTATTGTGTCATGATAATTTAGATACTCATAGGACGAGTCAGATTCAGCCAACGTTGAGCGATAATTTCAAGGCGCTTAAATCAAAATATGTTAAGATTACGACCAATGTAAGCGACAACTAAGGTGCATAGGAAGTTAGACCCAGATGTAGACCCGGTTTTCAGAGGCAGCAACAGCGTCCAGTCAAATTAGTTTCAAAATATTCAACAGCATGTTTGTTAAAGAGTAGAGACATGCAATTTGTACAACGTGTCGGACATTAACCCATTAACCCTTGAATTTATTCAAGAAAATTCAAATTTTCTCATAGAAAATGCTCAATGACCAAGAGGAAAGTATTTATGAAAATTTACCACTGGAATGACTGGTTCGGTTATCGACAGCTAATCAGTTAACAAGAATTGAAAATTCTGAGGCAGATGAACAATCTAGAGGCCAAATTCATAAATGGTGTTTATCTTTTAATTGCAGAGATGATCACGAGTTTATATTTAAACTGTATTTAGTACACAGGCGTCTATACACGCCAAGGAATTTAGACACATATGTCGACGTAGCGAAAGAACTATTAAACGTCGGGTGTGGGTTATTTATCTAAAAACTGTTCAGCATTTTCTACCAGACAATCTTCTGTTATTATCTAACCCAGAGCAATCAGAGACAAACCACAAATTTGCTAACATCTTTTGAGAAGGATGATGAAACAGGACCCTCTACGACTGTAATGGAAAATGGCCCTTTGACTCTTCCGCATCTGAAGCAGGAGCTCCCACTCGGGGCAAATTTGCACTTAATTGCCCGCTATTTATCAGGGATGCATTGAGTCTCAGATGAGTGCCAGAAATCACACATGATACTATTTTACAGCTATGGACAGTCAACACCAAAAAGAGTATTTCACTCATCTGAGAGAATGGGAGCCCTTTTGTGAGCAGAATGTTTAATACAAAGTTTCACCAACCGTCACTGCGGTGCTTCAGTTTCTTCAGTATCTGGTTCAAACGGGAGTTAGCTACAGTAACATAAACATTGCCAATGGTGTCTTATCATCACCCTATCATCAATAATAAAAACATTTCTGGCCATAGACTATTCTTTGGTTTATGAGAGGCTTGTTCAAAATACATCCACATTCACAGAGACATACAAAAACCTGGCATGTTAACCCAGTGCTTAATTTGATTTGTCAACAGTCATTAGCACAATACTTGTCAATTTATGACCTTTCTCTAAGCTTGATCATTTTGTTGGCTTTGTCAATCTCTGCAATTAATGGATCCTAATCATATGACTAAAGATGATGAAAGACACACATTTTATTTGGTGAGCAGTTTTAAACAGGCTGGACCAAAATTCAATGAAATGACTAAAGTAGTGTCAAACTATCACGAGAATATCAGATTACATGCGTGCACCACTTGAAATATTTTTTATTGAAAACCCCCCAGAACAATTGCATTCATCATCTCATCAAATTGTAAGCTCCATGAAGCCACACAATACACTTTCAACAGGCACACATGCTAGGTGGCTCAAAAGTATCATGAAATCCGCAGGAGTGGATACAGATGTGGTAAAGCCACATAGTTGTAACCTTGTAGGTCAGCGTCTGCCTATGCTGTGGCTAGGAGCGACCTGAACATTTAGAAAAAAATATTAGATGCAGCAGGATGGTCGAATGCTTTAACATTTGCACGGATTTATAATAAACCATTATGCTCTGGTAGAAATGCCTTCTCTACATGTGTATTACAAAGTAGGAATAGCTTAAATTTTTGGACGTATATAGTTCTATAAATATCTATGGACTCTCATGTACAGGTTCTCGTGAGTCTGTATAATTGCCGTGTGATTGTGGTTGTCAGGTTTTCTTTTGTAGCTGTCAGGTTTACTTGATTCTGGATTTCCAATATTTACTATGGAATTGGGATCTGGAGTTTTATCCATGATTTACGGGTTTGACCCAACTGATGGTGCCTTGGATTACGTTATGGATTTCCTATCTGGATAAAACTGGAGCTGATGGTTGAGACTGTTGGCCTTGGTGAGTACAGTAGATGCAGTCACCTATACCGGTCAAGGCCTATATATAAATATATACACGAATATATACTGCAGGCATGTCTTTGAAATCTCCATGGAATTCAAGGAATTTGGCTGAATAGTATAACGGGGAGATTGGACGAGATTTACCGGGAAGGTGACGTCCAATCCTCATTATAGTATTCAGTTAACCTCAGCAGATTCAATGTCTGGCCCATACCATAATTAACATTATGGTGATGGTGACCCGCCCTTTTTAGGGAAGCAGATGACTTTAGTTTATCTCTTTGAAACATGACCCGTGATGCGCTTGTGCAACATATTCTCTTTCCATTGAATCCTGTGGAATTTGACTGAATACCATAATGAGGAATGTAAGTTAACTTCCCGGTAAGTCTCGTCCAATCTACACATTGGCCTATATCGAGTCCATAATTTCTTAGTCCCATTCAGGCCTTATCCAGGCTGGTTTAATTTTGAGTTTATTATAGCTAATGCTGCACTGATAGCCATTTATACTCCTGGGTGCAGAAGCAAAGAGTGAATGAGATTGCCCAGGTTTCCAAAGTCAACAAAATAGTGCACAGCGCAGAGTGTTAGAAACTACACGACTCCTTAAAAACTGGGCAAATGTGATTTTAAACGACTTCTGACCTACCATGTGATAGTGTTTACCTGATTCGCTAGAAATGATGGAAAGTGGAGAAAATTAAAACATTGGGTTAGGTTAAGAAACTTTGAGTAAGCACAACAGTGTTTCAGAAACGACGCTGCTTTCTTGTTTAATTATGCTGAAATGAAACGAACAAAGATTCATAACTAAACTTGCGAAACCTTTCGTGCTTAGAGATAGCAATGAATGAATCTAGTTTATCGATCATATAATGCCATAATCAACTAAGTCACATGCCGGCTGACGTTATAATCAATTATGTTTGAATGACGCGATTTAGTCCGTCATAAACCCTTAATAGTCCGTCAAGTTGTACGAATTGTATGTCTTTACTATTTAATAAACATGTTCAACAATGGAGACAAAACTCCAGTGCGCATGCACTAATTTGGCAAAATGACTTGTCCAGATATTTACTATGAAATAAAAAGGCGAGATTTATAAAATCGGCATTTTCCGATTGTATTTATGATTAGTTTAGAATTTAACACATATGCCCAGAATGTAAAATCTATTAGCTTTGTAATGATGTAAATTATAATAATCTGGTGAAAGTGCAAATTACGTCCTTTTTATGTTTATATAACAGGTGTCTGCCCCATAGGGAATATATGTGAGGGTGGACAAACTGGGGGTATTACTCAACTAACTTTAAATCAAAATATTTCCCATTAATAAATTGTTGCCAACAAATTAACACTATAGACTAGAATCTATGTTTAGTGTAGATTCTAACTATACAAAAATCTAATTTGTAGGAAACAATTTTCTCGCGGCCTTTTTCATTTGAAGACAGGAACATACACAATTCGTAATTTTCATCAAAATTGTTAAAGTCCTGTAGCCAAATTGATTTTTCTGCTATCTTTAGACAGAAATTATATAAACTTAAATTATATACTCAATTATTAAGAAATATGCCCTAAAAACGTTTTAAAATCTATTTTGCTAAGATGTTCGACTTGTTATGGTAGTAATTTATGATGATACTTGAAAGATATTGGCAATCTATTCGATCTGATAGCCAGGATAAATTTTTGGTGGTTTGAAAATAAAATAAAATAAAATAATAAAATGAAATAAAACAAAATAAAATGTTGGAATGTTGGACATTTTGAATCCAATTTGGACGCCGTACATGTATAATTATTGAAATTGTCGTTCTGAGAATTTAGGGTTCAAATTATAGAAATCGACCGCAGCGCGCACAAAGCGTGGACTGAGATTGGCTAGAAATGGACTGGGCATAGCTTGAAATGGACGAGGCATAGCTAGAAGTGGGCGTGGTATAGGGAAATGGATCCCTCTATTACACGGAATGATACGGATGTTGTAAAGGCAGCTAACTCAATTCCATTCAACTTTATACAATAAGTAGGGTTGTCTTTGCGAAACAATATTACTGCACACTTTTTGTCTCTAAGATAGCAACGGTTTCCAGCAACACAGTTTCCATGCTGTAATCCTGGCTGTGGTGTTACTTTATCCCTTTAATGGCTAGATTTAACCAAAATACCTATCCACGTGTTGTAACGGTAGACTGGCTTTCCAAAGGCCTTGCCAATGTATCCTAAATCTACGGGGTTAGAAATTTAGCCCTAGCGGAAAAGAGTAGAATTATGTGCGATAACTCGTAGAGGCAAATTTGAAAGTACATCAACTAATTTGACTGGGCGCCGAGGCTGCCTATGACACATCAATAGCACCAAGTGTAACTAGTTTCAAAATTTTCAAAAGCTTACCTGTATAGCTTTCTGGAAATTGAGATTAAGGGAGTTTATGGTTTGATTGATCCCAACACGGGCAAAGCGTGTGTGGAGCTTAGCTAGAGATGGTCAGGACATAGCCAAAACTGGATTCACCCATTACTCGAACTTAACTTACTCAAGCTCAAGTTTGAAAAGTGCCTGTTTCCTGCCTTCCAGTAACAAAAGCCATTTGTATGCAGTGTTTGCAGTAAATTCCTTAACGTCTGTTATCTTGGCTGTACGGAGCATGTCCAGCACAATGTCCACGTCAAAGTGGTCAGGATACAAAGCTTTCCGGTCAACTAACCCGTCAACCTCTGTCCAAAATGTCGAACACGCATCGCCATTACAACCTTTGGCTAGATGATAAAGTTTTCTTGATAATGAATCTGTTAGCATAGTTACATTCTTTGATTCATTGGCCTCGTGTACACCTTCCGATTCGTTGATTTTCTTCCTAAATACCTCCCGCTTTACTTCTAATTCACGGTAAAAGTCTTTGAAATGGTGTGGATTCTTTACGTCCCCGCCTTCTGTACATCCTGATTTCAGGTGGTTTCTTGAGAGACGCGATAAATCGGAGAAATCACTAGATCTGAAACGAATCCTTTCACCGTCAGCATACGGATCACAATCGACACAAGTATTACCCAGCAAGAAAATAACAACGGTCATATAGAAAATAAAGAAGAAGAAAAGTGCTATTTTAATCAAGAACTCTACGTTTCTCAATCTAACCTGAACAACGGCCATCTTACTTGACAACGCAGGCAACAATAACCATCTCTCGTACGCCCATGCTTACATATATATCCACCAGGGAACAGTGAAGTATGTACACATCCACATATGATCACTTGACCCAGCATGAACTGATGCAAAAAATCAATTTTGAAGATATCCGCGCCTTCAAGTTCAATTGGATTTTAAAATAGTCACCATTTACCATTATCTATAGATATCATTGTTTTGCGTTGAGATTCTAGCATTTAGCTTTGAAAGGTTAACAAAACACAAGTGTAGAATCGATATTTGAACAAAACGTTCTTGATCAATGAATCGGGAATTCGCCATTTTCAAAGCTTTATCGTCAATAGTATTATCGCTAAGTTGTAAAATTAATCTATGGATTTTTTCTCAGCTGTGACCGTGTCATGAACTCATAATTCTTTCACCAATACGCTCATGTGGAATGGCGTCTATCGTAGACATGATTGTAGTTAATGTGGCGTTACCTAACATAGACCTCGGGGTAACACTTGAAGGAAAGCAGGACGTAACGAAATAAACAGCAAAAGATTATTGCTGACTCACAAGCACACCGCCATCTGTGCCGGAGATAAGGACTTATGACTAAGCTGAGACAAGTCTAACTCTTCATAAAATGGCAATAAACCTGATACCAATTTCTTTACATCAAGTGATTTGTCAAGCATATTTGGTACGAGATACATGCACTTAATAACACTCTGAACTATTGTACTGAATCGCTTGTGCAGTTGTGCAATTATGTCATCCAGATAAGGACTTGCAACAGTTCGTCTGTAGTAATCCTTCGCTGTATTTGCTGGCGTATTAGCACGCTTCGTTTGTCTGGCGGAGTGCCGAGGAATACACGGTTCAATGTCATTCTTATCCGCAAGTGTGTTGGCTTAAATGTGAACCAGCCATTAAAGCGATTTTCAATATCTTCTCTGACAGATGAGATTATATTAATTACATTCTGAACATTTGTGTATGCCCTTATGATGTCAGCTGTACGACTCTGAAGACTCACACTGATACCTTTGGTATAAACCAAACCGTTCTTAGCAATAACCATTGTGATGATAAATTGGTAACTAGTAACTGCATTGATATAAGATGTTGCATCAGATGACGTGTCCCTATTAAATCTATTGGTTGTGCTCATTTCCTCCATAGAAGCAACTATTGCAGGATATAGTGCAGTGAATGTTTCCAATGCATCATGTCTCTGGATAAAACAAACGTGTTGTACATGTATCTAAAGGTTAGTTTTAGAACTACTTGGGAGTTTGTCATTAACCCACTTTTTCAAGTTTAAATTTCGTTTCGGTGAAAAGTTGTAAAACAACACTATCTTTTCATTAATGTCTATCATGTTTCGTACGAGGGGGGAACTTGCAGCTTTACTGAGACAGAGCTTTAAGTAATGGCTAGCACAGTGCGTGTAAACCGCTTTTTGGAACGTCTGTCTAATTATTGCAGCAACACCGTTTCAGATACCAGCCATATTTCCGGCATCATCGTATGTCTGACCAACACAGTTGTTAAAGTCAATATCCATGTTAGTAACCGTCTCTTTAATGCACTCTGCAAGTTCACTACCGGTCTGTCCTGTGACATTGATGAAACCGATAAAACTTTCATGAACCTTGCACTCTGAATCGACGTACCGTAAACATACAGATAACGGCTGTTGATTGTCTCGGTCAGCTTTTTCATCAGCAGAAACTGAAAAGTATTTAGCAGTCTTTACTTTCGCACTTAACTCGTCTCTTATGTAATACTTTAGAACTTCGATAATCTCATTTTGGTCTTTAATCCATAATGGCAGTTCTTTGGTGCATTGTCTAGACACTCCTTTAAAACAGTGTTTCCACTGGCAATTGCAAAATCAACGAGGGCATTAACATTCCCATCGTTATGACCTACTTCTCTATGTTTCACATCATCCCGATGACCGCGTAATGCCAAATTTTGGCGTCCGCACAGAACAACTATGTCTATCAGAGACTTTAATACAACACGGTTATGCTCTATATTTTGAGCTCGTTTACTAAGAATGTGTGATGTCACATCTTTAGTTTTATTATCCATTATAGACAAAAAGTTGACTGCTCGTTCTTTTGCTACTTTATGGGTTTCCCTTGGGCTCTTATTATCAGAACCAAAGTGTTTACCGAGTTTTGCAGTGGCACGTTGCATATCCTTCAACATCAATGGCACTGTGGCAAGTGTACCAAGTTTCCCGTTCTGATGGTCACCAAATAAGGCACAATAAATACAATAGGCTCCTTCACGAGCTGGCGAATAGACTAAGCCATTGTATTTATCAAGCCATTCAAGCTGAAAACACCGCTGTCTAACATTCTTTGAAAGTTTTTCTGTATAGCGAAGCACTGGAAATTTATAGGTTTTTGTAGGATTAAAATGACTTCTAAGGAGTGTATATTTTGCTTCATAGTTTAGTTTGTCAATACTTGTGTCTTTAACAGTTCCAATATCGTTCAGTTTTACATCATTATTATAATTAGGCAGTAGTGCTGCATCATCGTTGCTGATAGCACTGAAACTGTGACTAGTACCATCATGGGTAGAATTGTCAGTACTGGGATCGGAACAAGAAGGGCCTTTGTCACCATTGTCGGTCTCTGCAATTCCTTCATGGGTAGAATTGTCAGTGTTGGGATCGGAACAAGAAGAGGCTTTATCACATTTGTCGGTCTCTGCAATTCGCTGTCGCCTGAGAACATAATTGTAATTGTTTAATATTTAAAGGTGATCAAAGCCGTACTAAATTTTGATACCATTTATGCAATGCTGTAGACTATTTTAAATCTAAAATCCCCCCCCCCCCCCACCACCACCAACTCCCCACACACACACGCACGCACGCATGCACACACACACACACGCACGCACGCACGCACGCACGCACGCACGCACGCACGCACGCACGCACGCACGCACACACGCACGCACACACACACACACACACACACACACACACACACTGACTTCGCAACCACACCGACCATACATACATATTTATAAGCTTAGAGGCATAATAATAAAGAATTTAAGAGGTCATTTTCTTTTCACTAAGCAAGTTCATGAAAACAGACATGAGATTAGATTCCCACCTCTAAATTTATGAGACATACTGTATATACTTTTCCTACGTCGCTCCCCATTCTTGGTTATGATGGAGCGTCGTTAAATTTAGGGCCTATTACGTAGGGAACTCTGACGCCTAGATTACAATTATATAAATCCATGAACTTAATTAGTCAATCGAAGCCAACGCCACATTATTTCTTCCAAATTACGCAAGCATTATATTGTATTATATTATTGTACATACTTGTTGGGATGCTGAAAATATGATCTAATATCTCGCTTAGACATAATGCTTTCCTCTGCCGAAAAACAATGTAGCTTATGTAGGTTGACTGGCGGACCAATCAAAATCATTGCATTATTTACTATTTTTAGCGCTGACTACTGCTCATTGACAAGCCGGCTTGTAGCATTTCGCGTACATCCTAAAACATGGAACAACCCAAAACCACCAAAAACCATCCAGAAACCACCCAAAACCACCCAGAAACCATCCAAAACCACCCAGAAACCAGCCAGAATGATAACTTAAATAACATAGGTACAGCTTCCAAAAATCTTAATAACAAAACTGCAAATTTAATAACAATACTGCAAATTTAAAGACAAATAATTTAACATATTAAATTAATCCACATTGAAATGTGCAGTAAAAATTTATATTTTCATGTTTTATTTTGTTTTGATCTGTGGTATTTCCTTTCTCAGTTATGATTGTGTGTTCGAGAATTCTGATTTGAAAATAATTCCTCTAGGTGAGAATCCTCAAGGGAATCATTAATTAGAAGATGTCACATGCGGGCCATATTTATGCTAGTGGGGGCCCCTGGGCAGTAATTTGTGGGCCCCCAGGAGCTCAGTATATACAGCACTTTTTTCACTAGGGAGATGATTCGAGAAGATTTTTCCGCATCAAATCAGCTATTTTGTCTGTGAGTGTTATAGACCCTAGCTGCCATTTATGAAAACTTTATTTATGTCAATTTATGTCCCTTATTTTGCTTCGACTGCTATATTGCTCTATCTTTTCATTTGACGTAATAATTTTCGTGGGGTGGGGGCCCTAGGCAGCTGCCCAGTCTGCCCTCCCATAAATCCGACCCTGGTCACATGAGTATATGATCATGACTGGAAAGGAAATACCACATATCAAAACAAAATAGAGCATGAAAATATAAAGCAAAACAAGACTTCTACGTGACAATTATTTTGCTGTCCTTTCCAAGCAGTACTTTTAAAGCGCCTCTATGGGGGGGGGGGGGGGGGGGTGTGTTAAATCGATTGATCAGAAATAGAAAAAAAATGTGTCCTGACTTTTTCTGATTCTGAGCTATATTTCCTGAGATACAGGCCTCGAAGTTTCACTGTCACAGCAGTTCGACACCCACAAGATTTCTCATTTGTTTCTTTATATACAACACTCTTAAATATCGTTATTTCCCCCATCCAAATTGATAATTACATCTTGAAACCACACTATTTTTCACATACTTGTTTCACACTTGACTTAGTGCTGTCTCCTCAAGAGAAAATAAAAAGGCTTTCATATTTGGGAACAAAAGTGGCTAGATATGGAAATACTTACTAAAATCTCGTGGATGTCGAATTACTGACCAACTGTGACATCATCAAAATGAAACTTTGAGGTGCTGTATCTCAGCAAGAATATAGCTCAGAAACAGTAAAAAATCAGGACACAATTTTTCCATATCTTATAAACTGATTTTGGTTTTACAAAAAAACATGGGCATAGAGGTACTTACTTATGTACAATGAGTCAATGTGTTCAACAACTTGCAGCTCTATAAGTCATTGCTTTTATAAAGTACCCCAAATCTAAATCTCTATTACTGTTATGAAAACACTGCAGTGTCCACAATTTCCATGAGTATACACATTTTCTGAGCTAGTAGACAGATTCCACAAGTAAACAAATGATACAACAATGTATATGCATCTTATAGAAAATTCAGTGACTAAAAGATGTACGTTGCTTACTACCTTATTACTTTTGTTAACTTGCAACTACACTGAGAATGGCTGAATTGTTCGTCTTCTTCTTCTTCTTTTCGTTCGCTGATCATACCGCCAGTCCTGTAAGTGACTGTCGACATGATCATAAGCGTTAAGTGCGTGGATCCATGGTTTATTAGAGTGCGCCGTGCGGCCTGGAACCTCCGTCTTCAGCACTCGAGGTTTCTGACAGGATTACCTCACCCTTACCTCCTTTGGTCGCCTCTTACGACACGCAGAGGATACGGAAGGTGTATTCTAAGCCCCACCTACAGGGAAGAATTGTTCGTCTCAGATTGTTAATTTGTCTTTGCTATCAAAATATGGCTTCTATAAAAAAAACCCATGCTAATACAATAGCAAAACGCAATGGAAGCAGCACGCTGGACGAGAGATGGGCCAGAGGTAGGCAATTGTTCATTCAAGCTTCATGTATCTTTGCAGAAACGTAGAAGATGAGTTCTTTGACAACCTCTCATGTGTTCTGACTGGAACTGTAATTAGGTTAGACTCAAAACCCATATTCCTTCCAATGTTGGTCCAACGTTTGCCCAACGTTGGCTCAATGTTGGACCCACGTTGGAAAATATGTGATACAGCCAACGTTGGCCCAACGTTGGGCCAACATTGTAATGTCAACTGCGATCTGCCAACCTGTAAGCCAACGTTGGCCCAACGTCTACATGTTATCTGGGATAAGAAGTACATCATGTGGTACTCGCCAACAGCCATGGGAAACGCATTTAAAGCAATAAAAGAAGACAAAATATCAATTCGTCGTGCTGTAAAAATGTTTGTAGTTCCAGTCATGTCACTTTCCGACCGTGTTAGTGGTAGGGTTTCAATAGATACTGTAAAGTCAGGACGTTCACCGTTACTGTCACTAGATAAAGAGGAAAAACTTGTCAAACATATAACCTTGTTAGCAAAAGCAGGATATGGATACAGTATTTCAGAAGTGCTTAAAATAGCATCTGACTAGGTAATCTATCTTGGTAAGCGCGAACAGGGAACATCACTAAACAAAACCTTGTTCTACCATTTCCTCACCAGATGGCCAGAGATGCGAGTAACGAAGTCACAAGGACGGGAGTTTCCCAGAGCAAAGTATGCAACGACGGAGGCTATTGCAAACTACACGGATGAACTAGAAAAGATTCTGAATAAATACAACCTCAGAGAAATGCCACAGAATATTTACAATGCAGTCGAAAAAGGGGTAACAATTAACCACACACCACCACATATTGTCAGTAAATGCCACTTAAAATATGATAACAATCATCAGGTCAACAGATACCACCATATTTAGTCTATCCAGGAAAACGGATGAATCCTGATCTGATGGTTGGTGCCACTCCTGGAGCAGCTGGCAATGTCAGCGAATCGGGCTGCTCAAATTCAAATGTTTTTGGTCACTATCTGAAAGACCTCTTGTACAATATGCTCAGAAGTGTGATAAAGATCATCCTCTTCTTCTCCTATATGATGGACATACGAGTCATTTCACCGTACAACTGATTGAATGGGCACAAGAAAACCATATTATTCTATTCATTTTGCCCCCCCCCCCCACAACCCACAAGTCACCTCTTGTAACCACTGGATTTAGCGTACTTTGGGCCGCTTCAATAGCGTTACAACACACAGTGCCATGCGTTAATGAGAAAAAGTGCTGGCCGCAAAATCGCGGCAATGCCACAGCACCATCACGGCCAGCAGATGAGCTGCTTGAGGAAACAAGCTCCGATTATTTCCTCAGATCCAAAAAACAAGTTGTCATAGAATCTGTTCAGGAGTCAGAAAATATGCATAGACCGAGAAAGAGTGTCAGTCGACTGATTGGTGGAAAGGCCATAACAGAAAACTAAGTGCTTGAGAAAGTGAGAGAGTATTACGAGCAGAGTGCAAAGAAAAGCAACAGAGAAAACATCAGCCATGACAGCCAACCAAAACCGGGTCCATCTGAAATTAGAAAGCCACCAACGTCATCAACTCCTTCATCGATAACAATAGAGTGACGAGATATAATCTGGGAAACGAAGACAACTGCTGTTTGTGCCACCATAATGTACCACCACAACGTAAATCCATCACCAGTTTTGGTCATTATAAAATGGGCTCAATGTGATATGTGTGGCCACTGGACACATCTCCGATTTTGTAGCCCTGTACTGTATTACTCTAGATATTTACCTAGCAAAACTATTCATAACTTTTAATTCATGTCTTGATTGTCAGTCACCAACTAGTTATAATGTACTAAGAGTCAAACAACAGCTCTGGAAACATGTATAGAAGTTCTGCAGCCACCCGTCGTATTATCATGCAATTCAAATGTATTTCAAATCCACCAAGCGGCTTAGGATTTTTAGGATTATTTTTTTCCAGAAAATTCAGGATGGGCTTAGATGACAACCATGTGGCTGCCAGAAATATCGACTACTCAAAATTGTAGCCTACATCTATATGATCCTTCCAAATTTGATACAAATTTGCCAAGCTAGTTGTGAGAAGATGTCTAAAGCATTTCTGAAAGATTTCCGGATAATCAAAATGTCCATTAGAACGGTTTATGCCTACTACCCGGTACCATACTTTTATTCAACATGTTCCAATGAATCTTCTTCTTCTTTTCGTTCGCTGATCATACCGCTAGTCCTGTAAGTGACTATCGACATGATCATAAGCGTTAAGTGCGTGGGTCCATGGTTTATTAGAGTGCACCGTGCGGCCTGGAACCGCCGTCTTCAGCACTCGAGGTTTCTGTCAGGGTTACCTCACCCTTACCTCCTTTAGTCGCCTCTTACGACACGCAGAGGATACGGAAGGTGTATTCTAAGCCCCACCTACAGGGCAACGTTCCAATGAATGATTCCTGCTAAGGAGGGGTAGCATTCTAGGGGATTCCAGATATCTCTCCCAGGTCCACTTCTGAGTAGGGGCCACTCTTGGTTAATTTCCCGGTAAGAAATCTTTTATTCTACAAGCTGGTCTTTGATCTATCAACGTGACAATAAAACAACACCTAGCTAGGCCTATTTCTATAGCGAGCGCACAGGTTCTTTATAGTTGGTATATTTGGTATATTTGGTATTTTTTGCTTGTTTTGGATGGTTTTGAATGGGTTCTGGGTGGTTTTGGATGGTTTTGGGTGGTTTGGGGTGGTTCCATGTATTAGTAATTACCAGCATTTCGATACAAGGTGGTCGACAAAGAACAAATTATGGAAGAAATAAATGTTGAAATTTTTATTTTTTTCGTGGGTATGGGGTGGGGGTGGCCATGGCCACCCCCTGGATCCGCCACTGGCAACGTATCGAGTCGCAGTGATCCTAATTATTGGAGGGAAACAAACATCATCATGATATGTATACGTATCGTTCGCTAGGATTTTAAAATCACGCGTATCCAGAGATTTGCAACAGAAAACGTCTGCCAGTAAATACACGAATGCACAATCCATCTTTCATAAGGATGACATGGTATCGGACATTAAATATATATTTACAGAGCTATTTAAAGCGGGGATTCAGTTATTCAATGTGAGCCATTCGACGCGAGGATAGTCATTCGAAGCGACCTCTTTTGTCAATTAACAGTACTAGGCCTATTACAGGGAATTCCTCTGGGCTGGAAGCCATGGGATTTGCTCGCGGAACTGGAAATGAGCGACGAGTTGAATGTGCCGAAGGTATAGCTAGTAGCAATGTTATCCTCATTAACATTCATGAGTAGGCCTAATATTCAGACACGTCACCATGTACGTGGTTATGAAGAGTTTGAAGCAATCGATAAAATGTTCGTTATCCTCCAGTTGAAATCTGAATAATTATGAATCTTTGACCATTGAAATAACTTATCAGCATTTCTATAGATACATGCTCAATTCACCTTTCCAATTTATCCTTCCGTCTTTGGCTTTGACCCAACCCATACTTCAACACCCGGGTTCAAGTACGTCCATACACCCCTGTCTGTGGCCTTAACACGCGGCCATGCGCCGTTTACAAACTGGCCAAATTGGTTATTGGGTCGCTACATCATCATTGCCTATCTACCTGAAATATCAATGATCTAGACGTGCGATACATGGCCCCTTGCGTCCCTTATTATATGTTATGTACATTGATTATTATTCTGGACAACAATAGTGTGTATCTTATAATTCATCATATCTGGGTTATATAATTTTAAAAGTTTGCTGCTAAAGCATGGTCCTTGGATAACTCGTGTGCCACGGCAGACACTTGCATTATGCAAAATTTAATTTTAATCCATTAAGAGAAATTGAACAAGAGGCCCAAGCGGCTTATATCGCTCGCCCGGAATTATTGGCCACTGGCAAAACCGAAAAACACCGCGATGACCGTGGTTAAGAAGTAGACTTTTATATGATTTTCTCAGAAATTTTCAGAAAATCCAAGATGACCGACAAACACGCTAAATATTTATTGATCTACTGCGGCCATGTTTTTTTACGTATCAACTTTCCTGGACAGACTTTAATGGCCCTTAGTCCCTAATCATATCTCTCAAATTTCAGCTTGGTCTGTTTAGTCCTACTGGAGAATAGGTCGCTTTCAGGAAAACCAGGTCACCCAAGATGGCCGCTGATACATTTTGCCATCAGGTTCGCTCGAACAAACTTGGCTCAGCCGTTGCCCCTTTAGTTGTTCATTAGTTTTGATTCGATCCCCCAAGCGGTTCCGGAGAAGATTTTTAAAGACGTTTCGAAAAATCGGCCAAAATCTAAGATGGCCGCCAGAAAAAAGTGGTTTCGAAAATAGTAAATTTAAAAGTAGAATAATCTAAAACCTATATAAATCCAATTTCGGCTTCAAAATCCATCAAATAAAAAAGCCAAAATGGCGCCAAACGCATTTTGATTGGCCCATTGCGGCCATGCCTTTTGACGTATTACCCTACCTTAAGCAAACTCTAATGCCCAATAGTTCCTAATCACATCTCTCAAATTTTGGCCCAATCCATTCAGCAGTTCTGTAGAAGAATTTGTTTTCACGAAAACTAGGTCATTCAAGATGGCCGCCGAACCTCTTGTGCAATCAAATTCCATTGAACACATTTGGTTCAGCTCGTGCTTTAGAAGATATTTTATGAGTTTATCAGCGAGAGTGCTACAGACACAATACAATAACTTATTTATTCTATACTCGGTATGCTGAGATTTCCAACAACGCATGACTCTGCGTTTCAGTGAGGATGTGCGAGCGCCATGTACACCCGGGATTGATAGCGTTAAATAATGAAGCTGATGTTAACTGTCACCATACATAACTTTTAACCCCTTTAAGCTTTAATGGTCATGATTTGTAAAGAAAATTGGAATTTGTGTTTAATAAATGACCATGTCTAGGCCAAGAGAAAATAATAAAAATATATCACTTGAATGACTGCCTCGCTTATCAAACTAGTCATTCCAGTGGTAAATTTTGAGAAATTATTTTGCCTTAGCTTGCAATTTAACATTTGTGATGACCGGTTCCGAATCTATTCTCGACAGGCTTGACCATTAAACTGCACCTAAGCACTTGGCGAGTCCATGGATTTGGTAGGACATAGATGTATATTCAAAATATGGCTACTCGGGTCTTGCATATACGGTGTGCGCGTGCGTCCGTGCGTGCGTGCGAGGGTGTGTGTGTGTGTTTCTCCGAAAAGTATAGCTCGAGGTCGAGTATTAAGTATTAAGTGTGTTTATAACGAGTACAGATAGCATAGATAGTATGAACTATGTGGATTGTGGATCCTTATATCAGCGCATTCAGAAATTTTGAAAAGTAATAGAGACAAAGCTTTAAGTGAATAAAAAGTGTAAATAGTTTGTCGTGTCCTATATTCCGTGAATAAACTGTGAGTACTATTGAGTAATCTTGAGTAGTCATCATAGACGCCAAGTGCTCGAAGCGATTAAGAACCTGTAGACAGGCACTCGTGACTAAACAAAACTATGCTAGCTTATGCGTGAGCTGTATTCATCGATTCAACTGAATTTATTTACAACCAAACTTAGTACACGCTCGTAATAATCCGCGAACATGAGGCACCCTAATAGACGTTTTGATCGGTGGACATGTAAGGATTGCGCAAATGGTGGCCCAGACCTACAAAGGCACAACAATGATCTCTTGCTATGTAGGCCATGTAGAGACATTAGAGACGGAATTAATCCGGCAACAAAAAGTAAACGGAAAAGAAACAGAAGTAGCCCTAGCCAGACGGGGACACAAATAACCAGAGACTCAAAGATAGACGAACAGACGATGTGAACAATTAAGCTGACGTTCACCAATCATTGCTTGATGCAGTATCGACTGCCTATACACAGTGGAAGACAACCCTGTCTTAAGTACACCTGGCACACCTGCCACAACTAGGTCAGCTACCCAGGATGAAACATCGGAAACATTCCCCAAGCAGCTCGACAATCCAAATGAAGCAAGAAGCGTCCCGTATCAATCAGACGTGGGCACTGTAAGCGCTACCAGGCAACATGATAAGCATGTAGTAATAGGTAACTCTACTAACACCAGCGCGAACACAAGCATGAACAGCGTTTATGGACAGTATGCATTATGGACAAATAACATTGATCGACAGGAAATTCTACGTAAATTCGAAAGTGTAGAGACCCTACTCAGCCAGACGCGAAATCGCGTCGAGTTTCTAAACGTAAAAAGCCAGTCGGTACTAGACGAAATGGAGATTTTCAAATAAAATCGGGAACATAGAACGAACCGTAGTCTTTACCAGCGACCAAAGTGGCGATTTTATCGTAGATAAAGCAAACTTAGAATTCGAGTTTATAAAGCATAGGTCCAGTATTGAACAAATCGAAAAGCAATTTATAACCCAGTCCAAAATAATAGCAGCCACACAATCACGTTATGAGACACGTACATGGGAACTAGAAAACAGAATAAATGTACTTGAACATGACTCACAATCGTGCATGAGTAGAGTAATAGATCTGCAATTTCGTTCCATGAGGGAAAATCTTATTTTTAGAGGGATCCGATATTAATGGTAAAACATTTTTATTAATTTATAATTTATATAAAGGTGCTAAATCATGCATCAAGGATTCTGTAAATATCAATGTCAGATTTTTTCCCATGTGATATCGGGGTAAGACAAGGGGGAAATTTATCTCCGTTATTATTTGCCTTATTCTTAAATGACGTAGAAAGCACAATTTCCGCATCTTACAATGGCCTCACTAACATTTCTCAATTATCTGAATCAAAATTCACGATTGAATCTTACCTATACCTAAAACTATTTTAATCATTATATGCGGATGATACAATAATAATGGCAGACTCGCCGCCAGAACTACAAAAAGCATTAAACGCACTGCATGACTACTGCAACACATGGACATTATCTATTAACGTCTCCAAGACTAAATGTATGATATTCTCTCTTCAATGTTATGATAATGTTAAATTGTTGAATATTTTAAAACTAATTTGACTGGGCTGATGTTGTTGCCTATGGCACCTAACTAAATCCGTATTTCTCACTGGAGATTTTTAACCTGCGTAACGCAATACTGAGGTATGGCGTTATTCCCCATTAATCTGCAATGAGAACACGGCCTACACATTACTCGTACATGTGGCAGGGGACTTCAAATGTTCATAACGGAGCCACGTACGTAATTTTTTTTATTGCATTTATCGGAAGAGGTCCTGCGCGATTTCATGTACCGCGAGTTGGGGATCGAGCGAAATATTCCTCTTGACCGAGTGCACCCAATCGGCAAAAGACGAGAATTCTAAGGACTCCAACCACGAGCAATAATAGCCACATTTACATTCTTCAGAGACAAAGAACATGTGCTATTATCGGCGCCACGTATGCTGCGGGGTAACCTGTACAGCGTACACGAACAATTCCCACCGAGATTGAAAACAAGAGACGCGAACTATACCCGATAAGACAAGAGGCGACTAGACTGGGACAGAAATCTGTAATCTTCAGAGATAAACTGTTCATAGATAATCGATGTATAGAGCGGATGATACAAATTACACAGCAAACACGTCCAGATACACCTACAATGCGCAGGAGCAATGGCAGCAACAAGACCAGGGACAACAGCACCACCAACACCAAAACCGACAACAACAACAACAACAACAACAACAACACCTCCAACACCAGTCGCCACATTATCAACAACAACAACAACAACACAACAACAACAACAACAATAACAACAACAATAACAGCAGCAGGAACAACAACAACAACAACAACAACAACAACAACAACGACGACGACGACGACGACGACCACCACCACAACAACAGCATCTACAGCAGCAGCAACAACAACAACAGCAACAACAACAACAACAACAACAACAACGGCAACAACAACAACAGCAACAACAACAACAACAACAACAACGACGACGACAACAACGACGACAACAGCAACAACAACAACAACGTTGAAGTGACCAACAAGGGGTCAACTCCATTCCATATTGCTTCCATAAATATATGTGGAATTAAGTCGAAACCGAAAATAGCAGAATTCCACAATTTCGTATCAGAATATGACATCATCGGTTTAAATGAAACAAAAACTACAGAATACGATACAGTTACTGTGCCAAATTACTGTATTTTAATCAAAAACAGGCAATGAACGACGTGTTCTGGTGGAATTGCATGTCTAGTCCGGGAAACTATGGGTAATAATACAAAAATAATGGACAATCCAGATACTGAGAATGACTTCGTCCTACGGGTTAATTTCCAAACAACACCTTGGACCTCTTATTAGGGATAGTGTATATACCACCGGAATCTTCTATTTACTATTCAAATGATGCATTCGATTTAATTACGACACGCCTCATTAGCCTTGGCAAACGCTTTCAGAATATATGCATTATAGGCGACTTAAATGCAAAAACCAAGCACGGAATAGTAAATGTTTTATTGAAAATGTGCAAGATCTCAGAATTAAGGAGTTTGACCCATTAATTTCCGATATACACTGCAATATCCACCTTGGCATAAAAGGAAATAAATTCCTGAAAATACAAACAAATGGTGAATATTCAAATCAATCTGGCCGAGGTACAACAAATAAACCCGCTGTAATTAAATGGATACAGTCAATACAAAGTGATTTTTGCAAGAAATCTAGATTCGACATTGTTGAGAGAATTAAAGAATGCCTACACAACGCAGATGGCAATGAAGCTATTACCTACATAAACAAATCAATAAATATGATCTGCGACCTCTTCATGAACAGTGCGGGAAATACATTCGGCACAAAAAAAGAAACAGCGGGATAAAACAAAGACAAATAATAAACAATGGCTTGGTAAAGATTGCGCTCAGAAACGGAAGTTATATCATAAAGCTAAAAAACAATACCATCTTAATAGAATTGAGAACAACATGCAATTATTAAAAGATGCCAGCAAGACCTACAAGAAATCAATAAAGAAACATACAGAGCAATCACAAATAAAACTTCATTCAAAATTAAGTGATTTAAAAAACTCGAACTCAAAACAATTCTGGAAAACAATAAATGGAAAACATCGGGAGCAGAACACACAAATTGAAATATCAAGTCTGTTTGAACATTTCAAATTAATAAATGAGCAAGAAGACGAAGAAAATTACAACATAGGCCTGAACACAGATAATTCTATAACTCCGTTCCCGGAGCTTGATATTCGGATAACACAAGAAGAAATACGAGATGCAATCAACAGAATGAACAACGAAAAAGCGAGGAGTGGGATTGATGGAATAATAAATGAATACATAAAAAGCTCCAAGGAAATAATGCTACCTATTTACGGAATGTTATTTAATATCGCATTTAACACACCAAGCGTACCCGTGCCATGGACAATTGGCAAAATAATCCCGATCTATAAAAGACAAAGGTGATCCATCAAACCCGTCTAATTACAGGAACATAACTTTACTCAGCTGTCTCGGCCAATTTTTTACTTCAATTCTCAATGATGGTTAATGAAATACGCGGAACTCTATGCTACTATTACTGAAGCACAAACGAGATTCAAGAAGGGCAGATCAGCCATAGATAATATATTTTCTTTTCATACAATAATAAAATTACTTCAGTTTCAGAAAAAAATATTATTTTGCTGCTTTGTCGACTTCAAACACGCTTTTGACACGGTTTGACGAATAGGGTTATGGCAAAAATTGATCAAAGCAAACCTCAGCGGGAAATGTTATCGTGTTATTCTAAGTTTGTATAAAACATAGTCATTTGTAAAACACAACAATCTAGTTTCTGCCATTTTCCCCTGTACAACTGGTGTGAGGCAGGGAGAACACCTCTCCCCGTTTTGATTTTCAATCTTTATAAATGACTTAGAAGAATGGTTACATGACAATAATATTTTAGGTCTGCACACAATTAGTACATTAGCAGACACCAAATTACATCTACTTTACCTAACAATATTACTGTATGCAGACGACACGGTCATTATGGCAGATTCTGCAAACAACCTACAGAGTACATTAAATAGTTTTGATAAGTATTGTAATCAGTGGAAATTAGTAGTAAATTTAAGCAAAACAAAAGTGATGGTCTTCTCCAAAAATATACAATTAAAACAAAGGACATTTTACCTAGGAGATGAACAGA
The DNA here is from genome assembly GCA_034401795.1 of Chaetoderma sp. LZ-2023a. Classification (NCBI taxonomy): domain Eukaryota; kingdom Metazoa; phylum Mollusca; class Caudofoveata; order Chaetodermatida; family Chaetodermatidae; genus Chaetoderma; species Chaetoderma sp. LZ-2023a. Next base: position 67,493,600 of record CM067362.1, read on the forward strand.
TTGAAACTGTAAATGAATATTTATTATTAGGAACACTTTTCAAAAGTAATAGCAGTTTTCACTCATGCAGAAAGCGAAATATTAAACAGGGAAATAAAGCTATGTTCCAATTACTCAGAAAAATCAAAGAACACGATATACCGATTGACCTCCAATGATGCCTATTCGGCAGCATGATAACGACAGTTATCTTTTATGGGTCCGAAATATGGGGGTTCGAAAATCTAGATATGTTCGAAGCTAGCCAAATTCAATTTTTTAAATATGCGATACATGCAAAGAAAAGCACTCCGAATGTGATGAAGTATGGTGAAACTGGTCGCTATCCGCTGAGTATAATGGTCAACACGAATATGTTACGGTTCTGGGCAGATCTGGTTAACGCAGGTTATGGGAAATTATCATCAATCCGTTATTTTGTCTGCCGAGAACTGGAAAATGGCCAAAACTTCAATATCAAATGGCTTAGCTAATAAAATCAATACTTCTGGAAATAGAAGAAGAAGACTTAACTAATGCAGACATTATCTTAAAAAATCGCTTAGTGAATCTGACAAAGCAAAAATTGCAAACGCAGTATGTCCAAACATGGAAAACTCAGCATCTACTAGGTTAGCTTTCTATAAGGAAATCAAGGAGGAGCTTCAATTTGAAAATATCTGATTGCATTACCTGCTAAGGACATCATTATACTTTTTCAATTTAGGACCTTGAACCATAAATTGACAGTTGAGACTGGACGATGGACAAGAACAGACAGAAATGGCAGACTATGTACGGTTTGTAATACACTGGATGTCGAAAAGCACTCTTTCTACGACTGCAGCAAATACAATGACGTAAGGACAAAATATATGCCACAGTATTATATCACAAGTACAAATGCAGAAAAAACAAAGGAACTTCTAAGAATATGCAATGGACCTATCCTCAGAAATGTAGGTAAATTACTTAAATTTGCTAAGAAACCATCGCACAATAACATAAATTTAGCCTGTGAAATAAAAATACAATAGAATAATTATAGCATAGAACTCGAATAAGGTAATGAACGCAACTAATGTTTTAAATTTGTAAAATAACTGCATGATCTGTATTTAAAATGTAAAGTATTCACTACCGGCACCATTATTTAGTACATATCTATCCTCATATGCCCTTGAGGGTCCTGAGTGTAATGACGTGAACTTGAACTTGCACTTGAACTTGCTATTAAATGCAGTTGGTCGTGGTGGGGGTGGGGGGGGGGAAAGGTTGGATTTGGGCTATTAATAGAATGGCAATCTTTTATTAGTCAAGTATTTTACTATTTTGTGGACTACCAATATTTCGTCTATCGCACACCATATTGTCTCTAACCAATAAATGCAAAGAAGAGCGTGGAATATTAGTAGACTAATATCACGGAAATATAGGGCATGTTTGTAGAACTGACTTTTATTACACTGTTTTAAACAAAACAATGTAAATCCTTACAATAACACGTTCAGCAAGGTCTGCTGTGTTTAATAACGTATAACCATGCCAGGCGGTGTTGCTAAGCCTCTACATCCAATTACTATAATAGTAAGAAAGGTAGCTCGTAATCAATAAAGATCGACGGCGTACCTCCAATATGGCGGCGTAGTTTAAGAAGTCACCAGAAATACCTCTATAAAGTAGTTATGATAATAATAAAATAATCCGGATTGAACAAAAAAGAACAATAGGAATGTATAGGTGGAGAACTTGGTGTGGGTAGTTCAAATATCCATTAGGTAGTCATTTCTTCAAGAATTTCTTAATATCATTAACGGCGGACCGATATTTAACGATGATCATTAGGCGTATTAATTAATGGGCTTGTTAAGTATGACGTCACTGTGCGTGATTCGCAATCTGGAAGTGTGTATTTTGCTTTATTACATCATAAGTACATATTTATGACGCCATGATTTGTTGTTAAGCAAAAACATTGTTTTGTGCGTTTAACAATCGAGCTGAACCCGGAAATACGTAAACACTTAACAAGCCCATAAGCCGACCGCCGACACCATAACTTTCATCGTCAAATTATGATGACGTCATAAACAAAGTTGTGTAGCAACACACTGCCTTAGTAATGCAATTCATTCCGCTTGTGAAGGATGCGCGTTATGGTCGCTGCTATAATTAGCAGATCTTTATTACGTAATACGCTTCATCGAATTTGATTGATAGCAAAGCTCAAAGTAATTTAATAGATCTCTAGAGACACTAACACTGCACGGTATGTTAAACAATATTAAACCAATTTATGAAACTATTTCAATTTCTAAATTACAGTCTGATTAATATATAGGCTAAGGTCAGAGTATCGGTTTCTGACAGGGTATCGACAGTTTTGCTGATTGCATATGAATGTAAAGCTATTGTCAGGAAATGGCTTCTATTTAGTAATTAACAAGTGTTCAGTGAAATAATACATGCATACAAATTTTTTAATTCCAGTTACTAACACGGTGTAGATATGGGATTGTCTTGTGGGAGTCATGCCCCCGCTGGACGTCTTATATTTTCGAGTAAGTTCCAAGAGAAATTTATGATTTGAAAGTACCAGGTGAGCTAATGGACCGGTTGACTTTATACTTTTAATATTTAACTTATTATTACATCAGCCAGTGCTGCTGATAGTCAGTTTCTGGTAAATGGATGATGTGCGGATATGGCACATTCGAACTTATTGGATAAAGTTTTATCATCAAAATTGGAATAGTCGAATTGATTGGAATAGATCCCACGGTTCTGAGTTGATGTGTATTTGGAAATAGTTTGGATGAAAGTTGTTGCTGTTCAGTCGGCACACACTTTTATAATATTCAGCAGTCGCTTGGAATGATAGTTTAGAAAATAATCAATGATCATAATCAATGAAATCGAACGTGACAAACGGACATGGTTGATGAGGTAGGCGATGTAGGTTCTCACACGAGAATAGAACAACACCAGCTGGCAATGGGATCATACGGCTCATGTGCCTATTAACTCTAGCATCCTACAGGCTTATCCATCGATAGGCAATGGACAGGATACGGACATTGTAGTGTCCTGTAGGAATTAATAACATAATCGAAATTTGTATATCAACTATATGTCACTCATACAATGGTATGCAACAACAACACATTCCGTAATGTTGTTGGTTAGCTGACAGATCGCATCAAATCAGAACCAGTTACCACCACTTTGTCTATGCGAGGCAGCATCTCCATAGAAGAATAGCACGGAGTTTGATTGGTCAGGATGACGTCATAATCAGTGAGCATCGATCAAACTCTGTAGCAAAGAATGATATAGAACAGATTTTGTAGTTAACATTGAAATGCAGGGATTTCATAATCTTACCGATAGTGAAGCGGGACCATCCGAAGTAATCTTAGTCAGAAACAGGAGATCCGAAATCTTCAACGGGTATAAATCTATTATTGATATAGCGACAAGATGGTGATATGAAATCACTGTATATGCTATGACAACAGGAGAGTTTGTCAACAAAAATAATGACACGAACGCCGCTAAAAAGGGAGCATAACTTAATAAATCTAGACCTGGTCAAAATTCAATTTTTGGCAATACCCGATATACATAGACAGCAGCAACACCATTTTCAAAATCAAAATCAAAAGTAGTAAAGCTGGTGTTTAAAATGAAACGAAGGATTATTTTGCATACCATAAAACGTTAAAATTATTTTAGTTTTTACCATAGAAACTATAAACATAAAAAAAAATCAAACTAGATTTGAAAACAATATAAGCATCCCATGGCCACATGTTTTTCACACGCCAAATAAAAAGGTAATTACTTATTTCTGCTGCATTTTGATACAACCTTCAAATGCTATGCAAAAACGATGTATCTATTGAAATAAACACGTTTTGACGATGTCACCAAAACGACGAGTGCGGGAGAACGCCAAAAGGAACAATTGTTAGAAATAGAACCATGTTAGAAACATGTGATTCTTATTTGCAAACGATTTTCCCGTGCTGGTATTTCTGCTTCAACGCCTTAAAACGTACAAGAAATAGAAATAAATACAGTTTACATCTTCCAACAATATTATTATAAGCCAAGGTCACATTTCCCATCTAACACTAAGCTAATACGCTGCGGGTGATGTGACACGCATTCTAGCTAATTCCAAGATCTGTGTGAGGTCTTACAGATGATTCTAGATCTGTGTCAACAGAGATTACAAGACAACATGCCTTCAGAGCTTACAAGACAACATGTCCACAGAGATTGCAAGACAACATGTCCGCAGAGCTTAAAAGACAACATGTCCGCAGAGCTTACAAGACAACATGTCCGCAGAGCTTACAAGACAACATGTCCACAGAGATGGCACGACAACATGTCCGCAGAGCTTACAAGACAACATGTCCGCAGAGCTTACAAGACAACATGTCTACAGAGCTTACAAGACAACATGTCCACAGAGCTACAAGACAACATGTCCGCAGAGCTTACAAGACAACATGTCTGCAGAGCTTACAAGACAACATGTCCGCAGAGCTTACAAGACAACATGTCCGTAGAACTTACAAGACAACATGTCCGCAGAGCTTACAAGACAACATGTCCGCAGAGCTTACAAGACAACAGGCACACATTACGTTATAGGCCCGATGCCGTGTCTTGTCAGCCACGTGTACGGAATCGTTTGCATAAACAGGGCATGAGGGCTGGAACTATGAAGATATATATATATATATATATATATATATATATATATATATATATATATATATATATATATATATATATATATATATATATATATATGGCGTGGTTATTGTCTGCCGATGTGTCTGCCTGCGTGCGTGATTGCTGTGTATCTGCCGATCCGTCCATCCGTCTGACAGCACATCAGTCTGGCTATATACAAGTTAACATTTATCTGGTCTAAACGACTCAACAATGGTTATAGACCACTGTGTCGTGCAAGACCCACATTTGGGGAAGCGCATATATATGAACTAGCCTGGGTGGCATAGTTCTGTTAAAATCAAAACTGATCTCGAGATTTAACCACTATAGTGCGGGCCAAAAAGATATGGGTATAATTGAAGGTGTCCAACAAACCCCTCCAAAAGAATTAATTTTAACTCACGCGGCCTGAAATGCCTAGTGAACTTATGCCGTAGCGTCCATCCGTCCCTCTGTCGTCCATCAACCTTTTCTTTAAACGACTTTCTCAGGAACCTTTTGGCCAATTTCAATTATATTTGGTAGGAAATCGCCTTATGATATAGGGATTCAAGTTTGTTCTAGAAACCAACCGGCCATCTTATAATTTTTCTTTAGGGGGTCGCTAGGCGTTCGATTTAAAACTCATGACATATCATCTAGGGCAAGAGCTGAACCAAGGTTATCGGATGTTTGATGCAGGCAAATTGTGCGTGTGATAGGTTTAAAGGCCCCGAAAATGTGTGTGAAGTGCCGAGATCGTTGACACAGTATGGCTTGTACATGTAAGGAATACATACTTATATCTACAATATTTTCCGATAGTGCCACCCTCGTCTGATAGTAACTTCAGGTGATTGGTATGCAGGGTGTTGGTATTGAAATACAGGATGTCGAATGTACTGCCGTGACTACTTCCTACGTGCTTCCAGATCTGGTTGACAAATGACCATTTGCACGTGCATTCCGGGTCGTTTTATTTGGGAAACCGTGTTCTATAGAGACAACAGACTCAACAAATATGGCGCTAGTCACAATGAGTATGGAGTCGAGGCATTGCATGCCGACTGGCGTTGCACGCTAGGTAGCATTGCATGCAAGATAAATCAAATAGAAATCAACAGTCATATCTAGCGCCTCTATTTAATGGGACAGGAGAACATTTAACTGTTGAATATTTGGAAATTACTTTGACTGGAAGCTGTTGCTACATAAGGCTGTGAGCTTCCAGTCAAACTGATTTCAAAATATTGATAATATCACTGGTCACGATTTTATTTCAGGGTAGCACAGTAAAATGGTTGTACATTTTAAACGAATCCCGGGATACTGTAAAAATGAGCACATATTCCCGTCCCTTAGGATAATGCGCACCCTCTATGATAATAAGTTGAATAAATCATTGAGGGGTGGTATCTCTTTAACCGCAACTCGTGTTGTTTTTCAGATGTCTCTGCATTACACGCACGCAGTACCGTCCCTCTACTACGCTCCAAATTTGCAGAGAATATCAGAGATGGAGAGCGATTCTGAGGAGGGTGAAGAGTCACGTGACGCTGCTAACCATCATGTAGAGAGCAAAGGCCAAGTCTTTCAGATTGACCAAAGCGTGAATGAGAAGACTTTGCCAAGTATAATCGACACATTGGACCTATCAGACTTTGACGACAGTAAGTATTCCTTTTCTCTCTTAGCAATGCACCTAAGAGTTGCATATTTGACATTTCCAACTATCACTACTATCATCCTCGTCATCGTCGTCACGCTTGAAATTCCCAATGACATTTAGTGTAGCAAAAATGGGACTTGCTGTGGCTATTATCTTTCCCTCGACTTACACTACGGGACACTATCTCTAAATATTGGACTTCAATTACAATTACATGCTCTAGTATTGCCTTATGATAGTGGCTCTAGTATATAAGGAAATACTAGCACATGCCATTGTAATTGCTCTGGACTGTGCCGGTTATGCACTAGAACCACTGACATGCTATATGGGAGCCTTATGCATTAAAGTATTCGCACAACATGATATTTGACTCTTCTTTAAACATAACAGTTAAATTGGTTGATTTTGGATGACGGTAGAGATGTCACTTAGACAGAGGAGCGGAAAAAGGTTAATGCTGCGACAGCATCTCGCGGTGCTGGTCTCTTGCTAAGACAACACCTCGCGGTTCTACCCCCGTGCTAAGACAGCATCTCGCAGTGCTACTCTCTTGCTAAGACAGCATCTTGCAGTGCTGTTTTCTTGCTAATCTCTTGATGCGACAGCGTGTCGTGGTGATAGTATTTTGCTGCGATAGCATCTCGCAGTGCTGGTCTCTTGCTAGTCTCTTGATGCGACATCGTGTCGTGGTGATAGTCTCTTGCTGTGACAGCATCTCCTGGTGCTGGTCTCTTGATGCGATAGCATCTTGTTGTGATAGTCTTTTGCTGCGACAGCATCTTGTGGTGCTAGTCTTGCTGCGACATCATCTCATGGTGATAGTCCTTTGCTGCGACAGCATCTCCTAATGCTAGTCTCTTGGTGCTACAGCGTGTCGTGCTGATAGTCTTTTGCTGCGATAGTATCTTGTGGTGATAGTCTTTTGCTGCGATAGCATCTTGTGGTGATAGTCTTTTGCTGCGACAGCATCTCGTGGTGATAGTCTTTTGCTCCGACAGCATCTCGTGGTGATAGTCTTTTGCTGCGACAGCATCTTTCGGTGATAGTATTTTGCTGCAATAGCATGCCGTGGTGCTGGTCTATAGCTGCGACACCATGTCGTGGTGATAGTCTTTTGCAGCGATAGCATCTCGTGGCGCTGGTCTGTTCCTGCGACATTATCTCATGTTGCTAGTCTATTGCTGCGACATTGTCTCGCGAGGCTAGTCTCTTGCTGCGATAGCATCTCGTGGTGACAGTCTTTTGCTGCAACAGTATTTCGCGGTGCTGGCTTATTGCAACAACATTATCTCGTGGTACTAGTCTATAACTGCGACAGCATCTCACGGTGCTAGTCTCTTGCTGCGACAGCAGCTCGCAGTGCTAGTCTCTTGCCACGACAGCAGCTCGCAGTGCTAATCACTTGTTGCGACAGCATCTCACAATGCTAGTCACTTGCTGCGCCAGCATCCTGCGGTGCTAGTCTCTTGTTGCAACAGCATCTCACAGCGCTAGTCTCTTGTTGCGACAGCATCTGAAAGTGATGGTCTATTGAAGTGAATGTGAGGTCTAACTCGCGCCTATAGATGTGATGAATGGGTTAACTCACCTAGCTTGAAAGGACAAGTACGCTTAAGCCATGGAAAACGTTCATCGATTGGCCACTCGTCTTCTATCATCCAATGTCAACCTTTCCTTTAAACAACAACTTCTCAAGAACCACTGGGTCAATTCCAGTTATATTTGACAGGAGACATACGTATGGCAAAGAGATCCTAGTTTGTTCAAACGAAGCAGATTGACGAATTTGGCTACGTTGGATTTTGGCCACTTTCTAGAAAAATGCTTTAAATATCTTCTCCGAAACCACTTGGGCATCATCTAGGGAAACAGCTGAACCAAGTTTGTTCAAGGGAACTTGATTGGCCAAATACTTCGGCTGCCATCTTGGATGACGTATTTTTCATGAAGACGACTTCTCTAGAACTGCTGAATGAATCAGGCTTAAATTTTGTGGACATGATTAAGGACTAGTTTGTTCAAGAGAAGTATATAAATAAAAAACCCTGGCCGCCATGGACCAATAAAAACGTAGCGTACTTGGCAGTCATATTATATTTTTTTAATGGATTTTGAAGCTGAAATTGTTTTTGTTTTTAATAGGTTTTGGGTATGCTAATTTCAAATTTACCACTTTCGAAACTTTTAGATAAATGGTTTGGCAGCTCTCAGGGATCTTTTCCCCCGCCAAAACCTCTCATACTAAAGCAATATGAATTTTAAATTCTCTTCTCAACAACTACAGGAACAATTTCAATTACATTTTGCAGAAAACATTCTTAGGGCATAGAGATCCAAGTGTGTTCAAACGCAGCTGATCAGCTTCTCCGTTTGGGGGATCGATTGAAAACTCATGAAACATCATCTAGAGCACCAGCTGAACAAAGTTTGTTCAATGAATTGACTGGCCAAAGGATTTGGCGGCCATCTTGGATGACCTAGCCGAGGAGACGACTTCTCCAGAACTGCTGAACGGACCAGGCCGAAATTTGGGAGATATGATTATGGACTAAGGGCCATTAAAGTTTGTTCCATAAATGTTGATGAGTAATAAAAAAAATGTGGCCGCCGTGGACGAATCAAAATGTAACATGTTTGGTGACCACGTTAGATATTTTTATTTTAATGGATTTTGAAGTCAAAATTGGTTTTATATCATTTTGGGTATGCTGATTTCAAATTTGTCACTTTTAGAAACAGTCGGATAACCAGTTTGGTTGCCATCTTGGATCATTCTCCTACTAGCGCTCTTCTTGAACTTCTTCCAGCTTACATCAGAAAATATGCGCAATTTACGCACAACCATATGCCCCAATTAATTACACGCGATCTGGGGGAAACATTTCTAGGGATTAAGCTAAATTCGGTTATTTTGTTTTGTCCAGTACCTATAAGATCTACCACATTAATTCACCTTTCCAGAGTACCCACCCATCATATGACGTCATAATGAACTGCTTGATGTGTAGAATGACATCATAATGAATGACGTCATGAATGACGTCTATAAGTACGTCACGAACGCATATTTGATGACGGTCTATGGGCTGTTGTACAAATTGTTTGCTTTTACTATTTAATAAATATTCTGTTGAATATTTTGAAACTAATTTGACTGGGCGCTGTTGCTGCCTATGGCAGCAACAGGGCCCAGTCTAATTAGTTACAAAATATTCTACAGCTTCCCTGTATAGTTTTCAGGAAATTGATAGCTAGGGCATTCGGGGATCGATCAATCCAAACACGGCGAGGTGTGGGTGGAGCTTAGCTAGTGATGGGCGGGGCATGGCTAAAAATGGAAAGGTCCATTATGATGTACATAGGTCTGATTTTAGGATCTGAAAAGAGACAAAGAAAACAATGTAAGATATTAGTAAAAGTATAATTTATAAATTAAGTCTATATTATAACTTGGAAACTTACACAGGGAGGCTACCACACACGTGTTTTATATTTGCTAAATTTGCCAAGTTATTGCTCAGCTAACCTATATCTGTTGCAGGAACATTCTAAACTATGCCTTACATTTGATAGGAATGAACTAAAAGATAGGAAATTAGTTTTAATTGTTTCAAGAAATAACCAAAGTGAATCTCGTCTGGATATACACATTGCCAATATAAATATGTGTGTATGGTGGTCGTGTCATATATGTCCAGTCTTCCCATTTAAGCATGCGTTTCACGTTTGGCAACTGATTCTGAAACAGCAGAACTTATGCTTTAATTTGATACCAATGAAACTATGCCCCATTGGGGGTATTACGAGTCAATCTTTAGCCATGATACAGGATTTTGCTCGTGGGCCATATGTACTGTACAACTATGTTACACCGCGTTATCCCCACATCGGCGTTCTCCAGGCATCTCTGTCTTGGGAAATGAATTATATAGATTACACATGAACCTCTCGGGCGGAATATCAGAGTTCACTATTTTCTAGTCCGATCTCGTTTATATGAGAATATTAGACAGCCACAAAATCTCTTTTTCCCTAATAATCGTGTTAGACATTCGAATAATACCAGGTTAAAGGGAACCTAATTTTACTAACGTTAACAAATATGGCATGTGCGAGAAATTAAGGCGTAGCGCGCTGTCGCTTTGCCTAGGACAGTAATGTGCACAGAAAATGTGTAAGTACCAGTAAGGTGTTTTACCGTCAATAACGACCCCATTCAAATCGCAAAGAGGGAAGGCGCCTTTCCATGTGCAAAGAAGTGAACGCGTCCACACAAGGAGAAGACATGCATGCTTCAGGCGCCATAAACCCTTCTGCACCAGCATGGGCTATTCCCGCAGTGCTAGCGGCTAAGAAATATGCGTGTATGCGTCTGCGTTGACTACGGCCAGCTTGTAAATATGGGATTTATGGATTAGCTACCCGCGAACCCCACCGGCTACCTGTTGGTAACCGGGTAAATATTTGCAGATGGCCTATTGACACTGTGTACGTCAGATATGTTTTACGTCAAGTTCTCAGTCGTGAATAATCATAACATCGTCATCACAATACGTCACTAGCTATGGGACCAACTTTTACAGTCGCTATAGACAGAGGATAGTTATATATACGTCATCGGTAAAAGGGCCAATTTATTGGGTCGCTATTGCCAGTAAGCGTAGTGGTATATTATTAATAGGTCGGTATGACATGATGAGTGGTGTAGAACTTTTACGTAACTTTTATGTAGTGTTTATTTATATCCGCATCGGGATATCCGATTACGCCACTGATATTTAGTTAGCCCTATCGCTTGCTGAAAGTATAAATTAAATATTGTAAGCTTAGCCATGTTTTACTTACGTTCGGCTAAGATTGGTTGCTGCAATCAGTCTAGTTTTGTCATTTCCATAAATTAGGATTTACGCGGACAAATTAGGTGAATATTCAACCCACGTAAAGTCATAACCGGTCATAATCATTTATAGGAATCGAACTGAATCTTTAACGCTTTTGATAGGTAGAAACTGGTTCTGTCACTTTTGTTCAAGTTATAGATACCGTGATGGTAAGACGCTGTCGGATTAAGACCGGGAAGCATCTTAGGATGATTTCTGGATATTTAATGCAACGAAGTCTTACAAGATGGTTAAGTAAGACGGATACTTACGGTATTCGAAGAAACAAGTCAGATAGCCGAAATAGTGTATACAGATCCAGTTCTATGATTCAGCACTGCGTGGAAGTCCCGAGATGTATGTGGTGCAGGCGTATTTCTGATAAATACCCAGAATGTACATGACAGATCAAAGAGCACCTAGGCCTACGTCATGACATCTCATAACCATTAATCGCTGTGTCCAAATAGAATGCATTAATGATAAGGTAATCCCGATAGGTTGATACTTGAATGGTTAATGCTCTTGTCACAACAGAACAATGAGTAATTGGGACGTGAGTATGCAAGGAATGGATGCTTGACGAGGCTTGTCAAAACAGATTTGTATATGTTATCTGTCAAGATGCATCACTTGCATACCAGTGCTAACCGGTTGAGTCCGACCGTCTTGTGAGTGTGGGCATGGGAGCGTTGACCAATCAGAGTAGTTAGATTTTGGAAATCACCAGGGAATCCCTCTAAGTACGTCATCACGACGACGTCATGCTCGAATCCACTTCTATTGTATATAAGGACGAGCATGATGTCAAAATCTTTAATATTCCGATTGCGCTGTTCCAGAGCAGTTATACAGTTTAACATCAGCAATTGTTATTCATTTCGAAGTTTAAAGTTAGAATCGCTGTTAGACCTTAGATTTAGTTTAGTCAAAATTATTACAAAGTTTTATCAATATTGCTAGAGCCTGCAATACGGCTTTTTGTTTGTTACAAATTAATAAAGTTTATTATTGTTTATATTAAATTTGCAAGACGTGTTTAGTTGTTCGTATTGAAGATCGATCATCAGAGAAAGGAAGACCACCTTTCCCGAACTCCCAAGATCCGATTCCAGAGAATCGTGAGTGCTAATCAGTTATTAAAATAGAATCGAAAGAAGACATACACATCCAAATTTTTCATTGGCGACCGCGACGAGACAGACATCTTCAGGACGATCATTGTATGGTGACATCACACAAGAAACACAGTGAGTACTAGCATATGGAGGGAATCGCTGAGGCGAAGAACTCACTACAACGTTACGCCACCCTCATCGACAGCTATTTTGAAAGCATATTAGACTCAGACGGCATCACATTTTCCGCACACACAGAATACAAATCAGACGGTGCCATTAAGATCACGCTAGAGGTACCCAACTGCCACGGTGAACATCCCGATCAGCCATCAGGTACGATAGCCAAGATTAATGTAACTATTTACTTCGCATGAAGCCTGCTATCAGTACTATAGACGTAAATAGAGAGTCCGTTTTCACGAGATCACTTCCACCAGTGGAGATGGCTCTATCCCGAATGCCGACTCAAGAGAATAGAATGGAGTCTCCAAGAATGCCCTTCCAGGCATTCAACCAGATGACGCTGGATCTGAAGAAAGCCTTAACGGCTTCGCAACGTCATCTCTAGACCGAGAGGCACAGAGGATCAAGCGTGAGACGCTCCATGGTCACGTACGGTACATAATGCCGTGCGATGGCCACATTCCGGTTGAGGTATGTGAATATCTGGAGGCGTGCCGATTTGCGTTAGATTCCATGAAATCCGGACAAGCAGGTGATCCCACCTATATTGTCAGCTTGACAACCCGGGGCAACTACACAAAGAGGTAGAAATGTACCTCACCACCAGCGACCAAGGTACCATAACGTGGGATGAACTGCATGCCCACATCATTAAGTATTTCGTATCTACCTATGAGTCGGAGCGACTCAAATGCAAAATAGAGAACCTGCGACAGAAAAGATGTGAAGGAATTAATTTATTTAATAGACGATTCCGCACCATGGCTAAAAAGGCCTACCCCAACAACAATCAAGACAGTCGAAGAATAGTAGTGAGAGCATACGTCAAGGCTCTATTGGACGTGTCATTAGTGCGCCGGATGATCACCAAGGGGAACGATAGCTTGGACAAAGTGACCCAGTATACCGAGGAACAGGGTGACATGAGCGACTTGCTCGAAGCCATGAACCTGAAAGACAGTAGGAAACACGACACTCCCATGGAAGTGGATGAATTCGGATTTGAAATCAACGCATTCGAATTCCCATCTCAGACACATTATGAAGCAACATTAATTGACTGGCGAAGACAGCTGAACGAGCTGGAGAAGAGAATAATGGCGTGACAAAATAAAGTCATGCACAATATGTTCGTGATGGTAAAAGGTTTACAGGATGAGATGCTCATGAAGCTAACCGGCATGAGCATGGCTGCTCAGCAAGCTCAGCAAGCCCGCACGCATCCGTGAGTAAGCAACCTAGGCAAATAACCTGTCACAATTGTGGACAACTTGGCCATACCAAGCGACAATATCAGAATATGGTGGCCTTTAACCGACAATTTGAATCAATGAAATCCATAACCTGCTACAATTGTGCCGGCCGAATAAGACGCCGAACCATAGCCTGCATAAACAGCAGCAACTGATGCAGACACAACAACGCAGACCAACCCAACAGCAACGTCCACATCAAGCTGACAATAACAGGAGCCACGACAGTCTCAATCACAACAACAACGATGACCACAGTTTAGACCGGTGTTTAAACATCATCATGATTAAGAACCGCATGAATCAAGAAAGCGACCAGCACGTCATCATGACCACATGTTTGATAGCAAATGCTGGAAGTGTGGCACAGTTGACCACGTGGAGAGCCGCTGCCCCTACTATAATACACCTGTGGGGAACATGGAGGTAGATGCCATGACAACACCAACCTGGGGTTCCAGAAACACCAGAAGGGATAACCAGAACCGTGTAGACAACCGACCCTACGAAGACCAAGACGGCTTCACCCTGACTGGCGAGAACACTGATGCCTATGGGCAAGTGGTTTGTGGCAGTGACCGCAATACGCAGAGTGCGTGCCGTGATCACTATGGGAGCAGCTGAAGATGCTCATACGCAGAGGCCATATCTGGGGGACCAAGCAGCAACTGGTTAAACAGCAATGGAGGGAGCCTGCGACCGACCGGTTCCTGGTCCGACTGTTATTGAGTGAAATGATGGGTTGCAGCGACACAGTCGATACCGGTAAGCATAGTATAGATATTCTTATCGATACTGGTGCCAGTACATCGCTTATTAGGAGTGATATTTGGAAGACCTTATTAGGCGCCCCACCCTTAAGGAAGGCGCAGGTCTTATTAGCTGTAAATGGTTTACCCATTGACATTTTAGGCAAACCTGGGGTCAAGTTTCAAGGTGCATGGCCAATTCCCGTCATGATTGTTAGGAAAATGCGTCATCAGGGATTAATTGTGGCCGATGCTTTACACACAGGGGGAGCCATCATTAATTACAGAAAGGCAGAAATGGAATGGTTTGGTAAAACATACAAATTACACATTCCCTATAGGCACCAGAATGATTACTATGCTGAAGCCAGTATCACTGAGACAACTGGTAGCAAAGTTATCGATGATGTTCTTAAGGAATACGCTGATATCTTTGATACCGCTCGTCCAAAGGAACTGGGTAGGAATCCTTTAGTAGAGTGTATGTTCCCTACCAATTGTTATCCAATTAGACAGCATGCTTACAGATTGCCGTTGACTAAACAGCGTGTTGTGGAGGAGCAAGTCAAGGAGATGCTGGATGCAGGCATCATAAGGCCTTCATCATCTCCTTGGGCGTCTCCCATCACTCTAGTTCCCAAGAAGGATGGAACGACTCGATTTTGTATAGCCTACCGTCGTCTTAATGAGGCAGTACCTAGAGACAATTTTCCATTGCCCACTATTTCGGATATTTTCGATAGTATGCTGGGGGCAACTCTGTTTTCTACAATGGATTTGAAGTCTGGATATTGGCAGATTCCAATGGCAGCCAAAGACATTGAGAAGACAGCGTTTGTGTGCCCAGCTGGGAAGTTTGATTGGCTTCGTATGATCTTTGGTTTTAGAAACAGTGGCACGGTTTTCCAATGCGCCATGAACGCGGTTTTCTGCGGGTATGTAGGTAAGTTCATGCATGTGTTTGTCGATGACATTGTGGTATACTCTAGAAGTCATAAGGAACATGCTCATCATCTGGATTTGGTGATGAAGAGTTTACGTGAACACACTCTCCAGTTGAAGCATAAGAAGTGTGATTTCGCTAGTAAGTCGGTGGATCTGCTTGGTTATCACATCTCTGCAACTGGTATCTCACTCCAGGTGCAAATGCTTATAAAGTCATCCGTGAGATGGCTCCTCCGCAGGATGTAGCAGGAGTCAGGACCATTTTAGGCGCAACTGGCTATTACAGGTCATGCTTATCGGGTTACGCAGAGATAGCCAGGCCACTAATAGATCTGACGAAAGAGTACCGACGATTTGAATGGGGTAAAGAACAGCAGGTGGCATTTGACAGGTTAAAGAACCTGCTATGCAGTGAAACTGTACTAGCCTATCCTGATCTGAAGAAGCCCTATCGTCTGTACACCGACGTATCTTCTTATGCGATAGGTGCAATTTTTGTGCAGGAGAATGCACATGGTATGGAGCGAGTTATCCAGTACGTAAGCAGTACCATCAAGGAATCCAAGCTCAACTGGCCGGTTATTGAGAAGGAAGCTTATGCTGTGGTATATGCCCTGAAGAAATTGCATCCCTATCTTTTCGGTGCTGATTTCACCATGTATACGGATCACAAACCTCTTAAGAGTCTGTTTGTGGGTGAGGTCCGTAATACTAAGGTCCAACGTTGGGCAGTGCTTATAGCCGAGTATAGGTGTAAGATCGAATACATCAAAGGATCCCATAATGTCCGTGTGGACATGTTGTCTCGACTGAGACAGTCTTGGGAAGCTGCAACATTCGACACCAGTGATTTTGTTATTCCGGAGGTGGATGAGGGAGTTCTTCCCCATATTCCGATGTAAGCATACGGTATCCCATACCAAGAATTATGTGATGAACAGCTAACTGAATTCCCTGATATGTTCGTCAATGTTCCGGAGGATTACACGGTATCATTAGATGCTGAGTATCCTCATTTGGTATTACCTTACCGATACCGTACCCTGGTAATGGAAGAAGCACATCGTCGTGCGGGTCATCAAGGACTTCAGAAAACCTTGAGGTTGATCCACGATGTGTTTCTTTGGAAATCCTTGAGAAAGGATGTCATCGAAATGTTAGACCATTGTACCACCTGCCAAGTTAATCGACCTGTTAACACATGTCCGAGGTATACTGAGATGCCTATGGCCAAGTATCCTGGACAAATTATCAGCATGATTTTGGTAGGACCCTTTGTCGAGTCCACCAAAGGTAATAATTTTGACCATTGTCGACCATTGCTCTGCGTGGGCCGAAGCATATCCTATTCCTTCAAAGAGAGCGGAGGAGGTTAAAGATAAGTTCTTTAACAAGTATTGTGCAAGGCATGGCGTGCCCGAGATCTTGATAACCGATCATGGGGGCGAGTTCAATGAGCGCGAACTCAAAGGCCTGTACAAGGACTATGGGATCGACCATCGCAGATCTAGTCCATACCACCCCCAGACCAACGGTAAAACCGAGAGGTTTAACCATACCCATAAGGAACTAATTCAGAAAGGGGTAAACAACCAAGCTAGGTCTTGGGAAGACGAATTAGGTTCCGCACTGTTAGCTTATCGAAATACTCGTCATGCGACAACGGGTTACACCACATTTTATCTTACATATGGCAGGCGTGGCTGATTGCCAATGGTGATGCCTGTGGACGGATTTCAGGATTTGGGTGACTTTCTCACCGGCCTAAATAATGCGTTGGTGCGAGCCCGGGCAAATACTGAACATTCTCGGGGGTATCATCACGAGGCCATCAATAAGAGGGCCAACGCTGCTGAATTTAAGGTGGGAACTCTGTTGTTGTGGTGGCTAATGTGCCGATGAAGCTAACAACACGTAATGACAATGCATATGAGGTCTACAAGATTAATGGCCCAGTGGCACATATACGACATCAGAGATCTGGTAAAACCCGAGTCCTGAATGTGTGTACGCTCCGGATTGTCGATCCTGAATTGTGTTGGGACAATATCCCGGAGCGACTGATCAGGAAACCCAGTAACGGTACCGTGGCTAGTCATCCGGAGTTAGAGAAGTTGGTTCGATTCCGTAGTGAATCACCACTCCCTATGCTAGTTCCCGAGGGAACAGCCAGTCCCTCAGGTATTTCCTGTCATCCTAGCCGGGTGGGGAAACCAGATCAGGTGGTCGTAGATCCCAGGATAAAAGAACCAATGGTGAGTCAACCCATTGTTACATCAGTTCCTGATGTAGAGATGACTAATGAGCATGAGTCAGTAACAGATGAACCTATGCCCGATGACACATCCGAGATGAGCGTGGATGAGGACAGAAATGACAGATTAGCACATATTTTTGGCAGAGCTCCAAATTCTGGTCACAATTTGCAGAAACGCAAGCATAGACCTGAATATTTTAGTCATACGTGCCAGAAAATCCCCCGCATTGGCGTAGTGGATATTCCGATGACTGATGCGCAGTTCCATCGCTATATAACAGTGGTCATCAATCGTCATATCTCATTCACTGCTCGGTAGTTATCTGATAACCTTTATTCCTTACAGTTGGCAAAGTGTAGTGTCTACCACAATGTATTCGACTATAATATGTGCCATATTTTTAATATTTGGTGTTTATGTTCGTATCAGCGAAACAACATCACCTGATATTCAGAAAATTAAGAACGGAGTGTTACTCACCCAACATGTTCCAATATCAGTTGTTCGTGCAGAATGGACTGTTTTGATGTCTATTTCAGTCCTGCTGTTACCGAATGATTTTCGCAAACAGGTGAAGCTTATACAGAATACTATTGTAATTGCTCGCGAAAAGAAATTATTATCTGGTCACGACATGTGGAGTTTGTCCGAACGCTTGACCAACGCACACAAAGTCACTCTTACTCCAATGGTCATTCAGGACACGTCAGTCAGAAGACGTCGTAGATTCCTAAACTTTATAGGTGACATTGTCTCATCTCTATTTGGAGTAGCTACTAGCGGAGACATCGAAAGACTGCAAGAGATCATTAAGGATTCGATGGTTAAAACTAATAGTATCATTCATTACACTAATGAGTTGACAACACACGTTAAGCATTTGTATGCTGCGGCTAATGTGGACTGAAATTGACTTAACGACTTGACGGATGCACTGCGGAACACGACTATACGAATTAATAAGTTAGAGACCGATTTTATATCTTGGAAACAGAAAATATTCACTTTAATGAGACTTAATCAGGCAATTGATTCAATTTAGGGCACTGCCCATGAATTTCGCTGATACATCATGTAATTCCGATGATGAACCGCTTCACTAGAGTTAGGTTATCTGACAGAGGAGCTATTTAGCCCAACTGATCTAAGCAGTATGTCTCGACGAATTGACTCTATCGCGAAGCTAATTACGCCATTCCAGTGGTACTACGGCAATGTTGTCGTGTGGCCCTTGTGGAAAGATCCAGAATCGTTACAATTTGTGGCTGTTCTACCCCTGATTGACGACGGAAGTTATGTGGAACATGGAGTACACTCGTGGCCCATTCTGTTGAATGTTATTGGCTGTTTCATTCATGTTAAATTAAGTGTTGTTAATATTGGATTGGATACGCACACTGGGTGGTATTTTTCTCCGGACAGATGCTGGGGGGAACGTCCACATGTTTGTGAAGGTAGTCTACAAATCAACTCGTCCCATCTTCCCTGTCTGGTGAGCATCATGTCTAATACAACTCATCCTGAGTGCAAGATTGAGTTGTCCCAGTCCAACGACACAAGTAGCAAATTGTTTAAGGGTCAGTATACAGGGATAGTATTACAAACCTTTGGGGAGACAGTAAAAACGCATTGTCAGAGTAAACATACTGCTGAGCACCAACTTTCGAATAGGATCTATGTACTGAATCCTAAAAAATGTGCTTACAGCAGTGCTGGATGGCATTACAGGCCTATTATGGCCTACAAACACAAATATGTCAAGGTGCTGCCAGTTCTAAGTATGACCAACATAGAAGTTTCTGACATCTTAAATCAGTCCCAAATAGTAAAGCATCTTGAAAGCGTTAAATGGGATCATTTACATAAGGTCAAGATGGTTAGCCTGGCACCTTTGTCCGATATCGATATCGATGCGACTGGTATCGACGAGTTAGGGGAAAGTTCAATTATTATTATTATTGCTTTTGTATCTTGCATTATATTTATATGTATTTTGTATGTTTCATATCGATGCAGTGTTTGGCTGACAGCCAAGTGATGCTGCATTTCATGCATATTAAAGTCAAAGGCGACCCCCAAAGATTTAGGTGGATCTGTACGGGATGGGCAGTGCACTACTCTGCCTCGGGAATTGATCAACCCAGGTGGTTCAACCGACGAACCGATGCTGGCGGGCAGCCACTCGGAAAGTGGTATCCCTCTATCGGTTCCGGTGAGTACCGTGCTGCACATCCCAGGCATATCCTTTGATACACCTTTGTATCCCGTTACCTGGAAGGTAACTATATAACATACCGGTAGGTACATTTTACTGTATTAGTGTGTATTGTATAGAGTCTCATCTTGTTGTGGTGTGACACGTTATAACATCTGTACACGGTCACACCATTCCATAATTGTTGTATATTTGTACAGAATTAGTGTTTCTTTTGCTATTTTCCATTTATCGGTAATTTGTATGTTATATTGGTAAAGTCAGGTTTTATATACTTGCACACACCTAGTGTACACATACGCTTGTCCGGCATGGGATCCGTTTCCAGGGCGGACGTGTGCAGCGTGTACTCGACCAGGAGACACGTGTGCACGTGATTGACGGAGGGTGCTGTAATCCGGAATGACTCAGATCACTGTGAGCCTCTCTCTGCTGACATACATTTCTAGTATGATGTAATCGAATGGTTACATCCATGACCATTCGAGCCGCATGGCATATGTCTGTCACACGCAACTGTGTTGCACATAGGATTGTCATTGTTTTAATCGTATTATAACCTTAGTTATTCAAATATTTCGGTTGTTATGATTACCATTGTTTTGTGTATGAATTACTTGGTTATAATTGTTTGATTGTTGTGTTTATTGCTTAGTCTTGATTATGTTTAGAATTGTGTCTCTAATTGTTGAATTAGAGTGTTGTGTATAGTTGTTATGATTATGTTGTGTTAAGTTTGTATATAGCTGTATTTTACTTTACAAGCGATGTGATGGTATGGATGTTCGTTCAGTATAGGGATGTGGAGGGGGTGAATGACTGTAGATGGTACACAGCTAGTTAAATGGCCGGTCATTTAACTTCGGTCGATGGGCATATGTAAATATGGGATTTATGGATTAGCTACCCGTGAACCCCACCAACTACCTGTTGGTACCCGGGTAAATATTTGCAGATGAACTATTGACACTGTGTACATCAGATATGTTTTACGTCATGTTCTCAGTCGTGAATATTCATAACATCGTCATCACAATACGTCACTAGCTATGGGACCAACTTTTACAGTCGCTATAGACAGAGGATAGTTATATATACATCATCGGTAATAGGGCCAATTTATTGGGTCGCTATTGCCAGTAAGCATAATGGTATATTATTAATAGGTCGGTATGACATGATGAGTGGTGTAGAACTTTTACGTAACTTTTATGTAGTGTTTATTTATATCCGCATCGGGATATCCGATTACGCCACTGATATTTATAGTTAGCCCTATCGCTTGCTGAAAGTATAAATTATATATTGTATGTTATTATGTAGAGGATTTCTAAATTGATGATTATGATCCCTGGTGATGGATAAATTAGGTTAGCCATGTTTTTCTTACATTCGGCTAAGATTGGTTGCTGCAATCAGTCTAGTTTTGTCATTTCCATAAATTAGGATTTACATGGACAAATTAGGTGAATATTCAACACACGTAAAGTCATAATTGGTCATAATCATTTATAGGAATCGAACTGAATCTTTAACCCTTTTGATATGTAGAAACTGGTTCTGTCACTTTAGTTCAAGTTATAGATACCATGATGGTAAGACGCTGTCGGATTAAGACCGGGAAGCATCTTAGGATGATTTCTGGATATTTAATGCAACGAGGTCTTACAAGATGGTTAAGTAATACGGATACTTACGGTATTCGAAGAAACAAGTCAGATAGCCGAAATAGTGTATACAGATCCAGTTCTATGATTCAGCACTGCGTGGAAGTCCCGAGATGTTCGTGGTGCAGGCGTATTTCTGATAAATATCAGAATGTACATGACAGGTCAAAGAGCACCTAGGCCTACGTCATGACATTTCATAACCATTAACCACTGTGTTCAAATAGAATGCATTAATGATAAAGTAATCCCGATAGGTTGATACTTGAATGGTTGATGCTCTTGTCACAACAGAACAATGAGTAATTGGGATGTGAGTATGCAAGGAATGGATGCTTGACGAGGCTTGTCAAAACAGATTTGTATATGTTATCTGTCAAGATGCATCACTTGCATACCAGTGCTAACCGGTTGAGACCGACCTTCTTGTGAGTGTGGGCATGGGAGCGTTGACCAATTAGAGTAGTTAGATTTTGGAAATCACCAGGGAATCCCTCTAAGTACGTCATCACGACGACGTCATGCTCGAATCCACTTTTATTGTATATAAGGACGAGCATGATGTCAAAATCTTTAATCTTCCGGTTGCGCTGTTCCAGAGCAGTTATACTCTCTTGATAGCAGTTTAACATCAGCAATTGTTATTCATTTTGAAGTTTAAAGTTAGAATCACTGTTAGACCTTAGATTTAGTTTAGTCGAAATTATTACAAAGTTTTATCAATATTGCTATAGCCTGCAATACGGCTTTTTGTTTGTTACAAATTAATAAAGTTTATTATTGTTTATATTAAATTTGCAAGACGTGTTTAGTTGTTCATATTGAAGATAGATCATCAGAGAAAGGAAGACCACCTTTCCCGAACTCCCCAGATCCGATTCCAGAGAATCGTGAGTGCTAATCAGTTATTAGAATAGAATCAAAAGAAGACATACACATCCAAATTTTTCATTGGCGACCGCGACGAGACACACATCTTCAGGAAGATCATTATCTTCAGGAAGATCATTGTATGATGACATCACACAAGAAACACAGTGAGTACTAGTATATGGAGGGAATCGCTGAGGCGAAGAACTCACTACAACGTTACGCCACCCTCATCGACAGCTATTTTGAAAGCATATTAGACTCAGACCACATCACATTTTCCGCACACACAGAATACAAATCAGACGGTGCCATTAAGATCATGCTAGAGGTACCCAACTGCCACGGTGAACATCCCGATCAGCCATCAGGTACGATAGCCCAGATTAATGTAACTATTTACTTCGCATCAAGCCTGCCTGAAAACCCCCCACTACATTTGCGTAAACTGAAGTGCAAAAAACAACATTTGAGATCCTCAAGAACGACTCAAAAGTGCTCTAGCCTTGAAGTATCCCGACCCGCTCCTTCAATTTATATTGGGCACTGCAGCCTCGGACCTTGGCATAGGCACAGTGTTGTCTCCAGTGCAGGATAGCCACACGTAATAGCCTATGCCTCACAAACTTTGTCTTCTACTGAGCGCAACTACGCCACCACAAAGAAAGTACTCTTGCTGCAGTCTTCTTTATCTAGCAATACAAGTACAGGGATCACTTATCACGTCAGGCTTCTGAGATGAAATATTACTATCCAAAATATCACTAGTTGTGCATAGAAAATGACTTACTATTGCTATGGTGAATGCTTTAAAATGTCAGAATCATATAGCACAGGTTTACAACTGCACGGCAATATACCAACACACTGAGAAATATACTCCGTTTGAGCGAATTGAAGTGAAAGAAACAACCTTTGAAACCCTCAAAGGACACCTCACAAATGCTCTAGTCTTGGAGTTTCCTGATCCATACCGTCAATCTATATTGGACACTGACGTCTCACGATGTGTCCCAGGTGCATGACGGCCACGTATAATAGCTTACTATTCAAGATATCAGCATTTGTGTATAGAAAATGACGTACTATGATGTACTAAGAACATGCATAGTGGGCTCTCCTATTGAGTAAATAGACGGTATTAGCCTGCTCCCAACCATGCACGATGGCAAGAAAACCTCGTAGTTGTCCAAGACTATTTTACCAAGAGGGTAGCAGTGCCTCTTGTGGTCCCTGATCCGGAGGAAACCCCTGTGGTCAGCACACTGGTAGAACAGATTTTCTGTAGCTTTGCTATTCAAACAAAAATCCACAGTGACCAGGGACGCAACTTTGAAAGCACATCCAAGAGGTGTGCAGGCTATTGTCCATAGAGAAAACCCAGCCTATGCTATTTCAATCCCGGTGTGATGGTATGGATCAAGCACATCAACAGGACATTGGCAGCAGTTCTCTGTAAGGAGGTTGACATCAATCAACAGGATTGGGATATTTGACCCAGCATATATCAAAACACATCTTTTTTCAATCTGTGAGGCAAAGAAGGTGGAAATCGAGCGCATATATGCTGGCTCATTGTGCCAACAGTTAGAGAGAACGTATGCAGAGTCTTCACACACTCGCAGGGGCTTTCCATCCATACGGAATAAGGTACCCCAGATAAATAACACTCGAATGAGCGTGTACATATCCACCACGCAAGCAGTACAGCTCAATAAATCTAAATGTAAGATTTCCATCATTAAACAATCTTAATCTAACATTCAGCCATGGCACATCTCCTGTAGCAGACGATGAAATCTTGTGCTAGATTTTCAAGAACAAATGATAGAAGAGAGTGGACAGATGCAACAGCTTGAGACGCATATGGCACAAGCACAGATGCAGAATACTGCCCTAAATGGATGGCTACATGTCGCTGAGAGAGATGGGTCTGTATTCCTCGGCTTGTTAGGAATAGGAAAAGAGGCATGCCAACGGACAAACTGTCATCATCGTTGTAACTTTCCCTCAATCAGAGGCAAGGCCTATAAACAATGCGCAAGCACTTTATCTCAAAAACGCAATTAATAGAAATGTAACTATCCAACCACAGACTATGTCCACTAAGCAACAATCATCGTCCATGCCTCTTTACAGACGTGGCTCGCCCAAATGCAGGAATCGTGGAAGGGTAAGATCTATAATTCTTTTAAGACTAACCAGGAAACCGAACCATACCTCCTTAGACTTAATGATAGAAATACAATATTATGCACTAGGTATAGGAACAGTAACCATTCATTAGCAATAGAAAAAAGGAATGTGGGAAGGAATACTAAGATAAAAAAGGAAATGCAGTATTTGTGACAAAAACTAAATTGGAGATGGGTTTCATTACATTTTTATTTGCTACTTTTTTCATACATTACGATTAGAAACGCTACCTAAATACGACCGTAAATGACCAAATTATTTAAAATTTTCCCTTTTATTAGCTAGCAATAACAAAAATTACTATATAAGGTTTGCTGACTAATAAATGCAATTATTATGCAGTTCGAAAAAGGATGAAACTTTCACACAAACATGGCCAACAAACATAACCCGTAAAGATACTACCTGAAAACAAAGTGAAATTGTGACCAGAAAAATGGTAAATTGCTACAATAGTTTGACATTATGTCGCCATGTGTAGACTTGTTATTGGTTTGATACGTCTAGATATTTGGACATGCGCAGTTGCATGTTACTGAGCTGACGTCACTCACTGTCGCTACAACTTGCCCCATAGCGAAGACATGGGGCTGTGTACTCTATTGGTATAGGCCTATAGCTAAATTTATTTTATCTGGCTTTCATCAAGTGAGACACGATATTGGGAGAGGGATTTTGGTGCCATCGGCATTGGCGTAGGTGTCCACTCTGGTTAAACGTTTTTCAAACAACATTTTCTTCAACAAGTGGTTATCCGATTTCTATAGTAATTTAGAAACACGGTAATTAGAATTAGTCTGCATTGAAATGAAATTTATGTTCCAAGTTTTTGCATGCTTTTACGACGTTCGAACTCCAGCTTAATTTCTTTTTCAAATGGCAATTTAGTGAACAGGAGTTTATCCGATTTGATTAAAATTTCACAGATTCATTCTATGCGATGGTTACATCTAGCTTGTATGATAAAACTCTGGAAAATTTTGACATACTTTATTGGGTTTGGATTTTGATTATTTTATGGCTGATTTTCACCCAGGTTATACTTTTTATGCCGTGGTTAAGGTTTTCTCAAATAGAAATTTAATCAGCAATTTAGATTTCAAAAACTAGCTTGATGGAGACTATAGAAACTGGCCCCGTCCTTTTGCGCATCCGCTCATGCATGCATCCATTGTTCTGCAGGTTACTACTAGGCAGCAATGCTTTATGATTTAGTCTCTAAGCTATACGTCGCCGAAGCTATACTTCCATGTTGGGTAATATCATATGTATTTTGATTCAGCAAGTAGATTCTCATTTCAAAATGAGACTGTATCTTGTTGTCAGTCCTATAATAATAATAATAATAATAATAATAATAATAATAATAATAATAATAATAATGTGTTATTCTTGTGTCAAGGTATGATATATTCGTGGGATGTTGCAAAGACAAGGGAGATGTACAGAATAGCTGTCAGGCTTGCAGCTGCAGCCACAGAAGAACTTGTGCAAATTGACGCTCGTCATGCTCAGTGAGTGTATTGATATGTAACCAACCTTAACAGATCACCCCGCATTACTACACCAACCAGTGTTGCTACATCAGACTGACAACACAATTGACTAACCAACAGACTGACTTATGCCAGAAATCTGCAATTACTTTTGGAACAAGTAACTAACATGCACTACACACATGTAAGTGTCATGGGGGACTTTAATTTCCCAGGCATAGATAGGACAGAATATTCAACCAATGGTGGCCAAGGGGACCCTGAATTTGATTTTATAGAGACCATAAGGGATTCCTTTTTATATCAGCATGTAACTGAACAAACTAGAGGCAGAGGTACTAACAAGCCAACATGCTTAGACCTAATATTTACGAATGAAGAAGGTATGATAGGGAAACTTGATATAGATGCACCTCTAGGTAAAGGTGACCACTCAATCATAACAGTAGATTTCTATGCACATTTGATTAACTTGGTTAATCCCAGAGCAAGGTATATTTATAATAAGGCAAATTATGAGCAAATGAAATGTAATTTAGACATTGATTGGGACATCATCTTGAAAGATCTGGATATAGAGATACAATGGGATATTTTCACAAACAAATCAAGAACAGCAGTAAAACAATGTGTACATAAGGTCATTATTAAGTAGGGGTTTAAAAAGAATAATAAAAAGCATGTGCTCCCTTTTAAACGTAAACTACTAAATTTGTAAAAGGCAAGCGAAGGCTCTGGGGGAAAATACAGAATGACAGGTGAAGTTGTAACGAAAACAGAGTATAATAGAGTAAGAAATCAGATCCGCAGAGAAACCAGAAAGACTGTAAAATTACATGAGAAAAAATAGCCGAAAATATTAAGAATAATCCCAAAAGGTTTTGGACGTATGTAAGATCCAAGACAAAAACCAAACAGGCAATTCGAGACTTATACACTGACAATAACCATAAGTTCTTTACTTGTACAGATGTAGACACAGCTGAGGCTTTATCAACTTTTTTCTCATCTATATTTATCATAGAACCTGATGGCGTATTACCAGAAATTGAGAGAAAGTGTCTTGCCCAGAAATAAATTCAGTAACTATCAATACAGAGATCATCAAGAAATACTTGGAGAAATTTCAAAATCATCTGTACCAGACATGATACATCCACGTGTTTTAAAAGAACTTAAAGATATTTGAGTAAAACCTTTACTGATACTTTTTCAGAACTCGTTGAGTACTGGTATGCTACATACACAGTGGAAACAAGCCAAAATAAATCCCATATTTAAGAAAGGAGACAAAATGTTTGTGGGAAACTATAGACCTATAAGTTTAACTAGCATAGTATGTAAACTGTTAGAAAGTATTATAATAGATAGTATAATGATACATATGAAGGAGAACAGATTATTTAGTAAAAATCAATTTGGTTTCATCCCGGGTAGATCAACTTTATTACAGCTATTAGATGTTATAGACAAACGGACACACACTCTCGATGGGGGAGGGACTGTTGACGTCGCTTGCAGTTATGTCTTTACCATTTAATAAACATCCTGTTGAAGATACCGAAGCTATTTTGACTGGTGTTGCTTCCTTAGCGCACACACCCTCGCACGAGTACACCCATACATGTGCGGTTAACTTTTGAGTCAAAATAGGGTTTTTGTGGGTCCCTACCAGCCAGTAAGCCTGTACACACGCATGCCTGCACGCACAAACGCACACACGACTGACGAAGCTGCGCATGCGTATACGCCCGACTCCATGTACTACACATTTACTAGGCGTCGTAGTTGCACAAAGTCAGTAACAACCCTGGTTGACTTATTGACTTGTCCACATTCCGCACCATCTAGCCTCCCAACATACCGCACTATGTTTCAGTATAGACCTTCTCAATGTCTTTTTATTCAGGAACAGACAGGTCCATATATGTTATAAGTCACCCTCATTCAGCAACACCTGTTCTCACGACCACAACACAGGTGTTTAGATTGACCTGCCTATTCACCTTTCCAGAGTATCCATCCATCAGCTGACCTCGTATGACGTCATAATCTGCTCAGCGCGTGTATGATGACGTCACAATCGTTACGTCACAAAGGGTTCCATATAGACCGTCACCAAATCTCAAATACTCCGACACGTTGTATGAATTGTATGTCTTTGTAATTCTTTGCTATTTTAGAAACATGCTTTAGCCAGCAACAACACCCAGTCAAATCGATCGATCCTAACACGAGCGAGGTGTGGGTGGAGCTTAGCTAGAAATCGGCGGAGCATAGCTAAAAATGGAAAGGACCATTGTCTCTTCAGTCAATAACAATATATCTATGTACTGAAGAATCGATTAACTCCATATGGATTGAATGTTAAGGCTTTTAGCGCTTAAGCATGATCTTCGTTCAGTAACAATAGAACTACATACCGAACTCAAACCT
The DNA here is from genome assembly GCA_034401795.1 of Chaetoderma sp. LZ-2023a. Taxonomy (NCBI): domain Eukaryota; kingdom Metazoa; phylum Mollusca; class Caudofoveata; order Chaetodermatida; family Chaetodermatidae; genus Chaetoderma; species Chaetoderma sp. LZ-2023a. Next base: position 67,522,251 of record CM067362.1, read on the forward strand.
TCCCATTACTTTTTCAGCCAGGAACAAACATGTCCGAACACGTTAAAATTGACTGGATTCCTCACCACCAGACCTCCCGACCCCTCTGCACCTCATAGATGTATCCAGTAGAGATCTGAAATATGTGGCGTCTGTTTTAATTGGCTTCGAGGGGTCATTTGACCTCATTAGGACACGCCCCCATCCATTTCACGTCTCATTACACCTGTCAATCATCAGGCGTTACACCTGTCAATCATCAGAACACATCAGTAGATCTACATCCCAAAAGGCGGTGGCTGGCTGGGACAGACTTCTGATTGGTCGAGAGCGGGTCTCATGCCATGTGACGTCATATCATTCGCATATTAAGTCACACCACATTTTCACAACAAAATCATTGAAAGCTCTCAATCAATCAGATTTTGAGTATTTTTTTGGCGGGATAAAATGGAGTGTGACACAATATTCAAATGTGATGACGTCACCGGTCACGTGATCTGCTCTCAATCAATCAGACGTGTGTCCCAGCTCTCTGTACTTCTACTTCGATAACTTAATTGTTGAGTGAGTGAGTGCTTTAGTTGGTGGGTTTTGTTTAGGTTGTGAGTGTGAGGTGCATGGATGTGTGAATGAGCGAGTAAGCATGCATGGCTGCGTGTGTGATTGGCTGGCTGGCTGAAACAAAAGAGAGTATACGCGCGCGCGCACACACACACACACACACACACACACACACACACACACACACACACACACACACACACACACACACACACACACACACCACAGAGGCACACCTCACATGAACGCACTTATGCATGCACATACTCCACACATCATGCATGCAGGCACCCTCCCCTTGATTTAATCAGATAATGTGTATGTTATGGCTAAATACTCTCTTTTGTTTCAGCCTGTATGAATTTCTCATTGAACGTGATCAAGAACTAGTCACTCGAGCACAGAGCATGCGCAATGAAGTTCGTGTAAAAATTAACAGAGTACTTGAAGAGCGGGAAAAGATAGAGCGATATCATGAAGAAGTGGACATACTGACCGCTGACTACAATGATATAAGGAATAAGCAGAAGTTCATGCGAACAGCGATACATGACACACAGAAAAAGGTTCAAACCCTCAAGGATGAGATGGTAGGCAGTGAACTCCTGACGCGCTACGAGGATGCTATCGATGATATTGTGAAGAAAAATAGTGAGTTGAGAGCTGACAGGGATATGTTGCTGAAGGAAATTGAAGATATTAATAAAGAAACTTCCCAAGGATGTAATGGCCAGTCGAGCGAGGCTGATCTGATTAAGAAATATGACAAGTTGGTTACCACCTCTGATTATGCAAACTATGAACCAGTGGGCATGGAATATGCAATTGTTAGTGACATGCCATTAGTTCGATTCGGTCCAGATAATGGAAGAAAGTCCTGCCAAGAAGGGAAGGAACAATTGAATCAGATAGTTCTGACTAAGAAAGCAAATGAGCTCTCGCCAGCCAATATCTCTGAGACCATAAAAGATGTAGCCAAGGATGGCACTGGAGACATTAAATATGAGAAATGTAGCATGTATCAACATGCAATCTTAACTTGTACATATAGTGAAACAACCACGAACGACAGCCATAGCATTACAGCTGAAGATATGGACCAGAATAAAGAGATAATTATCACAGATTCTGTAGCGAAAACTAATATCATAGAACAAAACAATACATCCCAAGAGACAGATACACTTTCTACACTCGATACCACCGGACCGGAGCCAACTGACAACATTCTACGAATGAATTTTGATGGCAGCAGCAATGTAGGTATTGAGGCACAAAAATCACTTCAGAATCAGAAAGGTTCTACTAATAAGATAACTAAAGGCAAAACTAAATCTGAGAATATGCAATTGAAAAGATTTATTCATGCTATTTATCATAAAATCCGTAATAGAAATCGTTCAACGACACATGCGAATAGGAATGCAGAAAACAGTCTCAAGATTTCATCAAGTCTCAATAATTTTAAAGACAACATGGAGGACACAATTCCACTTGATAACAAGCCAGTTGATCATCCAGCTAAAGTCGATCAGATCAATGAATGTGATCTAGTCAGAGCATTTGTCGTAGAAAGTGATGATGATGATGATGATGATGATGATGATCATGTTGATGATAATGATGATGATCCATTGGACCAACACAGTTGTGGGACTATTCAGCATGAATATCCTTCATGGAAGTGTACTCCAAGCTGTTCGAACAAAGATATAGACTCCAGTGACTCTATGAAAACCCCAAAACAAGCATCCTTTCCTGATATCACCAGAAAAAACAATTCACCGAGCACTTGTTTTGCTGTCATAAGACATATAATTCATAGACACAAACAGGCCAAAACTATTAGCAAAGCTGTATTGGCAGAAGCAATCTCTATGACAGAAAACCCACGTGACTCTGGTGATAGTGATAATTCCAGTATAGAGACTCTTTACCTTGAGAGTGTTTCTGATGAGATGAGTTATCAGTCTTCAAGTCCTTGCCAGAGTCAGCAGAAAAATACACAGGCATTAACATTAACTTTTTTCCCTACCTTCCGTGCAGGTCAGGGTGAATTTTGACATGTCCTCTATAAAATTCACCTGCCCTTGACATTTGTATCTTAATAAATGTAGGAAAAACACATTTCATTATTTTGCTTTTAAAAGTGGTAGTAGTAGTAGTAGTAGTAGTAGTAGTAGTAGTAGTAGTAGTAGTAGTAGTAGTAGTAGTAGTAGTAATAATAATAATATCAGCTTAGTTGAAACAGTTACATGATATATCTTTTCGTCATAAATTTATGTAACAACTGGACATATATTTAATAGTGGAACTGGTAATGTAAATGACGAACCAACAGATGTAAGTAACGGAAGAATTACTGTCAACATGCGACTCAGCGGTCAATCATGAATAAAATAAAATATTCAGTTTCAATGACAACACGTGTTTTGATTTCTAGCATTGTAATGTCGAGATATCCAATCTGGCTGATAATTTTTTCCATGTTTTAGATTTGGGAATTTTAAGATTGTAAACAATTTGTTATGTACGTTACAAAGTGTCTGAGTAAGCAAATAGTTTACAATGTTAGAAATACTCTTATTTTGAATCTAATAAATTAATTTAAATCAATTTAGCTCCAGTTATTACCTGCTGCTACATACAGTAACAATAGTTTTCGGGAAAATTGGTCTCAAAATATCAAATTATGTTCAAAATATTCAACAGAACATATTTTGCATGGTTGCCTTGAAATATCAAATGCCAATAGTGAGCAATTCAAGTTTACCTTCTTCCTTGGCACTTAAACTATCACTTGATGAGGAAGTGAACATACATGCAGCTGCCACAATTTCAAATTGAGGCCGGTGTGATCTTTGTCCATGTGTCTACCATAACCACACAGAACGTTCAGCTTTATATTCCCCTAAACTTGGACCCGATAGTTAGAGTCAATAGATCACTAGTCATCGATGTAGACAAACTGGACCGTCAGTCAGTCTTGATCCGCTTAAGACAGGAAAACACACGCTCACATATCGCAGTGGACACTGGCAGGGTGAGTATTATTCGTATATCAACATTAGCAAGTTACAATATTTGTCAGAGGAGAGAAACGTTCTGATATCCTCGGTAGCACTCTACATGAACTTGCTGGATCAGCATTACTAATTATGCGCCTTCCCTTATGAGCCTTTGCATGCATCCACTTCGCAGCAGCTGGTCAACTTTACAACCAAGCCTGTCTAAAACAGGGGGAAAATAGTTATCTAGATGGCTGATCTCAGTATTGCCATATGGTGCTAAATTGTCTGTTGTGGGGCCAATCCTTACAATCAAAAATGCATGCTTGATGCAAGACTTGCTCATTTTCTTTGTTATTGAGTCGGGTATTTATTCTGTCCTGCACAGAGTCAATTACAGCTTCGAAATGATATGAGTCATCTGTGATATAGTGAGTTAGTTTAACCCCTTTGAACAACCACTTGTCACGGTCATGCCTTATACTGTCTCCAAATGTCGTAAACTGAATACCAGGCTCCTGATGAAGTTGAACCAATTCCAGGCTTGCTGCTTCCGGTGTGTCCATGTAATCCAGATATGAAGTAGAATTTCTCTGAAACTTTGGACTAACCACACGCACGCACGCACGCACGCACGCACGCACGCACGCACGCACGCACGCACGCACGCACGCACGCACGCACGCACGCACGCACACACACACACACACACACACACTATTGCTTTGGATGCCTTCATGATATAGGGCAACCAGTGCCTCCCCCCCCCCCTGCAACCGTGTGGGTTTAATTAATTTCTCATCAAGGGCATCAGCAATTGAGTGAAGCTCCATCAAAGCCTTTGGAGAATAATGGCGATGTGTATATAACTTTTTAAGCATGTCCCGGGTAGTGACGGGCATAGGGCGGTCCTTTATTGCGGAGAGGACGCTTAACTTAAGTCTATGAGAAATATAATACGTTGTAATATCATAGTCACGGCTGTCTGCCTTAAGTCTAGTACTGACACTGTTATTTGCACCAACATTTACTCAGGCATCGTCAGAGCCAGCACCAACAAACTTTTCCTTCAAATCTGTGATACCACACTCACACATAGCTCTGACAATTACTGTAAAAACCATCAGCATGAGCATTTTCTAGATTTTGAATGCCAATAAAATACTCTTGTGGATGGGCATTTTCTAGCACAACCTGACAGTACACAATTGCAACTTCAGAAACACTAGTCAGTGGCACCGTCATACATCACGGAGAGTATTTCAGAATTTCGAATGGCTAGAAGAGCTGGTTCCTTTATGGCCCTACCAATAAATAGCACAAAGCACGCACATGCTTTGCCACTTCCATAACTGAGCAACCACTAGATCAGAGCCATTTTAACCTGCAGGTCTAGCATAATATGGAAGTGTGTAAATACCATTTCATATTTCAATACTGTGTAGGCGGTTTTGAATAATGATATCATAATTATCTTATTTTTTCTCCCATTTTCATTATCATTGTGTCCATAGGTCCATGTCTCATTTGACTGTGGCATAATTTCTCTGCTGTTGCACATTTTAAATGTGTTGGTGAACACCAGTGGACTTTTATGGTATCAATTTGGTATGATGAGCATCATGTTATAAATATCGATGCGGGTCCAGATAGGGTGTGCTTTTTGCACATTTCTCAAATTAGTCCATTATCTGTGTCTTTAATGCCAACAAAATGTTTTGACCATGACTCGACAACGAATCTACTTCATTTGGTTTTTTCATAGTTTTCTTTTTGCAATGTGCGTTTAAGATTAACTGCCACTGGTGTTTTGTGTCTCCCAGTACTAACAGCAGCGTCAAAGCCGAATTTCCATAGTTTTAACTGCTGCGATGTCATTGTTGCATTAGCCGATTCAAATATAAACATTCAAAATTATCACGATTTCGTTTTTTATGTCTAATGGACGATCTTTAAATAATAGTGTAGTATTATTCTAGATTGTGAAGGCTCGTCCAATCAACATAATATCAACATAAGATCTGGTACAATCAAAGTGCGAATATCGGACTCTGCTGTTACATGGAAGCAATGTTGAACACGTTCGCCGAAGCATGTGCATGTGAAGTACATGCGCTTTCATTATATTCTTCTAAGAGAAGAACCCAGGCAACCTCGCTGATTGGAAAATTCCTGTGACGAATTCATACTGGCCAATTAAAATAAAACAAGCCAGTGAATGGAAGAAACGCTAAGAACACAGTCTAAATATTGCAAACTTCGCGGAAATATATGGTAGGAAGCAATAAAATACTTGGTCGTATTCGTTAATAGACTCATTTAAAAATAGTTTGATTGATTTAACCGTCTTTTCGTGTGAGGTTCTTTATATTTCATACTCGAAAGTTAATATTTTGTGTATAAATGCAAATTTGATCTCCGACAACAGTTTACATTTCAATTCTTCCTCTGGGGATCCAGTGACGACCTGAAGCTGACCAACCTCTTTGTCGGCACCACCCGACTAGACGTCTAAACACAGCCATGGAACGCAGAAGAAGGAGAATAATAATAATAATTCTTCACTTGCCCAGTCAGGCTAGTTACAACCTAAAGTAAGCTGGCCGAACGTAATTTTCACATGCTCCATGCAGTCTTTAATGTCGAGCGCTGATACACCATGCAAATTAGACGAGACTAATGTAGCGATTCAGGAACATGGAAGAAAACGATACCATATATTTTCTAAGCATATTAAAGAACTGGCATGCCATTTTTGCATCAAAGGTCAAATTTCTCAGAAAAGCAAAGCTGTCGACTGATACACATGATGTACCCTGTGACCGAGAAAGCGTTGAAAGACTTCAACTTGAAGATACCTCCAACAAGAAGTTATCTGACAAAGAAAGCATGAGAGAATGCATTGAAAACACCGTGTATACACATTTGGACACCCAGAAGAAGGGCCTGTCAGTAGTGGATAGATATATCTACAAGCATGCCACCATTACAGATAAATAAATCAAAACGCACATGCAACAGGTGGAGATGCACTTGTTTAGATGACATATTAAGCATACTCCAAGCTAATAATCATGTTGTGCCTATAGAGCATTCTTATATAGCAGACAGTATGAGACCAGATACATTTACTACTGACACTATACCACTTAATGATTGTCTAAAATCTAAAACAATACAGAAAGACATTATTGTTAATCCTTCCAAACCAATAGGTAGTGAACACCATGATAATAATAATAATCAGAAAAGTGGGAATAGTATTGAAAATGGCTGTGCTCTCAAAATTTATCGCAAGCCAGCTAAAGAAAAAACATTTTACACTGAAGTTGTCACATTCGGCAGGAAATGGAAACGTCAAATCAGAACTATCCAACATAATATCAGGGCAACTGATGTGCAAAAGAAAAACGACACTATTGTTAGTGCTGATGCAGAACATAAGCAAACGCTCTGGAAAGACTAATATAGTTGTAGATCTTTCTTCCGAGAAACATGAGAGTGATAGAAGATACAAAAACCGGTGCAAAGTAACATGAATGAGAATAGACAAGTGGAAGTGGAATAACAAAATTCTATAAGGAAATTACAAAGAGAATTCATCGGAAAGAATGTGTCTCCATATAAGGAAACAGTACAGAAATCTCAACAGGACACGCTGTGTGACATGGACATTCTCTTTGAACAAAGCGAATGCCCCCATCTTGAGTCAAATCCGTTGTCATCATAGAAGAAGAGAAAATCTGTAGAAAACGGTTGCTTTACCCCGAATATACATATGAGCCTATTCAGTATGCTCACTCAATAAATCAAAATGATTTTGATAGACCAAATCCTGATGCAAGCATGCACTCCAAAAGCCAGCAAAGTCAATTGATAAATAGCAAGCCATCGACAAACAATAATATAACCAACTCAAATGCGTCAACAATGTCATAGACAGAGCAGATAATATATTGGCTGGTCAAAAGAGGCCAACTCAGTATGACCGTCAACTCACGAGTGTCAAAGAAAGTCAGGTCAACAATGCGAAAATCAGTTCTAAAATTGGTTTTCTGAAGAAGTGTAAACACACCATTATGGGATTGTTTATCACCTCAGCTAAAACGAGGACATCGTTTCGAGATTAACATCATTCATTACTTCCATATTCACTGTTCTGAGGGAAATGCAGATTCTGATATTTGACTCTCTCTCTCTCTCTCTCTCTCTCTCTCTCTCTCTCTCTCTCTCTCTCTCTCTCTCTCTCTCTCTCTCTCATTAGTTATATCATAGTTAACTAGCTTTTCAAACAAGGTTGTGTACGAGCTCGATGTGGCATCTCAAGTTAGCTGTTTTAGTAGGTTCCTAAGCCGAATTGTCTACGACGTGAGCCATCAAACGCTAGACAGGAGAACGAGATCATGAACACGTGATTGACAAATATGCAATATAATTGCATCATACGCAATCAGATAAAGGGTCATTGTCAGGAATGTGCTTTCCATTGCACACATCTTCAGCAAATTCAGCATGGAGAGAACCCACTCCACGTTGGTTTGCTCAGCTATGTTATCATTGGAATGTACATTCTCATCTGACAAAAGGTAAATATAACATCATTGTCAGTATCAATTACAAGCAGTCAGTCTTGTTGAAAGAGAACCACATAATTTCGTCAGAATTTATTAGTTGCAAACATTTGAACTGGCAAATTTACTGTTAAATAATCGAAACATAAATGTTATATTGCTATTCATCAAAGTGAGTAAAATCATGCTGCCACAATGCAACAATGACAATGTGCGTATTCTGAGGTATCTCTCATGGAGTATGGATGCATAGTCACATATAAACACCCTAATTTGAATTTTTTGAATCATCAGGTTGATGTAGTATCCCAGCCAGTCGCCGAATGTCCGCATTTCATGCTCGCTGAATGTCTGGTTACACTGTTCCCACTCGGTTCGCGTCAAGAGGTAGCTACCCTTGAGCTTAGATGTCCATGCTGAGTAGTCAGGAAGCCCTGGATAGTTGAGCTTCTCATGTGTGTCAAACCATTCATACGGGAGCCGGATCATGTCAAAGTGGCTTCAAACGTGGACGCAGCTACGCAGCCATTGTATGGGCTCAACGCATGCTTGTGTCCATGGTCATGTCCAAACACTGGGATTTCCACAAAATGGGCATTGCCATGTCATGAGCCTTCGACACAATTAAGCGCTCAAATGTCCTAAATGTACTACGCCAGGACAGTTGCAATGAAGATGAGCTACAACTAGTGAGACTACTGCTTGCAGACACAAAATTGAGAGCACGAGTCAAGTCAGTGAAGTCTGTAGAGTTTGAGACTCCGCACAGGGAGATGGTCTATCCCCTGTGCTTTTCACCTGTTACCTGGCTGCTGTATTGCCATCCGTGCAGGAATGGTCCACAAGACCAAACCCCTTGGTGTCAATACTGAGCATGCCGCTAGAGATGGAATATGCCGACGATGTGGACTTCATAGACGAGGAAAAGAAACCCCTTGACGAACTTCTCCCAATAGCTGCAAGCAAACTAAAAATTGAGAATCTCTTTATGAATGAATCCAAAACAGAGTTCACCCACATATACCTATCTACAAAGCATGAAACTAAAGAAAATGATGGTCCACTTCGTGGCGGCGAACCATGGAGGAACAGTAAAATCCTGGGCTCACGGCTTTGCAGTACTGCTGAAATTGCTGCACGCTGCATCATGGGGATCATAGCTTTGCAGTCCTTCTGGAAGCTATGGATTCGTAGATCAACGATGCCCTTGATAAAAAGACTACGTTTATACAATGCAACCTGCGTATCCTTGATGGTGTATAACTGTAACAGCTGGGTAGCTCCAACGACAGCTCTAGACAAACTCGACGCCTACCACCGTACTACGCATCATCACTGGACACTGATGGTCAGACAGCATAATATCCAAGGATGCACTACACAAGATGTGTAATACGTCGCAGCTGTCTGTAAAAGTTGCCCAGCAAAGATGGTCCATGTTGGCCATGTGCTAAGAATGCCAGAAGAGACACCAGTACAGAGAGCCTTGGAATTCGCGCTACTCGGAGCCAGCAAATACAGAGTCAGGAGAGGACGCCATTACATAAATCTGCTAAGCATGCTACGAGGTGACCTTAAGAAAGCAGACTAGGTACACTCAAGTCAAGAATGGGCCTGAGGAAGCTACGGCTTTTGGCTGAGGACAAGACATAGTTGGAAAAAGCGAAAAAGGACTGATTGCAACTGTAGGATGTTTCTACTACTACAGCCGCAGAATACAGTAATCATACATACATAAGCGGGAAACCAATTGTAAGCATGATGGAGGGTGTTGGGGGGGGGGGGTGTTGTAGAAACACGCCATACTTATTATTATCATAGCTTCACGTAGTCGTGAATCAATGGGGTTGGTGACAAACAAACCCCAAATGTAATGTGACAACCAGCGCCGATAGATCATTTGCACAATTATGTCCCCATGTGCCCATGTGAAGTTACATTCCATTTGGCTTTGCATACAATAGGGGCGAGACCTAACTCTATTAGACCTACTATGCAGGCCAATCAAAATGCAGCATTATTAGGAGTGATAACAAAAAATGTGAGGTGTTAAACTTGTACTTACCACACACGAAAACACTAAATTGTGATAACCTTTCCAATGTTTCCACATGCACAAAATCTAAAGAGCCCTACGAATTAGGTGCACCGCACAACGCTCGTCTTGCCTGCTAATTGTGTCTATTGGCACAGTTAGAGGCACTGTGACAACCAACCCATGTGACAACTAACCCCGGTCTCCCCAATATTCTGTCTTGCATTTGAGTATTTTTGTCTGCTTGCTTGCTTGTTCGTTTTCCGTCTGTTTGCATGTATGTCTATTTGTATGTCCGCTTCTTGGCTCCCATATATGTCTGGCACTCAGTGATTGATTCTCTAATCGGATATGATCCACATTTTGACACAGAAAGGTGGGTTTCGGTAAATTAAGATTCATCAAACTAAGATTTCACACTTGGTTATGCTACTGTTGCAGGGCACTCTGCTCAGTTGCGGCTATGAGACGAGGAACATGTACATGCACTGCTTGCTGATTTAGTTCACTCCATCAGCGTGTCCGGAGACCGGTCCAGTATTTCCCATCATTTAGGTTCGAAAGAGGTCAGTACCGTCGGGATCCGATCTGTCACTAAAGTATCTGACGTCAATACTTAGGACTACATAAGATGATTCTATGGACTCTGCTGCAAAGTCGTATTTTACTACCAATTATATCAATTATGTCACTCGTTAGCTGACGTCATAATCATTGGCACTGGAAAGGAGAGAGAGAGGGAGGTGAGTCGGCGGGGGTGGGGGGGGGGGGTGGGGGTAGGGAGGGAGGGAGCAGCTGTTAGCAGACTATTTTAGCGAAATATCACTATCGCTACATCCTATGGTGCATTAGACTTGTGAACAATAATTAACTGTGGTTGTCTTTAATTGATGATTTATTGGCCGAACATAACATTTTCAGAGGATTTAGTCAGAAAATAGTATGTTTGACAGAGAAATAATCAACTAAAGTTAGCTATGGTTCGCCGATTAGTGTTGTCCAAGGATGGCATTTTCATTCTCAAACGTATGATACATTACGTTTCCAATCAAGATTTTTTATTTCCCGAGCAAAGAAATCTTTGAATATCAGTTCGTATCGACTTTCCAGCTATGACATAAACGATTGGATTCAAGGTACTATTGTAAGCAATCATGTATACTAAAGTGAGGAACAGCTTATCCTGATAAAGCCCCGCGGCAGGACTATAGGTTCGAAGCACACCATAGATGTTTACTGGACACCATGCTATGAAACACAATATGATAATGATAGCAATCGCACGTGCATCAGCATTCTGTCGTTCCTGTTGAACAGCTATGTGCTTTGTTCGTTTGCTTTGACAGAAAAGTTGCACATACTTAAGAACATGCATTGTTAATATGATGCTACATGGTATAATGGTACAAAATAGCAAATAACCCCATTCCCTAATGGTGACGTCACCTGAGAATGCACATAGCGGAAGTAGTACTATTCCGTCATACAATACGACAACAGCGTGGAAATACAGTATATTGATTACCCACGCTACAATACAAACAAACCAGATGCCAATGCATAATTTGAGCACAAGTCCTCTCGTGACATTTGCTCTGGCGCGTAGAGGATAACAGAGCTGGTAATATCTGAGACATGAAAAGAATAGCAGGTGATATCCGCTTGCGGCTGCACTGCTACCTCCTACAAACGTCACCAGCTTACACGCCAATGTTGGATATGGAGTGACGATTGTCGGATATATCAGCCCCGCCCATCCGGCATACCCAATACAAGATAATAAGTCAGTAATGGCGAGACTTCCGATAAATATGAATAAAAGAGACGTGTATCTCTTAGATGCGACTATGTAATAAATCAACAGCAGGTTTAGCACAGCACCGACCAACAGATATGAAACTGGAAATTGCTTGTACAAATATTCTGGTATTTGGTTATTACTGCTTAGAGCTAATGAAAATATTATTTGTACTGCCTCAGTCGTCCTGTTGTGTGAGCTCATATCGGAAGAGTCTCCTAACGCCATTTTATGTTATATTTATACAATATAAATAAAATACATTTAATATTTGTATCAACCATATGAATTAAGATGTCAATTTAACAAAATCGCGTAGTGTGGATAACAGTGAACAATGCAGATACAATGTCCAATATAAGCATGTTATATTCAGCAGATTGTTCCTCTGCTAATATATTTGATTATGTATTCTCATATATCTAGGATACTTGTTACTTGGTGTATGTGTATTCACAATAAAGATAGATAACAAAGGGAGTAGATGAGTTGGGTTTTTTTTATCAGTGCTATACGGTTGGTCGTGATATGAGATGGCAATGACAGGGACAATGTAACCGCGACGCCTCAGATGTACACAACGGTAGATGGGATAAAACAGAGAGAAAGGAAGGCATGCAGGTTTATCGGTGTATTGATAAGAGATAAAAAGAACGACTCCTCAACAAGGCTGTTGACCAACACAAGAATTGCGAATATAAGCTCCATTGATAATGAACCTTTCCATTTTTAGCTATGCCTCGCCCGTGCTGGAATCGATCGATCTCTGAACTCCCTGCCTATGGCAGCAACAGCTCCCAGTCAAATTAGTTTCAAAATATTCAACAGGATGTTAATTAAATAGTAGAGACATACAATTAGTACAACGTGTCGGAATATTAAGAGTTAAAGACGGACCAAATAGAGTCATTTATGACGTAATGATTATGACGTCATCCTACACGCCACTTAGCTGGTTATCACGTCATATGACGTCAGATTGATAGATGGGTGCTCGGGAAAGGTGAATTTTATGTCCTGATAATCATTGTATGCTGCGGTACAGTAGGTGTGGCTGCGCCTATTATCACCCGAATTTGAGACTAGCGCATTCGTTAGTACATGTATCAGTACATTACAGTGTTCATTCTACTAGATGCATTGGTCGGCGAATTTGCTTCATTGCGCTGCCTCAGAAACCACTTACAATGTTATCTAAATATTTAAGATTGTATTTCTAAAATAATTAAATTAAATATTAATTGTTTAAAATAATAATTCCGATTTCAGAATGAATACATTTTTAATCACGGTAATGGTCATGAATTTTAATTACTATTTTGAATTTCAAACTTTTTGAATTAAAATGTAAGTGAATTGAATTAAATAGAATGACTTTCAACAGGATTTAAAGCCAAACTTAATGTTCAGATTCAAGGGATCGGATTGAAATTAAATAATGTTTTAATTTCAAAACACTTCAGTTCAGAAATTTATTTCAAAATCCAATTACCAGTTAAATTAAAATTAAGACATCTATGTATCATATTGTCTTATTTCAGAAACTATCTTAAAGTTGGGGATATGCTCTCAAAATTACATTCCCAGTAATAATTCAAGTTTAGAATTCAATCAAATACAAATTAAACCTCGCCGGAAAATCTTTAGAAATCTGTGTGTTGTGCCTGGCAAAAGCGGGGAGTGTGTATGTATGGTGGTGGTGTTGGGGTGGGGAGGGTTGCAATCTCTGAGCGCTCTTGTTTCCTGTCTGTTACTGAAAACGTGGATCGATTTATGGAAATCAACAAGTCCATGTTCCAAGCTGGCTTCCTTCTTCAATTATCCATTCACGCTTCTATCCATCAGTTCATTCGTTCGTTTGTTTGTTTGTTCATGCAATCGGCAATTTGTGATCCCTAGCTTTCATAAGATACATTACAAGTTGAACAAAGTATATAGCCTGTTTCCTTGGTGATTATCAAATGTATTATTTATGGCTTCTTGAGAGCTTTTACAATTACTTTTTCTAATTCACATCTGACACCACCACCGGTGCATGTAATTTATTGTCCTCTACAAAGTTCGATTTCCAAGTTACAATTCCTGATTAATATTTTCTGAATTATAAGCCTATGCATATATGAACGTAATTTTATAATTTTTAATTGCTCACGCTACCAGACCGGTGTGACTATTGCAGTTGGTGAGTCTGCCTGCCTGCCTGCCTGCCTGCCTGCCTGCCTTCCTGCATGCATGCAGGCATGTCTGCCTGCTTGCTTGCCTGCCAGTCTGTCTGCCTCCCTGCTTGCATGTTTGTCTTACTGCCTGCCTGCCTGCCTGCCTGCCTGCCTGCCTGCCTGCCTGCCTGCCTGCCTGCCTGCCTGCGTGCCTGCCTGCCTGCCTGCCTGCCTGCCTGTAGCATAGCTCAGTGACGCAAGAAGGTAGAATAACCACGTTTGGCCCGCACGACAATATTGGGACCTAGGGAGGGAGGGAGGGATGGAGGGAGGGAGAACGAGGGGGTGGGGGAGGGGTGAGGAAGGGCGATAGATCTCGAAATAAACATTTTGCCAAGATGTTAGAATCACCAAATTGGTGCGGCACATCGATTCATATTGCCACTGGCTAGAAACAGTTTGTTTTTCAGGTCGAAAATATATGTCATTGGGAAGCCTAACTAGTTTCATAGGTCACGGAGTCAATAAGTGCCTACCTGAATAAGTGCACCTTTGCCCATAACTCGGGAATGCAAGAATTTGCCAAGAAAGTAAAGTGATGAAAGTTGGCACATCCATCCTAATTATGGTGAGCTAGAAGTATTTAAAGGGGCTATACCTGATAGAGCTAATATACGGAACCATGCCCATAAAACGCTTCCAGTGGGCACATACTCTCATTTTAACATCAATTCTTCTTATATATACTACTCAATATCCAAGAATATGCAAATTATGAATATATAAAGATGTAAACAAGGTACAAATCTGACTGTCTTCTGCATCTCCGTTTCTCAGAAAAACTAGAGTGCTACTTAGCCTGGCTTGCGATTCATCGCTGGTCTTGTATAAACAGCAATATTATTATGCAACTTATTTATTTGATAGACCCGGATAGAATGTTTCTGCGGTTACAGTCCTCTCTTGATGTTTCTGATCGCCGATCGCTGTGGCACTAGTATTTTGTCTGTCGCCGGCGAACTAGACATATATTTAAAGACCAAGTACTATACGCAGCGAGATTTGTGTTCTGATATGTGCAAATAATGCAACATATACTGACTAAAAAATTACAGTATCATATTGTCATAGGATACAGATAATTTTGTAAATACTTCGTCGAAAGTGACCATTTTCGTACACTTTCAAAAACGAAATAGAAACGGAAGTACTAGCGTCAATAGGGGATGTGACGTCATCGGAGGGACCTGTCTTTCTCTTCTCTTTCCTCGATAAAAATTGAAATTTACTCAAAAAACGTGAAGATTTCTCGGCATATTTTCCAGGCAGCATTCACTAGAATGAGTATGAACTCATATCTGAGGGAAATAGTGACTCCGGGCCTGAAGATGGCGATGATGTGCCGAATTTAGGCGTAGATCATACCAATTTGAACCGTTACCGGATTTCGAACATGCACTAGCAGACGAGTTGAACTGGCATGGACGACAGAAACGCGCGACTTCAGAACGTAGACGGATCAGTAAATTACAAGAGTTATTGTTTTTTTCTATATGAGCTAATATTGTATTATATCTGCCGCATTAAATTATAAAGTATCTATATATAGGCTGCGTATCAGAAAATGGACAATAATTTGCACCGTTTGTTTTAGTTTTAGTCAAAACTTACAAGTTGTGATAGGACAATGGTTGCTGTTGTAGTGACAAATACAAAACCTCCATACATGCAAGGACCATGCGTCATTATTACAAACCAAAAACTAATTAATTGTTGTTTACAAACAGAAAACTTGAAGCGCTGCAAACACAGCCTGGGAAGTCGCTAGCTACGCTTTGTCTTACTACAATTACTGAAAATATAAATATGCTGGAGCCATACGCATGTTCAAGACAGATGCTGTCCCGACGATGTCCCGCCTGGTTAATCATTTGTAGCCGAGCATACCTGAAGTCTGTGTAACCGCTTAGGCAAATCTGCTGGAGAAGTCACCTTCAGATCCAGTATTTGAATCCCCGTGTGTACAACCGTTTATACGAAACTGGCAGAGATTGTCAGTACGTAGTAGAATGTATAACCTGTTTTGTTTCCATGATTTAAGCACAGGTGGACATGTATGTTTTTCATGCGCCTTGTACTGTCTAGAAGTGTAAATGTGTATATATGTATAATATGTTATTATGAATACATAAGATGTATAGATATATGTATCCATCATATCTACATGACAAGTCACATAAGTTCCTTAACCGGAAAAGTGACGGTTAGTTTTAAACTCAAATATTTTGACCAACAAAAGGCCATACAGGCCTTATACGTCGTAATGATTCCGTAACCAAACCGTACCGGTCAATCCGTACCTAGCCTATTGGAGAGTCCATACCCTACATCTGGTTGATGATGATTTGGGTGGCTAAAAAGGACAGAGAGGCTGTGTCATTAAAACGGACAAAGAGGGCGTGTCATCTAACATAAATCATCATCATCATCTACGAGGCATGAAGCTGGAATAGTCCATCAAGTGTACAATCATAATTGAGATAAATACTCCGTCATGAAGCTGGAATAGTCCGTCAAGTGTACAAATTGTCTGATAGATGCACTATTTAATAATCATTCTGTCGATTCTATTGAAAATTTTGAAACTAATTTGACTGTGCGCTGCCTATGGCAGAAGCAGCACTCAGTAAGATTAGTTTCAAAATATTCATCAGGTTAGCTGAGGTTACCTGTGTGGGTATGTACCTTGATAATGGTATTCTAGGGATTCAGGGTTCGATCGATTCCAGCACAGGCAAATCTTGAGTGGAGCTTACCTAAAATGGACACGGCATAGCTAGAAATGTATCTCTGTTATTGGTACCCCCACCATTATCTCCATCAGCCTTTTTTACTGTCATCATTATCGGTCACAATCAACATTGTAAGCCCCATAATTGTTACTCTCATGCCATCACCATCATTGTCACTCATCATCATAGTACGATAGTCATCACCATCATCACAATCATTGTCACTGCCTTCGGTCTTATCATCATCATTGTCACTCTCTTGATAGAACTTTACTATCATCCTCATCATCACCTTCATTGTCACCACCATTATTGCCAATACTAACACCGTACACGCATTGTGATTGGGCTCATAAAATTGTGATATACCGGTATTTATTTCAAGCGTTTCAAGCCGTTGCTTGGTGTGAGTATGCAACATGTGTCACTGTGTGTGTGGACACAGTAGATCATTAGGTGGTGCTTTGGACTCGGGGGATAACAAAGGGAGTTCGGATTGGCTGCTCATAAACCAGTCAGTCATTCGTTCTCTCTTTAATTTCACCTGGGTTCACTTTCTGCAGAGACCACCACGTATCAGAAATGAGGTCGGTGCCAATGACTCGGGTGGGCGTGTGCCGTCAAGATGGTTTATCCTATTATGAAGAATCATTGATTTAAACAAAATGGATACCTCCCCGACTTCTTTCATCTTCTCTAGTATTAGGCTCAATGAGAAACGATATTACCATTGTGGCACGTTTGACCATACTTAGAGCTATTGACTTTAAACTTGGTGAGTCTTCATATTTCAGAGTGATAAATTGTACAAGTTGAGAATAATGACAAGATGCAACTTGAAATCAAGGACAAAATATAAGCCCATGATATTAGGCCTATAATAAAGTAAAACTTGTCTAGATAGCATGGATTGGCACAGATTAGCAAATGCTTAGCGAAAGATGAAAATTTAATGTTTATTTGCAAACCAAGATGACTATTTTTGACAATTTACCAATGATATCACTGGTTCCATAAACTAACCAGTTATTTCAGCGGTAAATTTTCTAAAATAGTCTTCTTGGTTTGCAAATAGGCATTTATGAAGAGGACTACTGGTACACAACACTATTGGAAATATTACAACATCTAGTATAGGCTATTGAGAGCAATAGATACTGGGATTGCCAGAGCGAACTTGGTCATATACAGTGTACATGTCCATTTGCTGACCAAGATTCCAGAAGACAATTTTTGAAGATTTACCAATTTAATGACTGTTTTGTTAATCTAACCTGTCATTCCAGTGTTAAACTTTCAAAAATAGTCTTTAGTTGGTCTACAAATGGAGATTATCAAGGCAACTACAGACATGACAGAATGATGCAATGGTAACATTTAAAAAATATATTTATTCACACTATTGACAACAATATATATTGGGGTGAGGGAACTAAGCTATAAACAGTGTACTGGTGTGTCCATTTGCTGACCAAGACTCCAAGAGATTACATCTGAAAATTTAACACTGGAGAGACTGGTTTTGTAACCCAACCAGTGATTCCAGTGGGAAATTTTCAAAAATAGTCTGTTGATTTGTAAATGGACATTTATCAAGACCACTGCAGAAGCGCTAATGATGGAAAGGTTGACCAGCATCTAGTATATTTATTAATCATGAGGCAATGAGCACAATACACTAATTAATACATATATTGGGATGCAGGCGCGTAGCTACAGGCCATTCATGGGGGGTGTTACGACCCTAAAGCGGGGGGTCTGGGGGTCCTCCCCCCGAAAATTATGAAAAGTAGATGCTCTGAGACGTCATTTCCAGCAATTTTAATGATAAAACAAACTTGGATTCTACCGAGATATTACATACTTTTTGGAGAAAATGTACCCCAGTTTTGGTAATGTGCTATAAAAGTGTATTGAAATGAGTATTTCCAGAATTCTTTTCATAAATTTGATGTATTGGGAGTAATTTCTTGCATTCAGGTTGATAGAATCTTGGACTATCAATCTGGTCAAATATATCTTTCTACAAAACATTCCCTGGTTTTGAAAGTCTTGCCCGTTGCCATCACACCCCCACTAAACCTAACAGCTACATCACTTATATAATAATTGCAGAACGTTTGCAGCAGTATGCGTCTTAAGCTCCTTGAATATACATAGACACCGACAATGGCACCAAAATACACTGCACCATTGCGATGCATCATACCCTGAAAAGATCTACTAATTCCGTTCGCTCAACACGTTAAACGTTTCAGTTTGTATTTGATAATTTGTAACGTGTATATCTAAGGCCTAGCTAAGCTGCAATACTGGTATGCAATTCAAAAGTCAAATGCTTAAAGGTTTCAAAACTTCGGCATAAATATAACACATAAAGCAAAGTTGAACGTTAATCCACCTGACTCGAGCGAAAAGTCATTTATTCAAGCAAAACTTTATACAGTTTAATAATGTGCGCATTACCCACGCGATCTTGACCAATGGTATTCCGAAGATAGGTTTTAAGTCGGCGAAGTGTAGAGAAAGACCTGCAAACAGCAAGATATTTAATTAGTTCAAACAACAGCTACGACCACCCACCATCACCACCCACAATCTACCACCACCACCAACAACAACAACACCTCCACGAGCCCCACCAGCAGCACAGCAGCATGGCCACCACCACAACCACCACCGCTGCTGCTGCTACTGCACCGACCTCGCTGACAACGTTCCTTTTTGCTGCTGCTTGAGAGATGGATTTAGTGCTATATACCATTAATATAACTCAACGTGATAGTTACATTCACCAAAATAGCTGCTGCTGCTGCTGCTTATGCTGCTGGTATAACTACTACTGCTACTGCTGCTGCTGCTACTACTACTACTACTACTACTACTGCTGCTACTACTGCTACTACTACTACTACTACTGCTGCTGCTCTTACTGCTACTGCTACTGCTGCTACTACTACTACTACTACTACTACTACTACTACTACTACTACTACTACTACTACTACTACTACTACTACTACTACGACTACTACTACTACAACTACTACTACTGTTATAATATCCATTCGTACAGTGCAACACAATTCATACCTTTCAATTGAACTGGTTGACACAGGCAATGTTGCCATGATCTTAATTAGTTTCCGTACAGCTGGGAACATGTCAACGTTACACTTAGCTAGAGCATCTAGAGAGTTCGCTGGAGGATTGTCCATTGTAGCTACACATCGATACCATAGATCCATTTCGCCCAGCAGTGTTAGGTCATTACAATTCAAGTCGAAGGCATATTTCTCAAGGAGTTCCTTAATCTGTGCTTGCTGAGCCATCGAAGGTTTCGACGCGCCTCCATCTGGGATAAGACACATAAACCCGCTGAGAAGCTGTTTGTGAGCTAGTAGTCTGTCCTGAAGTTGGCTTAGAAAATGATCTAGGAATGGCACAAATACAGCGATGCGGAAGTATTCTTCATGATCCGCTGTTTGAACATTACATCGCTTAGTTTGTCTTTTAGCAGTACGTGGGACAAGTATAGTAATGCCAAGCTCTTCACATGTCTTCTCAGCTTTAACATAAAGATCATTAAACACTTGTGTTGAGTCGGCTCTCATAGCCTTGATGGAGTCCTCAACATATGTTGCAAAGTTAACTGCTGCAGCCAAGTCCGAGTTCTCCCTCTGCATGCATCTGCAAAAGGGAAGGCTAATAGAGAACACCTTTGCAACAACATTCGTAGTGATAATGAATTCAGGCTGTTTAATGGCACACAATAGTTGATTAGCATTTGTGGCAGAGTCTCTGTCTTGCCATTCACTAATAGTATTTAGCGACTCAATTACATCGGGAAACAACTCCAAAAAAACTATGACAGCATCGTGCCTCTCAATCCATCGCGTTGGACACATTTGCTTTAGGTGGTTTCGCCTGGCATCTGGTAAATTGTCCCCAACAGCGTTAGCAAGGACAGCTTGTCGTTTTGGTGTGTTGAGAAAGTTATATATACTACTGATAGTGCCCATACTGTTCCGTACTGATACCTCAGTACACGCATCTGACATAGCAAGGTTTAAACTATGTGCTCCGCAATGAACATACGGGACAAGTGGAAACTGTCTCACAATGTGTGCTTGTACACCGTTGAATCGTCCACTCATGGAAGCTGCGCCATCATAACCTTGTCCACGCATATAATCTAAATTTACACCGAAGTTTCGCAGACTATCTATGATCACTTGAGCGAGGTTCTGGCCAGTGACATCATAAACAGGTACAAACTGAATGAAGTCTTCTCGAATCTGATGTCCCGATTCATCTATGTAGCGTGCGCATAGTGAAAACTGCTCAATTCCCGAAATGTCAGCTGTTTCATCAGCGAGTATTGAAAAGCATTTTGCAGCATTGATGTTATTTACTAGCTTATCACGGATCAAGAGATTGCAACAATCTACTATTTCATTTTGAATTTGAGGACTAATGTAGGAGGCATATGCTGAAAATGATGAGCATGATTGTAGGTGTTTGCTAAGGACCTGATCACCGCCGTTTGCACGATACCATAGCAGAGCTCTAAAGTTTTCCTCATTAGCGGATGTTTCTGCACAATTCAGTCTCAGAGGTCCGGAATCCCTGTGGCAACGAAGTGACAATCCCTGCCGGCCACAAAGAATAATAGTATCAATAACTGGTATAACTTTGAGACGATTTTCATGAATTATGGTTTTGGACGCACTATCTATTTGGATGTCAATTGAATCAACTTTACGACCAGCAACAGACTGAAGGTTTCCAGCACTCGCAATGCACTCCTTGTGATAAGTGGTCTTCTCGTGATCGTTAAACACCTCAACAGCCTTTGTCCAGTTAGAAAAAGATATCCTCACAAGCTTTCCCAGAGACTGACTTCCAATACCCGCTCCTTCTGGCACGAATAGTGCACAGTACTTACAAAATGCACCACTCCGAACCTGACTGTATAAGAGCCACTTCCACCGATGCAGCCACTGGTGCTGGAATCGTAGATTACGCTTGCCTCGGGAAGAAAATATATAGTCTGCGTCAGGAACCCACCGATTACAAAGGAGGTCCAAGCGCTTCTCCATGGTTAACTGTTAAGAAAATAAAAATCTATTCTATTTACTTCCGACTAGTCAATAACCATTACATGTGCATTATTATCATTTATAGACCAAAGTAAAGGGCGTATATAACCGATACGTCTGTTTGTTTGTTTGTTTGTTGGTTGGTTGGTTGGTTGGTGGGTTAGTCTTGAACTGTACGAGATAAATGTATTAGGTGAACTGCCTCTTGTTCTACAATGACGAGGCTGTCATTCAAATCAAGGATTTTAAATTGTTACTATACATCTGAATTCTGAATAAAATGTATCATTAAGATTAGGATCGAATACTGGATGTGTGGGTTTTTGGAAAGCACAATGGCATGTGATGCTCACCTGGATCATTATCATTTACATTGAATTAATGAGTAGCATTTTAAAGGGATACTGTGACTAGCTGTACAGACGCCGGAGGATGGACGGACACCCGCCAGTCGCCATGCCATACGCTTCATTGGACATTCTGGCCAGATGAGCAAACAATATGGAATACAGTAATAAATTAGAACCTCTCACTCAAAGCTGGGGCCAGAATCAGATGAATGACCAGATTAGCAAGATATTCTAATATTAGAAGGCATTCAGAGATTGCGTACATCCGCCACACACGATTACCTCCTAATAATTGATCTGTATAAAGGTCATCAGCCCAGCGACCTGAACCAATTTCCAGCATATTTTATTAAGCATTTAATAATAAAACCGGCCTCCTTAGTGGTCTAGAGGAATGTCTGTTCGCAGACAGAGAAAAGACTCATTTTGAAGATTTACAATTGGAATAACTGCTCCGATATCCACGTCAGTCATAGCTGGTCCGATATCCACGCCAGTCATTCCAGTGGTAAATCTTAAAAAGATAGTCTTCTCTTGGCCGGCAAATAGACATTCAAAAAGCAAATATTTTGATTTTCAGGAACAAATTTTGTCACTAAAGGGTTAAACTGTTTAATCCATTACGTCACAGAATCTCAATTTTAAAATCGTTATATACAATTAGACGAGCTATATTAATTTGAAATTAATTTAACTGGAAACTCCCACAACTCGTTATAGGCCTATTCAAGACTCATTGAGGTGCAATACAAATATATTTCGAAATTGCGTTATTTAATTTTTAATGTGGTAACTGTAAGACTCTACTAGTGCTAGTAGCCATAGTTGCTTGCTTAATTATAGCGGATCTCTCGTATTATTTGTTAATCTTGTCTGTCGGGGTTGTTGGGGGTATTGCGAACGTAATACCAAAACTAGGCGGCATATGCCGTTGAAGCAGCGACCTTTTAGGATTGATGAATTAAATACCAATTGAAAATTGGGGAAGGGGTCTAAACTAAATCTCGTCTTGCAAGGCACATTCTTAGGGGTAACCCACTGTTAGCCACATAGCTAATTTGGTTGAATTTCACCCATCAGTTTGGGAGGAGTTAGCGTGACGGACAGTTAGACAATTAATTTGACCTTTTGACTCCTGTCACGCTGCCTTGAGGGCGGAGCCTAATCAAAATGTCGCCATGCAAAGTGCATCCTCTGGGTATCCCACATACCAAAGTTGGTTCAATTCCACTAAACAGTTGGAGAGGAGTTAGCGTAATGGACAGACAGACGGGTGGACGGACGGACGAACAAAGGGTCCTTTGCTGTAGGATGGATGTAATGATGGTAGAGAAGCATCCTGTTAAGTCTCATTGTGATCGGATAACCCATTGATGAATTAAATACTGTATCGTTTGAAAAAACACATTTTGAACGAAAACCTTAACGTTGAATGTGTGAGCCTCATGGAGTAATGGAATGAGGGACAGACAGACGGGCTAACAAAGGTTCGCATGGTGTAGGATGGATGCAATGATGGCATAGAAGCATCCTGTTTCATTGTGATCGGATAACTCATTGATCCTTTATATTTCAATTTAAAAAAACAATACATTTTGAGGGTGGAATTAGGTAACGGACTAACAATTAAAGGCTCCTATAGTCGTAGGCCCTATGGAGCCGCTCGACGATCGCGGCTAATTAAAATTCATGCATTTATGTCACTGTCATTATTGTACAAATACTCTTAGAAACTCACTTTCCTAGATTCATCTGAGTCATCTCCACAGAAGAGGCCAATGTCGTTAGCAGGTTGTTCCGTTGGCACTTCAGCAGCACATTGTACAGTGACTGGAGTCTCTAATACAGTTTCCGTATTCATATGCTGTGGCAGTAAATTGTTAGGCGTACTGGCTCTGATATCATTGTTTATTATGGAGGTACAACCAGCGTCACGAGAAGGTTTAAAAAACGAATAAATTGTTGTCTTCTGCCGTTTTTATCACCCATTTTAAACAGTTACACTGATACATACGATAATACGAAACACGTGTGTGTGTGTTGTAATATTTGAGGCGTTTATATGCTAGTTCCCAATGCTAGGGTCTAGACTCACGCCTGGCCTTTATGGTTTCTGTTGAATTCTTGTGAATTCTTGTGACGTCGGTTTGTGCATTAGCTTGTGTCTCTCTCTGTGTGTGTGTGTGTGTGTGTGTTGATCGTTGTCTCTCGATTTTGTCTCATGTTGCTGTTCTTTTCCATGGCTTTTTTTGTTGCTCCTCATGCTTGGGCGTGTGTAATGGGGATGGCCTAACCTGGACCTAACAGGGGTGGGTAAGGGATGGGGTAGGTGTTGGGTCGGGGGAGGTGCGTACGGTCTTATGACCTGATGCACCCAAGGGGGGGCTTTAGGTCAGAGACCTCCCGGCCCCTTTGGGGGGAGTGGGGAGGTTGGCGTGTGGGGTCTTTTGGGTCCTGGGACCCATTTGGTCTTCTGGCCATCATCCGAGCAGGCACCAGCGCGCACTTGTTTGATTTTGATTGGTTAGGTAGCCCGTATGGTGACTGTGTCTGTCCGAGGACGAACTCGGTCAGTCATCCGGGTTACATCCCTCCATAGTCCCCTCGAAAATTCCGAAAGATTCTAATTCTAGCAATTTGGTTTTGTAATCCGTATGTTGCGTGGTTCCATCCGAGGAGGGATCCATTCAGCATCCGGTTTACTTTGACTATGCCGAAATTTCTTGCCTACCTAACCCTAGCTCACGTTCACACAGTGATGGGCACTGTGTGACGGGACCTCAGTTTAAAGTCCCATCCGAGAAGACTGAATACGAAACACGCATTGCTTTCTGACAGCGCTTGTAGGTCAGCCAATGCGGAGACAGCATCAATGCTACAAGGCACGTGACTACGGCGATATGAGCGTGGCCGCTGGTAGACAATGAGGTCAATTGTCTAGCCTGACTGGCCGTGTTTCTCACTGTTTCTATATGCAGTTATCTCACTTGCGCACATAGGCTGATTTTATTGTGACTTAGACTTAGATTTTAAAATTTTTTGCCAGGCCCATGGGGGGTGTTCTAACACCCAAAACACCCCCTTAGCTACGCCCCTGTTGGGATGCGTAAAATGAGTTATATTTTTTAAAATTGTTCATAATACATTGGTTGTCAATTTGGGGACCCACATTCCAAGAATATTTTTTTAAATTTACCACCGTAATGGTTCAGTAATCTAGCCAGTCATTCCAGTGGTAAATTAAAAAAAATAATCTCTTGGTCGGCACAAAGACATTCTTCAATATCACTTCAGATGACGTCTTTGACTGCCTAGACCATTAAAGGGGTTACGTTAGCTATTAAATTATTACTAGGCCACCGAGGTGTGGTCAGTCACAAATTATAATTCACACTTGTCAATTTGCCTTGCTAGCTAACAGTGGTAACATGCTAGTGTTAATTTCTGTGAATGACACATGTAGGTAAAACTTTTCTCACTTTGTGACCAAGGATGCGTCACATCCACCTTGCAAATCTTATGCCGTAGCAACCATCCGCCATCCGTCCATCAACCTTTGTTTTCAAACACTACTCCTCATTAACCACTTGGCCGATTTCAACCAAATTTGGCTGGAAGGACCCTATGGTTGTAGGCTCCAGAACCACAGTTAAGAATTTTTATTCATTAATTTTTGGGATGAAAATCTGATTTTATGAAAAATGTACCGGAAATTGTCAAAATGATAAAACATACTTTTGTAAAAACACAATCTTAGATTTTATGGAAAAAAACTATAACTGCTTGACATATTTCAACCAACATTGGCTAGAGTGACCCTATCATGGTAGAATCCAGAACTTCTATTCTGAATTTTGATTGATCAATTTTTTGGGCGAGTCTTAGATTTTCCAAAAATTATCCATCATGTCTCTTTAAATGCAAATGGTTCAAATGCTAATGGTCCATGTCGGCGCCACAGCTCCTTGGGCCTCTTGTTTTTCTAATTCTGGGTGTGGTGTGGACTGTTGGTGAAGCATGGTGTGCGTGCGTGCGTGCGTGCGTGCGTGCGTGCGTGCGTGCGTGCGTGCGCGCGCGTGTTGAAGGGGGTTGGGTGGGGGCTGTGGCTTGTTGGTTGTTACGCCTACTCTTCCTGGCAGCAACCAATTTCATTAGGATCAGACATACTCAAACTGATGATCAGTGTACTATTTTATTACTTAACAGAGAGGTCAGTGCCCTCTGAAAAAAGAGAGGAAGTATGACCACTGCACAGGAAATCTGTTGAATATTTTGAAAATAGTTTTACTGTAACCTGTTGCTGCAACAGCTACCAGTCAAACATTTTTCTAAATATTCAATAAGTTTAAATTCTGTTGTAACTAATAGGTCACAATGCATAATTATGCCCCTCCCCTCCCTTAACACCCTCATTGCATCACACAGCGCTCGTGTCTCTGCTGCAAATGACTCAGACGATTGACCTAAATTACTGGTTTGAACTAGATAGACGAGCTAGACAGCTGTTTATAATTCTTGATGTCGTGATTTGACGTTACCTGGCTTTATATTTAGACAAAGGGCGTAAGTAGTAGTAGTAGGCCAAGTAGTATTTTTTGTTTCTTGCGGTTTTTGTTGGGGGGGGGGGGGGGAGAGCTGTCTATGTGTAGGTCTAATTGGGGTGCACATTTTTTCATAATTAATCCATAAAAGCATTCCAAGTTATAACCAGCCAGTATAGATATTTGTGCTTCTCGAAAACAATCTGCGCCAAAATGCAGAGAGCAGACGACGGCTGTTGTACTGCGCCATCTTTGGGTTCGCGGAAATCGGCTCTCTTTGTGTGTAATTTACCACTACATCGTAGCCTATAAATTGTATTTGTTCGTGAAAATATGCAGCGAAATTCCATTTGTTTTGTTTGCAGTATTACCGCAGCTATAAGCCACACAACGGTTAGGCATATTTGACAACAATCCGCGATCGCGCAACAGGGTCACAATGACTTATTCGCACTGTCGAGGCGCGCGATAACGATAGGTCCCTCCGATGACGTCATACGATATAGAGCTTTTCTATTTCGTTTTTTTTCGAGGACAACACAGAATTGCAAACTACAACGTAAAACAGAGTAATATTTTAAAATAAAACATTTTATTATATTATTTATTGCACAATCTTGTATATTAAACCTACTTTTGCTACCGTTGTGCTTGGTTTTTAAGATTTTCTGAATTCTTTCCAATTGGATTGTTTCATAAATATAATGTTTCCCTAAATTGCAAAGTCATACGCGCACACGAGTTTCCAGAACAACACCAAATAGTAACACATATGCGTGACGGGGTCCGGGGGTCGGAATTTATGCATAAAAATTAGTATGTTCTAATAATACACCGGGGACATTATGTTACAGCAAAAGTAGTGAAAATTTCCAAATTTAGTTATATCTCGGAGGTAATGCATCTTTAAGTTTAACGTCAAATCGTTAACTATTTAGGTCACGGGGTCCATAAGTACACATGGGTATGAATGCACATTTTCTGGCCTAGCTCGGGAATGCAATAGTGACACACATGAGGACCATGTACTCCCCATTTTCTCTGACGAGCGTGTATAGCTTGCAGAAGGCACATATGAGCGGTACAGTAAAGTTGAAGGCCGTAGTCCTCTTGCCACGCTACACACATTTCCATCGGATAATGATGTAATATATGCGTCAATTACTTAATTGCGTGCCATTGTGATTGATTCATATTCCCGCTCACATTTCAAGCTTACAGCTTAGATTGGCTGAGTTTACATTAATTAACCAAAAAAAGGATCGATGGTAGACATCTCGTAAAACCAGAGCCAGTGATTCTGACATGTATTCTGACGACGCCAATTTGTTTTAATAATTGACTAAGTATTAGACGGTAGACGGATACTAATCTCATCTCAGATGTTGTATTGCACCAATAGATTATGGTGTATAGATTCTGTATCATTCATATCCTGTCACATTTCCTTCGCTGTATCATAATTATCCGCTTTGTAATATCGCGCAACCGTTGAACAGTGATTGCCACCATTTTGTCTCCCCAAGTGATAGAATGTGATATCGTGCAAGTGACAATGCATTATCTTCTTTATTATGTAATACTTATCCCGTTGAATATTTTGAAACTAATTTGACTGGAAGTTGTTGCTGCCTATGGCAGCAACAACATCCAGTCAAATTAGTTTCAAAATATTCAACAGCTTACCTGTATGATTGCATTTATAACGCATTGCTAAACTATAGCTGGCGCCTCTATGACTTAGCGTATATACCGAGGCAGACACGCTAGGCTTTTTCTGATTGGTTAAAAAGTAAATAAAGACAACCAGCATAGGCTGCAGAAATGTATCCCCCATTTTGCTACTCAAGCCTGAATATCTTTCTTTAGCGGCATGCTAAAAAGCTTAGAACTACCTGCATAGTTTATGAGTGGCATATTAAAGCACTTGAATAGCTATCAAGAGATGAGGTTAGTTACCCCTTAAGTAATGGCCCGTTGCCACAAACACCTTCGACATTCGACATCATATGACTAATCCAACCTTCAATCCCAGACTTTTCTTGTGCTGAGTTAGTATATGTGCTCTGTTGTTGGATACAACATGTGGCGGTTGGCTTGTGTAAGAAAGGAATGCGTTCGTGATGTCACAGGCCTTTGAATTTTCGTCCATCCATCCCTCTACCACATACCCCCCCCCCCCCCCCTACTATATATAATATACACAAGGTATGAAACCTTCGTCTGTGGGCACCATTGTCAGAAAGCTGATTGGTTGGTTTGTAGTCAGAACCGTGATGTCAGCGGATTTTGACAACAAACCAACCAATCAGCTCTCTGACAATGGTGCCCACAGATGAAGGTTTCACACCTTGTGTATATTATATATGGTAGGGGGAATATGTGGTAGAGGGATGGATGGACGGAAATTCAAAGGCCTGTGGTGATGTGTTGCTGGCATAGGACTTATATGGCCACCTGTGGTCATAGTGGGGTTTAATAAGCTGCTGCTCTCGGCCTGTGGACCAGCCATGGCCAAGAAAGGGTTAATAACGCAAACAGAGACATACGATACATCCGCCTTACTACCCCTCGCACTTGTTGAGAATGGGAATCATGGCGCATCTAGTACACCGGCACAGGCATGGAACAGCGCTCAAAAGAGCGTGAAAAGTTAGAGTCTACTGGACGCGCTGCTACACATGCTAGGCTTAAGTAAGGAGAACGTATCTCCCGAACCCAACCGCCGTCGGGGTTACTAACATCGTCAGGTAGCTGTTCCGCTGGTCAATGAGCGTAACAAATTTTTCTTTGCGGTGTTAGCTGTATGCTCAGCACACAGCCGTCATTGCGTGGCTGGCGAGCACATGGGGGACATTGCAGGCCCGGCTCATTACATACGGAACTCCTACTCTTTAACCTTTATTTTGGCAATCCTTCCACGGACGTCCTTCGAACAACATCTGTGAAACTTCCACTAATTAAGCTTGCGTAATGCTAAAATCGTTATTGCACTCGTAGAATTTCCGCAGGCATCCCACTCTTTTAACCTCTTGCTATAACCTCCGCAACTCCTCTGGGCAATCCTCCCTGTATGTATCTTAACCCGGGTATATATTTAAATTGGTTCTAATCCTAACTAGCAGTATTTCAAACCCAAACTAACTAGCTATATCTAAACCAAACCTAAACAAAACCAAAACTAAACGTAACAGGTCTAGACATAAAATCTAAAATAACTAAACAAACACGCCAAAATAAAACAAATAAACATATGAGTTTCCCAATTATGTCTTTGTTAGAAGACCACTTGCTCGGACATTCCGAACAGTACCTTTCTTGGGACTCCAGCACACCTACCAGGGAATGCCCCTGCAGCCCCCAATAATACTTCAGGTTGAGCGTAACATCATACATCTGATAAATTAGACAGCCCACCTCCTTCCTGTAGCCGCCGATCGGTGATACGCGGCTCCCACCACCCTCTGTTCTGACAGCCCTACTACTCTACTACTTTAGGTGTCTTGATGATTGTAGCTTTATTTGTAGTGTTAAGTGTTTTATGTGTATTACGTGTCAAGAGAGACCCACGAACATACGGGCCACATACTACCTTTCGCGGAAAAAACTTTCTGCATTCTAAACTACCT
This sequence comes from Chaetoderma sp. LZ-2023a, assembly GCA_034401795.1. Taxonomy (NCBI): domain Eukaryota; kingdom Metazoa; phylum Mollusca; class Caudofoveata; order Chaetodermatida; family Chaetodermatidae; genus Chaetoderma; species Chaetoderma sp. LZ-2023a. The sequence goes on from CM067362.1 coordinate 67,552,776, forward strand.
TCTGCTTCTGCTTCTGCCATTTGGTAGCCACCATTAACAGGCTGATTATTATGCTACTGTAGAGAATGCGCGGCAACGTTAAAGACAATTTTTTGTGAAACATGCAGACTCATATAACTTCCTCTACCCACTACAACATGGATTTCACAGAGGAGTATCATGTGACACACAACCCATCGAATTCATTGATGATGTCACACAAAACATGGACAATGGCAAACAGACAGATTTTATCATAATGGACTTCTCCAAAGCATTCGATAAGGTTAGCCACAGCCTCCTAGTCCACAAGCTTGATTACTATGGTATCCAAGGCAAAACAAACAAGTGGATACACAGCCTCATTTCTGGACGATCGCAGTCAGTCGTTGTTGACGGGGGAAAATTAAGCTACATTGACGTTGATTCTGGAATCCCACAAGGATCAGTACTAGGACCAAGCCGCTTCCTCTTCTCCACTAATGACATACCAGAAAGCCTAAAATCCAAAGTGGGACTGTTCGCTGATGACTCAATCGTATACCTGACAATATCCTCAGACTCAGATGCAAGAGAGCTCCAATCAGATCTCAACACGCTAGCACAATGGGAAGACTGGCTGATGAAATTCCATCCTGAAAAATGCAACGTGTTAAATATCAGCAGAAAACACCACTCATTCTTGGATTTCTACTTATAGCCGATGGCCCTTCTAGTTGAAATGCCTATATTCCAGGTGAGCGATACAGGCTCATTAGGTCTTTGCATTTAGCAATGCTCGGCCGTCATGCCACACGTGTATGACGAATGAGGGGGCTGGCTAGCTTCAAGTCTCGGGGTTCCGGATCCTATGTGACGTCACTCCACGAAATACAGAGACCAGCTCCTAAGGCTGGTGGAACTCAATCGTTCCAGTGGGGCCGTGCGACCATTGCCGCTGAGATTGAACTGCACGGTACCATCCCAGCTGTTGGTGTCACCGGTATGTCTTTCCACGTCAATTTGGGATTAAGGAGAATAAATTATAAAAAGAGGTATCTATTTAGTCAAACAAGGTGTATCGTTTGACAGTAATAGAGCATATAATGATAATATATAAAGTAGAGCTAGCCAGTGTACTTTGCACGTGGAGTCGCCAGAGGTACCACACAGATTCGTAAATCCGCAGAGGTATCCCCGCAAGCGAAGCATCTGCACAATGAGGCCACTGTTTAACTTAATATAAGCTATTATACCTTCATATTACAAATAAAGAGATTCCTGATGTTACGAGAGGGAAGTGCCTCATGCGGGCCTTCTTCATCTAGATGTTTTCATGATGATGTGAGAGGTAGTAGTCTTGCACTGGCCTCCGTCCAGGACATCTCGCTTATGCGAGAGGGAAGTGCCTCACATGAGCCTTCATCACAGGAAAATGCCTTCAATGCCGAAGCGGAGGAGAAGAGCTGGAAAAAAGGGTCTCTGTTATTCAACAAAAATGCAAGGGAAAAAGACCATCCTAGTGAAAATATAATTAACGTGATGCATACTGGTTTACGTGAAGACGGGGCCAGCGATGCCCGAAGGATTCACCAGTCTCCGTCTTATGTTATTCTAAGATAATGTATTGGTGGATCCGCTTTTGTTTATGTGGGCCTTCTGCTAATCCTGACCTACCATTTAGGTGTTAAAAACAGGAACTAGTTTTGGCCGCAAGTGGCAGAGATTCCTACCCATCATTAGATATGGCCATCCAATGGGCGCAGATGCCCCGCTTCCCGTAGGTTGCTTTGGAAAGCATCTACCTCCATGGATAGCAAGCGTACATGTTACTTCACAACATGTCCAAACTGGGTGAGAATCCGGATACCCTGCACCGTCACCACATAAAACATTATTGGATGATGGCTACATTTTACACAAGCAAATTTAATGACTGACATATCGTTACAGTGGGGGTAGAGAGATGAATATCCACCACAAGTGTCCTTCCCGTGAGGGCATGGCAGATTCCAAGATCCTGCCCAGACACTACAATGAGTTGGGTGAAGATGCGTGTCTCATCTATCACCAGTCCTATGGACCTAATCTTTGACCTGTCATTAGGGTTATATTCCAATATGCCCAATATGCACTGTGGGCTGGGAATAAAATATCATCCTACAATAATAACTATATGTTTTCGCAGTGCTTTCCTTCTTTGGCAAAATATCTAACTATCAAGTATCCGAGGATATAGGGGAGATGTATGTGAACCCGCACTTTGACCATCACCGCTCGAAAACCTCCGATAGTTTCCCAGAGTCGGATCAGTCCAACATGCGCGTGGGGTATCCAAACAATTAAGAAGCCTTACAGCTTGGTGGATCGTGGAAAGAGACAATGACTTGGTAAATATGAGGCCCTATAGGTATTTGGCCAATCCTACACAACCTTGGCAGAGTGCAGGACTAGATTACCACAACAGCCGAAAAGAGGCATACACTATAAGTCTCCTTTCGAAGAAATTGTCCCTAACCACTATTAACCTATCCTATCGAGCTGAATAGTAAGGTTAGTCGGTAGCATGTCGGGCTCGAAAATTTAGAGCATGGTCAGTGGCATCAGTGTAAAATTGTTAATGGCGGGAATAAGTGATTTGTATATTGTTGCTGTTTAGTATTTCCTAGTGTACTGCGGTCCAGAGTTTTTATAAAAAAACAAAACATATCAGCTGGATGGCTAACTGCCATACACATAACTAACCAAGACAATGAAACAATATCACAATTTACATAATGATTAAGTGAGGTAGTAAGTATATAATAGGTCAATAACCTAAACGGTGCGGTTAGTCAAAGCACCAACAGTAAACAAGGATAATATAGACAGTAATAAAATCATAAATTGCGGTCCAAAGACCGGTATGGTACCTATAGTCATCAGTACCTTATACGGACGTAAATCCTGGCAATAAGACATAATATGTATAGTTACTTGAGTACCTAGTTGCATCTTGGACGGAACAGGCTACTACGCTACTGAAATTGAGGCGCTAACATATTCGTAGTGCAAGTCGACACATTCTCTGAGGGTGGAAGGTTTCTGCATGCAGATCTCCGCAGCTGGTTTCCGTAGAAGGGTCTCCCCATGCTGACTCCGGGGTAGATATGGTACAAACTCCGAACAGTAAAACAGAGCAATGAAGTAATGTCTACTAGATCATCTCGATAACTAAATCATAATTTATACAGTGGTGAGAAAGTTCTCTGTCTGGCGACGGGAGTATAAATGTTAAGCATAACCCATTAACAAAGAGGGTTACTTATAAAAATGTAATTAATGCATGTACATATTGAAGCACATGGTGCGGGGTGTGTCGTATAGCGCTTGAGGCACACTGGGCAAATTCTACTCAACTGCGGTCAAAAAGTTATAACGGTATCTCACATGACATGCAGTGTGGTGGTTGAAGTCCACTTTCCCATGGTTGCCAGGTCCGGCGAGTAATCCACCAAGAAACATTGCTGCTCTACATTATGTAGAATTTACATATCTGGCCACAAGGGCCCTCCCGCAAAAGTCGCTCTTATAGGTGTTTGGAAATGGGAACCATAACTTTAGCTTATTATTGCTCCCAGATGGCCACCCGGGAGCATCCAAATTTACACCTAATGGGGTTAGCCAAGAACTGCTTTTACGTGTTGGTGATCTCAGAGCCGTAAGGAACCGCGGGGGATGTTCTGTATCATTCTTATCCGCAGGTATTCCGGTCCACTCGTCTAATCCAAACCTCCAGCCAGCTCTCGACTCTCGGCCTCCTCGCTGACGATTCTACTGATCTTCGAATTTCACCCCCTTTTATACTTGCTGGGATGTCAGAACTGGCTGCCTGGACCAATCAGCGGCCGCTGTACCAGCCAATCAGCGTACTAGAATACTGTGACATATACACAAATAACTATGTATTTAGATATGTATATATATGTGAAGTGACGTAGCAAGTCACGTGTACACAAATCACTGTGTATTTAGTTATATATATATATATATATATATATATATATATATATATATATATATATATATATATATATATATATATATATATATATACGCGATACGACGTTATAGCAATATTTTAAAGTATATTTTGACTGGGAGCTTCGATGATAACTCGGCCATTTCTGAACCGATTTTAAAATGGTTTACAGTTTTGGAAAGCTCGTCAAATTGTTGTCTTGACTGATACCAAGAACGACGAGAATAAGTGGATTATAAATATTTATGAGTACCATCTCGGTACACTATAGTAACACATTCACTCCCAATCTCTACACACGTGTCATCGAGGAAGCGTCAGAGTGTGCACCACATATTCTAACGAACTTAGTTGTTTTCACGACGAAATGCCTCTTGTATAGGCTTATACACGCTTACTGCTCTACCCAGGGGGGGGGGGGTGCGTTTCTGGGAGCGAATCCAGGATGGGCGACCCGTACCCAGCTTGGCTGGGATGGCCAGTACCCGCCTGGTCGATCCGCGCTATACCACCCCCTCCTAGTTTGACACCCGTGACAAACAATCACACCTTGCAGATCGAATGCATGGACACACACTAGGTGGGAATTATAGACTTCCCAGGTATGGTTGTGTTTTCACGTGCTCAATGATGCATGTCCATGTGCATGCACTGTTTGTGTGATTTGCACGTGCATGTTCCACTGGGGTATAACCATGTGCCAGTGTCAGTGTCAGTGACGTTCTGCTGTTTTCAGGTGTATCCAACTTGAAAGCAACTTAATTTTGTTGTGACTAAGAATTCCACCAAGCTGGGATGCCGAGAATTCCTGCAAATCTGTGAGAACGAGCTGTTGGACTTCTCCAGGCCAGTACAGTGACTGCAGAAGTGGCTCGTATTGTTGGTGCCTCTACCAGGGCTGTGAGAAATCTGAGGAACCGTTTCGAATACACTGGAACTGTTGCTGACAGTCCACGTAGTGGACGTCCACGTGTCACCACACATGCCCAGGATAGACACATTACATTGACACACTTACGAAACTGCTTTCAAACTGCCACCAGGACTGCAGACAACATTGGCATTAGTGATCAGACAGTCCGTAATTGTTTGTGTGGTGAAGGCATCACGTCACGTCGCCCTTACGTAGGATGTGTTATGACAGATTGTCATCGCCGAAATCGTTTGGATTGGGCTCGTGAACATCAACACTGGACCAGATGGCAATGGAACACTGTCCTTTTCTCATACGAATCTCGTTTTTCCCTGTCTGGAAGTGATGGGAGGGTACGAGTTTATCGCAGATGCAATTAGCGTTACACCAACTGCTGTGTCCTGGAGTGGGATCGTTTCGGTGGAGGCCCATCAGTTATGGTGTGGGCAGGTATAGCACATGATTACAGGACTCTGTTGGTCATCATTCCTGGCAATCTGAATGCTTGTCGTTACAGAGAATAAATCCTTGCACCATTCATCGTTCCTCTTTTCTGTAATAATGGTTGTATCCAAATTTTGCAGCAAGACAACGCCACTAGTCACACAGTTCGAGACACTGTGCGGTACATGCAAACAGAGAACGTCAACTTTATCAATGACTGGCCTTCAAAAAGTCCTGATCTTAAACCTATTGAACACTTGTAGGATAACATTGACCGGAGGATTCGACGGCTTGTAGTGGATGGTCATGGCGGGTGTTACACACTAGCTGATATTTCACCACTATAGAGGGCCCTATCTGAAAGGTTTGTAGAAGTCTGTGTTGTGGGAGTTTCCGTAGAAGTACTAACAATGTTCATAGTGGCGACTGGTGCCATGTGAAGCGGTGCTGGCGTGGTGAATGGTGTCATGATTGTTGTCGTCGATGTTGTTGGTGTTGTCTGTGCGGCGGGTGTGTCGAGCATGGCGAGACATATGATTGACCTCATGATGGATGCTGCCGCGGCTACTGCTTGTGAGTAGAGCTTTCTAAGTTTTGTGGACTTCAATAACCAACTGGCGGTGGTTCTTGGTACTGGTAGGATCTCCTGTGAGTGCGCGATTCGCTTTCTCCCTGCATACGGTCGTTCTGGAGTCGTGGATTTGCGGATGACTGGATCTGTAAGCAAACTGCTATGCGGATGTGGTGTGAAGATGTTGGGTGTGGTGGCGATGGTGACTGACTGCCCATGCGGCGGATCTCCTCGTCAATTACGAGACCACTAAGAAATGGAGATCGTGAAAAGTTCTGTAAACCAACATCTGGCAGAGACGTGATTACCACTACTATTGGCCGGCCAATCATGGGTGTCGATGTTGCTGCGGGTGCGGATGCGGTGGCTGATGCTGATGACTTGTGGGTGGTGGATAGTGTGGTGATTGCGGGTGCTGCCGGACTCGAAACTGCAGGTGATGTTTGGGCCTTCCTGCACAGGTTACCGGAGTGGATGGCGTGGATGGTTGTGACATGGCAGTGGCTGTTGTGACATAATGGCTAAATGCATGATGTGTCGCTGCTATGGTGGCTGTAGTTACTGAACGGTGGCGCATGCTTTCTGATCGTCGACATGTTGTGTGTTTCGTTCTGGCCATCTTCGTGGTGGGAAGTACTTTGAGCAGAAGCCTGGTCTCGAACCGAGTGGCCAGCACTTCAACATCCTCACTTTCTTCTCATGGTGTAATCGTCACTACCAGGACACGGTGCTTACCTCGTAACACGTGAGTTACACCATAGCAGGTTGCGGTGTAAAGATACCGTCAGTCCACACAAAAAGCACACTGGAAAAGATGATCTCTATTTATATGTAATGTCAAGTCGGAATTATGGGTGAAGGTGCGGGTACACTGTTGTCCATTGGGATGAAGCGCTACACATGGATACTTCTTCATGGATGAAGCAGGCACTGACTCTTCCAATGTATTGGACAAGACCAAGTCCTCGTGGAGAGACATCTTATTCCCGCATGATGATTGCGGTGCGGTTAGCCTAATCTAATTCTAACTCCCTATCTCTTCATAAAAACTTTCCAGGCCTAGTTATTATAGTAATGAAATAATAATAAGACTATTTTTTTAAAACAGAGCAGAATTTGGTTTTCGACACGAAAGAAGCCCAATACTATGTGTTCTTCCCTGGTGTCGAGTTTGGACGGGAAGACGAGGTTTCAGTGCGCGATTCTCCTTTTTAAACGATTTGGTGATGTCACAGGTGGGTGAATGACCACACCCGAAAGTCTGAGGGTGATTCGGCCATGCCCTATATAGAAAGTTTTAACTCATGTATTCCTCGAGTCGGATGATTTATTCCTCCCGTATAAAGGGAGTACTTTTAAGCATAGGAAGAATTGTATATCGCCTTCATCTTTACTCTGCGGGAAAACCATTCTCTGATCAACATAAAAACTTGGAACTATTTATTCCCGTGGAAGATCACCTTTTAATTAGTGTGATGCGGTTTTACAGATTGGATGCTTATAAACTCGCCTCTTAATTTTAGGCTGGAGTGCCCGATGTGGTGTGGGAGAGAGTGGTGACTCAGCGCCATTTGCCCCGACTCACCCCTCTCGCCTCCTCCATCATGCTGTGATAGTCGCGTATTTGGGCAGCTCTTTTGTTTAACGCCTTAGATTCAATTTACCGGAAATAGAAGTAAAAGTCATGCGTTTCTTGAAAACACGTGGTTGATCAGAAACTTTGATATTGTTTACATTAATGGCGGGGCATTGATGCTGATAAATATTCGCCGTTGGTGCGAAAGATGGAAATATATGTTTTAATCTCTGTTCCTCAAACCAGCGTCCCTGTATTGCGCGAGTTTTTATACATGCGTCTTGCTTGTCTGTAGATAGGTAATTCTCAGCCTGTGTTGATTTACGGCTGGAATGAAGGTAAGAGAATTTTTGAAATTCTCCCTGATATTATACTGCCAACGTTTTGATGGCGCTTTATCTGGCCGTGTGCTAATGATCTGTATACACAGTAGAACGTTGTATTCTTAATCAAAATGATGACAATAAAACTGTATGAAATTTATTGTGCAGTTTAAACGGTCCCATGTCTTGCGGGAAAATCAAGTTACTGATTCCGTCGGGGGGGGGGGGGGGTGTTTCCAGAGCGGGTGGGCTGCCAAGCATCCTCGTCTCATCCCTACCCTGCCCAGACATATTTATATAATTACATTACAGCTAAAAAATAATGCATGCACACAGTTTACAATTTACAATACCGTCGTATGGAGACTGAATACAGTCAACCTGAGTGTATGTGTTTCAGTCGTGATGGTGAATTTGATTGATACACATGGCTGATTATCTGTGGGTGAGTCTTGCGCAGTGGTGAAAATTTGACGTTTTTTATTACAGCTTGGGTGCGGGGGGGGGCGGAGTTTGCTGCGGTGTCAACTTTATCGGACCTGAGGTATTTCGCGCTGTAATGGCTGAGCCTGAGGGTGGGACAGAGTTACTTTAGAGCACGGATGACGATGAAGGGTGATGTCGTAACTTTGATCAATCCATTATCGATTTCAACTTTTCAGTAGCAAATTCCTACTCGTGACTGATGACAGACTGCGGGCATCTTGCTCTCTTAATAATATTGACTGTTACTACGTGTGAATGATGTGTAGTATCTTTAATTGTTTCCATACAACGTTTACGTGGGTGGGGGGGGGGGGAACGGGTGGTTGGAGAGGTCCCCCCCCCCCACCGTAGTACATACTGTAGATGGCTGCAGTGTATTCCTTCTATCCGTATGATCAGTTTCTCCATAACTGGACAAGAGGTGATTGCGGGAGAATGTTGGCTGGTGTTGATGGTGATCGTGTCTGTATGATGCTAAGGTAATGCGAAGTGGGCATATTCCAGGTTTCCATGATGGTGAATTGCAGAGTCTGTTGCTGTTGCGGGATATCGGGTTTGTGGGAAGTGAAAAAAATCCCGCATCTGTGCGGATGGGAATGGTGCGGAAATTTATGTCTCTAACTTTTTTCTAATTAAAAAGTCTAGGTGCTGCGAAGCGATGTGGTTGGCGATGATGAAGGTCTCTGTTATCCTTAGCCTAACCAAGGATGTATGTGATGTGCGCGCAACAATGAGTTGACGTATCCAGCCTTGCGGGCAAGTGTGTTCTGTATGCAATTGGCGTTCCATCTGTGGTGTGGTGTTCTGACTGCTCACGCGCGCGCGCGTGTGTGTGTGTGTGTGTGTGTGTGCGTGCGTGCGTGCGTGCGTGCGTGCGTGCGTGCGTGCGTGCGTGCGTGCGTGTGTGTGTGTGTGGCCCTTGGGTGTCGGAGGGTGGTCATCTCCCATTACACGACGGTTGGTACCGTGTCATAGTTTTTAGGAACCGGGAAAATTCGAGCCGAGAGTTTGCTGTTTCCGTAGAAGGGTCTCCGCATGTTGACTCCGGGGTAGATACGGTACAGACTCTGAACAGTAAAACAGAGCAATGAAGTAATGTCTCCTAGATCATCTCTATAACTAAATCATAATTTATACAGTGGTGAGAATGTTCCATTTCTGGACCGATTTTAAAATGGATTATAAATATTTACGAGTAGCATCTCGGTATACTACAGGTACTTCCAATCTCGACACACGTGTCGTCGAGGAAGCGTCAGAGTGCGCATGTGCACCACGCGTTCTAACGAACTTTAAACGATATCACGGATTTCTTTTTTCACGAGAGTTGATACTTACCTCCTTAATACTCTTTGATATTGCCAAATATCGACTTTCACTCAATAAACACTCGGATTTTTAAAAAGTTAGGTGCCCTACTGGGCAGGTAGTCAGATGTCAGTCCGGCGGATGCCAGCCCAACCTCGCGCATGCGCAGACTAGTACTTCCTCTGACTAAATTTATTGGCTGACACTATGCAACTTTAAGAAAGCCTGAAGACCGAGCCTCTGTGGGGCGGAGAGGCCGGGTCCGTATTAGGTAAGTATCAACTCTCTCGTGAAAAAAGAAATCTGTGACTTTGTTTATTTCACTTCAAGAGTATACTTACCTCCCTAATACGCTTTGATATTGCCAGAATTCGTCAGAGAATTCGGCGGGAGGGATGCGAGGTCAAAAGACCAGCTCTTCCCTATGCGCTTTTCTGCGTTTAAGGCACTTAAACTTCTGAAATTGTGTGAAAACACAACCCGGGATAGATTTGAACATTGGCTAACACAACCGATAGCTGAGAGATGACCATATGTCATATGCGCTCACGCCCCCCCCCCCCCCCCCAGCCCCCCCCCCCCCCCCCCCCCACCCCCCCTCCTCTTGGGAAGAAGACTGAATGACATCAATGCCACATACGTTCTCTACGTGAAAGTACCATGTATTATAGGACATTAAACGAAAAGGCTTCATTTTCGTATACTCTCAATAATGAACCACATAAAACACGTACCATCACCATATTAATAACGAAGGGTCACATGACAATACAATTAACAATGAACAACACATAAACAAGACTGACCTTGTGGAGGTTGGCCGCTGTCATCATCTCCCCATAGGTGAAGACAGATGCAGTCCAAATAAGTGGTTGTTTTCATTGATTAATTGTGAAAATATATATATATATATAATATATAAAAAATGAGGATACCTCATCAAAATATGTACACCTAGATTAGCTTTTCAAAATCGATAAGGAGAGAGGATTCGAGGTGTCACGGAGTTAATGGTCAGTAAAACTGGACTTACAGTGCCACTGAGCTACTGACATAATGTCATCCACAGGGACCCAATTAAACACGGCAGTGGAAGCCACTACACCCTGGACACTGTGAACCTTGGCCACGTCAACTTGTTTACCTATGGCGGATTTATGAAGAAATTGAATACACTCTACAATCCACCTGGAAATGGTGTCCGTAGATGCCCTGCCGTGGGGTCCAATATACGACGACCATAACGCTGTTGGGTCCGTCCGCCATTCCTGAGTACGTTGTTTGTACCGGTTTAATGCTCGGACTGGACACCATGCTTTTGAATTAGGATCATATCTAGTCAAAGCTGGCAAAAATATGGGTTGACCTGGATATTTCAAAGACTGATTTTTAGCCATGAAATTTATTCTAGGTTGAAGCTTAAGGCTTTCCCATGTAACCACAAAACGGGCTGCCTCGCTGATAAGGCAGGGATTTCGCTTCTACGCCTAGCCTAGGCTGCAGCAATTAAAAATACAGTTTTAAGTGTCAACATTTTCATAGAAATGGAACTAAGTGGTTCAAAAGGCGTATCCCCTAGTACCTAAAGCACTAGAGATAAACTCCAAGACGGAATCACTGGGGGATTCCTTGGTCTTAGATTGCCCATGCCTTTAATTAAAGTATTTAATGTACTTACTTCATCACTTTCACCTATTAGCCAAGCAAGGGATAACTGTCATTAAAGCTGACTTATAGCCAGCAATACAGTTAGGCTTGAGGCTTAGGCATCATACAGGTGACAGAGGAAATCAGCTACTACCTGAATAGATGAATCCATTGGATTAATACATCTTTTTGAGCACCATTCTGCAAATCTGTTGATTTTATAATTATATGCTCTGGAGGTTGATCCCCTTCTGGCCTTTGCCATGAACATGGCTGCTTGCTCAGAAAAGCCTTCCTTAAATCTAAATTCCTTGACAACATCCACGCAGTCAATTGGAATATTGACGGATTGTTGTGAAGGGCCTTGCCCTGGAAGATAATATTGTCCATCAGAGGCAGAGGAACCGGATTGCAGACCAGAAGGTCCAGCATATCCATATACCATGATCGGCTTGGCCAATTTGCGGCGATCAGAAGCACTTGGCAATCCTCCTGTCTGATTTTCTGAAGAATTTTTGGAATCAGGATTGCTGGAGGGAATGCGTATGCATACATTCCCACCCAGCTGATAGCTAACGCATCTGTTGCAATAGCACTCGGATCTGGAATCGGAGAGACGTACGTAATCATCTTCACGTTCTTCTTCATTGCTAAAAAATCTATATTGAGTTTCCCCCAGTGGTTGAACAGGTGATCCGCCACACATTGATTTAGTTGCCATTCCGTAGTTAAAACACTCATCCTTCGGGTCGATGAGTCTGCTAGCAGATTTAACCTTCCCAGAATATGAACTGCTTTCAAGGTAATCCTGTGATTCAGGCACCAGCAAAGCAGCTTCCATGTCATCATGCAGGGACTTGCCGACTTCGTTCAGCCCTGGCGGTTTATGTAAGTCACTACTGTTGAGATGTCTGATCGAACTAGAACACTCTTGCCCTGAACTTTCTCTAAGAAATGTTCCAGGCCCAGGACTACTTCCAGTAGATTTATATGTTCTTGTGACTGATCCAGATTCCAAAGCCCTGATATTATGGATTCTTCCAGGCAAGCTCCCCACCCCTCCATCGATGCGTCTGTATACATCGTTAACTGAGGGTGAGGAGGGGTTAGCATCATCCCCGCCAGGAGATTCTCTGTCTTCAACCACCATTGCAGGTGGTGAATTAGAGGCGCCAGCACTGACACATTTGGGTCCATTGAGTCATGAGAAATAACTGGATCGGCAACCTGCGTAAGGCTGTCTGAGGAATGACTGGTCCCAGAGAAACCATCAACCCCAGCATTCTCAGGTAAACCCATGCCAGGACATGACGACTGTTGCACACTGACTGTATTAATGAGATGAGTACGTGTACCCTCTCCTGAGTAGGATAAACATATCCTATCTCCAGATCGAAGAACATTTCCAGGTAAACAAACTTCTGGGATGGAGTCAGCTCTGATTTTTGAAAATTGATTATCCAGTCCAAGTCTGTGAGAGTTTTCAAAACTATCTCCAGATTTGCTGATAGACTTTCCTGATTGTGTGCTTTTAACAGTCAGTCGTCTATATATGTGTGGACTTCTATGCTTCTCCTGTGGAAGTATGCTGTTATCGCAAGAACCACTCAGGTGAAGACCTGAGGAGCCATAGAAATTCTGAAGGGTAAAACCCTGAATTCCCACTGTCTGCCCTGGGATGCGAACTTCAGGAACTGACAAAAACTCCTCGTTATTGGAATGTGAATATAAGCATCCTTCAAATCTATTGAAGCCGTCTACATTCCCTTCTCCAACCCTGCCAACACCAATTTCACTGTCTCCATTTTGAAACTGGGTGTGTCTATGAACTTGTTCAATGGCTTGAGGTTGAGAATTGGTCTCCACCCTCCAGTGCTCTTCGTTACTAGGAACATGGTTGAATAGAAGCCCGGGCACTTTTGTGCTGGTTGAATAGCTCCTTTTAGTATGAGGGAATTTATTTCCTCCTCTATACACAATCGTTGATCTGGATCTCTTGGAATTTGAGTCCAGACTGGCACCAGAGACAGTCGCGATGGTGGGCCTGATATCCAGTTGGGATGATATCCGACTGAAAGCCATCGCAAGACTAAACTGTCCTGAGTCAACCGTCCCCACTCTTGCATGTGGTTGGCCAATCCTAATAAGAAGCGCAAGAGTGGCACTGTCTCTTGGTACAGATGCCCTGGATTGGCTCTTATTGTGGTAACTGACCCTTCAGGTACGATTACCACGACCAGATCCTCGCGTGCCACGGCCCGCACCTCGGTGCGTGGACGGCTGCCTGGCTGGCTGCGCCAGAGCAGCCTGTGACCCCTTGCTGCTGGCCGAAGCACGCACGACCGTGGCCGGTGCTGCGCTGGTGGATGGCCCCTGACCTGGCCACCACCACCTCGAGCCTGTAGGGGATGATATGCAGGGGGAGCTGCGTGAACGCGCTCTCTGCGGAGCACTTCAAATTGCTCGCACAACACCCTCTGGTTATTGACCAGGGTAACCGTCTCTTGGAGGTGCTTACATCCCTCACCTCTAAAGAGACAAGGATCTGTCATAGGCATACGCAGCAGCCTATTATACATGTCCTGTGACAGGCACAAGTTGTCAAGGGCAAACGTGCGCCTCGCCCAGACACTCCTGGTCACTGACCGTGTTAAACAGTACAGAGCCAAGTTAATTCCATCTTGGATGGCTCTCTGGACAGTCACCGGAATAGGCTGGCGTGATGTGGATGCTGTTACTACCCCTTGTAACAGCTGGGAGACGTGCGAGAGTGCTGAGATAGCGCCCTCGAACTCTCCTCTGCATCACGCAACGCAGTGTTTGCCGAACGCAAAGCGCTCGAGCACAGTGCTTCCGTGTCAGACCAGGAGCCTGGCCGAATATTCTCGCCTAGCGCAGCATGATCATCCGCACCTGGCTTAGGCACTACACCGTACAATTGATATTGATCAGGTGGGAGACGTCGCATCGCTTTGCCACCTCGCGAGGGGCCTTTGCGAGACATCTATGTGCCTTGATGGATGTCTCCACCGCTGTGAACATATCAACAATTTGTTCAGCCAGCGGCAGAGATGGCATAGCAGTAACAGTAGACTTATCTGCCAATCATGGGCGCTGGTCCAGCTGGTTGGCCGACTGATCCATAGCAAGAGCTGGCCTGACATTGATTAGCCACTGACAAGCGTCAGACCAGTCTTCCTCTGTGGCTACCTGCGAATGCTCTACAAGACGAGGGCCTTCGTCACCCTCCTGAGCAATCGCATGCGTGTGTGTGGCCGGAGGAACTGATACTCCTGGCAAGCCAGAGAAAGCATGCGGGCCTGAAAGAACAGGTATGCTAAACTGACTGGCTTGACTAGGAGCAGACACTGTGGTATTGCGTGGGGAAATTTCGCCACACCATGGCCATGGCCAGCACCAGCTACACCATCGGCATGTCAAGGTATGCGGTAATACTGGCCATCAGATCCAGCCCGGGCTACCTTCTGTGCCGTGAACACTACTCCTGCGTGAGTAGTTCCATGGACAATGTTGCCCATATTCCCCGTGAGGGGTGCATGAACGTCAATGTCCATGGCCACGGCGCCAGAAGGAGAACCCAGCAGATAATCCACTTCTTCCTGGCCAGAAAGATTAGACTCCAGGTCAGCAAAGAATGCTAACCTGGACTGGCCAGGAAAGGTATCATAGGAGGAAGTGGTACCTACAGGGTGCGGATATTCCTGGCCTGATAATCAGGCACCAGGCTCCAGCAACACCTGTCCATGAGCAACTGGCGCGGCAAGCCTGCTGCCAGTGTCCTCATAGTGGACTTCGCCCTCTAGTAGGGCCACCTCTAAATCACGGACGAAAACTGGTAGGCCCCTAGGTAGCACAGATTCAGAGGCGGGGATTAACAATTAAGGATTTGAACCAGGAAGCATGCCACGAAGCAACTCTGGGACCAAATCCTTAACTGTCCTCTTCATCTCTCCCATCATCGCAATACAGAAGGCCTCCATATCCATAGTGGATGAGGCCTTCCTCTTACAATTCTTACCAGAACCCTCCTTCTTCAACTTCCTCTCCTCCTCTAGAGCCTTTTCTTTGGTCTGTAAAGATAGAAATTCAGACATTAGCTAACCCCCCACCCCCACTTTTTACAGTCTCACAATTAAGCAATGGCCCACAAGGGCTGCACTGGAAATATAAGTGGGTGGAGGGGAATCTATCCTTCAGAAACATTCCACAAGAAGGACAACCAGGTTTCTGAAACAAGCCAGAAGACGAAGACAATGAGTATTTTAGTTAATTGAATTAGTAACTCAAAACCAAAACAAAAAGGAGGGGGGGGGGGCAGCTAATAATCAACCAGCGTTGGACAAAAACTTTATAAATGTTAGTAAGGTGCAAGGCTGATTATGACGTCATAACTTCAAAAATAAGAAATTAAATCGATCCAAAACAAACATCCAGGTGTAAGGACGAATTAAATTCATATCCAGAACATCTAAACTGGAATGGATAGTATATACAGACTATACAAACATCAGATAAACAATGATAAAATGGCAGCAAATTTCATAAATATTTTCAAATATAATTGAAGTGCCTCATATCATAACTAGAATACCTGAGTCTTTAGCATAGACAAACCATCCTATCTGATGAACTGGAAACTCCACCAACACTATGACCTCTTAACTCTCTCCACCTATAAGGGGAAGGATGTGGACCAGGAGGGCAAAGTGAGAAGACCTTCTTCCGAGGTCTCCAACTCACTGGGCATAGATTTTGGTCAGTTAACCTAACAATGTTAGTAGGAAATGAAACCTTGGTGGGGAGAAAAACAAACCCTCTGACGATGTGCTGTCCTGTTCAATCATAGATAGATACCTGTGGACATAAACACAAAGAGAGATTAGTATTTCATAGTGCCATTTTGAAATAAACCCCGTTTTCTAGGTGCTTAAATAAAAAGAATAAAAATAACCGCAAAGCGCAACAAACACAATTTCTTTATAATAACAAGATAATAACTGATGATTTAGAAATTGCAACAGGATTCAATGACTATTTTGTTAATATAGGTCTAACACGTTCAGATAAAATCAAATCAACATCCTCTAATAAATATAGTGATTATCTCACAGGCGACTATCAATCCTCTTTTTTCGCTAACCCGGTCACAAATGAAGACATTTTTAGCATTCTTAACAAACTAAACCCTGCAAAAAGTGCTAGCTTGGATGGTTTCAAGTGGAGTATTTTCAAACACTGCACGCTAGCGCTACTAATACCCCTTAACCACATCTGTAACTTATCTTTCACTCAAGGCATATTTCCATCAAAATTAAAAGCAGCATGAGTAACACCTATATACAAAGCAAAGGATTCATCTAACTTCACAAACTATAGACCTGTCTCAATACTTCCACTTTTCTCCAAATTATTGGAACGACTTATGTACAATCGGCTTATCAGCTACTTAGATAAAAAGTGAATCCTCTATACATCACAATACGGATTCCGTGAAAAACATTCAACAATGCTAGCACTAATTGAAATGACAGAAAAAATAATAGACTCAATTGAAAAGAAAAAGCGCATAATAGGCATTTGTTGGACCTTTCAGAAGCTTTCGACACTATCAATCATAAAATCCAACTAGAAAAAATTGCCTATTACGGAATCCGAGGAAGTGCACTCATCTGGTTTTAAAGCTATCTAAGTGACAGTACGCAATGTGTGCAATTAAATGCAACTTGCTCTGAAAATAGGAGACTAACTTGCGGTGTCCCTCAGGGGTCCATCCTTGGCCCTCTGCTGTTCCTCTTGTATATGAACGATCTGCCTAACATATGCAAACATATGTCACTAATACTATTTGCTGATGACATCAATGCCTTTTGCTCTGACGAAGACATAGCTACATTATATAAAAACGTAAATAAGGAAATGGAAGAAATTACTAACTGGTTTTCACTAAATAAATTATCACTAAATGTGGATAAAACAAACAATATGTTATTTTCAAAATCTAGAGAATTAATAAATAAAGAGGTTCCAAAATTGTACATTAGCAATAAGGAAATTGAAGAGGCCCCTTATGCAAAGTTCCTAAGAGTATATTTAGATAAAAACTTGACCTGGGCCAAACAAATCGAAACAGTTAATGCAAAAGTAGCAAGAGGAATAGGTATCATCCAAAGACTAAAACCATATATGACACAGGCCACAGTTAAAACACTGTACAGTACCTTGATCCTCCCGCACCTCACTTACTGCAATGCTGTTTGGACTAACAACTACAAAAACAGAATATCCAAAATTCAAAGTCTCCGAAAAAAGAGCATCAAACTATTTTCTAGGCCAGCAGAGGGCCAAAACATGTTCAAAACAGAAAAATTACTTAAGCTCACCGACATAGGAAAATTTCAAATGCTAACTATTGTCAAAGACTTCCACCACGACACTTTGCCCAAATCAATAGCTCCCTTCTTTATAAGCAATAGTAACATCCACCAACATAACACTAGAGGCAGACATAAACTACATGAGCAATACACACGGACAGACATAGGAAAACACCGAATATCATTTGCAGCCACTAAACTATGGAACAACACAAAACAGGAAACACGTGAGAAAATTCTATCAACAAAATTGTGCAAGAAAACAATAAAATACTACTTGATTAACACATACTAGTATTATCTAATTTATGCAGTACAGCTAAAAAATGGCCCGTCTGCAAAACAAGGTAAAAATGCTGTTTTATACTCGGGAGGGTGTTGGGTGTGTGGGGAGGGGTGGTCTCCTCTTGACCCGCGAATTGACATATTTCCTTTTTGAAATTTAAACTGTTTATGTGGATCAAGGGTCAAAGGGTTAATAAGGAAGTAGTAAATGTAATGTCTGAATTCATAATTGTTTGTGTAAGTACTGTCTTGTCTAATTTATCTATAACTGTATATATGTGTGTAAGGTGTCCGCCATAACAATAGGCACTGCCTTAGGCGGACAACCTGGTATGATTTGTGAATACGTTTATCTTGGAATTATTGAATAAATAATCTTGAATCTTGAATATTGAATCTTGAATCTTATCACGTCTAATCGCGAGTCCCGGAAACACATTACATCGGAACTAAAACGCTAAATTAGACAAACATTTAATAGAAATCACCTGTTAACTTGATCCTGGTCCTTTCTCAGAAGCTTTGGCACGATCAGACATGATTTCTAAATGGATTACGTATGAAAATGAGCGTAGAGAAATTTTCTTTGCAGAAAAAAGCTTGAAGCATATGTCTCTTTGAGCCAATAAATTGGTAAAGAGGAAGTACTAGTCTGCGCATGCGCGAGGTTGGGGCTGGCATCCGCCGGACTGACATCTGACTACCTGCCCAGTAAGGGCACCTAACTTTTTTAATCTGAGTGTTTATTAAGTGAGTCGATATTTGGCAATATCAAAGGGTATTAAGGAGGTAAGTATACTCTTGAAGTGAAACGTCGTTTTCATGACGAAATGCCTCTCGTATAGCCTTATACACGCTTACTGCTCTACCCAGCGGGGTGCGCTTCTGGGAACGAATCCAGGACGGGCGGCCCGTACCCAGCTTGGCTAGGATGGCCAGTACCCGCTTGGTCTATCCGCGCTACACCATATATATATATATATATATATATATATATATATATATATATATATATATATATATATATATTGTTCTTTTTTTCTCCACTTGCACCCACAGTATATATGCATTATTTAAAAATTGTTTAACATTGAGTGCTAGAAGATCTGCCGTTCTAACTTGTTAGAGGTAATGGCGAGAGGGGTGGGGAGGTGGGTGGGGTGGGGGTTGGGGTGGGGTGGGGGTGGGGTGGTCGAGGGGCGTTCATCGAGCTTAAAAACAGTCATCCAGTATGTGATGTATTATTATTATTATTATTATTATTATTATTATTATTATTATTATTATTATTATTGTTGATACTAATATAGTGTATGATAAGCCATAATGTACGATGGGCCATGCATGATGGGAGTGCACGATGATCTTCCTAAAATTAATGAAATTAGTAAATCCATCAACGTTCCACAGCCATACTCCCTCCTCATGTGTGCTTCTAAAGGGGACTACCTATATGTGACTAACCCTTTCCCCGGTGAGTATCCTATATCTCGCTTAAGTCCAGAGGCAACAATTTATGAAGACTGTTGAATATTTTGAAATTATTCTGACTGGAAGCTGACAGATGGGAAATACAAACGTTAAATTGCATGTTTCGAAGGGTCCAACTATTGCACATTACAAATATAAATATATAAATAATAGATGACTTTGGTTAATATAAAAGTACACACACATGCATCCTTCCATTTACATCCACAGCATTATTATGCAGCTAACAATATGATTCCAGTCAGACCAAATTCAAAACACCAAACAGAACTAGATGTGTATCATAAGCAATGAACTTTGTCAAGGACTCATCATCGAAAAGGTTAGTAGGCTTCTATAATAATTGTCTTGAGGTTCTTTTTGTATGATTCTTTGGTGATAATCTGTGTGCGGATGTCTGTTTCTGTTTTGCTCCATAGGTGTATTGCTTTTGTTGATGGCTTTTGTCTGGAGGCTTCTATGCGGCAGAAGGTTGTATGCACATTTTTTCGTGGTCGTGTGTTTTGTGAGTGTATGTCTTCATTATTCTTGAAGAGGTTTAATAAATGGGGTTGTTAGATTATTGTCATAGAAGTCTCTGAGGACGGAGTATATTTGGAGCTTTCCTATGTCTTCAAGCTTTAATAGTTTTTCTGTTTTAAAAACATTTTAACCCGCTGTTGGTTGAAAAATATCTTTATAGCGTTTTTCTGAAGTGTCTTTAATTTTTTTAGTTTTGATGAGTAAGTGTTAGTCCAAATAGTGTTGCAGTATGTGATTTGCGGTAATGTGCTATATAGCGTTTTTAAAAAAGTGTTTTGGTAAGTAGCTTTTTAGTGGACGCATAATACCAATGTTCTTTGCAACCTTTGACGCTACCATTTGTGTATGTTTCTCAATATGTGAGTTTCTGGTCCAAATAAACACCTAAGAATTTTGCAAATTGTGCCTCGCATATTTCTTGATTATCTAGATAAATTTTAGGGAGATCAGTACTTTTCAATATTTTTACTTGTGAATAAGATGTAGTTTGTTTTTGCGACATTGAGCGATAGTTTGTTAACCTTAAACCAATGAATTACATTTTTATTTCTTCATTTATGTTTTTGTATAAAGTATCAATGTTTTTATGGCTACAAAAAGCATTGCTATCGTCTGCAAAGAGAATTAATGACAAGTGTGTGCAAACATTTGATAGGGCATTCATATAGAGTAAGAACAACATCGGGCCAAGAATTGAATCCTGAGGAACACCACAGACTATTTCTCCACTCTTAGCTAGGACTCTATTATACTGGACATATTGTGTTCTACTGGATAGGTATCTTTTTATGCGGCCCAGTGCAATGCCTCGTATTCCGTAGTTTGAGAGTGTTTCTATTAAAATGTTATGGGCTATTGTATCGAATGCTTTAGATAAATCTATAAATATTCCAAGATTATGTTCTTTTATGTCCAATGTAATTACTATCTTTTCCATCATATCTATAAGAGCTAAAATTGTGGAGTGTTTTTCCCGAAACCCGTATTGTGGCTGGTAAAGGATATAGATTGTATTTAAGTAATTGGTTAGCCTATCATCATCATCATCATCATCACCATCATCATCATAATCATCATGTTTTCAGGCTTCTTATGTCCTGTTATATTGTATGTTTGCATTTTGCTGGTGTGGTTTTATTGGTAGTCAAAATCGTACATCATTTTGTCTAAGTTTTTATCTAGTCTCTGTTTGAAAACCTCACAGTCTTTTGCTTCAAAGGTATGGGTGGAAAGAGAATTCCAGAGATTCACTATTCGTTTGGTAAAAAAGCTTCATCTAATGATCTTCTTGCATCGGTCTACTCTTAACTTGTATGGGTGGCCTCGTACTATTACATTTGTGTAAGGTTCTCGAAAAAAGTCTGCACTATTAATGTTGCATTTGTTTTTAATGATCTTAAAAACTTCAATTAGGTCCCTACGCAATCTGCGGTACTTTAATGACATTAGATTTAGTGATCTTAATCTCATTTCGTAGCTTTGATTTCTTAGTTTTGGTACAGGTTTCGTAGCTCTTCGCTGCACATTTTCCAGAGTTATGGATTGTCTTTTGTATTTGGGAGACCATACGACATTGCAATATTCCAAGACAGGTCTCACAAGTGATCTCTACAGTAAATTGAATGTGGCTGGTTGTATGTGTGTTATAGTTCGTTTGATTACACCAAAAAGATAATTTGCTTTTTTAATTATAGTATTTATATGTGTATCAAATGATAGTTTGCTATCGATGTAAACCCCCAAATCCTTTTCACAATCAGAGGACGTAATTGGGGAGCTTAAGCTATTTCCTAATGTATTGTATCGTCGGCCTGGATTGTTTGTACCTAATGGTAGATCATGTATTTTTTCTTGGTTAAGAGTAAGTGGCCAATCTTCTGCCCACTTTTAAGCGTTGTCAATATCCTTTTGCAGATCTGATAACAAAGGATTGCCAAACACCTTTGTATCATCGGCGAACATCTTAAAATCATGTGTTAGGTTATCTGGTAGATCATTTATATAGAACAGGAACAGAACAGGTCCAAAAATACTCCCCTGTGGTACTCCACTGGCTACAGATTGCCAGTCTGATTTAGCTTTGCTTATTTTGACCCTTTGAGTTCGATTGGTTAAGAAGTTTTCAATCCATTTTATAATATGTTCTCGCCTATACAATATGATTTAAGTTTTGAAAGTAATCTTCTATGCGGAACGCTATCGAAAGCCTTTTTAAAGTCTAGGTAGATTACGCCTACAGGTTCATTTTTATCTAACATTGATGCTATGGTGTCAAGGAATTTCAACAATTGGGTTTAGCATGATCGGTTTGGGCTAAAGCCATATGTGGCACTGTGATAAAAGATTGAGTGATTCTAGGTGGGTCATAATTGCATCTCGCATGAAAGATTCCATAACGTTACACAGAGTACATGTAAGACTGATGGGTCTGTAATTTCCAGGATCGTTTTGGCTCCCTTTCATACATGCAATATCGGCTTTCTTCCAAATTTCGGGGATAGTTCCTTCCACTAGTGATTTATTGTATAGCGTGTACAGTGGTTTACTCAGTTCTGCTGCAGTCTCTTTTAGTATACTAGGCGGGATATTGTCTGGTCCATGACTTTTATTTGGATTTAGGGATTTAAGGTATTTCTCAATGCTAGCTTGTTCTATTTGTACATGTACAAGGTAGTTGCCTATACTTCTAGTGGGAAGGTTAGGTATTTTGTTGCAGTTTTCATTTGTAAAGATGCTAGCAAAGAAGTAATTTAGGACCTCTGCCTTTTCTTGATCCGACTCTATCATCTTCATGTTTCCGGGATTCTTTAGGCTGCCTACAGATGCATTTATTTGGGTTTTACTTTTTACATAATTCCAGAAAGCCTTGGGGTTTCTAGCACTCTCTGATGCAATTTTATTTTCAAATTATAGTTGTGTTGATCTAATTTGTGATTTAGTATTGTTTCTCACTTGTTTGTACTCATTATAATCTCTAGTATTTTTTTGTCCTTTTGCATTTTTTGAAGGCTCTTCGCTTTACTTTTATAATGGAAATGATGTTTCTCGTACACCAAGGCATTTTCTTGCCTTTGACTTAATTAGTATTGGTCTGTGGTATATTATGAGCTATTGTTTCGCTAAGCGTGTGATAGAAGTACGCCCATGCTTCCGACGTGTTAAGGTCATGTATGGTATCCCAGTCAATCGTTGATAGATCAGTGCGTATCTGGTTGCCTTTGTTAAAGAGGAATCTAGGTGTTTCTTGTTATAACAGTCTTTCCAAGAGCTTCGAGAACAGTGGTAGTCGTGAGACTGGCCGATAGTTAGTGAAGTTAGAGGAGTCTTTTGCTTTGTAAATTGGGGTTACACGTGCAACTTTAAGTTGTGATGGAAAGATACCTTGCATTAGTGATAGGTTGCAAATGTGATTTAGTAAAATCATTATGTCTTGCATGCAATTTTTGAATACCGCCCACTTAAAGTGATCAATTCCTGCACTTTTGTTAGGATTAATTTGCATTAGTATCTTTGAGATCTCCTCTGGGTCAGTATGGTTTTGAAAGATTGAGGATTGATAACTGACAGATAACCTCGCATGCTAGAACTTGCATTGGTGTTAATTTTCTTGGATAATTCTGGGTCAATGTTAATAAAATACTCATTAAACTTGTAAGCAATTTCTTGGTTATCAGTAATGACTGTGTTGTTGTATACAAATTTGGATCCATCGGTTTTACAGTTCGGTTTATTCAGCAATGTCTTTATCAGTTTCTAAGTCTTCTTTATATCATTTTTATGTTCTGTGAATTGGCTTTGGAAGTAATTTGTTTTTGCATTTCGCAGCATTTGATTTAATTTGTTTCGACATTTCTTAAATTGCGTTTCATTGAATTGGGTTGGGTTATTTTTTAAAATCTTTTAACAGTTTTGAGTGGGAAACAGTGCTCAAAGAGTACATAAAGAGTGGAAAGCGTTGTAGGCATCTTCGTATGAATCACGTTGGATTATGTTGCTCCAATCAATTGTGGCCATTTTGCTTTTGAATTCATCAATATTTTCTTTCCTAAAATCTCTGCTTGTTATGGTTTCTGTCTTGGCGGCTTTTTGCAGACTGATTCCAGGTTAGCTAAAAGGAATCAGGGACGACAACTCCGTAAAGTCAATCGAGAACCAAAAAGAGTAATGGATGATATCTCAGAAGAGTTGTTGACGTACATAATTTAGAGGTTGAATTTGATGGGGATACCGCTAAGAATGTGTTCCTCATGTCGTTTCTTTCCGGCTTGTTGGCTACGTTGCTTCATCCAAGAGAGCGCCGTACGACTTTGAGTCAGATTATTCTGAGAGACCAACCGCTTTTTGGACAGGAAACGAGGTAATATATCTCCGTGAGTCCGTGGTAATACAAAAATTAAAAATGCATAATGATAATGTCGATCACTCGATGTACATAACCTGGTCAGCCTGGTCACATCCCACTGATCAGGTTGGTTGTTATTGTTAATACGCCTTAATATAAAGCAAAATATTCAAATCTACTTTACCACTCACTCTGAAATTAATTTTTGCCATAGAAAACAAAATGAATACTATGCATATTTGATTAAGTTTAATGTTTACTGGTTTAGTTTTGCCATCAAGACTTGTCTCCCGTTATTGCTGTCATCAATAGGGTTAACCATTTAACGCCTATATCAACCAAAATCTGCTTCTGCAGTTGTCTTGCGAAAGGTCAAAGACAAGACTATTTTTGAAAATGTACCGTTGCAACTAAAAAAATTGTCTTCTCTTGGTCTGCAAATGGACATTTTCTATGAAAAATTAAAAATTTGTAAAACAAATTCGAGGGTTAAAGGGTTAATAATCTTAATAGCCATTCCCTAACATTATGTCAATGATATGGTACAGCGTTAGACCGACTTCAATTGCAACCCACCACACATTCTGCTTATTTATCCCTCGAATCTGTTCAAGAAAATTTCAGTTTTCTCATAGAAAATGTCCATTTGCAGACCAAGAGAGGACTATTTTTGAAAATTTACCACAGGAATGACTGGCTCGGCTATTTCTCAAGACCACTGCAGAATCCCTTTTTGGCTGATATGAGTGTTAAATGGTTAAGCATCTGACTCAGTGACTGGTGAGTTTTTGCATATATAATAACATATTCCATGTGTTATATATCTCATCTCTGGACCTGCTAAATATTTTGAAAACTCTTTCAAATTGTTTTCAAAATATACAGCAGGTCCAGAGTTATTGCCTATTGAAATTATTGTCTGGTGGCTTGCAGCAGTGAAATGGTTAAAAGGAATCATGAATCATTCTGTAGAGCAAAGTGCTGAATGGCAATTTATGATGACTGAATGATATTCTGATTTTCACCATATTCATTCCAAATTAACAGTCATGCATGGAAGGGAATAAAGACTAACGATTTTGTTTACAAGAAGGGCTGTGTAGGCGAGCACTGTGTTTGTGACTGCTGAAAAGAAAGACGTGTATCTTAATTAGTCAGACCATATAGTGTCTCACTCGGTACCAGTTTTACTTGGGAATGGGTTCATAACCCTTTAGTTGTCAAACCGGATTCTGCAATATTCTTGAGGAATGGCACAGAGAAGAGTATTTTTTAAAGTCTATCACTCGAATGACTGGCTCAGTGATCAAGCAAGTTATTCCACTGGTAAATAACTGAAAATATTCATTTTAACCCGTTAAATGGTATTTACTGAGCATTGAGCAAAGATGTTAATTTTCTTGACATCTGGGGTGGGGAGGGGGGAGGGTTGGGTGTGGGAGGTTTGGGTGGGGGTGGGAGAGGAGTTGTCAGTATTCTAGTTATATGTAGCAGTTTCATTGACCAGACTAAATTTATTACAAATAATTTATAAAATAGGACATGAGGATATTAGAAAATTTTAAGACATACATGTATGATCTTGTGTTTTAAAATTCTATGTATTTGGATGTTTACACCACCAGCCCCATCTACAGACAGACAAATGGAATATATAACGGTTTGAACTAACACTGATCAAGATTTTTTCAGGTCTGATCAACTGGTTGGGGTCGAACACTCGGCCGTCTTATTTGTAAATAACATGCTAGTTCAGCATGTCTCAGCAGAATAAGCATGTCACGGTACAAATAGAAATGCTTAGATCATCAAAAATACTGCTGAACACACGAATATTCACTCTACATATAGACCAATGACCTTGTCAATGTCAACTGTCTGTAGTTTTCCACCATCTATTCAATTCAAACCGGCTTGAAGTGGCTTGAAACCTTTGACCAACTAGTTTTCGTAGCCAGGTGATCATGTGGTCAATTTAGACAGAGCTGTTCAGTTTTAACCAATTCTCATTTATAGAACTGTCACATTTTGCCTGTAAAATGTTTTCTTTTAATGACAACTATGCTGTGCTGACCCTCTAATTGTCAAGCCTGCTAACATGGCTTCTGCAGTGGTCGTGAATGTAGAAGTTGACAACAAGTTGAGATATGGTCATTTGCTGGCAAAAGAATATCACCAAGCAAGCCATTCCAGTATTCAATTAAAAACAGGCTTGTCTTGACTTGCAAATGAACATACCATTATTTTAGAATATTTAGACTGAAAGCTGTTGCAGTAACAGTTTTCAGTTAAGTTTCTATTACATCTATAGCAAGTAGCACTCACATTGCCTGCTAATCATTTTGACAATAATTTGACTGAATGCTATTGTTTTTATTGAAAGCAACAGCAGCCATAGCAGTAACAACTTTCATACACATTATTGTCAAAGTATACACCATCTTTTTCTTATTTTCTCCTAGGCTCAGTGCTCCAGATAACTTCTTCAGTTGGGCGTATGGTACTCCTTATTTTTTCAACAGTTAACCTCCTCCCCCTTCCTTCAAGCCCCCCCCCCCCGGCAACAATATAGATATATATCATAATAAATGGTGTTGTGTTGTGTTCTACGTTATTCTTAACATATGACGGTGTAGCAATAAGTGTGTTGTAATTGTACAATCAGATCATCATGCGACAGTATGTATGAATAATTACTGTTTTCTGCGGCTGTAGTAGTAGAAATATCCTACAGTTTTGACCACTGTGTCGTCCTTTAACCCTCAAATTTGTTACAGAAAATTGCAACTTTCTCAGAGAAAATGTCCAGTTTCAAACCAAGAGAAAGTTAATTTTTTAAATTTATCACTGGAATGACTGACTTGATTCATGGTTCGCACGGGTCATGGAAATTCTGGAATTTGAAAATCTAAATTCCAGGACTAGAGAAGTCATGGAAATTTGTCATTTTGATAAAAGTAATGGAAAATGATAATCTCCCTAAATAAAAATAAAATCTGATGGCATACAAATGTAAAATGAGGAAATAAAGGTCAGAAATATACATTTCATTTCTTTCTCGTGGCGATCACATGATTTCATTCATTATCAAAGTCGTATATCCGACCAACATAAAATGACCCAAAACAACGTAAGAATTAAAATGTGGTTAGATCGCTTCGTATGTTGGAAGGCCAAATTAAACTCTTGTGATTGGAGGCATTCCACTGAACTATATCTGGACTGGAAGGAGGCCGGCCAAATAAAAACAGGTTTGTAACACCACGAATGCCAATATACGAAGTTAATAATAAATATGTACAGAAGGGTTTTTTGAAACAATTTGAGCGATAAATTCACTATTTCCTACTCAGCATATGCATTCAGCAGTATATTTATTGGCAAGGTTTTTGTTCATTTGGGTGATTTCGTACCGGCCGAATTGGTTACATGATAATTAGATGGCGATGATATCTCGCTCTCGCTAGCATATGGGGATTCCCCTGTATATTGAATGTATTTCTCACTCAAAGATGGTTTTATGTGTTGTATTACGGTTAAAGTATGAAATAAACTTGTTAATATTAATAAAAATAACCAGATATTTAGCCGATAAGCGATTATTATTATTTTGAATCTAGCGGTAAAGTTACCAATTTTCATTCAATGGAAAAATATGTTTTGCAATATTTCTGAACCACAACTGCGTGTTATATACCTATTGTTACGTTACGGTCTAGGGGTATGTGATTATGGCAACAAGAGGGAGAATAATGGATGACAACAAGAGGGTGAATAATTAATTATGACGTTGAAAGGGATGTCAGAATTGTGACATTGCTGACAACGCTACTACAGGTCAAATGACACGTTAAGCGACTACTCAAGAGTCAAAACATTAGCATAGGAGACTATAAATTTATTCAAAGACATATAATTTCACACTCGCGCACATCCATTCATTCATTCACACATTCACACAAATACAATAACAGAGATAACATATAAAGTCAAAGAGAGTGATGATGCGTGTTGCAGTTGGTGGTTATTTCCTCAACCCAACCCCAGATATATAGGCCTGTGTCAAATTTGGTGTAGGCTATAGTTACTGAATAGTTGGTGCACACTTATTAATTGGTAGACCTATCGGTTCGCACTCCACAGCATCTATTAGTCGTATATCCGGATCCAACTAAATGAACGATGTTAGCGACAGAAATTCAGCTGCCTATGCCAAAGTTCAATTTTCCATGATTCCGGTAGCCAGAAACGTCAAGAGATCACCTGTTCCTTTCTTAGATCAGACAGGAAGCTCGGTAGCTTCCGGTTTGGCAAGCACGTCTGTTAGGTGCTTGGTAGATTCGGGTCGGCAAGACCCTGGACTACTTCCGGTTTTCGGTCCTTCCTCTTCCGGTTTTCTTCTTCCGGTTTGCGTATTTCTGATTCCTATTCTACTTCTGGTTTTTTACAACATCCAGGTCTGTAGGATTCTGTTCAGTTTCTGGTTGTCTACTTCCGGAAGGTTTGCGCATTTCCTATTCTACTTCCGGTTCACATATTTCCGGTTAAAAAATCTTTCCACTTCCGGATTTCGTGCATCCGGGGATAGGGCCATTTCCGGTTTTCATGGATATTTGTGGTGTTCCAGGATTAACTTCCCGTCCGGTCTTCCTGTTTTGGATTTCTGGTGATAGAGAACTTCCTGGGGTTCCAGGTTTGTTCTTCAGGTTCGGTTTACTTGTTCACTTTCATAGGATCTAGTCATCATCTTGCTTAAGAGTTAGTCTTATTTCCGTGATTACTTTTAAAAAATCAGAATGTTTAATGGCTGAAAATCTTCATACCGAGACATTGCCAGTCTTGCAGACTCTTGAAATTATATAGATGTTCAGTATTTATTCTTTTATCAGTGACAATATTTTAACGTAATTAAAGACTCTTCCAACTGGTTGCCGTATGTTTTTTTGCTGCACCTTATTTCATATGCGCTTAATTTCGATTGGTCTCACTCAGCCGATAAGTCAGTCTGTATTCTACGCATTTTCTTTAGATACGTAATTTTTCCTTTCATCCAACTTTAGATGGCCGGTTGTCTTCGGGCTGTTCAACTTTTCTCTCGCTCTTTTTTCGTCTTATGTCGGCAGGTTGACATTTATTTTAACCAAAGGGAGTTAATTTGTTGCCCTGATTCTAGCGTAATTCTTATTCTAAATCTCGGCTTTTATTCCTTCTTCCTTTTCCCTCTTTTTTTATGCTCCCCGAAAAAAAATTTGCGGGAGCATATAGTCGCCGCTTTGTCCGTCCGTTCTTAATATCTGTTCATCCGTCCGTTCGCCATATATAAGTTTGTCCGGGGCATAGTTTCAAGACTTTTTCACATATGGTCACCAAACTTGGTATGTGGATGCATCTTAGGGAGAAGGTGTGTGGATTATGAAAAGTAGGTCTTGCTGACCTACTTTTAATGGTCGACTGAATATTACAGAAAATGTTTGTTCGTCCCATAGTTTCAAGACTTTTGCACATGTGCTCACCAAACTTGGTATGTGGATGCATCTTAGGGAGAAGGTGTGCAGAGTATCAAAAGTAGGTCAAATGTAGATCATTCTGACCTACTTTTCATGGTCAATTGAATATCACAGAAAATGTTTGTCCAGGCTATAATTTCAAGACTTTCAGATATGGTCAGCAAACTTGGTATGTGGATACATCATGGAAAAGGTTGCGGAGTATCAAAAGTAGGTCATCCTGACCTACTTTTCATGGTCGACTGAATATCACAGAAAATGTTTGTCCGGGCCATAGTTTCAAGACTTTTTCACATATGGTCACCAAACTTGGTATGTGGATGCATCTTAAGGAGAAGGTGTACACAGTATGAAAAGTAGTAAAGTAGGTCATGCTGACCTACTTTTCATGGTCGACTGAATATCACAGAAAATGTTTCTCCGGGCCATAGTTTCAAGACTCTTTCACATACGGTCACCAAACTTGGTATTGATTATTGCAGAAAATGTCTCTGTTCATTTTGAACATAGTTTTTATATGTATTTTTCATATGGTGCCAAGTAAAGTCTAAATGTGTTTATTTAGAGAAACTTAGATTTTGCTTTTATTAAGCTATCCTTAACAAATTGTTCGTTAGGGCAAATCCTGCCAGACCAAAAGAATGATGGCCCACCGAATCATTCCTACTCCCCAAATTGTGGATTTGACATCATTACCCCAAAACCAACAATATTTTAAGGATGGCCTAATATGGTGATATCTCATTGACAATTTCAAGGTCGTTTCCCTGTGTCTGAGTCACAGTTCTAAACCTTTCCCTGAAGCATATGCCTTCGAGGTTATCCATTCAGTTTCTCTGCAGAGGATGCCTTCGGGGAGCATACATCAATTTATTGATTTGTCTTGTTTTTCTTAGTGTCTTTTTATTCTTGTGGTCATTATTCTTTTGTGGTCATTATTCTTGGTGCCATTCTCTTCCCTGTGTATCCTCTTCTGATTCTATTTCCTTTCAGTGACTGTCAGTTTTCTTCAATGTCGTCATGGTTTCGGCGAGTCATTTTGCCCTGGTTTCATATCACCTCTGTCTTTTCAGCGTTTTTCTGACTTTTTCTCTATTATTTTTCATCTTTTTGGCTCGCTTCTAGTTTTATCCTTTTACTGCAAAGCTTGTTCTTTCCTTACATCTTTGTGTCAGTTCTCTCGGCTAGTAAATTTGAATTTTGTTGTTGTTTTCCTTCTACTTCCGGTAGCTGTTTGATCATCGTCTTACCTGTCAGTTAGATTCTTCCTTTCCCTTTTTATGGTGTAATTTTTTACTCTAAATCTCAGTTTTTATTTCAATTTTGCAGTTGAATTTCATTTTATGGACATGATTATGTATGACGTGTCTGCGTGTGATTCAACCCAGAAGTGTGTATTTCGCATTATTTCATCATAAATGCGTATTTATGGCGTCTTCATTTGTTGTTAAAATAAAATCAGTGTTTTGTGTATTTAACATTCGAGCTGATCCCGGAGATTCATTATCAATCAATCAATCCTTTTATTGGCATATCAAACACAATGATATATGCCATGGTACAAACATTTAACTAGATTTTACAAAGATGAAAATATAGGTTCTAAGACAATAGATATAAAAAATAAATAAATAAAAAATGTACAGGTTTACTGTGTAGGGCTATGATTTAAGTTTACTGCCACTAGACATAAATGTCGGATTGTGTGGGATATCTAATTAAACAATATATCAAATACAGTGAGGTATGGTGAATTTACCAGGACTCATGAAGTTGGCTAGTTTCCCAATGAGATTGATGCGGACATTGATTAAAATATAGGACACAGTTATGCAATCATTATATGAACCTGCCTCATGTACAGGATGACAATCTGACGAATTTTGTCATTGCATAGGATTTAAAGTACAAGCCCGAGCAGCTTGGCAAACGTTGATGTAATCAATATCAATTTTTGTTAGATCACTATCTCCATTATTATATAACATTACAAATTTTAATTGGCTACACCTATCAAGCGAGACAAAATTAGTAAACTCATTAAGTTTTTAAAGAGTGATTGTTTCTCCTGATCGTAATGTGGACACTCCATTATAAAGTGTTTTTCATCCTCGATTAGGTTCTGGTTGCAAAGCTTACAGTAGGCTTGTGCGATTTTTCGATCTAATCGTGAAGTTCGATTTATTTTTTAAATCGCGATTTTTACGATGTAATTGAGGAAAAATCGGAAAATCGTCAAAAATTTCATGTTTTTTAAAAATCTGAGGTGTGTATTTTTCCGTCGCATTTTATCAATACATGAGTACAATTATAATCGATTCACGCCTGTGTTCATTGTGTTTATATCCCGCCGTGCCATGCAAGTGTCGAATAATTACTAATCACAACACGCGCTACAATAAACAAGCTAACAATAGCGAGGTAACACCTTTTGTCATTGAGACTCCGTCGAATCGCCATAAAATTTTCTTTCGTTCGCTGCAGACCCTGAGTCTGTCGTGACATGTCAAGTATATACTTAGTTGCATAGTGTTAGGCAATCAGTGAACATAAGTCTTTTTAATTCTAGAGTTAGCAATTTCAGGCGGTGTAATACTTTTTCCTTTTTGATTCGGTTGTCATGTCAAATTAAAGAAAATAAAGCAACAGCATTCCAGATTGTTTGATTTTGAACTGTGCGTTCTGTTGATTACTCTTAAATGTAACTCGTACATTCTGAAAGCAACTATAAACTGCACTATAGGATGAGTTTACGCTGTTCCACTCGTACAGGTCTACTCAAAACTACCGTCCTATGTATGTGAATTGCGCAGTATCTCCCCGGGTACTAATATTAGCGTCTTCGCGTTACTCCGGTAATGACCTAAACTCGTCCTACAAAGGGAGGCTATAAGCAGAAGCTGATACATCATGTAATTTATATATATTCTCGGCGACATTTTATCTCAAATTTTGATGAAATAAATAATGTTTATTAAACTATACGCAATATTTAGGCGGTCCCACGATGATGGATATAAGGTATATATTAAGCATAGACGTAGGATGGTAAGAATTCCTCGCATGAAAATGTGTTCTAATTTCGTTCTATTTTTGTGTCATTTATTTCAACTTCTTCTAGAAACAAGTCATGTTACACCCACCCCCTTTATACTTTTGGGAATTTGGTCCTACGATTTAATCGAAAATCGCGATTTTTTTAATAAAATCGATCGCGATGTTTCAAAGCAAAAATCGCGCAAGCCTAGCTTACAGAATCGTAGATGAGCAGGTATTAGTGGTGTTTTGTGCCTATCTTCCTCAATTTGTAAGGTGTGTGCACTTATCCCGAGTTGTTATTACACCACAAAAACATCCTGACCATTCAATCACTACTTGCTAAATCAATAATCTGCAGTTAGCTACCAGAATAAGATTTTTATGCTCACTGACATACCCCTTAAACCTATTCCATCATCATGCATACCCGTAACCAGGCTGCTGGTAGGGATCACCCTCAGCATAATCCCTGATAGAGACTGGCACCAGTCTGTACTCACTCCTAGGTGACGCCTGTCACTAAGCATGCCTGCGCATGCGCAATAGATCCAAACTAGGAAACAGATTCACTTTTCAAATATTCTGCAAGCAGAACAGTTGGCCTTTTTAAGTTTAAAACTTTTTAAGTTTTTTAAGTTATAAAGTTTTTATAGCTTTGCGCTGATGTTCAGCTACATATTTAAGAGTAACTGATACAGGAACCATGCCTATAATGAAATCTATTCTCCCTCAGTTATATTTAATGTATACTTAGTGGTGTTTTTTAGGTTTTGTAACTATGGTTTATGAGTTACCGGTTTTCGTGTCAGTACACCTGTTATTACTACATTACAACCTACCTCATTGCATTACTATTGCTCTTTCCTTCTCTGAAGGGAAGCGTAGTAGGATGAAATTTTTACAGGCAATGTTTGCTGTGTATAGTGGTTACAGAGTGACTGAAGGCTTCTTCAGGAATCTCCATACTCTCTCCAATGATGAGTTCTCCTTCGATCAATACTCACCATTCTGTTACTTCTGATATACAGCTGGCTCTGACAGCGGCTCTAGGACTATAGACTTAGAAAGCTTTACCGACTCCTGGGAACCGGGTACTCGGCTCCCAACTGCCGAGTACCCGTTTACCATAGAGCTCATTCTTGTTTGCATAGCGACAAGAGCAATACATGCTTTTTGCATTAAGGATTTTAGTGTTTTAAAATAATCTAAGTCTTTAATCAGTGATAGTTTGTGTGTTCTGAAAGGATTAACTAAGGACTATGGAGAATACCGCCCAAGAAAACCAGGTTGTATTGTTCTTTATTATCCATAGTTAAAAGACTTAGGTCTCTAAATTTCGTTGTGTCGCATGTTCCAATTTCTGTCCCCATAGAATCTGGGACGTGTGCTAACAACGATATATGCCAGACGATCGCCTTCTTTAAACCCCAACAGGCGATCGGCAGATATGAAAATAGGTGTTTGCTACGGTATTTCTAACACGAATATCGGCTGACGTCGTTCTCCGTAGAATCCGAGCGGGTGATGTCACACCCGGTCGCTCGGATGTTTATGTGAAGAAAAATTTTTCATTAATTCGCGCATCTTATTCTGGGTGCTGCGTACTAAAAATGGTACCGGAAACTTTAGAATGATCAAGTTTACGTGTGATCACGATCGGTTTGCAATGATCGGTGGTTTCAAAATTCTTGAGTAGATGTGTGGTCTGCGGTTTTACCGTGTGAGACAGCAGTTTTGTTATACATTTTGTTGTTTTCTTCACATATCGTGCTGCGTTCGTTAGGAGTATAATTTATATTGATTAGTAAATATACCCTGAATGCTATGCGATATGATTCCTGGAGCCGTTACACATCCTGGAGGATCTATTATGGGTGTGTTGTGCCCGCCGCGTACTTGTCGTCATAATCAATGCGATCGTTGTTGTAACGTGGCGGGGTGGGGTGCGGGGAGGTTACGGTTAATTTATGAGTCAAATTATTTGAAAATTAATTGTCTGCCTTCCATCCGGGTCTCGTTCCGCTTGTTTATTGTAGGTTTGTGCTTATTTTATAGGCCAAGCCAGCCCCGCCATCATGTGACGACTGCCATAAGTTTGTCCGTGTAATGTTCAAGGACCATGTCTGTTTTATGTGTGCCCTGTGTAATATAGATCATAGGTGTAATGTTTGTGCAGTGTGGTCCGTCGAAACGATGGTTAAGTTCCTTGCCCAGAAGGACTTGGCTGGGTCTGACGCGGGGTCAGGCGGTCCGAGAGTAAATCGTGGAGCGCCCGGTTCGGCCGGTGCGGGTGCTCCACGTCCCCAGCTAGAGGTGGCGGAGATGGCACCGCCGGCGTGGTTTGGTCCGGCTCTGCAGGGTTTTTCTGCATAGCGTTCTGACCACGCTGGTGTCGTCCCTGCTACCAAAGGTTGGGGGGCAGTTTCTCCCCATGCCTGGTACGGATCCTGTCCTCGGACAGGATTCTGGACTGGTTACCGAGGGGGCCGTCTCGTACGGCCCCCTGGCAGTCCCGTCTGGCTTCGGCCAGACGGGTTTCTGTTTCTCTGCGGCCACCTCCGGGTGGTCCAGTAGCGGTGGCCGGTCCGTCAGGTGTGGGAGCCGTCCGCCAGGACGGTTCCACGGTTGACTCGTCTAGTGACGACTCTTCGGAGTCTGAAGACGAGGAGGCCGAGGAGGAGAGGTTGCTGCGGCCCGTGAAGCCGCAGGTGGAGAATATGGAGGTTGATTCCGTCCTAGACGGAACCGGCCTCCATTTGTCTGGTTTGGCGCAAGCCAGGTCAGCGGCTCCGCCTGTGGCTGAGGCAAATCCGTTACCGTGCACCGGTTCCGTGCGGCTTGGTTTGGCACCAGCCGTCATGGGAACGGGTGTGCCGGGCCGGGCGTGGTACTCACCTATCTCGCCTGGTCCGGCAGTCGGACGTGGGGTGCCGTGGGCGCCCGTGTCCGGCTATGGTTCCGCGACTGCTACGGGTCCGTACGGTTTTCCGTGTGGACCTACCCCATGGACCGGAGTGTTTCATGGGGTGGCGGCGGAACCGTGTGGTACCGGAGTGCCTGGCGTGTCAGCCGTGGCTCCTTGCTGGGAGGCCGTGGCTGGCAGACCCGTGAGCACGTCAACGGGTGACGTGTTTGCGGGGGTGTCTTCATCGGAGGTAGATTGGTCAGATGCTCTGGCGTGGCTAGCCAGGGTTGACCCGTCTGTGGTTTCGGCCACGGCCGATGAAGATGCGCCCCGTCCGTCGGTTGCGTCGATCAGGACGGGGATTTTGCCCGCGGCCCGGATCCAGTCAGTGGGACTGGATCCACGGTTCATAGAATGGTTGGATGCTATTTATAGCAAACAACTGATGACCAAGGGTCAGCTCCCTGCGGCCTCCAGGGAGGTGCGGGCAAGATGTCGTATTCCGCGGGGGGAATACGACAGGTATGGTGTAGTCCCGTCGGTCACGGAGTGACCGATGGGTACTGGGCGTCCAGAGTGCCGTGCCGGGTCACCCCGGTCCGGCACTTGTGGACAAGTCTCAGGTACACCAGGAAGAAGTCCTGTCCCTATGCGATGAGGGTGTGAGGGCAGCGATGAGCGCTGTCAACCACTCTTATCGTCTCCTTCAGTCGGTGTGGGCTGAAGCGGGGCAGGCCACCCTGTGCCACCTGTGGCGCTTTCATGTGTCAATGACGGCCTGGTGCTGTCGATGGACGCATTGGCAAGGGTGCAAGCGCGTGTGACGAAATCCAGGAGGCAAATGGTCATTGACCATATGCGTCCGGCTACGGCAGTCAGGGAGCGTCTCCTTGGGACACCCCTGACAGGGCCTAGCATCTTCGGTGGCCAAGCGTGGGCCATCTTAGAGGATACCGCCAGTATCGCGCAGAATCGGTTAGCGGTAAACCTACAGCTAGAGCTAGTGCGACAAGCGCATGCACTAGGGCCTGTGGGGAAACCGCTAACGGGACAACCTTCAAAGGAGCAGAAGAAGCATAAGGGCAAGGCGAAAGCTAGGCCTGTTGCGACTTCTGCTTCAGCTGGGGTTTCAGAGCCGCCGCCGGCGAAGAAGCCCAGGAAGGTTGTAGAGGCGCCTACCCTCCCCAATGTTGCTCCTGACCGCCCTAGAGGTGGGAAGGGCAAGGGGAAGGGTAAGGGTAAGGCCTCAAAGGGCGGACAGAAGGGGCCGAAGCGTACCTGAGGGTACGAAAGCTCCCTTCATATCCGCCTGGACCGCGCCTGTGTGACAGGAACAGTGGTGCCAGTTATACCCGTCGTGCCTAGAACGAAATGGTTCTCTCTCTCTCTCGTTAAGAAAGAGTGGGGGGGGTGCGGACTGCGAGCCGGATAACCCCGTTAGACGTCGAGGCGTCTATGGTGGGTGGAAGGCTCATGCGTTTCGTCGAGGCCTGGCAAGGTGTGACGTCAGACAGTCTGGTCCTGGGATGGTTATCCCAGGGTTACATGCCGGAGTGGTGGGACTTTCCACCACAAAATCTGTCTTTGGCACCTGTCTGGACACCCGTACCAAGGGAGCCAGACAAGTTAGAAGCCGTTCAAAAGGAAGTGTCGGGTTTGCTTCTGAAAGGAGCAATAAATCCAGCAAATCGAAACACTCCAGGCTTCTATTCAAACATGTTCCTTGTCCCCAAGAGCACAGGGGGATGGAGACCCATACTCAATCTCAGGCCATTAAATTGGTCTAGCCATACGCCTCGGTTCCAGATGGAAATGCCGAGGTCGGTAATGCGGGATTGAGGAAAGGAATGTGGTGTGTATCGATCGATCTGAAAAAATGCATATTTCCACATTCCTATGAATCGGAGTTGGCACAGGTTTCTGAGATTTGCGTTTCAGAGTCAAGTATGGGAGTTTACAGTCTCCCGTTTGGCCTGTCGACAGCTCCGAGGGTTTTCACAAGAGTGGTCCTTGCGGTGACAGCGTTTCTCAGAAAAGAGAACGTGGCGCTACACACCTACATAGACGACTGGCTGCTTAAGGCAGACTCGGCAGCCAGGTTGAACGTGGATACTGCTCTGACTCTGAAGTTACTTTCAGATCTAAGCTGCATAGTCAACGAGGAGAAATCCGAGTTGACGCCCACTCAACGTTTCGTTTATTTGGGGATGCGATTCGACCTTGAGGAGGGCAGGGTTTACCCATCAGAGCCCAGAGTGGTGTCTCTGTTAGCCATCCTCAAGAGTTTTCGAGTGGGAAACCACATTCAAGGCGAGGCGGTTCCTTCAGATGCTGGGCATAATGGTCTCCATGGAGCAGGTTATCCCGTACGATGCTCTAATGCGAAGACCTATCCAGTTGTATCTGATGTCTCTGTGGAAACAGAGAACAGAACCCCTGTCAAAACTGGTGCCAGTTTTGGAGCCGATAATATCGCATCTGCTATGGTGGAAACAGCGTCAGAATCTCCTAATAGGGGTTTCGCTGCACCTACCCCAACCCCAGCTGTCCGTTTACACGGATGCATCGCTGGAAGGGTGGGGTGCCTGCCTGGGAGAACCAGGTCTCGGGCACATGGACTCTCCCGGAGAGTCAGCTGCATATCAATCTGTTGGAAATGATGGCAGTGGAACTGGCGTTGGAAGAGTTCCTTCCGATGATCAGGGGCAAGGTGATATTGATACGGTCGGTCAATTCGACAGTAGTATCATATATAAATCGCCAAGGCGGGACCAGGTCGCCCACTCTGTGTATCAGGGTGTGGCACTTGATTCAATGGTGCAGGAATTACTCGGTTGTTTTGAAAGCAGCTCGTATTCCTGGCCGATTGAACATTCTGGCGGATGCTTTGTCTCGCAGACAGAGAATCCTGCCAACAGAATGGTCCCTCAACCCTCCAGTTCTGCGACGGATCTTCGAGCATTGGGGCAAACCCAACGTGGACTTGTTCGCCACAAAGGAAAATGCTCAAATCATGACATATGTCTCGCCGATTACAGATCCAAATGCCGTCGATACAGACGCTCTGGCGATAAGCTGGAGAGGGATGCACGCTTACGCGTACCCACCCACCATTCTTCTACCGAAGGTTTTGGTGAAGGTCAGGGAGGAACCGTGTCTGGTCCTGCTAATAGCGCCGTATTGGCCGAGCAGGGCGTGGTTCACGGATCTTCTAGATCTGCTGGTGGAAAATCCTGTGCAGTTGCCCGAGATTCCGAACATAATCTCCCAGGCCAAGGGACGCTTCCTACACGAGCGTCCCGAGATGTTCAATGACTGCGTGGATGTTATCAAACAACGTTCCACGTCGGAAGGCTTTTCTCGACAGGCTGCTGATTTCATCGCGGCTGCGAGAAGTAGGTCAACCTTCAAGTCATATAACAACAAGGTTAACAGATTTGCAGACTGGTGTGAAGAAAAGGGTATTGATACCTTTCAATCCACTATCAGCAAATAGCAGACTTTCTCTGTGAGCTGTTCTTTTGAGGACTAGCTCCCGTCACAGTTGCTGGATACAAGTCAGCTTTGGCATCATTTATCCCTTGTCTAGCCAACAGGGATAGTCCAGAGGTGGCCCAGTTAAATGTGATGTTGAGGGAATGAGCAATCTCCGACCGAGACAACCGGTAGTCATTCCAGCCTGGAGTCTATCTTTAGTGCTTAATGTACTGGCCAAGCACCCTTTCGAACCGTTGCGTTCGGCTAGTCTAAAGCATTTGACTCTAAAGGCGGTTTTTCTATTGGCAGCTTCCTCAGCTAGAAGGCGCAGTGAGATCCATGCGCTTTCGGCAGAGAGGAACCGATTTATTGTTTCTGGAGAAGGTCTGCGTCTTCTGCCAAGAGCAGAGGTTATGTCAAAGAACCAATCTTTGAGATATCCCGGCAAACCGATCATTATACCGAAGTTAACTAGGTTTGATCGTGATGCCAGTGTCTGGTGCCCGGTCCGTGCTTTGACTAAGTACAAGAAACGGACTGACTCGTTACGGTCGAACGATAGACATCTGTGGATCTGCCATAAAAAGTCTTATGGCGCCGCATCCATGGATACTATCTCTCGTTGGGTGGTCGAATGCATTCAGACTACTCACGAGATGGCGACTGGGCACCAGGTGCAAGGCGTAAGGGCAGACAATGTCAGAGGAATAGCCGCCTCGACCGCCCTTTACAATGGTGTTCCGTTATAGGACATCATGGCCGTTGCACAATGGCACTGTGAGTCCTCATTCACGGATTACTATATGAGGGATGTGTCAGACTCAGCCAATCCACTCGCTTTAGCTGTTTTTGAAACGATAGTTAGTGACCACACTGCTTTTCCCCTTTTCTCACTTCGGTAAGAAAAGAACCTAAAGCAGGCATGGTCAGGCGAGAGGATGTCAACCAGATTGTGTCACTGATGGCCGAACCGGTGAATGGTTGTAGGCGGTACGTCTGAAGTCCTGTTATCATAAGGTAATTCAACAAGTGAGAGTTTTTTGTATTATGTATATGTATCATGTTCATTCATCGTATATATTCATGCTCATTCCCAGGCTAATACAAGCGATATGCAGGGAGTAGTTAACCCTCTTGGCATATTGGTGTTTTCAGGCGAGATACATGTTCGTTAGTTCTCTCCCTTTTCTTAGGAGGAAAAAGGGGGGGGGAGCTGTGACGCGAATGTGATTCGGTTCCGTAAACTTGACGGTCCTTTTTAGGTCTCCGTTAGTCAAGTTTGAAGTCTAAAATCTTTCTCCAAGGGGCAAAATTAGCATGTATGGCTTGCCCCTTCCCACCAGGTTACTGATCAAATCTGGTGTATATCAGAAGTAACAGAATGGTGAGTATTGATCGAAGGAGAATGCAGGAAATGTCAATTTCCCTTTCTCCGAGATCTAACAATACTCACCATTCTGTTACGGACCCAGCCTCCCAGCCCCACGGAGGCAAGCCATAGTTTTCTCTTGTTTGGTGGCTATGCAAACAATATGAGCTCTATGGTAAACGGGTACTCGGCAGTTGGGAGCCGAGTACCCGGTTCCCAGGAGTCGGTAAAGCTTTCTAAGTCTATAGTCCTAGAGCCGCTGTCAGAGCCAGCTGTATATCAGAAGTAACAGAATGGTGAGTATTGTTAGATCTCGGAGAAAGGGAAATTGACATTTCCTGCAATCCATAGCAATTCGCTTGAATGCTATATCTCAGAATGAGGTAGAAAGAGGGTTAATACATAACCCAGAGCCATTGAATGAGTCATAGGGCACAATGATCATCTCATTGGCTGACAAACATCACATGACTTTGTTGTAGCAACCAAGTCTTCATTCCTTTCCTACTATTGAAGGAAAGGGGAAGTGAAAAATTTTATAGCCAGTTTTAAAAAAGTTTTAAGCTTTTCAATACTGCTGTGGGATTAATTCAAGTGTTCAACGGATCAAGAAAATGTCGGACAAAAAGAAAAGACCTAAGATAAGTGGTAAAGAGTTATTTGGCCCCGAGTCTTCCAGTCTTATTATGAAGGAGGTGGAAAGGCTTACGAGTATTCAGGAGATTTCTGCCAAAGTGGGTTTGTCTCAGCCCTCAAAAAAACGATCTTTTACTCCAGTTCGATCTTTTCCCTCGTCATCTCCACCTAAGAATTCCTCTTGTCTGGATTCTCAGTCATCCTTCCCATCTAGGACTTTTGTAAACTCTAATAGATCATTCAATAGATCTAGATCACCTTCTCCAGTTAGATCTTCCTCGAGGGTTCACTCTCCTCGAAAGTCTCCTCAACATAGATCTCCTGTTCAGGACAAATCTTCTGACGTAGTTTCTAACAGGTCGAGAGCTCAGATCCCTTTTAAGAAACACTTTAGAGGTTCTCGTAATTCTGGTGCTCGTTATCAATCTCGATTTTGACGCTATAGGTTCAGAAGATGGCCCTGTTCATTCCATTCCAGTAGAGTTAGATTTTCAAGGTCCCACCATTTCAAAGTTCCCAATTATCCCAGTAGGCAATCGCTTATCAAGATTCATCAATTATTTGGAGCTTCTTATTCAAGGCCAGTGGATTCTAGAAACCATTCACCAAGGCCATCATCCTCGTTGGAAGGTAAACCCTCCTCCTCTTTCTTTGTCCCCTCGTTGGACTCATATTCCCTCATGCCCGGAAAAGCTATTAGCCCTGGAAAACGAGATTCTTTCCCTCATATCAAAACATGCTGTGGAGGAGGTTTTGGATTGGCAGTGCACTCCAGGATACTTCTCGACCATGTTCCTTGTCCAGTAGAAGACCGTGGGGTGGGGGTGGGGGGTGGCCTGGAGACCGATCATAAATCTCACAGCTCTCAATCTCCTCATAATAAGCCCGTCTTTCAAGATGGAGACGGTCCAATCCATCATTCAATCTCTTCAGATAGGATTGTGGACGGTCTCTATCGACC
Source organism: Chaetoderma sp. LZ-2023a (assembly GCA_034401795.1). Taxonomy (NCBI): domain Eukaryota; kingdom Metazoa; phylum Mollusca; class Caudofoveata; order Chaetodermatida; family Chaetodermatidae; genus Chaetoderma; species Chaetoderma sp. LZ-2023a. Next base: position 67,594,952 of record CM067362.1, read on the forward strand.
TCAAAGATGCTTATTTTCATGTTCCCATCCACCCTTCCTTTCGCAAGTTACTTTGATTCGCATACCAGGGCAGAGTTTGACAGATTTGCAGCCTTCCCTTCGGCTTGACCACATCCCCTTATGTATTCACTCGAATAGTTTCATCAGTAGCCTCTTGCCTTCACCTCCAGGCCATCTCAGTCCACGTCTACATCGACGATTCACCTGGGTTGGATTATCAGCATAGAAAACTCTCGCCTGTTCCCAAGTCAGATTTTTACCCGTTTGGGGGTTACTTTCGACCTGTCTCAAGGGAAATTATTTCCATCACTCCCAAATGTTCAAACTGATTTCTACAATACAATCTCTCAAAGTGGGCCATTTGGTCACGGCCAGATCTTTTCTCAGAATTATAGGCCTCATGGTGTCAGTAGAGAAGGTGATCCCTTGGGCCCCTTTGATGAGAAGACCTTTCCAATTTTATCTCATGGCCCACTGGAATCGGTCTTTAGATTCCCTGGATCATCGTATTCTCAACAAATTATCTCTCATGACTCATTGCCAGTTTTGATTAGACCTTCAATTCCTTCTTCTAGGAGTACCTCTCCATCTTCTAAATCTGCAAGCTATCTTCTTCACAGACGCTTGTCAGGAAGGATGGGGTGCCATCTGGGATTCCAAGAAGATTTCAGGAACCTGGTCACTTGTAGAGTCTTCCCACCACATCAACCTTTTAGAACCGTGGGCTGTTTTCCATGCCCTAGTTCATTGGGAATCCATGATTTTAGGGAAGTCAGTCCTCATAAGATCAGACAATTTCACAGTAGGGTCTTTCATCAATCATCAGGGAGGAACCAGGTCAGTTTCTCTGTCGAGAGACCATGATCATTCTCCATTGGTGCAGGTCTCGCAATATTTCCCTTCGGGCTTCTCATGTCCCAGGCAAACTGAACTTTCCGGAAACAGAATGGGAACTGAAAGAGGCTGTAGTCCAATCCGTTTTCCTTCAATTCGGTCGTCCCCATGTAGATCTATTTGCTACTCTCAAGAACAGAAAGATATCCACTTTTATATCTCCTTTCCCGCAATCTCTGGCTCTGGCAGTAGACTCTCTAGCTCAATCATGGGATAACATGTTCGCCTACACCTTTCCCCCTACGATTCTCATTCCGCTGGTCCTCAGAAAGATCAGACAACATCCCTGCATAGTCCTATTAATAGCTCCGTTTTGGCAGACAAGATCGTGGTTTCCGGATCTCCTGGACCTTCTTGTAGATCTCACTCTACTTCTTCCGGTCTCTCACGATCTTTTATCCCAGAACAGAGGCAGGATTCTCCATCGGAATCCGGAAATATTTCACCTGTCAGTTTGGAAACTGTCGAGTTGCCCTCATCTTCGACAGTCCTTTCTATCAGATCTCAAGAATTATTGGAGAACTCTCTCAGATCATCCACCAGAAACATTTATAAAGCTAGATTTGAATTTTTTTTTAAATGGTGTTCAGACCATTCTATCTTGCCCGTTGAGGTCTCTGTAACCCAGGTCACTGACTTTCTCGTTTTCCTCTTTGATTAGAGGAAACTTTCAGCTAACACTGTTAGATCCTATCGTTTTGGTCTGAACTCTTTCGTCAAGCGCTTAATTTCACGACCTTATTAAGGGTATAGGTAATTCTCGCCCTCCGTTTAAGAAACGCTTCCCTTCTTGGAACCTCTTCTTGGTATTACAGGTTCTGGCGTAAAAACATTTCGAACCTTTGGATTCTGTGTGCTTGAAACATCTTACTCTTAAAGCAGTCTTTCATCTTGCAAAAGCTTCCTTCAGCTAGTCGTCGTTCGGAAATTCATGCTCTTACAGCTGAACTAGATAAGTTTCAAGTTACAGGTAATAGCATTATTCTCTATCCTAGGGCTGAATTTCTATCTAAAACTCAGTCTGTAAAATTCTTGGGTAAACCAATCATAATTCATAAACTTTCCTCACTGTCTCCAGATGATTCTGTCTGGTGCCCTGTTAGGGCCCTTAATATGTATAAACTTTGTACAGATTCTAAATGTTCAGACAATAGACATCTTTGTGTTACTTTTGCAGACGGTGTGACTCGTCCTGCCTCTTTAACCACAATCCCCCGCTGGATCGTAGATTCGATTAAAATTTGTCATGAACTTGCATCTCCAGGTGATAATGCATTAGTGGGGGTCAAGGCCCACGATGTTAGGGGCCATGCTACTTCTTGTACCCTTGGGGGGACTTGAGGCGTCCGTCTTTGGTCATATCTTGTTAGAATAGTTATAATCAGTATAAGATATTCACTATATCTCTCAGCCTTAGAGTATACCCAGATATGTCAGTTTTTGACATATTTGGGTATTTAGTAACAAATTTTTAGTCATATAATGTTAAGTAGTTAGGAAAATTCTTAATTTTCAGCTTTAGACATTCAGAGTCGAGTAGTGATAGGATCATCTGCCTCTTCATGAATCTGCACAAAGCTGGATTATATGACTGGATTTGTCAAGGAATGAAAACTTGGTTGCTACAACAAAGTCATGTGATGTTTGTCAGCCAATGAGATGATCATTGTGCCCTATGACTCATTCAATGGCTCTGGGTTATGTATTAACCCTCTTTCTACCTCATTCTGAGATATAGCATTCAAGCAAATTGCTATGGATCCCATCATTGGAGAGAATATGGAGATTCCTGAAGAAGCCTTCAGTCACTCTGTAACCACTATACACAGCAAACATTGGCTGTAAAAATTTCATCTTACTACGCTTCCCTTCAGAGGCGGAAAGAGCAATAGTAATGCAAGGAGGTTGGTATATGTAATTAGTAAAACATAAGACCAGACCCTCCGGGTCGTCTGGTCGTTTTCGAGGTATTCTATAAACCATGCCTAACGTACTATCATCATCAAAACTTGCTTTAAAAATCTGTATTACTCACTGATTTAATTCTAGTTTAGTGTCTCAATAAATATTCAAATGAAACTTTGTGAAATCCTTTGGTCTTTCGGTGAGATTTCAAATCCGTTTTTTCCCTCCTTTTGTATAGAGGCTTTGTATTCTTTACCTGATCTATTTAGAGAAATCTTATTAGTTTTCTTGGAGCTATTGCTTCATTCTCCTATTTATTTTAATTTTAGGAGTCGGTATTATCGTCTGAAAGAGTGAAGTGAAGTGTACTTCCTCTAAGTGTGATCGTCAACATGCAAAAAATTCTGATGCCGTTATGGCATTATTTGCTCAGTTCGAGTCATTTGCTAATCTGCTTTCAAAATCAGTTGATGAGCGAGTATCCTCTGCCATTTGTGCTTCTAAAGAGGATTCGTCTGAATCAGACGACAGTCATAAGTCTTGCGGGTGTACTCGCAAATGGGGGAAACCAACGTTCCTCTCGACTAGGCAGGAATTGCGTTCACCGAAATCTAAGTCTAAATAATCTAAGAAAACGGTTGTTAAAATGACTTCCACTAAGTCTCAGACTAAAGTCCACATAAGCCTTGAGGGGGGCATTTCCCTCATGCAGTGGCGTCGGTGACGGAATTTACCGATCATTCATCCCATGCAAAGGTTCATTTTTCTGTTATACCTATTGCCAGTAATGTTAAGATATCTCCGATCTCTATGTCTGCTCCCGTTATTGCTCCTGGCAGGTAATAAATCCGGTCTTGCTGCTGGTTTGATCGGGCGTCCAGATATGAGCTCTGTGATTGTTTCCGGTTTAAGAGGTGCTTTTCCGGGTCTGCTAGATCCGGCCAAGCATCCCTCTGCCATTTCCGGTTCCGGATTTTCTGCTTCCGTTTCCGGGAGTAGCTCTGTGGTGACTTCTGGCTTGGCTGCACATCCGAGGTCTCGAGATCTGGCATTTTCGACTTCCGGTAGACAGGTTTTTCCGCTTCCGGTTTGAGTATTTCTTGTTCGTTTGCTAAGAGATCTCCAATCTCTATATCCGCCCCCGTTATTGCTCCTGACTTGTCCGGGCAAGCGGGTTCTAAATCCGGTGTTGCTGCTGGTTTGACCGAGCGTCCGGATATGAGCTCTGTGATTGTTTCTGGCTTGGCTGAACATCCAGGGTCTCATGATCATATGATTTTTTCATCTTCCGTTTCCGGTAATGGCTCATTTGGTTCTGGTTTAGGTGGTGCTTTTCCGGTGGTGCTTTTTTATATTGTTGCAGTCGATTATGGTCTGGGTCCGATTATGGTCTGGGTTGAATGTATCACGGTTATGATGTTATGACGGCTACTGTAAAGGTTATGCCTGTAGTCATATTTCCAACTAAATTATGTCTTGAACAACTATGTTCCGATGATATTTTAGCTCATTTGACAATATGTACGAAAATAATGTCAATTGAATTTTGTTCATTGACATGCCAATAGGTGCACATATGTAACGGAAAGGTCCTGTAATAAAGAAAATACCCTCTTGCGGAGATGGAGATCATACCGTTTAGTGATAGTAGTATAGGCATGGCTTTTACCAGTGTTTATATCATTGTATGTCATAGTATGTGACTATAATTGTGTTAATGCCCCTTCGCGTAATTGAGTAGACTATAGTTGATAGTGGCAACAGGCCAGTACGGGCAGTTTCATACACTGATGCGTACTGTATTTACATGAGGTGTACATGGTACGCATGAATATTTAAATGTGTGCGTATGTGGATGATTTCTATGTGTACAGTACGCGTGTACGCGCCTTATCTGGAGCGCTGCCTAGGCTTGCACAATTATTTGATTAATCGCGATTAATATTTTAAATATGATTGTCGACGATTACAAAACTAAATAATCTAATAATCGAAGATTTTCAATCTCCAAGATAGTTGTTTTTCAAAATGCAAAGTAACGTACATCGTCTATTAGTAGCCTAGGATTTTATTAGGACAAGAGGTGTTCAATTTCCAAATAAGCATCTCTGATGAAGGGGGTGGGCTTATTTTAGATATATTTTGAGAAAAATTTAAATCAATTAAAACTTTAAAATGTTTCACACCGATATACAATAGCACGAAAATTAAACAATTTCCTGGTATAAATTCTAGCCACCTTACAACTAAGTTTAATACACACCTCAAAAACATCATCGCAGAGGTGAAATTATTAAATGGGGCCGCCTAAATATTGCGTATCCTTTAATAAAGGCTGTTTATTACATCAAAATGAATCCAAATTTTATATAAAATGTCATCGAGAAAAAATACTCAGATATAAATATCCATCGCTATATATTATCATTGCGTGATGGTAACCGATTATCGTACTTTAAATTTGATCGCGGTAAAATGGGTACCTGTTTGCAGGGCTTGAATTTAACCACTCATCCGGTGATCCATTTTTGGTGTCGGGATCGCTGCCGGATTATCACTGTATAATGACAACTGATCCGAGTGGATCAATACATTTTCTGTCTCATAAAATAGTAAATTTATTTCCACTAAAGAGTTAAACTGATTGAGTGGAGATTCACGCAATTGATTGTCTGAATCTGGTGTTTAAAACCTTGATATGTCACAAAGTCAGTCAAATAAATATTGAAGTTTATGTGAGAACGCAAAAAAAAGAGTAAAATAAACGAGTCCTATCAAAACTCCGGACCTACTGTAGCATGCTCGGTCACCATTATACTAAATAGTAATTTCCCAGTTCCGAGTCCAAAATGCAGTCCGTCGGCTTCGTCGGGTACTCGCTGAAAAATGTTGAATCACAGCTTCGAAGGGGATTGCCCCGAAAAATCTTTATCTGACACGACAAATTTGCCGATGCATGGTGCCTGATTTGGCTTATATTTGACAACTAAACTACGAAACTAGAATGTTTCAAGGCGACTTCCTAAATGATTCGCTCAATATTAGTCTTTTCGTGACTTTGAAAACTGATCGAAGCGACGAAAAAGTAAACAAAAATGGCGGGAGTATGTAGATAGTTCCCTGAAGACGCAAATTGAGAACTGACGTATCATTTCCACGATCTCTCAAATCGGTGACTTTCAACCGTTAATACTGCTAAATGTTTATTTACCGATGCAAACTGATTTACACAAATTTGTCAAATAATCATATATGCAGCAAAAATGCTGTCATACTATGGTTACCATACGGATCAGTAGAAATTGTCACGGATCAGTAACTTTTCTGATGTACTGATCCGTATGGATCACCATGAAAAAAGTTAATTTCTAGTATGAGTTTGATAACATGAAGGGTTATCATAATGCGATCTACCTTCTGCCTCAACTCTCAAACTCCCGTTAGTATATAAAATCTCACGAGAACATGTCATGCGCCTCCAATCGGAAAAGAGTTATTTTGTTGCCTACATAAGAGGTGATCTCCCGCATTTTAATTCTTGGGCCTTCAAGCTAATTTTCTACCACATTTGCTTCCACTTTGGATCATTTTATGTCGGTCGTTTATATTGGGCCAGTCTTGCCAGATTGTAGTGATATTGTGCTTGGAATCAGTACTCTAACTGTTTGTAATATCATTTCTGAACATCTATTACTATCTGGTAATTAGACTGGAGGCAGTTTTAGTGGTCAGCGATACAAATTTTCGTTCTTTAGCATTGTGTTTGCAATTCTCATTCAAAGTAAAGTTTGTAGGATTTTAAAAAATATCAATACTAGCGGTTGAACTAGTCGAAATATTTCCGGTTACATAGTTATTTGTGTTGAATAAAACTGTGTTCAAGTTCCCCCCCCCCCCCCCCCCCCATAACGCAGAATCACATGTACGATATAATCGAAAATCGCATTTTTTTCAAAATGATCACGATTATGAAGACTGAATAATCGTACAAGCCTATTTTCTCCTGACATTAAAGCTTGTAGGACGTATTCATGGTAGTACGCGTGACAGCCAATATTTCAATACTGTTCAGTGCAAAACTGCAAGTGTCAAGATACCCCTTGGCCCACCCACTCCCGCCCCATCACCTCAGGCCAGAGCCTGTAAACATTGTCTCGCAATTGACAATCATATGGATAACGAATATAACAAATTTGTTTGATTTCCTTCAACTTTAACTTTCCAAATCCGCTCTTCCCTCACCACATCCTGTTGGCGTAGCCCAATGTAAATGTCATCTTACTATCCGTAATCATCTGGGTAAATCACATGACAAATTTGATTGAATTCAACCAAACGGTTTCTGAGGAGATGGTCAGAGGGGGCGATTGCAATATCCCCTCAATATTTAAAAAACTTGGGGGGATAATTAATAGGCAATGCGACTATACGAGTGCTAATTGCTACAGATTTGATACAAAGTACAGTTGTTATCACACCACAAAAACATCCATTACCATTCAATCACTACTTGCTAAATCAAATATCTGCATTCAGCTATCAGAATAAAATTTTTATGCTCGCTTACATACTCCCTAATGCCAAACCATCACCATGTAGACCCTCAACCAGGCTTCTGGAAGAGGGACCCCCTGCATTAGCCTTACAATAGACTGGCACCAGTCTGTGCTCACTCCTTGGTGACGCTTGTCACTAAGCACGCTCACGCATGCGCAGTAGGTCCCAAACATGAAAACTGATTCACTTTTCAAATATTCTGTTAGCAGAGTAGTTTGCCTGCTATCAAGTGAAATAAAAGTTTATAGCTTTGCTCTGAAAGATTTCAGCTACATTCTATTCTGACATATAAACATGCCTACCATGAAGTCTATCCTTCCTAAGTTATGTTTAACTTTTATATCATGGTGTTTTAGAGGTTTTTGTAACTCATGTTTTTGAGTTACCAGTTTTTGTGTCAATACTCCCGTTTTCGAGGTTAGAGTAACCATGCCTATCATATACCATCAAGTTACCATGTTATAAAATAGCCAATACCACTCCTATTATGTAGATCCTAGTGCTCTCAAACAATTCACTCAGGAATCATTATTCTTCTTCTTCTTTTCGTTCGCTGATCATACCGCCAGTCCTGTGAGTGACTATCGACATGATCATAAGCGTTAAGTGCGTGGATCCATGGTTTATTAGAGTGCGCCGTGCGGCCTGGAACCTCCGTCTTCAGCACTCAAGGTTTCTGTCAGGGTTACCTCACCCTTACCTCCTTTAGTCGCCTCTTACGACATGCAGATGATACGGAAGGTGTATTCTAAGCCCCACCTACAGGGCAGAGGAATCATTATGATTCCAGTCTTCAGTCAGTTTCTTAAGTATGCGTATGACGTCTCCTCTGTAGATTTTCTCATTAGTTTTTAACGAAGCTATTGCTTTATTTCCTATCATTTTTTATTTTTATAGGAAGTGGTTTTATCTTCTGAGAAAATCAAATGTTCGTCGACTAAGTGTGATCGCTTTCACGCTAAAGACTTTGCTCTTCCCCTCTCAAAATGTGTGGGATATGTAAGGGCTGGCTGTTGGTCATTTCCAAAGCTTACTTCAAGGAATTTGTTTCAAAGCCTGCGTTGCCCTCAGGTCGCTCTCCCTCCGTTGTTGAATGTACCAAGGCAGTAACTACTGCCTCTACCTCTGTTAAAACGTCTGTATCAACAACGGAGGGGGTGGGGGCTGCTCTTCTATTTCAACCTTAGATCCCGTTATGGCGTTATTTGCCGAATTTGAGTCATTCACCAACGTGCTAACAAAGTCTCTAGATGAATGCATTTCCTCCACGATTAAGGCTGCCAAAGAGGAGTCGTCAGACTATGAGCATAGCCCCCAGTCGTTCGCGTAAGGGGGGTAAGCCTAGATCTCTGATGTCCAGACAAGAGATGAAGTCTCCTAAATTAAAATTCGACGATTCTAGAAAGAAGTCTGGTAAATCATCCTCTGGTAAGAGCCAGGCTAAAGACAATGTTAGTCTTGAGGGTCCGCATAACCCTCAAGCGATGGCATCGGTGGCGGAAGCTTCCGATTTTTCTTCCCATGTTAAGGTACATTTTTCAGTGATCCCTATTGCCAGAAATGTGTTAAGATCTCCGATCGCCTCTGCTCCCGTCTCTGCTCCTGGCTTGTCCGGGCAAGCGGGTTTGCATTCTGGTTTGTCTTCTGGTTTGACCGGGCATCCGGAAATGAGCACCGTGATTGTTTCTGGCTTGGCTGAACATCTGGTGTCTCATGATAATCTGACTTTTCTGTCCACTTCCGTTTCCGTTTTTTCTGGTTCCGGCTGTAGAGTTGCTGATTCCGGTAGGAAGAATGTAATTCCGGGTCTGTTGGACCCGGCTTTGCATCATTCATCTATTTCCATTTCTGGTTTTTCAGCTTCCTCTTCCGGTAGTAGTGTTGCTACTTCCAGTAGGAAGAATGTACATCCGGGTCTGTTGGACCCTTCTCTGCATCATTCCTCTATTTCCGTTTCTGGTTTGCCAGTTTCCTCTTCCGGTAGTAGTGTTGCTACTTCCGGTGGGAAGAATGTATATCCGGGTCTGTTGGACCTGACGTTACATCATTCTTCTTTTTCCGTTTCTGGTTTGCCAGTTTCCGCATCTGGTAGTAGTGTTGATACTTCCGGTGGGAAGAATGCACATCCGGGTCTGTTGGACCCGACTTTGCATACATCCTCTTATTCCGGTCCCGGTTTGTTAACTTCGGTTTCCGGCGGCAGTGTAGCTACTTCCGGTTCGAATTATGCATATCCGGGTCTGTTAGACCCGTCCTTGCAATTGACTTCCGTTTCCGCTTCCGGTGACAGTCTATCTGCTTCCGGTTTAAGAGATACTTCTCCAGGTCAAGTAGATCCGGTGAAGCATTCTATTTCCGGTTTCGGTGTTCCAGTTTCTGCTGGAAACAATTTTTGCCCATCAAATTATGAGCTGTCGACTAACTCGGATTCCCATTATAGTAGTATGTCTGCTCCTCCTGATTCTAACTATTTTCGCGCCGCTCCTACTCCGGTTGCTACAGATTTGATACAAAGTACAGTTTTTATCTCCCCTGGTCAGAATGGCCAAGTGAGGTTATGCCATGGCGACCGGCGCGTGTCCGACAACCTTTGCTTAAAAACACTACTCGACATTAACCACTTGGTGGCTTTCAACTTAATTGAGCTGGAAGGGCCCTATGGGTGTACTGTAGACTTCAAAACTTATACAGAATTTTGATTGGTTAATCTTTTGGGTGAAAATCCTAGATTTGGGTGAAAATCGTAGATTTTAAGAAAACGTTACCGGAAATTGTAAAAACTCTACTCAGCATTAACCATTGGACGGATTTAAGCCGAATTTGGATGGAATGACTGTATGGGTGTAATCTGCAGACCGTATATACAGAATTTTGATTGGTAAATTTCTTTGGTGAAAATCTTACATGTTATGAAATATTTGCTGAAAATTGGATTTGTCAATACGATACTCCTAATTAACTGCTTAGAAAATCTCAACTTAATTTGACTGGAAGCGGAAGGGTCCTATGTGTCTAGGTTTCAAAACTAATCTACAGAATTTTGTGTGAAAATCTTAGATTTGGGTGAAAATCTTAGATTTTAAGAAAACTTTACCGGAAATTGTAAAAACACTACTCAGCATTAACCTTTGGACGGATTTAAGCCAAATTTGGATGGAAGGACCGTATGGGTGCAACCTGCAGACCGTATATACAAATTTTGATTGGTCAGTTTCTTTGGTGAAAATCTAAGATGTTATGAAATATTTGCTGAAAACTGAATTTGTCAAAACGATAATCCTAATTAACTGCTTAGAAAGTCTCAACTTAATTTGACTGGAAGCGGAAGAGTCCTATGTGTCTATGCTTCAAAACTTAAATCTACAGAATTTTGATTGATTAATGGCTTTGGTGAAAATCTGAGATTTTATGAAAAATTTCCCCTGAAATTGTCAAAACGCTACCAGTACTCATCATTAACCAATTGACAGATTTCAACCCTAGTTTGCTGGACAGACCGTATCGAGGTAGGTGCCAGAATTTCTTCATAATTTTGATTGGTCTATTTTTTTTGGTGAAAATCTTGGTTTTATGAAAAGGTTATTGGAACTTGTCAAAACTCCTCCTTAGCTCCTTAGCAGTTTTCAACTGCATTTGCTAGAATGACCCTATTATGGTAGGCTTCAGAGCATCTATTCAAAGTTTTGCTTGGTCAAGTTTTCTGGGGATAATCATAGATTTTATGAAAAATTAATCAGAAATTGTCAAAACACATCCTCTTCTTAACCGCTTGGTGGATTTTATCCAAATTTGGCTGGAAGAATTCTATGGTGGTTGGCTCTAGAACTGTCTTATTTCTATTCAGAATTTTGCTTGAGCGATTTTTTTGGTGAACGTCTTGGTTTTTTTTAAATCTTCCAGAATCATGTAAAAAGTTTCTATGAGAAAATTTAAATTTTCCTGAACAAATTAGAGGGTTAAAGTGTTGAGGGAATTTGTCTGAGAGAACCTATGCTGGCACGCTTATGATCTTCTGCATGCAGGCCAAGACAATTCACCTTTCCAAAGTATCGATCCATCATCAGACCTTGTATGGCGTCATAATCAGCTCAGGGCGTGTATGATGACGTCATAATCATTGTACGTCACAAAGGGTTACATATAGACCGTCATCAAATCTCAAATGGTCCGACACGTATGAATTGTATGTCTTTGTAATTCTTTGCTATTTAATAAACATGTTGAATATTTTGAAACTAATTTGACTGCACGCTGTTGCTGCCTCGGGCAGCAACAGCACCCAGTCAAATTAGTTTCTAAATATTCAACAGCTTACCTGTCTATTCTTTTGGAAATTGATAGTCAGGGTGTTCAGAGATCGATTGATCCCAACACGAGCGGGGTGTGGGTGGAGCTTAGTTAGAGATGGGCGGGGCATAGCTTAAACCGGAAACGTCCATTAGAAGATCTGCGCAGCCTAATAATAGGTTACACGTATTCCCTTCATGTAAACACTAGTTTGGTTATGCACTGATAGTTATTTGTGTAATCTCATTGGCTGACTACATAATATTTATTTAATTTCAGAGATCATATGTACACCGAAAATAATTTTATATACATTGTCATTGTTTGTATTGTAAAGATATTCTGACTGAACCCGAGTTTGACCATCTTTCCAACATGATATTTACGTTATATCATTTTTTTCCGGACTATTTGATTCTGCATAACCAACACAGGAACTATTGGTGTTATCATGTGAAATTTCAGGTCTGAGATTGGTTTGATCGATTTTTTTGTCGGTCGTCATATGTTTTAAACCGCAAATCCATTGCCATAGACAAGGCTAGAAATTAACCTTTTTTAATCGTGATCCATATGGATCAGTACACCTGAAAATTTGCAGGTCCCTGTAATTTTGTACTGATCCATATTGTCATGACTACTCTGTAGTACTGAATAGAATATAAAATTAATCAAATTTCTGAATGCCCCATTTACAACATATTATTATCATAATTATTAATTAATCCTTTAACCCTGTCACTGATAAATCCCTAAAAATATGATATAAAACTTCTGTTGAAAATTAATGACGGGCAGCAACAGCTTCCAGTCAAGTTACTTTCAAAATATTCAACAGTTTTCCTATATGGCTGTGTTGAAAATGAGATATAGGGAATTCATCTGTGAAAGGGTTAGTCGAGGTCAAAATGTGTGCTTGTACATTCGTAGGCGAAGAGAATAATGTTTTTGACAGTTTCTTGCAAAATTTGTCCGTTTTGAAATGGACAGTGATTGGAGAGATCATAAAATGTGTCTGGAAACTGATAAATTTGGTCTGGAAAAAGTATGGAATTTAGATTAAAACGTCTAAATATTTATCCATTTACAGGCAAGAGAAAGTGATTTCTTACAATTTCCCACTTGAATGACTTCTGTATTACTTGGTCCAGTAATTTCAGTGGTATATTTTCTAAAATTCTTTCTTTTACATACAATTGCATTTGTCAGGCCCTTTCCACAGGCCACACAGGCCATTATTGGCCGGCTTTGAGGCTTGACAATCAATGGCCATTAAAGGGTTAAGTTTTTTGTTTGATAGATTGATGTAACCTTTGCATTAGTTGATGCGCAAGTGTGATAAATACTTTAACCCTTTAACACTCATATCAGCCAAAAACGGCTTCTGCAGCAGTCTTGAGAAATGTCCATCTGCAGACCAAGGGGAAACTATTTTTGAACATTTACAACTGGAATGATTGGCTCGAAAATCGAGACAGTCATTCCAGTGGTAATTTTCACAAATAGTCTTCTCTTGGTCGGCAAATGGACATTTTCTATGAGAAAATTGAAGTTTTATTCAAGGGTTAAAAGGTTAATTATCATCCTTTGTTTATGTTGTCTTAATTCTGGTCCTATTTATTTGCCTGTGTGGGATGTGTGTGTGGGCGCGGCGTTGGAACGAATGATGATTTGTCATACATACCTATTTGTTTATGATATGTAATACGTTTTTGTCATTGTTTGGGGAACTTTATTCAATTCTCAGGACAGAAATCTGTGAGTTAATAAAACTGTATTATCCTGAGAAATTGTGAAAAAATTGAAGGGGGCTTTTGCATTCATTTTCATCCATCCAGCTTTATGTCTATCTGCTCTGAAACCTGTTGATGGAATTCAACCAGGTTTATTATGTGAGTTACACATAGAATTCATGATTACAGGACAACATTCATGCGTTGGCCCCATCCCCTGGAGTACAGGTGGTAGAGTCAATTGATCAAATATCATATAAATTGTGTCCATGGTGCTATCTCCTCTGAAGTTGTTTGATGAAATTTGATAAAATTTACTTTGTCATTGTTTGTGAGTTATTCATATCAATACAGATTGCAAGATAACATTTTTTTTAGCTCCACTGTTTGGGGGTTGGGTGGGGGTTTCATAAAACAGCGGCAGAAGGTAAAATGTAAAAATTTACTTCATCCCACTGTCACTTCAGAAATCATTTGGTGGAATTCATCCAAATTTGTTAAATGAGCTACATATACATATATCAGGAGCATATGACTGGATGTCCCAATGAGTTTTACATTGGGTTATGTATAGTAGTACCCACCCCGACCGGGTATATCATAAAAATCCCATCCATCATTCATACGGTCTCTTCCAAATCCATTTGATTGAATTCATCAAAATAAATTACGTAATGATGATGTCTAATGTTCATTACCACCTGTTTCTATAGAATTCAGATTTTGTGAGTAGTTTTCAGATGATAATAATAATAATAATAATAATAATAATAATAATAATAATAAAATCTTTGTTCACCTTTTAACCATTTCTAATTTTCAAGGCAACCATACATGAAAATTGTTGGAATATTTTGAAATTAATTTGCCTAGAAAATGGCTGCCTTAGGCAGCAACTGTTTCCAGTCATATTAATTTCAAAACTTCACTGACACGTGTGTTAAGTTGATCTAAGTCTCAGGAAACTGGCTTCCAATCTAATTAATTTCAAAATATTCAACAGAATTCGTAAAGAATATACTGTTTCAGGGGTTTGTCGGTGAAAGGGTTAATGCTTAAGATTTACATTATTACTTAAATGAAAGATCATTTGCATGGCAAGGGCAAACCTTTTTTGAAAATTTATTACTGGAATGACTGGCTCAGACCACTGAAGAAGCATTTTTCGGGCTGACTTGAGTGTTAAACACAGACATTCCAGTGGTAAATTTAAACAAATTTTGATGAATTCAATCAAAGAGACATCGTGATGAATGGTATTTATAGCCCTATGTACTCTCAGTCTGATACACTAATATTACTGTGAGCATGTGATAATAGAATTGTCTGTTCTGAATAAATACCTTCTGTCTGCCTAAATACATTATTTAAAGGTCACTAGTTTTCAACTTAGACAAACTTGTCATAAGGTACAAAAAACACTTCATTGAATATTCAGCTGAAAGATAACACAAGTAATAGAAGCTAAACCCTTTAATGGTCATACTGGCCAAAACTGCCCGCTGCTATGGTCTTGTGGAATGTCCATTTACAGGCCCAGAGAATAGCATTTTTGAAAATTTACCACTGGAGTGACTGACTCGATAACCGAGCCAGTCATTCCAGAGATAAATTTTCAAAAATTCTATTCTCTCGGCCTGTAAAGGGACATTCAATAAGAAATTATTAAAATTTTATTGAAAACATTTGACCATTAAAGGGTTAATACAATATTTCCCCATCGCATATTTTTCACACATTTGTCACATTCAAAAAATTTTTGTTGATTTTTTTTTATCCTGACCAAAGTTGAGACCACACTCCTGTGCATGTGTTAATATTTGAACCAATATATGCATGTATCATTAGTTGGTGAGATATCCATAGATCCGCAATTTGATCCGATTCGGGTCTGTTTTTTATACAGATTAGGGTTGTGTGGAAATCCTCTTTCACGGTATCCTTTGTTGTGTTAAAATTTGAGCCAAATCAGATTAGTCTTTGAGATACAGTTCCAGACAGGTATGTATGCATTCACACATACACACAGTTACGCGCGCGCACGCACGTACGCACGCATGCATGCATGCACACACTAATTTGTTTTAGAAAATTGTGTTAATCTTGTTTTATAGTCACCATCATGTCTCGTTTTGATGGTCAAGCTGGCTATCTGAACCAGCCTCTGCACTTTCCCTGACATGCCTAAGGAATTTCCATCTGCAGGCGAATGTTCATCTAAAGGACAACAGAAGACTATTTTTGAAAATTTACCACTGATACCACGATAAATAAGCCACTATTTCCAGTGGTAAATTAAAAAAAATAGTTTTCTCTTGACCTGTAGATGGACATTCACTGAGCAAAAATATACATTTTCTTGACCATGCAATCTTGATGATTACAGGATTAAGCGTTGGTCAATCAACCATGTATGTGACATCATGTCAGCTCAGATACAAATTGATATGATGTAATGATTCTCCTTTTGGATATTTTGAACCTAATTTGACTACGGCAGCAGAAACATATACAGCTTCCAATTAACCCTTTCATTGACAAGTCCCTGAAAACTCTTTCTGTTGAATATTTTAAAATTCATTTGATTGGCAGCCAATGACTTCCAGTCAAATTAAATTCAAAATATTGGACAGTTTTCCTGTATGGCACCGTTGAAAATGAGATATGGAGAATTTATCTTTGAAAGGGTGAGATTGATTTCATAATGCTCTGCAGTTTACATAGAGTGTTGCCTTGAAATGGATATGACAGGACAGTGGGAATGAAAGGGTTAGAGGGTTAGATGCATACCTTTGAATATACTATTAATCATCCAATGCTTAACCAATGGAGGATTCCAGTTTATCTGTGTCAATCATATGACGTCATAATCAACTATGTTACGTGTGATTGTGTAGGCTGACATCATAATCAATTATGTCATGAATGACGTAGCTTAATTAATGATGGACTAAGCATTGTACGAATTCTATGTCTACTATTTAACAAACATGCTAATAGGCTGCAACAGAGCCCAGTCAAATTAGTTTCAAAATATTCAACAGCTTACTTGTATAGTTTTCTCACTTTTCCGGTAACTGATAGTCAGGGAGTTCAGGAATCAATCGATCCCAACCCGGGCGAAATGTTGGTGGAGTTTAGCTAAAACTGGATTCCTCCATTGTTCAAAGAATCAAAGGTGACATTTCTTATTGGCTGATTCGTAGCGCGCGTATCTATCTAGTGACATAATCAATCTCTCCCCCCTCCTCCTCCTCCATCCTGCCCTCCCTAAATATATACTAAAATAACATAACAGTTCTCGTATAATAAACAATTTTATAATAAATAATTTGTTAGAGTTGAAACTCTATATAATTTGTAAATAATTTGTGGAGTTGAAAGAGTTAATATCTTTAACATAATAATGAGAGTAATTGTTTTTCAGTGTTGGTTGTAGTGGGTGTGTGTGGGTCACAGGGTGTAAATGTTGTAGTGAGAGCGGGAGATATTGAAAGTTTTTTCCCCTTTGAAGATTGCTCTGTAGAATGGACCTTTCCAGTTTTGGCTATGCCCCGCCCATCTCTAGCTAAGCTCCACCCACACCTCGCTCGTTTTGGGATCACTCAACCTCTAAACACCCTGACTCTCAATTTCCAAAAAAACCACAGGTAAGCTGTTGAATATTTTGAAACTAATTTGACTAGGTGCTGTTGCTGCCTAAGGCAGTGAAAGCATCCAGTCAAATTAGTTTCAAAATATTCAACAGCATGTTTATTAAATAGCAAAGAATTACAAAGACATACAATTCATACAACATGTCGGACTCTGAGATTTGATGACAGTCTATATGGAACCCTTTCGCTGAGCTAATTATGATATCATGCGAGGTCAGATGATGGATGGATACTCTGGAAAGGTGAATTTATTTGAGTTTATTTAGCTCAAAGCCTAATGATTTAGCATCATATTAAATAATAATAATAATAATAATAATAATAATAATAATAATAATAATATTAGATTAATATGAAAATGAATTTTGAAAATAAATTAAATGAATTTCAAACCAACCTGAGATGTTCATGTAGCTTGTGGTAGATAAAGATGACATTTGTACTTCCTATTTACTATAAATAAGCCATAGTGTGAGGTGTCTGTTAGTCAGAACGAGTGTACGTGAAGATGTATGCTGATTTAGCACTTTGTTCTGCGCACACCTACATGCTCATTCAGTCAGCATGCATGCATTTACACATCTATGATAATACAGGGCTTACCATGATAGCCAGTATTTTACAAATTATTTGTCGCCTGCATTTCTATTGTTTTTATTCAGTTAAAATATTTCAACATATGAAAGATGTTTTAAAAATGTTAGTTAGTTTTGATCTGTTTAATTTTGTTTTCTTAATAATTTTTTCTTCAATTTCCTATAAATCTTTTTTCTCATGATGCATGTGGAAGTTTTTATTTTTAATTTTTAATTTTTTCCGAAATTTACAAGAATTTATATGTGCTATACACCAGAGGATATTAAAATTAGTTAACCCTCCATGCATTAATCAAGAAATCTGTTGATCACTTTCATGCTATAAGATTAAAAAATGATAATTATGGGGAATATTGGAACATGTTTCATAGAATGCTACCTTTTGATCCAGGTAGCCATCAGGTAAGTTTGTAATTATTTCATCAACCCTAATATAAATAGTCGTCACAATTTTAGGGCAGTCATAAGTCCTATATTTGTTGGTTATTTTGTACATTTATTTTCTTATTTTCCTTAGTGTCTCTTGCCTAATTACATGTTAAAATGTTTCTCGGTAAATTATAGGTAGATTCTTGATGTATTTTTTGCAATTATAGTGAATCTTGTAATTTTTCTGTTCAATTTATGCCCATCAAAATATTTTTTTAAAACTGGTACCGCTAAGTATCATAATTTCAAAATAACATTTGCTAACCTGTCGAATATTCTGAACTTAATTTGACCAGAAACTGTAGCTACCTGTAACTAAGTATAGGCAAATAAGCCAATGTTAGGCAGTGGAGTGTTTCAATATTATCATCATCAGGAGGTTTTTATTTTTTCCGAAATTGGAACACCCCTCCCATAAATATTTTTAAAAGTTTTATGTCGTTACGCGAATCACACATGACAGGATGTTATCATTGTCAATGCCACCTATGCACATATTATGATGGATACTCCCTCTCTCCACTGACCCACCATGCATCCCCCTTCTCTCCCGCCCCAAACACATGTTTACAACCCCTCATAATCCCCCTCATAATCACATTTGTAAATAATCCACTGCTTCATTTCTAACCTTTGTAAATTTGCAAAAAGTGTTTTTTCCATAGTTTGTTTCACATCTCGCTATGACTTGTTAACCCTTTAACACCCATATCAGCCAAAGACGGCTTCTGCAGTGGCATTGAGAAATGTCCATTTGCAGACCAGGAGAAGGCTATTTTTGAAAATTTACCACTGGAATGACTGGCTCGATAACCGAGCCAGTCATTCCAGTGGTAAAATTAAAAAAATAGTATTCTCTTGGTCTGCAAATTGACATTTTTTTTGAAAAAATTAAAAATTTTAAGGGTTAAGGACTTGAAATTAACTTTTTTTATTTTGATCCACACAGATGACCTAAAGTAGTGATAAATTACTAATCAGTATGCGAAAAAGGGCTACGGATCATGGGATCAGTAGTTAATTTCTAACCCCGCTTGTTGATGCAAGGTGTCCATTGTAAGGCATGAAATAGAGGCATCCATTTCTAGCTATGCCCTGCCATTCCTAGCTATGCCCCACCCATTTCTAGCTATGCCCGCCCATTTCTAGCTATGTCCCGCCCATTCTTAGCTATGCCCTGCCTATTTTTTAGCTGTGCCCCGCCCATTGTTAGCTAATGGTAAGCTCCATCCACGTTTTATGTGTGTTGGGATCGATTTGAACCCTGAATTCTTAGAATACCAATTTCAAGATGACTATACAGGTAGGCTGTTGAATATGTTGAGACTAATTTGACTGACAGTATAATAAATAGTAAATCCATCACAGACATTCAGATCAGACACTTGATGGATTATTCCAGCTTCATGACAGAGTATTCCCCTGCGTAAAATTGTCCGGGCGTAACAATTTCAACATCAGCTTGGATATCCTATGATATCTATGGATGTCCCAGGATTGTCCGTAGTGCAAAGCCAACAAATTTCTGTACATCCTAGGATTTCCGGGCTGTACAGTTTTGGCTAAACCAGAAAAGACCAGGCAATCGTGGATTTTCAAAAGTGTGTGCTTGTCCAAGGTTTTCCTGGCTTGTATGAACATGGAAAAGCCCATACAATCCTGGACTTTCAAAAATAAAGGTTAGTGATTGTCCGAGGTTTTGCGCGCTTGTATAAACCCAGAAATGCCCAGAAAATCACAGACTTAAAAGTCTGCTTGTCCAACGTTTTCCTGGCTTCTATGAACCTGGAAAAGCCTGGACAATCCTGGACCTTAAAAAAAGGTATTCTGTGCTTAAACAAGCCTTGTATAAACTTGGGGAAAAACCCAGACTTAAAAGTCTGGGATTTTCTGAGGTCTTGCAGACTTGCAAAAACACAGAAAAGCCAGGACAATCCCAGATTTTCAACGGTTGATCTTTGAAAACTTTCATGTAATAGTCCCAGCTGTTCTGTGCTTTCCCAGGCAGTTGACCTTTTGGCCTGCTAAATTGGTGGAAAATTTAAGTCTTTGGCAGCGGATGACATCCAGTGGAGTGATCATTAGTAATGCATTATTATGAGCTATAGATACAGAATTTACTACTTTGAAGATGCTGACACAGCTGTTTGATAGAATACTTAGCACTAGTAATCTTATACTGGAAATAGATTTATTGAGACTCTCAGTTTGAAAGGTACATGCATTTTATTGATTTGCTGAAATTTATTAGTAGTTACCAATTTTGGTTCGAATTCTTAACCTCTACAGAAATGGAGTGATTCTAATACATGTAATATGTTAACAATCTCTAGTTATAGCAAACATATCAAACGGGGTACATGTATCATATAGCATTAATGTCTTGCTGAAATTATACTTGTTATTCTGTTATTAACTCACCCGGCACCTGTCAAATTATTACTATCTCTAATTTTAGGCCTGAAAGCAGGAGTTCATTATAAAACATTTGATTACTTATTATGTCAGCATATATCACAGTTCCAATTTTTGTCCCAGCTTTTCCGTGCTTGTCCGGGCTAAAGAAACCCGAAAATCCTACGATATTGCCAAGCTTTCTATGAAAAAGTCTGGTTATCCGAGAATGTCTAGGCTCATTACCTAGCCCGGAAAATCCCAGATATTTGAGACTAGACATTTATTCAAATTTCTATCCCAGATTTTCTGTACTTGTCCGGGATAAAGAACCCAAAAAATCCTAGGATATCTCTGAACGTTCTATGCAAAAGTCTTTGGCCGGGATTGTTCGGGCTTATTACCTAGCCCGGACAATCCCAGACATATGTGCTCGGACAATCCCAGACATTTGTCAATTAACCTCAGGATTCCTAGGATATCCCCAGACTTTCTGAGGGTACGTAGCAAATGTCTGGGCACAATTGTCTGTGGTTGTCCAGGCTAGGTAATGATCTTGGACAATCCCGGACATTCATTCCAATTTCCATTGTAGCTTTACTGTGCTAGTCCTGCCTGAACTTCTAGGATATTCATGGAATTCTGGTTAATTTTTCGCATGGGATTCTCTGTGAATTATGATTGTGACATTAACCTACATGTACTTTACATAATTAGCTCACCTGGCCTGAAAGGCCAAGTGAGCTTATGTCGTGGCGACCGTCTGTCGTGTGTCCGTCGTCTGTCGTCCGTCCGTCAACTTTTCCTTTAAGCTACTTCTCAAGAAACGCGGGGCCAATTTCAATTATATTTGGCAGGAAGCATCCTTAGGGCATAGGGGTCCAAGTTTGTTCAAATGAAGCCGATCGGCCAATTTGGCCAATGGCCATCTTGAATTTTGGCCGATTTTTTAGAAACGTCTTTAAAAATCTTCTCCGAAACCGCTTAAGGGATTGAAGGAAACCTCATGAAATATGATCTAGGGCAAAAGCTCAACCAAGTTTGTTCAAGGGAACTTAATTGGTTAAATAGTTTGGTGGCCATCTTGGTTGACCTAGTTTTAGCAAAAATAACTTCTCCAGAACAGCTTAACGGATCAGGCCGAAATTTGGCAGAAATGATTAGGGTCTAAGGGCCAATAAGGTTTGTTCAAGCGAAGTTGCTCCGTCAACAAACATGGTCGCCGTGGGCCAATCAAAATATAGCATGTTTTGCGGCCATATTGGATTTTTTTATTTGATGGATTTTGAGGCTGAAATTGGTTTTATATAGGTTTTTGCGTATTCTGATCTCAAATTTGCAATTTTCGAAACTGTCAGATAAACAGTTTGGCGGCCATCTTGGATCATTTTCCTGCCAAAAGCGCCCATAATAAATTAAAGCAATGGGAAATTTAAAATATCTTCTTGAGAACTACTGGGCCGATTTCAATTATATTTGGCATGAAGCATCCTTAAGGCATAGAGATTCGAGATTGTTCAAACGAACCCGATCGGCCAATTTAGCCGGTGACCATCTTGGATTTCGGCTGATTTTTAGAAATGTCTTTAAAAATCTTCTTCACCCAAACAGTTTGAGGGGTGAATTCAGAACATATGATCTAGGGTAAGAGCTGAATCAAGTTTGTTCAAGGGAACTTGATTAACCAAATGTTTCAACGGCCATCCTGGATGACCTAGTTTTCACAAAAACGACTTCTTCCGCAGAACCACTGGAGCGATCAGGCCAAAGTTTGTAATATATAATTAGCCACTATGGGTGATTACGGTTTGTTCAAGAGAAGTTGATTTGTCAAAAAACATGGGTGCGGTGGACCAATCAAAATATAGTGTTTGGCAGCCATATTGGATTTTTCTTATTTGATGGATTTTGAGGCCGAAATTCATTTTATATAGGTTTTTGGGTATTCTGATCTCAAATTTGCAATTTTCGAAACAGTTGGATAAACGGTTTGGCAGCCATCTTGGATCATTTTCCCGCCAAAAGCTCCCATACTAAAGCAATGGGAAATTTAAAATGTCCTCTTCTCGAGAACTACTGGGCCGATTTGAATTATATTTGGCAGGGAGCATCCTTATGGCATAGTGATTTCATTTGTTCAAGGGAAGGAGCTTAGTCAGAAACATGGCAGAAGTGGACCAATCAAAATGTAACGTGTTTGGCGGCCATATTGGACGTGCACAAATGCCCACAAACTCATTTAAAAGACTACTCCTAAACCACCCACCAACAATTTTGCTAAAAATGCACAGTGCTCCAGGTGAGCGACACTTGTTTATTATGACGTTATATACTTGAGTGACAGATTGGTTTCATCCATTGAGCTGGATTATCCAGCATCTGTAATGACCAGGAAATACTCATATCTCTTGTGATTATCTACTAACTCTTACCTGGTTAATTCAGCAATAGAGGGCTCAATTTCTAGCTATGCCCCGCCCATTTCTAGCTAAACTCCACCCACTTTGTGTGCGTGTTTCAATTGATTTTAACACCATACTCTGAATTCCCATAATCTCAATTCCAAGGGAGCTAGGCATACAGGTAAAGAATGACCACATATGCAGTCATGTGGCATCAACAATGAACTCTCGAGGTGCTGTCAGGTATATATAGGTGATGCCATCCTAACACACACACTCCACTATGAAGTCTGCCTTTGAACATCACGTCTCTATAGATGCAGTGGCAGAAGGCTTGCTCATTGCACTGCCTAACATGCCTACCCCAGGAAAACCACCCGAACATCTACAACCCGAGGCCATTCATGTTCACGAATGGCGTTAGAACAATTTCAACTCTGTCATGCGGCCGGAATAGTACATCAAGTGTACATATTGTATGTCTGATGGATGTACTATTTAACTCTTTAATGATCATACCGACCAAAACTGACCTCTTCTATAGTTGTAGAATGTCCATTTACAGGTCAAGAGAATACAATTTTTGAAAATTTGGCACTGGAATGACTGGCTCGATAATCGAGCCAGCCATTCCAGTGATAAATTTACAAAAATCTAATCTTGCTAAGTCTTAGCCTGTGAATGAACATTCAATAAGAAAATATACCAAAAATTTGACCATTAAAAGGTTAATAAACATTCTGTGGAATTGCCAGAGGCAGCAACAGCGCCAAGTCAAATTAGTTTCAAAATATTCAATAGCTTACCTGTATAGTTACTTTGAAATTGGGATTCTGAGAATTTCGGTTTCAAAGTATATAAATCGATCCCGACATTATAGGCGACAGTTGTATCATTTGTTTGAGAACATTCGGCAAAACCAAGCCCTTGTCTCTCAAGACATACTGCTGGAGATGGAGTATGATGATGTTGATTTAAATTGACAAAGAAACGGTATACCTCGTGTTGGACACAAAGGGGACATTGCTCTGGCTACGCGACCGGACACCCATATTTATCAGCTTTCAGTTTAAGTAAAAAGTGTGGCAGTTCTGTAACATAGGAGTTACAAATAATTTTATATATTTATTTAATTTAATATTTTAAATATAATAATATTTATTTTTAGCTCACCTGGCCTGAAAGGCCAAGTGAGCTTATGTCGTGGTGACTGTCCGTCGTCCGTCCATCCGTCAACTTTTCCTTTAAACGACTTCTCAAGAACCGCTGGGCCAATTTCAATTATATTTGGCAGGAAGCATCCTTAGGGCATAGGGATCCAAGTTTGTTCAAATGAAGCCGATCGGCCAATTAGGCCTGCGGCCATCTTGGATTTTGGTCAATTTTTAGAAACGTCTAAAAATCTTCTCCGAATCCACTTGAGGGATTGAAGGAAACCTCATGAAATATGATCTAGGGCAAGAGCTCAATCAAATTTGTTCAAGGGAACTTAATTGGTCAAATAGTTTGGTAGCCATCTTGGTTGACCTAGGTTTAGCGAAAATAACTTTTCCAGAACCGCTGAAGGGATCAGGCCGAAGTTTGGCAGATATGATTAGGGGAAAGAATAATAACAACATACTGGGCGTGTCCGCCCTGGTGGGCATGTTGGTCCGGGAAAAGGGTGTCCCTTATCCTGCTCAGTTTGTGCCTATAGGCTTCATCGGGTGGAGCTGGTGTATCCAATGACATCCTTTCTGTGTTCTCCATGAGGTGGAGTTTTCATCGTCCAGGTCTGATGAGAATACCTATGGCAGTTTGATATCAATCTGAGATGTCATTGGATTCTGATTTTAGAGGGGCGTAGTTTCCCCTACATACTTATGGATGGTTATTGCCGGTTCTGCCATTTTTGGCGGTTGGGCAACTTTTTTTGGCGGTTCTTGTCACCTTCACAGGTTGTAATTGTTACCGGTTGTTTTGATGGCTTTCAGGTCTGTGTAGACCTGGCGGCTTGCGTGTCCGAACCTACTAAGTTTCAACTCAGTGTGGACAGCTGAGGTATTGTGACTATCTCCGTTTCCCGTGGCAATGGTTTGCTGGATGAATCAATTGTGAAATGACAGATGATAACAACGTAGTCAGTTATATGAGCTACTCGTCGAAGGTTGTTAAGCCTGACGCTTGGTCTCGATGTGAGACCAAAGGTCTGAATGATCTGGACTGGAATTTTCTTCCCTTTTATACCCTTCCTGGGCAAGCTTGTGGATTGAGTCGATCTTGACTATATATGTGCAGAAAAGAACGAGATTGGCAGTTACCCCGTTTAGAATTTTTGGTGCTTTGGTGGCCTGGTCAAAAATTTTACTGGTTGATCTGTGTTGGCGCTTGTGACTTTTTTAACGGTTGTGCCAGTTTTGGTGGCTTGTGACCGTTTTTTGGCGGCTGTGATAATTTTTACCGGTTGTAAGTTTTTTGCCAGTTCTGCCATTTTTGGCGGTTGTGCAACTTTTTTGGCGGTTGTGGTAACTTACCAGTTGTGAGTTTTTTACCGGTTGTGTCCATTTTGGCGGTTGAAAAAACATTTTGGCGGTTCAGGATTATTTACCGGTTGTAGGTCATTTTGGTATAAAAAAAATTTTTCAAGGGTTTCTGAAGGTCAAGATGGTAGCGGTATTGCTCCTTTAGTGGAGATTTTTTGCCTGTTTGTATGGGTAATGATCATGAGTGGCCATCACTGTTTTGATTCAGACTTCATGGCGTTTCGTTCCTTGAGCGGAACTTATCAGAGGCGAAGTTTTATCAACTGGGAGTGGGCATTCTTGGGTTCCACTTTGTTCTGATATGGCAACTATGATGTGGTTGTTTGGACTGATAGACAAGGTGTGTGTGGGACATCTTTGCCCAGTCTAGATGGTTTGGTGTATTCAACAGTGAATTATGTATCAGTGACACAGTCAAAATCAAAACTAGTTAGATATTGAAGTTATGTAAATTTTTTGAAAAAAAATAATGAATAAAATAAAGAAGCATGACAGCTCTGAGTTATGCGTCTTTGTTGTTCTTTTATTTGCGCTGAAGTCCACGTAGAGGTGCCATATTGAAGAGCATCTTTAAAAGATGCGAGGTGATGACAATGGGTATGACTTCAATGTGTGACATCTGCGGCGATGGTGATGACGTCGCCAAAAATGCATAGAAACAAATAATCTGGCTGAAGAGATCAATTCTTGATTGTTTAATTCTTTAATTGTTGAATTAAAAGAATAATAACAACATACTGGGCGTGCCTATAGGCTTCATCGGGTGGAGCTAGTGTATCCAATGACAAGGGCAATCAAAATGTAGTGTGTTTGGCAGCCATATTGCACTTGCAAAAATGTCCACAAACTCATTTAAAAGACTGCTAAACCATCCACCAACAATTTTGACAAATATTGATGGTGCTCCAGGTGAGTGACACAGGCCCCTTGTTGCCTCTTGTTTTAAGATTTGAATTTTTTTTTTAAATGTTTTTCAGAAAGCTGTTCAGGGTGTTCGAGAACCATCGGAATGAGCATAACTGCCTGTCTCCTAGCAACCTGCGACCAGCGCTACAGGAGTGTTACCTTTTTCCA
Source organism: Chaetoderma sp. LZ-2023a (assembly GCA_034401795.1). Lineage (NCBI taxonomy): Eukaryota > Metazoa > Mollusca > Caudofoveata > Chaetodermatida > Chaetodermatidae > Chaetoderma > Chaetoderma sp. LZ-2023a. The sequence continues at coordinate 67,621,401 of CM067362.1, forward strand.
TCAAGGTCGCAAGGTCAGAGAACAGTGCTGTCTACTCAGAATATTATATTTATTTTTCTAAATATGTTTCGATTGCTCACCTATCAAAACATGCAACATTTGTCAGAGATTTTTTAATCTCACCCACAGATTTACATTAACCATTGAATGGTCAAATGTTGCTCAAGAAAATTGCAATATTTAATTAATGAATGTCCATTTGCAGGACAGAGCAGACTATTTTTGAAAATTTACAGCTGGAATGACTGGGTCAGAGGGCATTCCAGTGGTAAATTGTCAAAGATTGTCTTGTCTTGGCTTGTAAATGGACATTCCTTAAGACCACTGTACAGAGGCCGGTTTTGACCGCTTGACGATTAAAGTGTTAAAACATGAAGCTCTCCATGCTCCTATTAACCATTGTGTCTAGCGGCGTGGGTGGGGGAGGGGAGGGGGGGTGGGGTCCTTATCTGTGCCTCCCAAATTATATTGTAGCTTCAGACTGGTGATGAAGCAAGCAGCAATGCTTGTTTTAAATCATCACATTCCAGAATGTGAATACTTAATTTTATTCCAGAATCGAGCATGCACAGTGGCCTATCTACCTATACTTATGTAGATTAATAGTATTAGTAACCCATATCTCAAGAGATGATTTTAGACACGGTGATACCGATTTATAGGGATTTATCCTATACCGCTCAAGATTGGACAATAAAATTAAAATAATTGCTTATTAAACATGTTGAATGTCCATTTGGACACCAAGAGACACTTTTGGGGAATTTCCCTCTCAAGGCAGTTGTTGTGTGGAATGTAAAAAAGGCGTTATTGGTCTGTAAATGAAAATTTCTCAAGACAAGCAATTGTAGGCCAGTTTGAACATTAACTGCCTCGCTGCTACAAGCCGCCAGATAATAATTTCAATGAGCAAAAAAACTCCTGCCTTGCTGAAGTCACCAACAACTTTCAGTCAAATAGTTTTCAAAATATTTAGCATGCCCAGAAATATAACACTGAAAATGCTGTGTGCAAAAACTCAGCAGTTAGAGTTAAAAGGTTAAATTTTAACATTATGATTTATGAAATCCATCCCTCAAATTCAATGTAACCAGAGATGTAGATAAAGTCAACAAAATGTGTTTAATATTTTAACTGGAAGCTGTTGCTGCATGCAGTTTTGGCTTCCAGTCAAATTGGTTTCAAAATATCCAGCATGATGTTGCTTACATTGTAAAGCATTTATCTGTAGCGCTGAATGTTTATAGTTCCATCCACTACTTTCCTGAACATGACATACAGCGTTATTTAACCTTGTCACATGTTTAATGATCACGATTGGTCAACAGAACGGACTACTAAAATGACTGGCTCGGTTATTGTGTATGCATATCTTGTAGTAAAACTTGTTTTTACAAATTATCGCCCTTTAAAAAGCTAAATTTTGTGGGTATTTACGGCACCCTTTAACACTCAAGCTGACCAAAATGACTTATACTCGAGCCAGTCATTATAGTGGGTAATTTTCAAAAATAGCCTTAACTTGACCTGCAAATGGATTGAACAAAAGCATAGGCATAACTGGAACGGCCTTATCATGGGTAAGGTCCTACCTCACAGACAGACACCAAGCTGTGACTATCTCCAACTCCTCCAGCGCTAGTGTCCTGTTAGAGTACGGTGTACCGCAAGGCTCAGTTCTCGGTCCAAAGTTTTTCACTGTGTAGTCGGCACCTATTGTAAACATTGCGAAACAACATAATCTCCAGATCCACATGTATGCGGATGATACACAGCTTTACCTGACATTCCAACCCAACGTGCATACAATCAAGACCATGGCTCTTGAACAAGTACGGAATTGTGTTGCAGACATTAGTCAGTGGATGACATTTAACAAGCTTAAACTAAACCCAGACAAAACCGAGTTCCTCGTGATATCGACAAAACATCAACATAGTAAGGTTCATACTACCGAAGTCCAACTAGTAAACAGTCTGATTACGGCAAATCCATTGGCCAGAAATTTAGGTGTTATATTTGATCAGTTTATGGATATGGATGCGCAGGTAACATCTATTTGCAAAGCGGCATATAACCATCTAAGAAACATTAATTCAATAAGAACTGTTTTAACACATCAAACAACAGAAACGCTTATCCATGCATTTATAACATCACGTCTGGATAATGGTAACTGCCTACTATATGGTATAACGGCAAAGTCACTGAACAAGTTACAACAGGTTCAAAATTCTGCAGCCCGTGTCCTGATGAAGATCAAGAAACGTGATCACATAACCCCTGTATTGAAACACCTCCACTGGCTACCTGTCCGTCAACGAATTGACTTCAAACTTATCCTCCTAACATGGAAATGCATGCACGATGAAGCTCCAGAATACATGAAGGATCTCATTATGGCCCACCATCCGCACCGTGCTCTTCGCTCTACAGATCAACACCTGCTAAACATTCCACGATCCAATTTGAAGTCATGTGGAGACAGAGCTTTCAGCATCGCCGCGCCAAAACTTTGGAATACCCTACCACTGGATATTAAAACGATAAGCTCTAGGGAGAAATTTAAAGAAAGACTAAAAACACATATGTACCGAACCGCCTTTGAAAATTAGTCAAATTGATAAATGGCGCTATACAAATGCTGTATTATTATTATTATTATTATTATTATTATTATTATTATTATTATTATTTACTATGAGATCTCAATTTTATTGACCAAATTTGAGGGACTTAAGATTTAATGTTTCACTCCATTTTAACCCTCGAATTTGTTCAAGAAAATTTAAATTTTCTCATAGAAAATTTCCATTTGCGGACCACGAAGACTATTTTTGAAAATTTGCCACTGGAATAACTGGCTCGGTTATCGAGCCAGTCATTCCAGTGGTAAATTTTCAAAAATAGTCTTGTGTTGGTCGGCAAATGCACATTTCACAAAACCACTGCAGAATCCACTTTTGGATGATATGAGTCTTAAAGTGTTAATAAAACTAAGCATGAAAGAATAATAAAGATCGATACATTGTTAATCCAATTAATATCTATGTATAATTGCAATACAAGAGTGTGTTTCCCAGTAAATCCCAGTAAAATATGCGCAGATTGTTTTGCCTAGATTTTGAGACCTAGTGAGCTATTTAAAAATAGACTGAACCAGTTTATTTTAAGCGCATTTTGAAGTTTAACGTAAAATATAAATAATTAAATATTCAATGTTTTGATTTCTAGGCAGAGCAGGTAAATGGCACTCTAGTGTGTGGTTATATGCACATGTTGTCATATGATTACTTGCTTTTTGTGCTGGATTCAGTGGTTAAATTTTGGAAATGTTTTTTTTTATGGAAAGGTGGTGAATTATAACAATGCCTTTGCCACAAGCAGTTGCTGTTTTAGAGAGCAACAGCTTTTTGAAAAGACATTTTCAAGATGAAAGTATTGAGTCTGTTACCGTGGGAGGAATAGCAAAGGCTGTGTTCAGCAACACATGCGAATTAACCCTTTAATTTTGGTATATTTGTAAAAAATATTTTCTTATTGAATGTCCATTTACAGGCCGAGAGAATACAATTTTTTTAAATTTATTACTGGAATGACTGGCTCAGATATCGAGTCAGTCTTTCTAGTGGTAAATTTTCAAAAATTGTGTTCTCGGCCTGTAAATTATGGACATTCCACAAGACCATAGCAGCGGTCGGTTTTGGCCGGTATGCCCATTGAATTGTAAATCCAGCCAAAATCTACATCTCCACAGTGACCGTATGCAATGACCATTTGTATGAGAAGTGAACGCTATTTTGTAATTTTACCACTGGAATAACTGGCTTGATGATCGAGCCAGTCATTTCAGTGGTAAATTTTTGAAAAGTCTGTGGCTCGCATTAACATTTACCGAGGGAAAATGTTTGATTTTCTTGACAAATCCGAACGATTAATGAGTTAAATTAGGTTAAGACGTGGTTACCAGATATCATTAAATTTATTCATCTTCATTCAGTGTATACCTTGTTACTGAATTCTAGTCAAACATAGTTCAGCGTTTCAATTATGACTGCACGTTTAGCGTACATCAAATGTTATCTATGCCAACGTCATTGTGGTAGATTAATTTTGAAGAATTGCCAATTCACTGTCTGTCCATAATCTAATTGTTTTACCAGTGCAAGAACATTATACTAGTCATTAAATATTATGTTGACAGATCAATTAAAAAAACCAAATTGACGCCCATTCTAGACACTTAAGCAGGTTATTTCAGATCATAGGGTCGATGAATATTTACACGTAGCCATGAGCAAGAAGGAATGTCAGATCAGCGGCTAAATTATAGGATATTTGGAACCTGTCTTAAATGTCAATTTGAAGGCAATTACTCTGTCTTGTGTCAGCTTGTCGTTATAATGGTGAAACTGGCTAAGACGGCCTCTGCAATAGTCTTGAGGACTGTCTATTTGCAGGCTAACAGAAGGCTATTTTTGGAAATTTACAACAGGAATGACTGGCTCAGTTACTCAGCCAGTTTATCCGAGCCAGTCATTCCAGTGGTAAATTATCAAAAAGTCTTCCCTTGACTTGCCAATGGACACTGACGTAGCAAAAATTTCGATTATCTCTAGACCATTAACCAGTTAATCTTTAAGCCAGCCAAAAAAACACTTCTTAAAAATATGTTTCATAATTCCAGTGGTAGATTTACAAAAAACAGTTCTCTTTGACCACATTGACTGGGTACAAAATTTCATTACAAACTCTAAACAATTAATGGGTTAATTTGTGAAAGTAGCATTTTGACACAAGAATGGTTAAGAGAAGACAATTTTTGAAAATTTATGACTCGAATATCTTTGGGTACTAAAGTTTTTAAAATAGACTTCTCTTGGTCTGCTAATGGATATTGCTCAAGTTCAGATTATTGGATGCCGGGATCGTGAAAAGGGCGTACCCCGAAACTAGCATGTTGCATTTGTCTCACTAAAACTAACATGGAAATATACCATAAGTTACCACCCGATAATGAATGAATTCTGTGTTACCTATGCCCCACCAGTCTCTTGTCTGCGAGAGGAGTGATCTAACCCTGAACTTCCTGAATCTCTGTTAAGATGTTGGATATTTTGAAACTAATTTGACTCACAGCAACAGCGCCCAGTCAAATTAGTTTTAAAATATTCGACAGAATGTTTATTAAATATTAAGGACATACAATTCGTACTACTTGACAGACTATTAAGCGTTTATGATAAACGTAATTCCGTCATTCATAACGTATGTTGATTATGACTGCCTACATGTGATGTAGTTGTTTATGACATCATATGGTTGATCGATAAACTTGATCCATCTATTGGTCATGATATAGCAGCTTCCTGCATTCAGATGCGATGATAAGTCAAAAATAAAAAATATTTTTGTTTTCTGTAAACCTCACGGGTCAAATTTTTCTTTTTTTCACCCGGCCGGGAATAAAATAATTTTTTTTTTCTACCCTGCATAAATGTTAAAACATGCATACATTTGTAAAACTATACAAATTACGATGTTTTTAATGCCGATATGAATCAATGTGAAAGCCCTTTTGCTAATTGTGTCATGAAAAACATGACAAATTTGGCAATTACAACCAAAAAAATTATAAATTTCCTCCCTCCCTACTGAATTCTTTTTTCCACACCCGGTTTGCAGGGGACAAAATCTTTTTTAGATGTGCTGCATTCATCTGTCTGTTTCTGTCATCAACACTTGCCCTCCTGGACCCATTCCTGTGGTTCTCTACACATCTTATCCCATCATTGACATCCTCTCATGTGTTTGTGAAGTGTATATTGCTTAAGAGATGTTAGATAGCCACAGGGCGTATCTTGTTAAACTTGTATCACTTAAACTGGCCGAAAATGGCTTTAGCAGTCATCTTCATAAATGTCTATTTGCAGACCAAGAGAAGTCAATTTTTGAAAATGTATCAGTGGGATAACTGGCACGATTACAAAACCAGTAATTGTAGTGATAAATTAAAGAAAATAATCGTGTCTTCGCCTGCAAATGGACATGAGTGAACATCACACTCGATAATCATTAACCCTTTGAACCCTGACTTCCCAGAATGTCAATTTTAAAACAATGATGCAGGTAAGCTGCGGAGTATTTTGAAACTAAACTGATTAATATCATATTTATAAAACCCTCAAGAAGTTTGTTGTCTTAGCCTTTCGGGTCCAAATGTTAACCCTTTAATGACTAAATTTCTTCGAAAAATTTAAATATTTACTTATGAATGTCCATTTTCATCCCATGAGAAGACTATTTTTGAAAACTTACCACTTTAATGACTGGCTCATGGCTCAGTTACCGAGCCAGTCATTTCAGTTGTAAAATTTCAAAGATAGTCTTCTTTTGGCCTGCAAATGGGCGTTACTGAAAACCACCACAGAGGCCGGTTTTGGCCGGTTTCGTCACGAAAAGGTTAAATCTGTCTCGATGATGCCATGTACATGTCTTAGATCAGATGTAATTACTCACTGACTGTAGTGACTGACTGACAGTTCGTTCACTACTCACTACTCACTAATCACTAAACTGGACGGTAGTAACGGTTTCTCAGCAGTAAAAGCTTGAAGAAATTATAGACACGCTGCAGTAGACATGAATATGCATGATCATTATCAAAGATAGATACAGAGAAATTAAGGATGACAAATGCCAAGCCATCCTACAAGAATACATGCATCAGTTTGCTTCCTGGCCTGAGAGATGGTAGATGTCATTCAATGTGAAGCAATTTCAATTGCTCTCAATCGCACGGAAGTAAAATAAGAGGAGACATGAGTTCACCATGGATGGGAATCCTATTACGGTAGCATCAATTGGCCCATATCTAGGCGTTAACACTAGGTCCACCTTTAGCTGGAATGTCCATTGCGCCTCAGTTTTAGATGGAACTAATACAACCATATGTGTTGTACAGTCAGCTCTTAGTCTATGCCAGCAGTCTGTCAAAGAATGTGCATATGAATCTCTAGTTCATTCCCGGGTTAGAATATACTGCAGTAGCGTGGAATCCCTATACTGACCAAAATGTTAACTGCCATGCGGTTAGATTCATATCTGATGATTAATGTGGTACTACCAGCGTGATAGGCCAGGTGCACAACCAAGGATGGTTAGATTTCTGTAGACTAGTCATTCAAACAATCTTCTTCCACAAAATCCTTGTGGGACTTGTTAACCCTTTACTGGTCATACCGGCCAAAACCGGCCTCTGTTATATGGTCTTGTGGAATGTTCCTTTAGTGACCAAGAGTTTAGAATTTTTGAAAATTTACCACTGGGATGACTGGCTCGATAACCGAGCCAGTCATTCCAGTGATAAACTTTCTAAAATTGTATTCTCTTGGCCTGTGATTGGACAATCAATAGGCAGATATTTAAATTTTCTTGAGAAAATTTGACCATTAAAGGGTTTGTTTCATTTCCTGCCTCTGTCCGACTATCTCGTACAATATCTGTGAACCCAGCCCATGATCTAAACTACAACACATTCAATCTAAAAATAATTTTTCTCTTATTCCACAGTAATACATGCTTCTAGGCTTGTGCGATTATGTTATTAAATGGAAACTCGCGATTATGTTTTAAATCATGAATTTATATGATTAAAAATTAAATAATCAAATAATCGTGAATATTTTCTATTGAATAAGATATTTCAAAACCTAACTTTCAAAAAAGACATCTTGCTTGCTGAATGTATGTCCATTTGCAGGGCAAGAGAAGACTATTTTTGAAAATCTCCTGCTGGAATTCCAATGATACATTTTCAAAAATAGTCTTCTCTTGCCTTGCAAATGGACTTTTCTAAACACCATTGCAATTTACGTCATTGACATTCTTTTGTTGTTATGTCTTGGCAATTTGTCTCCAAGCTGATTAATCGGGTAATCACGATTATTTTTTAAGAATCGATCACGATCGCTCAACGCAATATTCGCGCAAGCCTACATGCTTCAGACTTCAAACATTTTCAGACTGCGGCACCACCAGTTATGCTTGAGCCGAGGCCAATATGTTCATGACTAAAACACTAAACGTTATAAATTATGCACTTAACATCAGGATGATGATGTCACCATATCCGTGCCCCATTGTAGTTCAGATTCAATTCAGCTACCGTACTTGGAATGGACTTTTCCAATTTTAGTTATGCCCCACCCATCTTTAGCTAAGCTCCACCCACACTTCGCCGTGTTGGGATTGATTGATCCCGGAGTGCCATGACTCAATTTTGTGAAAACTACAGTTAAGGTGTTTAATATTTTGTAACTAATTTGGCTGGGTGTTGCACACAGTCAAATTAGTTTCAAAATATTCAACAGGATATTTATTAAATAGTAAAGACATAGAATTCGTACAACAACGCATAGTCCGTCTTCAAATATGCATTCATGATGTCATTCATTGTGATGGGATAGAGTGGAAATGTCTATTACTGAGCACAAAACAGCCCAGTTTTTGTTTCTCTTGACACATATCACTATATCTACAAGATTCTACATCTAGTGATATGCTGAAATCTCTACATGTAAATAGAGGCATAATTTGACAGTTACTGCGATGGTGCATGTTTCACAGTTTTATTTTCACTGACATGAAAGTACTTTAATTACATTAATTTTGAAAATTCTTACTAGCCTATCAGACTAGTGAGATCACTGATTGACAGTGAATCTACTAGTCCTGCGGAGAGTTTACTAGCCTCAGGCTGGCGGACTACCGCTAATTTCGGGCCCTAGCAGTAACAGACTCAAATTGAATGACTGTATCAGAGACTACTGTGAACAAGAGATGTGAATTTCTGGACTGTTGATATTTACGCAATGTCGACTCGTGATGTGTTGACACCATATTTTAAACTTGTATGTTCTTCAACATTTTTATATTTTTGCATACTCCCAATTATCCCCATGGTGTATATCTAATATCTTCCTTAGAAGAAAATGATCTACTCCTTAAAGATTGCGGTTTTTGCTTTGAGTGTCATAAAATCAACAACTTACATGAATAAGATTTAGAGAATGCTATTTCAGGGAGGGTTTTATCTCTGTTTTTCTACTGTAAAGTGTGTGTGGTTTTGCTGAGATGGTACTCGCTTAAGTGCTGTGTAAATACGATTAAGACAACAGATGTGAATAGTCTCCACACACTTTTTGTGTTTGGTTAATAAATATATACAACATTTATATAACAACCTGATAATAATTTGCCTTAAAACCAGCTTTTGCGTCTTAACTGCATACTTTGACACGTATGTCCAAATATTATTCAGATTTATTAACTGCATGTTATGCTGAACCAGTTGCAGATTTGATGACGTCACCTAAGCTGATGACGTAACTCAAAACACTACTTGTACGTACTGTTAGTATACAATCGATTTTGCAATCTCTTTCGCTTCGGGTAAGGCTTGTATGTAAGGTTGCTGCGACAACCAACCTTACCAGTCACGAAAGAACAGGATACTAGCTCGCCTCGTTGGTAGATGTAGATGTAAACAACGATATTTGTTTTACGTATCCGGGCCTGATCTGACTATTCTATTCTGAAGATGATGGTAAGCTACGGTGGTCTTCCGTAATTATCAGAGTAACTTTATTAATAACACGAACTCTTGCCTTGTAGTAAAATCACAAGGTGATGATTTTATTCTCTAACTCTACTATGTAATATACGTTATATCAGAAAGGTGGTTTCTGCTACCACAAAATACGATAATTAAAATTTACTTATAATTTGACTAAATTATCCGACTTAGTTGACTTACGAATTTATACTCCCTAACTTGGCTAACATTACTCCCAGATTCGGCTGGTATGATATGCTATTCAACCAACTTTTGCTTACTTAAAATAAACGTTCAGCAAGAACTTGTACGAGGTACGAGGCGGACCGGACTTCTTACAAGTTTGACTATATTTGATTACTTTACTTAAAATTAACGTTTCCTAATTCTAACACTATTTCAATGCACACCAACGACGGGACTCTCAATCTAACTTATTCAGCTCTCGATTTCGACCGGACCCTGATTAAAAGTTAAAGTCCATTTCTTATACTTTTCTGGAGTTCCCTACCATGTTCGTTCTGGTTCTTCTTTCCAGAGTTTGACTCGATTCCCATTGATTGTGACGTCATCCTGACTAATCAAATCACGATTTTCTCTCTTATGAATAGAACACCGAACAAGTTAAGTGATGGAATCCTATCCGATACCTCCCTAAATTTGATACTGATGTATGAGTATTTTCGACATTTTTCGTCTGGTTTTCTAATCTTCTTGGCGCCAGACGCTTCCATGTCCATGTCCAGCCCCTTGCTTATTAGGCCTGCGCCTGTATTTTGCAAGGGTGTCACGAAATAGGTATCAAGTGGCCTATCCACTTCACCCCGTATCTGGTGTCGTGGGTGTCGCCTCTATACAATTATAGAAATTCGGTAAGTCGGTCGTCGCCACGTTTAGTATGTCATCCTATGATTCATTCAATCCGTGCTACATACATACTTTCTGTCCGTAGCCCCTACCGACGCTCTTGCTTGAATATTTAGAAAACTATTGGTCGTAACTTCTGCTGAATATGATAAAAGGTTATGCCGTGTCTGCGGCAACAACTTTCATCTTTCAACCACCGTTATATTCCATCAGCTCGCTGCTCTAAGTCTTATTCTATTCTATTCCAATTTTACTTACTGTATTAATTATGTTTTCAAGTTAGTTTCGCACATCGACTTGAGCACGCACTAGATCGCGCTATTACATTTATTACATTTTTCGTTCATCGTGTTATCCGTTCCTTACTCGCCTGGTATTCAAATATGGTAATTCTGGGGTCTTAGACTGCAAATGTAAGATGTCCCCGGGGTCATGACTCCCCAGAAGACGATCCCATATCTACATACGCCCCTTAACCAAAGTTAATTGACTATCTCTCTTAAGGCCTTAAAGAGAGTGTCAATTAACTCGTTGTGGACTATCAACAACCCAAACCTATACCAGCAGCCTGGACGGATACCACCTGATATTCATCCAATTAGTCAAGATAATAAAACAGGTCGATATATTATACACCAATACTTGTCCGAGTAGCGGAATGCTCGGAAATACAGTTAGTAGTATTTGTTAGTGTATGGTTGATAATTATACAAACATACATGTCCGGGTAGCTAACCGCCCCCGGAAACACATTAATGGCATCATTAAACCGTGGACGTAACCCGTCTCACGCGTAACTTAACAATAAAAGCGGGCAATCGGTACAGTTCAAAACCAGTGAATATACATACTACATAATGTATTAATATAAACTGCCGTTACAGCCATCAGTGACAATATGGTCCGCAGCGACACACTTTTCGCGTGTCGTAACGATTCGTCGTCACGCGACACAACATTATAGTTCCAAACCTTAATCCTACAGTGCAAATACCATTACAGATCATGTGAATTTTTCCTAATAATAAAACAGTACATAGTACGGTATCATGATAAAGTTCGCGCCACAATTATTAATATTCACCAATTATTGTTCCAGTAGAAACATATAAAGTTAGTGCCAAAATGTCATGGTGATACCTCCAAGCGGTTTATGCTCACGTTAGGATCCACCACGTCATACATCTCCATCTCTATCCAGTCGGCAGCCGTCGGGTCGATCTCAGTCCCGGCGTTAGCGTTAGGCGCGTTAGGCGACGACCCGGTTGCCATCAGCAGCGGCTCCCGTAGAGCTGCAGGTCTCGGGGGCTGCTGGGCCTGAATAGTCGGTGTACACATTCGAATTGCAGTATGCGGTTCACTACTATGGGCCGCACGTGGCTTGCGTTTATGGGCCGCACGTGGCTTGCATTTAAGCGCATTCCACATGCGTGATAACACGCCACATTTATATAATATAAGCACAATTACTAGCACAACTACGAAGGAGCCAGTTGAATATGATATGAAAGAATGTACCCCAATGCCATCGACCATCACCGGGTCGATCATGGATAATGGTGCTAGCGGTACGTACTTAGATTTTTGTAAATGGTCCCATGGTTGTAGTTTTAAATGGTCCACTATCATGGATTGATTTAGAACGCCAGACACATCCAAATGGGGCATTTCAATGGCTAGGCCTATTCGAGTGTACGTCCGACTATAAGACGCAACAGGCTCGAATTGCCAGCCTTTCCCGCTATAACCACATTCAGCAGACATTAATGCATATACCCCATTACCCACCACACAACGGTCGGTCAATCGTCCGTCACAGTGTATATCCATTGTTTCCCCGAACGTTTGCAACACAACGCCTATCTGCTTACCGGCAAACAATTTGCTAGAAGTTTCATTCGATCTGGAGAGCTGAATATTACAAGCACGGTCGGTCGTATTAGTTAACAGGCTTACAATGCATGGAACGTGGGTCTTGTCGACCCGTAGTGGACCATGGCACACCCGGGGCTCCTCCCCACGACACTCGGATGGCGTGAAGTACCACCCAGTTTTGGTGTCAAGACCGATGCTGGTCCGCGCTATCCGTACTTGCATGTAGTATCCCCGAGCACTTAACGGTTCCGGCCACGCATGCAACCCGTATTCGATATATTCGCCCCCGTCAATTAGCGGTAACGTTGCTACGTAATGGAGCCGTGAGTCGTCTTTCCATAACGGATACACGACCACGTTGCGGTAGTACCACTGATATGGATGTATCAGTCGATTCCCCACACTAACTTGTTTGGCCACTGAACTTAGGTCAGCAGAACTGAATAATTCTTCCGTCAGCCTACCTAATTCTAGGGACGCCGTTCGTCTATGAAACTGCGCCGCTGCCCTCTGGTAACTATATACTACACTTTCGGCGGAATCAATAACGTGTCCCAGTCGCACTAATGCGTACAAGTCGGTCTGTCGGGCGGCGTACACCTCAAACATATCGCTCACATTTTTAGTTAATTCTACTAGGCCAGCGGTAATTTCATTGATACGGTCAACGTTGGTGTTGATCCCTACGAATGCCAGTTTCACATGGGACGCCAGTTCGTTGGAAAAATGTACCAGACGATTCATGTCCCTCATAGCAATTTTGACTATCTTTTTAATCGCATTTATATCACCCGAGGTAGCGGTACCAAATAGGGACGAGGCTATGTCCCCGACAAAGTTGAATAAGCCACGTTTGTGTCGTATATTGTCCCTACTCACCATATTTTGTCGTGTCTTAGCAGCGATCTTCCTAATATTGCTAACACGATGTTGCAAACCGAAAGTGTCTCGAAAGCTTAATGATGTCTTTCGGCCGACGTCCGCAATAAGAACACGGAATTGTGCTAACCGTTCCATAAATCCGGCGGGCAAATGTGGGTGGTCGATAGACACCACTACGGTCCATTCAGCCCGGATAATGGATATATCTTCCGGTTTAGTTATCATTACTCCGTTCGGTAACTTATGCACACTAGACGTCTTACACAATCCGTTTATTAAACATACCATGGCTACCATCACACTTAATCGTAAAATATACATGATTCCACGCCCTGGGATGCCTACCGGTACAAAGCTAAAACTCACAATTTAAACGAATAACTTTTTGTACGATTTTAGTTTTTAATTGTTACTATATTTTACGCACTAGCTATTTGCGATGTTAAGTATAGCGATACAATACACCTAATGGCGGTTGTGCCGCCGAATAACGGCATTTATACGACTGATGAAATCAGCGTATAGCGCGTCATCGTAAAGGGCGGGGTCTATCACGCCAATTCGGAGTCGCTTGTTACCGGATTCGTTATCCCGCCCATACCTTTGCTTTCGCTTCAAGTCTAACCTGAGTTGCTTGCTGTCAGAATCGTCATCTGGTATATGTCTGCGCTTGCGCAGCATATAAGGATGCGATGGAAGCATTTCCATTGGTTCAGAGGGTAGCTCTGGTGCCGCCTCTGGAGCGTCAATCACTATGGGCTTAGGAGTTTTGATGACGTCACTTGGTGACTCATGGTTTCGACTGCGATTCGTACTGGGTTGCACCCTTTTCCGGTCAACCCTCTTACCCCCTGTACGCACCTCTGGCTCCATATTCGAAGCTGGCCGCTTCTTACGAACCTGGGGTGTCGTATCTGCGTCGGTGACCATAGGTTCTGGCTCGGGCAACATCACCCTGGGGTGATGGCTAGCTTTCGTCCCCTTTGTAGGGTTACGAATGGGGCGTGGTCGCACCCCGTCCCAGCACATTTCCGAGTCGACTACGCGCAGCTTACATATATTAACTACACGCACCTTACCAGACCTCTGATGGCGGACGTGCGCCACAGGTCCGTTGATTTTAAAGATCTCATACTCGGGGTCACTGCGAGAGGTCAACTTCATCCTCTCCTCAGCTTTTACGACCACCGAGTCCCCCACTTTAAACTCACCAGCGTTCGCACGCTTATTAATTTGTTCCCTGTGAACCTCTCGAGATCTAGCTGTTCCCTCCCGAGCACGTAGCAAGGCGTTGTTGAGATACGTTAGTCTCTCACCAAGGTCTTGCGACGCATCGATTGGAACGGCCATTGGTAATCTCGCCCGTCGCCCATACGTCAAATAAAATGGCGTATATCCGGTCGTCGCATGACGAGTACTGCGGTACGCTGTCAAAGCTGCTCCCAACTCGTCTTCCCACGCCCGCGAGGCGTTGTTCACCCCTTTCTGGATCAACTCCTTAAGAGTGCGGTTGAACCTCTCGGTACGTCCATTGGTCTGCGGATGGTATGGGCTAGACCGCCTATGGTCGATACCGTGTTCCTTAAACCGCTCCTCCAGAGAATTGGAACAAAATTCTTTACCCTGATCGGTTATTACAATCTCAGGGACGCCATGACGCGCGACATACTCGTTGAAGAACTTTTCTTCCACATTTTGAGATGTCTTCGCTGCAATTGGATATGCTTCTGCCCACGCAGAACAGTGATCAATCACAGTCATGATATATATGTTACCCTTATTTGATTCTAATAATGGACCGATCAAATCCATTCCAATTATCTGACCCGGATAATTGGCCATGGGCATTTCACTATACCTAGGTCGGGTAGTGACGGGTCGGTTGACCTGGCACTTCGTACATGTTTCAAGTATACGGATTACGTCTTTTCTTAAAGACGTCCACACAAAAGAATCTCTTACCATACCGATGGTCTTCTGCAGACCTTGGTGACCAGCTCGTTCATGAGCCATCCGGAGCACTCTCTCACGGAACAGGGTAGGTAAGACAATTCTGGGGTACTCAGCGTCCAACGTTGAAGGCGTAATTAAAGAATACAAAATGCCATTCTTGACCATATACTCCTCCGGGGTGTTTTTGAACAACTCCGGGTATTCCTTGGTCTGCTCGGCACACAATTCGACATATGGTATGTCGAATGCCTCTAGAGGGACGTGGGGTAATACCCCCTCATCGACATCTGGTATCACAAAGTCGCCTGTATCTAACGTTGCGACTTCCACCGGTCGACGTAACCTGGACAACATGTCCGCTCGAATATTCTTCGAGCCTTGGATGTATTCAATCTTACATCCGTACTCGGCAATCAGTACCGCCCAGCGCTGCACTTTCGTGTTTTTAACTTCGCCCACAAACAAACTCTTTAGGGGTTTGTGGTCGGTATACACGGTAAACTGCGCGCCAAATAGATAAGGTCTAAGCTTCTTTAGCGCATATATTACCGCATAAGCTTCCTTTTCTATCACAGGCCAATTCAACTGACTGTCCTTAAGAGTAGAGCTAACATACTGAATCACCCGCTCAATACCCTTGTCATCTACCTGTACCAGTATCGCACCTATCGCATAGCTAGACGCATCAGTATACAATCTATACGGAGCATTCAAATTCGGATATGTGAGAACCGTCTCACTACACAGCAAGTTTTGCAATTTCTTAAACGCTTGCTGTTCCTCCTGACCCCACTCAAAACGTTTATATTTCTTAGTCAATTCTATCAAAGGCTTAGCAATTTCCGCATAGCCCTGCACACAAGAGCGGTAATAACCTGTAGCTCCAAGGAAACTTCTCACCTCACCCACATCGCGTGGTGGTGACATTTCTCTTATGACCTTGACCTTCTGGACCTGAGGAGCCACTCCCTGTGCTGAAACACGATATCCTAACAAATCAACCGATGGTTGGGCGAAATCGCATTTCGATTTTTTAACCTGTAAATTGTATTCTCGAATTCTACGCATAACCTTACGCAAATGCTGTGCATGCTCAGCCGGATTTCTCGAATATATGACTATATCGTCGACGAAAACATGCAGATATTTTCCCACGAATTCTCGGAAAATATCGTTCATCGCCCTCTGAAATACGGCACCTGAGTTCGCAAAACCGAACGGCATCCGAACAAAGTCGAACAAGCCTTCACTACAAACGAACGCTGTTTTCTCTATGTCTTGGCTGTCCATTGGTATCTGCCAATAGCCAGACTTCAAGTCCATAGTCGAAAATATCGTTGCGCCGTACATCGAATCAAAAATATCGGCTATGTTTGGCAGTGGATAACTATCCTTCTTGCACACAGAATTCAACTTTCTGTAGTCGACACAAAATCTAGTCCCCCCGTCCTTTTTAGGGACCAACGTAATGGGCGACGCCCATGGCGATGACGACGGCCTTATGACGCCCGCGGCCAGCATTTCAGCCACTTGATTCTTGACTATATACTGCTTGGCCAATGGTAGACGGTAGGCTTTTTGCCTTATAGGATAAGCGTCTCCTGTTGGTACCGTACACCTCACTTTGGGGACCAGTCCTAACGTGTTTGGACGAGCCGTATCAAAAATATCTGCAAAGTCCACCATGACTTTGTCGATATCTTTATATCCGGTCGTTTCCTTACAGCTTGCATAGACATAATTTGTCTGCTCTCTATGCGGATATTCAAAGGGATATACCTGGCCAAACCATACTACAATTTTGGCCCGATAGTCAATCTTTGCATTTCCCAGGTGCAAAGCATCCGCTCCAAGTAAACATTCATGCCTCATTCTGCCCACAATCGTACTGGGGATGGGTCGGGCGTTCTTGAATTTTACTTGTGTTTCCCCCAGCAACTTTATCGGGGAACCATTTACAGCTAAGAGCGTTTTTGCTCTTTTCAATGGCCTAGCATTCAGCATGCTACGCCATATATCCTTACGGATCAAGGATGTGCTAGCACCAGTATCCACTAAGGCATGCAGGTACTTACCCTGATCCGATGGACCGTCTTTATCCATTTTTAGACGGATTAAGAACCGCTCGGTCGGTGATCTCACCAACGGCTCTCTCCGTCGTCGTTTCCCGGGCTCCTTCGTCCACTAACTATTTCGGCGTAGCTGTTCCGGCGGGAGGATGAACTGTATCCGACACCGTATGAACGACGGCCCATTTCATCCGTCCCCTCCCCAGTCAACACAAAGCCATCGCGATCTGTGTAGTCGTCACGGTTGCATCTAGCATTGTTCAGATCCATTCGAATATTACGTGAACAGTCGCTGGGTGTCGTGCGTCGTCGATGATCGTTCACCTCGTCGATCTCCATTTCGTCAGTGCGGGGACGCTTGATCGCCCCGCGGTTAGCCGGACCCTTTTGTTGCGTCCCGGCAGGACCATTCTGCAGCGGACAGTCTCTTATGTAGTGGCCGTCTTTACCACACCTAAAACATTTTATTGTTACGGCAGGAGTCGCCTGCCGGCTCATATACGTCCTAAAACAATTCTGGGCTGTATGTCCTTCCCGGCCACATGTAAAACACGTCATGGGTGGTCGTTGCGGTCGGGGTTGTGGTCGCGGTTGTGGTCTCCGTGTGGTTAGTTGCACCGCCTGACGGCAGTCACTCTTATAATGGCCGACCCGGCCACAATTGTAGCAGGTAATGTGTTGCAATTCTCGTCCCGCTCTGACTGGTCGGGGCGAGGGTGGGGTACGTGGTTTTGCTAGCGGTGGGGTTCTCTTCTCGGGCTTGGCGGCCCTAGTCGCCGTCTGCCGCTCTAGCTGTAGGTCGCTCACCAACCCACACAATTGCTCAACCATTCTATTCTGTTGAACAATTTGTTTCTTTAACGTATTGACTACGTTCCATATCTCCTTTTCCTCCCCTGGACCCACTACGTTCACCTCCATGCCCTCTTCCTGTCTTTCACTGATTTTCATGGCCTGGAGCAGGTCGTCACAGGTGGCCTCTTCCTCCGCGATTTCAATAGCGCGGGCCAGGGTGGTGGCCTTCTTGCGGACAATCCTCTTGCTGAGACGGAGATCAGATAGACCCCTGAGGTAAATCCCCAAGATGGTCCTCCTGTTGTCAACGTTCTCGACAGGGTAAGCCCGGGTACTCAGTTCCCGATAACGTCGGTTAAATGTAACGACGGTTTCGTTCCGCCTTTGCCGTGTACCCTCCAGATCATACTTGATCCGTTCTCCTTCATTCGCTGATATGAAGTTCAGTGTGATGTATTCGTGAAATTCTCCGAAAGTAATATTCTCCCTGACCTTTCCCACGAGAAACCCATCTATGGCTCTGGATAATTGCCCTCGTGCCGCTCGCGTGACGATGTAGGCTGGTATGCCATCTAGCCGCCCTTCATTGGCGACCCATGCTCGTCTGGTTTCGTCGAGGAAGGTTCTCACCTCCTCCGGCACTACTCCGTCGCAGGGTTGTATTCGGTAGATTGTGTCCCGGATCTCCTTCCGGTACACCCGCTCATTTTCTCGGCGGTCGCTGCTTTCGACGATCGCCCCGGCCATCGCCCTCCCCATGGTCTGCATGGCCGCCACGGTCTCAGGACGTAGCTCTACTCGTCGGTCGATGCCAGGCAGGGTCACGCTAGGGGGTTCTTGTGGGTTTTCCATTTCGCTAGTGATATTCTAGTGTAACGGTAATCTTCGTTAGTCTTGGTTGCTCAGGGCAGTCTATTTCTGTCGTTATTTTAATTATGGTGCTGTCGCTATACTCTCTATGTTGGCTGACCCTCGTTGTCTCTGTTAACTGGGCCCTCTCTATAAAAACTTTCACCCGGTCAGCGAGGTCTCTTAATACTACGTTGGCGGGTCGTTCGCTTGGTGCTTGGGCCATACAACTTTTACTCACTGTGTTTAGTTACTCTGGAATCCTGGCAGTCGCTAGCCACTGCAGATTTGATGACGTCACCTAAGCTGATGACGTAACTCAAAACACTACTTGTACGTACTGTTAGTATACAATCGATTTTGCAATCTCTTTCGCTTCGGGTAAGGCTTGTATGTAAGGTTGCTGCGACAACCAACCTTACCAGTCACGAAAGAACAGGATACTAGCTCGCCTCGTTGGTAGATGTAGATGTAAACAACGATATTTGTTTTACGTATCCGGGCCTGATCTGACTATTCTATTCTGAAGATGATGGTAAGCTACGGTGGTCTTCCGTAATTATCAGAGTAACTTTATTAATAACACGAACTCTTGCCTTGTAGTAAAATCACAAGGTGATGATTTTATTCTCTAACTCTACTATGTAATATACGTTATATCAGAAAGGTGGTTTCTGCTACCACAAAATACGATAATTAAAATTTACTTATAATTTGACTAAATTATCCGACTTAGTTGACTTACGAATTTATACTCCCTAACTTGGCTAACATTACTCCCAGATTCGGCTGGTATGATATGCTATTCAACCAACTTTTGCTTACTTAAAATAAACGTTCAGCAAGAACTTGTACGAGGTACGAGGCGGACCGGACTTCTTACAAGTTTGACTATATTTGATTACTTTACTTAAAATTAACGTTTCCTAATTCTAACACTATTTCAATGCACACCAACGACGGGACTCTCAATCTAACTTATTCAGCTCTCGATTTCGACCGGACCCTGATTAAAAGTTAAAGTCCATTTCTTATACTTTTCTGGAGTTCCCTACCATGTTCGTTCTGGTTCTTCTTTCCAGAGTTTGACTCGATTCCCATTGATTGTGACGTCATCCTGACTAATCAAATCACGATTTTCTCTCTTATGAATAGAACACCGAACAAGTTAAGTGATGGAATCCTATCCGATACCTCCCTAAATTTGATACTGATGTATGAGTATTTTCGACATTTTTCGTCTGGTTTTCTAATCTTCTTGGCGCCAGACGCTTCCATGTCCATGTCCAGCCCCTTGCTTATTAGGCCTGCGCCTGTATTTTGCAAGGGTGTCACGAAATAGGTATCAAGTGGCCTATCCACTTCACCCCGTATCTGGTGTCGTGGGTGTCGCCTCTATACAATTATAGAAATTCGGTAAGTCGGTCGTCGCCACGTTTAGTATGTCATCCTATGATTCATTCAATCCGTGCTACATACATACTTTCTGTCCGTAGCCCCTACCGACGCTCTTGCTTGAATATTTAGAAAACTATTGGTCGTAACTTCTGCTGAATATGATAAAAGGTTATGCCGTGTCTGCGGCAACAACTTTCATCTTTCAACCACCGTTATATTCCATCAGCTCGCTGCTCTAAGTCTTATTCTATTCTATTCCAATTTTACTTACTGTATTAATTATGTTTTCAAGTTAGTTTCGCACATCGACTTGAGCACGCACTAGATCGCGCTATTACATTTATTACATTTTTCGTTCATCGTGTTATCCGTTCCTTACTCGCCTGGTATTCAAATATGGTAATTCTGGGGTCTTAGACTGCAAATGTAAGATGTCCCCGGGGTCATGACTCCCCAGAAGACGATCCCATATCTACACAGTGACCCCTTAAATCGGCAAAAAATGGCTTCTGCAGGGGTCTTCAGAAATGTTTATTTGCAGAAAAAAAGACTGAAAATTTACGACGGGAATGACTGGCTTGTTTATCGAGCCAGGCATTACGTGCTAAAGGTTTCAAAAATAGTCTTCTCTGGACCTGCAAATGAACATTCCTCAAGATGACTGCAGAGGCCTTTTCTGGCCGGCCTGACCATTAAAAGGTTAACCCATTCAATCCTGACATTGCTTGAAGGCCTAGTATATAAATTTAATGGAACCCGTACAAAGACAATTTTGATAATTTTAAAAGTAAATTGGATAGAAGCTTTTGCTCCCAGTATGCAATTCAGATAATTACTATATTGCTTTTCATGTTGCACCTACGTCATTTGATGGTTATGTCAGCTAACAAGTGACATCTTTTGATTATTACTCAATATTTGAGAAACAGATCGGACCCCCCCCACCCCCCATTGATTTGAGGTCATTAAGTATGTAGCTGGCCAGTAGTGTCAACAAAGTAGGTCACTTAGATTTATCTTGGGTGACATTTGAACTGCCACCATGTTAAGGTGAAATACAGCGCCTGTGTGTTTTTTGTACAAGTATGAAATTGAAATACTCAA
Organism: Chaetoderma sp. LZ-2023a; assembly: GCA_034401795.1. NCBI lineage: Eukaryota > Metazoa > Mollusca > Caudofoveata > Chaetodermatida > Chaetodermatidae > Chaetoderma > Chaetoderma sp. LZ-2023a. Next base: position 67,642,809 of record CM067362.1, read on the forward strand.
AATTGAAATACTGAAAGTTCAGGTGTGACTAGACACCTGTAGAAAACAAACATCGTGCATCTATACTCACACATGCACATACACGCACCTGCTTGTTCACACGACATCTTTTGCTAATAATAGCTGCTTAAGATTAAGTGATGGTGACGTTTAATTATATCAGCTTTAACTTATCAGACAAAGTTCATGCTATTATCCATATCATGTCTGGCTTGCTGCCAAACCGCAGCACACCACGCCACTTATTGTAAACACGCTTCATATCTTTATGAGTAAACCTTCTCGAGAAATCACCTAGGTTTTGGAGACAGAATAGATGAATCCAAAGAGTCACTCAAGTAATGACGTCATAATCAGTTACGTCACATATATTGATGTCACAATAATAATTGACGGACAAAACTACGTCATGAAGATGGAATTCCATCAAGTGTACGAATTGTATGTCTTTGATGAGTCTATTATTTAATAAACATTCAGTTGAGCAGCAACAGTGGCCAGTTAAATTAGTTTCAAATTATTCAACAGGTTACCTGTATGGTTCCCTTGAAATTGGGATTCAGGGAATTCAGTGTTTAAAGTATATAAATCGATCTCAAGATGCGCGAAATATAGGTGGAGCTTAGCTAGAAATGGATCCCGCTATATTCCTTAAAGAGCCACAATCTTGTGCCTCCGAAAGAAACGTTATAAATTTTGGTCCTGTGTTAAAGGTGATCGTTTATTACAGATCTGACCCTGTTGCTAAATTTGCTGACAACAAAGCACTACACATACGGATATGATAATAAGTATTTGCACAATTGATAAATGATTAACTGATGTACGCAGTCATAGGTTTTGTTGTTCAAGGGGTGTATACGCAAGCCACATTGCGCATACTCGTTACAATTATTATGAATTTTAAATCTACGATTAAAATTAATTAACTCCTGATATACAAAATTCTAAAATCTGATAAAAGTTTATGGGTATGGGATGGGGTCAAAGGTCAGTTGTACTGGCATGCGTGTACTCCTTGAAGAATAGTGCTGGTGAGCGTTGTTGCTTTTTAATCGTCAGTAACAGATTGAAGCGACATAATTCTCAAAACATGTCTATTAGTTCTCATGATTAAGGAAACTGATTAATGAACTCAGATCGGGAAAACAGCATGAGAATTGTTAACCAATCCTCTTACTATTTACTATGTTGTTTACATCACTCCAGGTGGTCAATGGAGATAACTGTTTCCATAGAGAATGTTTTAATTTGTAGGCGGAAGTCGGTATTAAAACACTATGGTTGAGGAGGTGGTGGTGAGATGCAGGAGGGTAGTCATGGTCACGATGCAGGAGGGTAGTCATGGTCACAGTCACATTGTCAACAGTAACACTCTAACAAGCATTTTGTAATAGACAGTTATGGGAAATGGAAAATATAATTTCTACCCTTAATATTCATGTCAGTCAAGCTGGCCTCTGTGATGGTCATAAGGAATGTCAATTTGCAGGCGAAGTGAAGAGTATTCTTGAAAATTTACCGCTAGAATATTGAAGCCAGTCATTCCCGCAGTAAAATTTCAAGAATACTCTTGTTTTGGTCTGCAAATTGACATTTTCCATGAGAGAATTAAAGTTTTCTTGAACAAATTTGTGTTTTAAATGGTTAATGGCCAACCTGGCCAAATCTGTCTCTAGTAGTCATGACGAATGTCCATTTGCAAGTTTTGCTATAACCGAGCCAGTCATTCCAGGGGTAAATTTTCAAAAATGCTCTAAGCGTGCAAATGGACAATTAAATAAGCAAATTTCTTTCCGTTGACAAATTAAAACGGCTATAAGGACTGTTAACTCCTATCATGATCTTCAAATATATGCTTTCTTTATGAACTGGATGATAAATCTGCGCCTCTTGTTTGGAAAGGATTAACATAGCTTCTATCCGTCTCGGCTCTAGATAGTGACACTTCATCAATAAGAACATGTGCACTAAGTTATGACGAATATGACTATGTCATATAGAAATGTAAAGCACTTCACAGACATACGTAGAGTCAAACAGACAGAGAGACTTACATCTAACATGATGAATATTGAATACACTAGAACTGACCGACATCTGTGTTTGTAAAAGATTTGACAGATAGGGCTGGTCGGCTGACCTGACTGACCGACTGACTCCAGTCCAGTGCTGCCCACAACATCTGATTTTTGGGGGTCCCAAGGACCCCACACTCAGATTTGGGGGTCCCACTGTAAAATCTGGGGGTCCCATGGGGTCCTCATCTGAAATAGGGGTGTTCCATGTTTTTTTCTTAAAATAAACACAACACATTGATCTAATTATAAAGCACTTTATTTAACATGTTGAAAGCACTAGTTATGACATTGTGTAAATACTGTTAATGTATATATAGAGAATATTAACTATGCATAGTTTATTAACCTTTAGCACTTAACACTTTTGGCCACCATTGTAGATCACCAAAATACCTATTTTTGCCAGTTTAACACTGGAATGACTGGCTCTAAACAGTGCCAGTCATTCCTGTGGTAAATTTTCAAAAATATGTATTGTGTGATCTACAATGGTGGCTAAAATTTATCTATTGAAACGGCCATTGTATATTTAACTAATAACATTTGAACTGCATGTCAATAAACAATAACTTAAAGTACTGTACTTGTTTGTTGTCTGATAAACCAACCAACCTACATTGACAACCTTGTATGATTAACGTTTCCAAAGACCACTACATTAGTAATTAGCAAAGACCACTGCATTAGTTTTTATATAAAACCCTAACTTGACTTTGGACTTATTAAAAAATTACGAGTATCTGGGGCGAGTTTGCTCAAGGACGACTTGATCTACGTCGATATATTGCACGCGTATTTTTTATAATGTAACTGGAATGACTAAATATAGTGGAATACATAGGCTAAGATCAGACAAAACTTTAATTTATCAAAAATAATCTGTATAAATCAGATTAAAATGCGTAATTAGTAAAAATATATCAGCCAATAACCGGATATGTCTAATTCATAGGGAGTAACTATGTAACGCGATTGCTGATTGGTTGAAGCATAGATAATGCATTAGCGTGTATCCAATAAGGACGCTTGTATCGGAGAGCTTTGAGCTATATGCTGTTTGGAAAAATCAATATTTTAACGTATGCCTGCCTACCTGTAGATCGACGATATCGTTGAACATCGTTGCTGGGATGAGCTTTTTAGTTGAGAAATTGAGAACACCTAACGATCGAGTATTGTTAAACATTATAAACACTAATCCAGCAGTCAATCAATCAGCCGCTATTGCTACATGTAAATAAAAGACGGCGTATAGCGCTTATAGCGTGTATTGATACCGTTATTCGAACAGCAATACAAAGACACCGCTGATAATCCGTCAAATGACCATTCAAGTGTAAAAGATATCACAATATCTTCCATATATTCCTTCATCCATTTAGATATTTTGATAAGTAAATAGAAAAAAATATTTTGCCTGTAAGTCGTTGCTGCATTAGGCAAGTAGGCATGCGCAAATTAATTTCAAAATATTCAGCATATTAGTGATAACAACTTTGTGATCTGTCCAATGTTCTGAATGCACCCCTCTGCCATTTTTATGTGTATATACGCGCAAAAGGACGCATAAGGGCAACTCTGCTCCAGTCACAACTAAAACAATCTGTGTGCTTATGTGTTTGGGGTTGATGTTGAAGTGGGTTTTAGGTGGTGGTGGTGGTAATGGTGTTGTTGACAGGTCTTTGGGTGGTAGGTTTGATCGCTGTTTTTTTGGTCGCCACAGGGTGGGTTTGTTAGTGTATTTTGTTGATGGTGGGCTTGGTTGTGATTGGGTTAATGGCTGAGACGTGCGTTGGTGATTGCATCGAATTTTAAGCTAATTATTGGGTCAGGGATCTAGTCGTGTCCTGAGGTCATTATGTACATGAAGATGAATGTATCTTGCTGGTATAATTTTGGAAATTTAGAGCGGAGTGGTCCTGGTGGGATAGCTGGAGACATGTCACACCTAAGTTGCGCAATTCTGCTGTGAATACTGAACATTATGTGTAGAATAGACACAAAAACATTATTAGTAATATATCGGTAAACTATATTTATTTATAAATGTCCTCTGTATTTATAACGTTTGATGACGATTTCAAAAGCGTGTTGTTGAAATTAGTCATTTTTTTCCAGCTGAGTAACTTGTATGCATACCACTATTTGAAAACGTCATACAGTGTGTCTGTTTATTATCTATGTAGACTTAACATTGCGGTCTGGATCAAATAGATTAAACCTTCCTATGTATGAAATGACAAACCTCAATTTTAAAGTAGCAATGCTAACAGGTTTTCAATATTTTGAGGCAGCAACACCTTCCCGTCAAATTAGATTCAAACCAGCAACACCTTCCCGTCAAATTAGATTCAAACCAGCAACACCTTCCCGTCAAATTAGATTCAAACTATTCAAGATAATATTGCAACTTATGTCGTGATGAATTTTACCTTTGAGGTAGGTTTGAAATGAGTTGACTGACAGATTTTATTCTGAATCATGATTGATTTTAAGGAGGAGTTTTAAATTAGGTATGAGACATTATTGAATACCTTGCAAGCAATTTTTCATACAAGCATTGCATCATTAAAGATATCAGTAAAGTAATTTGTAAATAGTCAGCGTGAATATAGATTGACTATCGAGGATAGAATCACCTATGACACATAAAAAGTGACACGGGTTGATTAAAAATGTATGGCATTTTTCACGTGTACTACGTTACAGATAGGTTATTATGGCCTGTAGTGTATGTTCAATATAGTATATCACGTTATTAAATAAATGTAGGGTAGAGTATCTGATTTAAATGTCTACACAGGTTTAAGTAAGTCGGGTCAGACAAAATGGTATTTGACCAAGTCAGTTTGAATCATGAAAATTGTTGCAGACACAGCGCTCAAGCGGCAGGTAGATATTTTGAGTTTTAAAGTACAGGTATATTTGATTTACTGATTGTGGTATTATCATAAAAAAAATTGTTCCCACCAGTGTCATCAAGGCAGATAGATATTTCATCATCGTGGGTGATTGACATTGTGGATTTGTTATTAACCCTTTAACTGCCTGTCTGCTGAATTAATTTCTCCAGATTACATTTTAATAATGGATATGCTGAATATTTTGAAAACAATTTGACTGAAAGTTGTTGATGGCTAAGCCACCAACAACTTTCAGTCAAATTGTTTTCACAATATTCAGCAGGTCCAGAGTTATTGCCCATTGAAATTATTGTGGGTATTTCGGTATTCCGTCAGGTAACACTCAAAACTGGCTGCAGACTTCTTCTGCAGTGGTCTTGAGAAATACAGAGCCAGTCATTCCAGTTGTAAATTTTCAAAGATAACCTGGTCTCCATTATGGACATTTTCTATGAAAATTTAAATTTTCTTAACCCTTTAATGGGCAAATTTTGTCAAGAATATCGAGATATTTCCTTATTTAATGTCCATTTGTAGGCCAAGAGAACATTTTTGAAAATTTTAAATGGTAAACTTTCAAAAATAGTATCCTCTTGGCATACAAATGGACAAGTTCCTCAAGGCCGGTTTGGGCCGGCTTTGTCACAAAAGGGTTAAGCAGATTTTAGCTTTAGTGGCTTAACTCACAACAGCTGATTGCATAATATCAATATATTTCCCCCTGTTCTTGCCAAATTCTCAAAGGACGGGTATGGAGTGAGTTACGATGGGAAACTGATTTGATATTTTGAAAACGATTTAACTGAAAGTTCTTGCTGACTGCAAGATAATTATAATTTTTGAAAATGTACCACTGGAATGACAGGCTCAGTTATCAAGCCAGGCATCCAGGTGATCAATTACAAAAAAATGTCCTTGACCTGCAAATGGACGCTTATGTAGACCAATAAAGAAGAGATTTTTGACCAGCTTGAACATTAAAACTTAAAGGGATAGTTTATTATAATAAAATTGATGTCACTAGCAAATTATTCTGATAAAAACTGATATCGGTTTGTGCTTGTGACAAAACAATATTCTATGTACTGCGCAAAAGATGACTGTGGTATTAAGTTTAAGTGTTTGCCAATATCTACATGACTTGTTGTCAGTATAGATATTGATTATTTAAACAAGGGTGTGTCCAGAGAACAGTCATGATATATGATAATATCTACAGATATTTTGTTAATCAAATGGACAGATTAACCATTTACCAATCACGCGGGCCAAAAATGTCCATTTGCAGACCAAGAGATGAGTATTTTTGAAAATTTACCACTGGAATGACTGGCTTGGTAACCAGTCATTCCAGTGGTAAATTTTCATAAAAATAACACCTATGGCGGCAATTGGACAATTTCTATGTGAAAATTATGACATTTTCTTGAACAAATTGTAGGGTGACTGCGTTAAACATGTGATTTGGCATGTACAGGAAATGCCATCACTGGACTGTGAAAAGGGGAGGTGGGAGTGGGTGGGGGGAGTAGTAGTAGTGTGTGTGTGTGTGTGTGTGTGAGGGGGGGATAGGGGGGGAATAACTTCTGCGTATCAGAACATGGTTGTGTCATACTTATATTGCAAACAGGTTTTCGTACATATATCTGAACAATGTGTAACTTCAGCCACTTCCTCACTGGTCATCAAAGCAAACATGGGATGAATACCTATGACTATAATACAGGTGCATGTAGCTTTAGCGGCCATGTGTTCTATTACCAATCATGCAGGCCAAGGGGAATGAATAACTTATGACAGAATTGTGACACTCACTGCCACATACATGTATTCAAGAAAATATTTCCTGTATAAACAAATAATTTTCTTTTATATTTGACCTTGAATGGGTTCAGTTAGGATTGATTGCCTGCAAAGCTTATAGGTAACGGGTATGAACTTTAGCCAATAGTGTCTAGAAAGTAGGTCACATCAGTTGTGGCCACTCATGTCTTTGACTCGTTAATGTTAACAAAATTTCAAGAAAGTCAAAAGATTTCCTTATTGACTGACCATTTGCAGGCCATGAGAAGACCATTTAAAAAATATTAACACTGGAATGACTGGCTCGATTTGCCATGTAGGTGGGCCTTAGAATACACCTTCCGTATCCTCTGCGTGTCGTAAGAGGCGACTAAAGGAGGTAAGGGTGGGGTAACCCTGACAGAAACCTCGAGTGCTGAAGACGGAGGTTCCAGGCCGCACGGCGCACTCTAATAAACCATGGATCCACGCACTTAACGCTTATGATCATGTCGATAGTCACTTACAGGACTGGCGGTGTGATCGGCGAATGAAAAGAAGAAGAAGAAGACTGGCTCGATAATTCAATTATCGAGCCAGGCATTCCAGTGGTAAACTTTCAAAAAATATCCTCTTCGTATACAAGTGGACATTCCATACAGACCACGGCAGAGGCTATTTTTGGCCAGATTGGCTACTAAAGGGTTAAATTGTGTATGTGTTCAGTTTCGTTGTGTGTGCATGCGTGCGTGCGTAATAGTTTGCTGTTATGTGAGTGTGTGTTTGTCTGTCTGCATGTTCGGCTAACCACACATTTGCATGTCTGTATGTTTGTTTGCCTGTCTGCATGTTTTCCTGCCTGCTTATGTATGCGTGTGTCTGCGCATGCATGGATGTGACTGGGTATGGCCATTGCTGACATTGTTATCTATATACGCAAATCACTTTCAGTTGACATGGACAGATGTATTTTATTCTGTTCCTTTTTGAATAATCTGGGTTAATGCATGTTTTCTCAGACAAGTTATACTTGAATACATAAACAACATTAACCATTGCTCGCACACATCCAGAAAAAGTACACATACATAGTTGACAACGTGTCAGTTAGATGTGATTAAACCGTAGGTAGCAACAGTTTCCAGTCAAATTAGTTTCGGAATAATCAACAAAATACCTGTATCGGTTGGTTTGAAAATGAGATACAATGAATATAGCCTTCAGCAGGTGTTATTTATGACCCAATTATATGAAAGGTAAGAGAGATAAATGTAAGGTATGTTAACCTATGTGCTGCTAAATGATCAGGTTTCTAATTAATTAATTTAAACCTGGTATGCATTCTTAAAATGGTGGTGTTCTCAGCTGTTGCCTCGGAAACTAGCAAAACCATTTTCTAAATAACCACTACCTTACCCATAAATGTGACAGAGTTATTTTTTTGGTGAGTATATGTACATTGTAGGCGATTTAAGCATTTTGTGGTGAAGCTAGCCAAAAGCGGCTTCTACAGTGATCTTGAGGCGTGTCCATTTGTAGGCCAAGAGAAAAACTATTTTTGAAAATTTACTACTGAAATCGCTGGCTCGATAACCGAGCCAGTCATTCCAGTAGTAAATTTTCAAACAATAGTTGTTTTGGTCGGCAAATGGGCATTTTCTATGAGAAAATTAAACACAATTTTGAGCAAATTTGAAGATTTAAGTGTTAATAGACATATAGTCTGTCATGATCCTATTGAAAGACAGCACACCTCAGCAAAAAAATCAATTAAAACTCACCTAACCATTTCATCTCTGTAATACCTCCGTCCCAACACCAAAGGCACTGTCATACAGGTTAAAGCAGTGGACTGTAACCATCATTACCTGTTGGTCCATAAGTTGTTGATTTTTATGGAATATTTCTCACATCGTAAAGAATGGTCATCCTCAGTTTTGGTAGGGTAAAAGGGTTGGTGATTGTAGCTCTAGGCTCTGGGTCATTATTTAGAGGCAAAATTTCAGGCTATGTCACGATATTAAGCAGAACATGTGTCATCTTTACACGCTTCAGAAATTCTATCCTGGATTCTTAACCTTTCTCTTGTTGAAAACTCATGCTGGCCAGCTTTGATCTCTCAAGCCAGCCCTCCCAAAAATCACCTGCAATGGCCGTGAGGAATGTCACATTTTTAGATTACGAGAAGACTATTTTTGAAAATTTACCACTGGAATGACTGCCCCATTTATCGAGCTAGGAATGGCAGTGGGAAATTTTAAAAACTCAATCTTTTGGATTATAAATGGACATTTCCTCAACACGACTGTAGAGGCTCGGATTTTAGCTGACTTGGCTGTTTAAACTGTTAATGCTATAGGGAGAACTGATGAATTAAAGCTGAAATTCAGTGACATATATAAGGATTGAACCTTTAACACTCATATCAGCCTAAAACGACTTCTAAAGTGGTGTTGAGAAATGTCCATTTGCAGACCAAGAGAAGACTAATTTTCGAGCCAGTCATTCCAGTGGTAAATTTTCAAAAATAGTCTACTTGGTCTGCAAATGGACATTTTCTATGAGAAAATTTTAATTTTCTTGAACAAATTTGTATTTTAAAGTATTAACGATGAGTTGGATTTGCTCTAGTGAATAATCTGAGTACCTGTACTAAATTATTTTTATATTAGATTGTCAAATATCTTTGTCATTGTTACAGCTCCATAGGCTAAGAGATGATGAACCCCTGTCCTCTTAACCCGATCGTACTAACATATGCTTCGGTCTATGTGGCCATACTTTTCAGACCTTTGATCTCTTACTATGTGAAGTAACATTGAGCTGCTGGGTTGCCCTTCGTCAATCAGTTTTCATTTATTTCTTATCGAGCAATTTCATTGGCTGCGACCCACAGCTCATTTATATTTACAATGTTTCGTTAACTTAGTGCAGATATCTAAAACCCGCAAGAATGTTAGTCGATACTTGAGCAGAGCAGGAGGGGGAGACCGTGCAATAGGACGATGCCTGAACCACAGCCCTGGCCCGTTGGACAGTGTCATCAATATAAAGTCTGTTTTAGACTCTCTTAATTACATCACGGGAAGCAAAGCATAGCTGTCACCCATTACCACTCAGCCAAGTTGACGTGTTTTTAAGTAATTTTTCATGTTTTTTTGTAAGTTTTCCCTCATGTGTACCACGGTAAGACAGTCTTTGGCTTTCATGTTTATGATCAGGGCTCTAAAAGTATCTCCCTATAGATATTTGCTAAATGCATCCTCGCATGAAAGTTATGTTTGCCACATTATATAACAATTTGTATATTTGATAGTGCTGTTGCAATGGCCAACAAAAGTAGATAGCCATGTAGATCTGGCCTAATATTAGATTGGTTTACTTGCCATAAGTAATGCCTATTGCTGCCAATTGAAAATGAAATTTTACAAAAACCCATTATGTCTATATCAGGTGATCTTTGTGAGTGGGAAGGTGTAACTCTCATGTATTAAGCTACCTATATGCCCACACAATCTGAATTACATTAGAAACCTGCACATTGTGACCTCGATCTATGCATGGCCACCTATTACAAGGTTTTCTATACAGGTGACAATTTCTGTGGCCTCAGGGTGGTGGTTCTTTTAGACAGGTGGTCTTTCTTCTTCTTCTTTTCAATCGCTGGTATCACACTTGGAGAGCCGTTCTCAAGATGAAATCTGTGGTTTTCTGCAGTTCTTCCACCTGTATTAAAGAACCTTGGCCACTAATCCCAGGTGGTCTCTCAGGAATATGATTTGCTTCATTATAATGCTGACACAATTTTCTTGCTCTATTTAATTTATAATGACGCTTTAACCATTTAACCCTCAAATTTGGTCAAGAAAATTTCAATCTTCTCCAAGAAACTGTCCATTTAGAGACCAAGAGAAGCTTATTTTTGAAAATTTACAACTGGAATGACTGGCTCGGTTAATCAATCCAATGTGAGATTTTCAAAATTGGTCTCTTGTTCTACAATTATGGACATTTTACAAGACGACTATAGAGCGTTTTTGGCTGATATGAGTGTTAAAGAGTCAAGCAGTTTTTGAAAGGCATTCTATACTAAATGCTGTTAAATAAAGCTTGTTAAAAAATGTTTTACTTTGTTTCTGTTTGCGAAAGCAGGTCGGTATATAATGAGTGAGCGAGAGTGTATGTGTGTGCGCACGAGTGCTTGCATGCATGTTTGCATGCGTGTGGCACAACATGTTTAAAAGTGTGCACAAGATGTCCACCAATGAGCGTGTATGTGTGTGTCATGGTGTGTGCATACATGGGTGTTTGCGTGCGTGTGTCTGTCTGTCTGTCTGTCTGCTTAAATTGTACAGAGATTATCTGACTATATAGTTGGGATGCACTATTTTCAGGCAATGTTATGGTCTTACATTAATATAGTGAAATTACACTGCCTTATACATTAAACCAAGTGCCGTATTTTAAATTACATGGCCCTATACATTTAACCAAGTTCTTTCTAAATTACATGGCTGTATACATTTAACCAAGTTCGTTCTAAATTACACGACCGTATACATTTAACCAAGTTCATTCTAAATTACACGGCTGTATACATTTAACCAAGTTCATTCTGTCCACTCACCGGATACGGTATGCACAGAATGATATAAGTAATTGCATGTTGACTATTTTGAAATTGATTTTACTGAAACTCATTGCTGCCATAGGCAGCTGCGTGAATAAGTTTCAGTCAAATTATTTTCAAAATATTCAGCAGGTTTCATAATTTACTGCTGAGAAAGCATGCATGTTTTAGGATGACATTGACCTTGGATATTTGACATTTTTACAGATACGTAGTTTAACCCTTTACGGGGGGCAAATTCATTGAAGAAAATCTAAATATTTCCTTATTGAATGTCCATATGCAGGTAAAGAGATTATTTTTGAAAATTTACCACTGGAACGACTGGCTTGATTATCGAGCCAGGCATTCCAATGGTAAATTAAAAAAAATACTCTTTTGGGCATCCAAATGGACATTCCTCAAGACCAATGCAGCAGCCAGTTTGGGTCGGCGTGACCATTTCTCCTTCGATCAATACTCACCATTCTGTTACTTCTGATATACAGCTGGCCTTGACAGCTGGCTCTAGGACTATAGACTTAGAAAGCTTTTACCGACTCCTTGGAACTGGGTACTCGGCTCCCAACTGCCGTGTACCCGTCTACCATAGAGCTCATTCTTGTTTGCATAGCAACAAGAGCTATACATGCTTTTCGCAGTGGAGAGATTAAGGAATAAAGTCTTTTTGTCTGTGATTGTGATAGCTAGTGATTCTCTTGCAAGGATAATTGGATAATATGGATACCGCCGATGATAACCAGGTCGTATATTTCCTTATTATTCCATAGTTAAAAGACTTAGGTCTCTAAATTTCGTTGTCGCATGTTCCAATTTCTGACCCCAAAGAATCTGGGACGTGTGTTAACAACGAGATATGCCAGATGATCGCCTTCTTTAAACCCCAACAGGCGATCGGCAGATATGAAAATAGGTGTTTGCTACGGTATTTCTAACACGAATATCGGCTGACGTCGTTCTCCGTAAGATCCGAGCGGGTGACGTCACACCCGTGGTGCTCGGATGTTTATGTGAAGAACATTTTTTCATTAATTCGCGCATCTTGTTCTGGGTGCTGCGTACTAAAAATGGTACCAGAAAACTTTGGAATGTTCAAGTTTTGTGTGTTATCACGATCTGTTTGCAATGATCGGTGGTTTCAAAATTCTTGATTAGATCTGTGGTCTGTGGTTTTACCGTGTGCTACAGCAGTTTGTTTACATTTTGTTGTTTCTTCACATATCGTTTTGGCTTTCGTTAGGAGTATAATTTATATTGATTGGTAAATATACCCCGAATGCTATGCGATATGATTCCTGGTTCCGTTATACATCCTGGAGGATCAATTATGGGTGTATTTATGGCCGCTTCGTTCTTGTTGTCGTAATCAATGCGATCTTTGCTGTAACGTTGCGGGATGGGGTGCAGGAGGGTTTACAGTTAATTTAGGGTCAAATTATTTGAAAATTAATTGTCTGCCTTCCATCCATGTCTCGTTCCGCTTGCTTATTGTAGGTTTGTGCTGTATCTATAGGCCAAGCCAGCCCTGCCATCATGTGACGAGTGCCACAAATTCGTACGGGTCCTATTTAAGGACCATGTCTGCTTTAGATGTACTCCATGTAACCTTGATAGTAGGTGTAATGTGTGTGCAGTGTGGTCCGCGGATATGATAAAGTTCCTTGCCCAGAAAGATGTGGCTGGGTCTGACACGGGGTCAGGCGGTTCAAAGTTAAATCGTGGAGTGTCCGGTTCGGCCGGTGGGGGTTGGGGTGGGTGGGGGGGGGGGCGCTCCACGTCCCCAGCTGGAGGTGGCGGGGGCTTTCTGCATAGCGTTCTGCCCACGCTGGTGTCATCCCTGCTGCCGAAGGTTGGGGGGCAGTTTCTCCCCATGCCTGGTACGGACCCTGTCCTTGGACAGGGTTCTGGACTGGTCACCGAGGGAGCCGTCTCGTACGGCCCCCTGGCAGTCCCGTCGTGCTCCGGCCTGACGGGTTCTGTTTCTCTGCGGCCACCTCCGGGTGGTCCAGTAGCGGTGGCCGGTCCGTCATGTGTGAGAGCCGTCTGCCAGGATGGCTCCACGGTTTCCTCGTCTAGTGACGACTCTTCGGAGTCTGAAGACGAGGAGGCCGAGGAGGAGAGGTTGCTGCGGCCTGTGATGCCACGGGTGGAGAATATGGAGGTTGATTCCATCCTGGACGGAACCGTCCTCCATCAGTCTGGCTTGGCGCAAGCCAGGGCAGCGGCTCCGCCCGTGGTTGAGGCCAATCCGGTACCAGGCACCGGTCCCGTGACGGTTGGTTTGACGCCAGCCGACACGGTGACGGGTGTACCGGGCCAGGCGTGGTACTCACCTATCTCGCCTGGTCCGGCGGTCAGACATGGGGTGCCGTTGGCGCCCGTGTCTGGCCACGGTTCCGCGTCTGGCCACGGTTCCGCGTCTGCTATGGGTCCGCACAGTTTTCCGTGCGGGCCTACCTCATGGACTGGTGTGTTTCATGGGGTGGCGGCGGAACCGTTTGGTACTGGAGTGCCTGGCGTGTCAGCCGCGGCTCCTTGCCGGGAGGCCGTGGCTGGCAGGCCCGTGAACGCATCAACGGGTGACGTGTTCACGGGTGTCTTCCTCGGAAGTAGACTAGTCGGAGGCTCTGGCTTGGCTAGCCAGGGTTGACCCATCTGTGGTTTCGGCCACGGCCGAGGAGGATGCGCCCCGTCCGTCGGTTGCATCGATTAGGACGGGGATCTTGCCCGCAGCCCGGATCCAGTCTGTTGGACTGGATCCACGGTTCATCGAGTTGCTTGAGGCTATTTATAGTAAGCAGCTCATGACCAAGGGCCAGCTCCCTGCGGCCTCCAGTGAGGTGCGGGCGAGGTGTCGTATTCCCCCCGTGGAATATAGATATGGTGTGGTACCATCGGTCACCGAGGATGACCGATGGGTTCTGGGTGTTCAGAGTGCTGGAGCGGGTGGCCCCGGTCCGGCACTGGTGGACAAGTCCCAGGCACACCAGGATGAAGTCCTGTCCCTATGCGATGAGGGTGTGAGGGCAGCTATGAGTGCTGTCAACCATTCGTATCGCCTTCTTCAGTCGGTGTGGGCTGAAGCGGGGCAGGCCACCCTGTGCCACCTGTGGCGCTTTCGTGCATCAATGACGGCTTGGTGCTGTGTATGGACGCGCTGGCAAGGGTGCAGGTGCGTGTAACAAAGTCCAGGAGGCAAATGGTTCTTGACCATATGCGTCCGGCTACGGCAGTCAGGGAGCGTCTTCTTGGGACACCCCTGACAGGGCCTAGCATCTTCGGTGGCCAGGCGCGGGCCATCCTAGAGGACACTGCCAGCATTGCGCAGAATCGGTTGGCGGTAAACCTGCAGCTGGAGCTAGTGCGGCAAGCGCACACACTAGGGGCTGTAGGGAAACCGTTAGCTGTTCAACCTTCAAAGAAGCAGAAGAAGCAGAAAGGCAAGGCGAAAGCTAAGCCTACTGCGACTTCTGCTTCGTCTGTTTTTTCTCAGCCACCGCCTGCTAAGAAAGCCAGGAAGGTTGTGGAGGCCCCTACCCTCCCCAATGTTGCTCCTGATCGCCCTAGAGGCGGGAAGGGGAAGGGTAAGGGTAAGTCCTCAAAGGGCGGAAAGAAGGGAGCGGATCGTACCTGAGGGTACGAGGGCTCCCTTCGTATCCGCCTCGACCGCACCTGTGCGACATGAACAGCAGTGCCAGTTAGACCTGCCGAGCCAAGACTGAAATGGTTCTCTCTCTCTCTCTCGTTAAGAAAGGGGGGGTGAAGCGGACCGTGAGCCTGACAACCCCGTTAGACGTCGAGGCGTCTATGGTGGGTGGAAGGCTCATGCGTTTCGTCGAGGCCTGGCGAGGTGTGACGTCAGACAGTCTGGTCCTGGGATGGTTATCCCAGGGTTACATGCCGGAGTGGTGGGACTTTCCGCCGCAGAATCTATCTTTGGCACCTGTCTGAACACCCGTACCAAGGGAACCAGACAAGTTAGAAGCCGTTCAAAACGAAGTGTCGGGTTTGCTTCTGAAGGGAGCAATAAAACCAGCGAACCAGAACACTCCAGGCTTCTATTCAAATATGTTCCTTGTCCCCAAGAGCACAGGGGGATGGAGACCCGTACTCAATCTCAGGCCATTAAGTTGGTTTATCCATACGCCTCGGTTCCAGATGGAAACGCCGAGGTCGGTAATGGCGGGATTGAGGAAGGGAATGTGGTGTGTGTCGATCGATCTGAAAGATGCATATTTCCACATTCCAATGAACAGGAGTTGTCACAGGTTTCTGAGATTTGCGTTTCAGAGTCAAGTATGGGAGTTTATTGTTCTCCCGTTTGGCCTGTCGACAGCTCCAAGGGTTTTCACAAGAGTGGTCCTTGCGGTGACAGCGTTTCTCAGAAAAGAGAACGTGGCGCTACACACCTACATAGACGACTGGCTGATCAAAGCAGACTCGGCAGCCAGGTTGAACGTGGATACTGCTCTGACTCTGAAGTTACTTTTAGATCTAGGCTGGATAGGCAACAAGGAGAAATCCGAGTTGACACCCACTCAACATTTCGTTTATTTGGGGATGCGATTCGATCTCGAGGAGGGCAGGGTTTACCCGTCAGAGCCCAGAGTGGTGTCTCTGTTAGCCATCCTCAAGAGTTTTCGAGTGGGAAACCACATTCAGGCGAGGCGGTTTCTTCAGATGCTGGGCATGATGGTTTCCATGGAGCAGGTGATCCCGTATGCTGCTCTAATGCGAAGACCTATCCAGTTGTATCTGATGTCTCTGTGGAAACATAGAACGGAACCCCTGTCAAAACTGGTGCCAGTTTTGGAGCCGATAATGTCGCATCTTGTATGGTGGAAGGAGCGTCAGAATCTCCTAGTAGGGGTTTCGCTGCACCTACCCCACCCCCAGCTGTCCGTGTACACGGATGCATCGCTGGAGGGGTGGGGGGCATGCCTGGGAGAGCACCAGGTCTCGGGCACATGGACTCTCCAGGAGAGCCAGCTGCATATCAATCTGTTGGAAATGATGGCAGTGGAACTGGCGTTGGAAGAGTTTCTTCCGATGATCAGGGGCAAGGTGATATTGATACGGTCGGACAATTTGACGGTAGTATCATATATAAATCGCCAAGGCAGGACCAGGTCACCCACGCTGTGTATCAAAGTGTGGCACTTGATTCAATGGTGCAGGAATTACTCGGTTGTTTTGAAAGCAGCTCACATTCCTGGGCGATTGAACATTCTGGCGGAAGCTTTGTCTCGCAGACAGAGAATTCTGCCAACAGAATGGTCCCTCAACCCTCCAGTTCTGCGAAGGATCTTCGAGCATTGGGGCAAACCCAACGTGGACTTGTTCGCCACAAGGGAAAATGCTCAAATCATGACTTATGTCTCGGCGATTCCAGATCCAAATGTCGTCGATACAGACGCTCTGGCGATAAGCTGGAGAGGGATGCACGCTTACGCGTACCCACCCACCATTCTTCTGCCGAAGGTATTGGTGAAGATCAGGGAGGAACCGTGTCTGGTCCTACTAATAGTGCCGTATTGGCCAAGCAGGGCGTGGTTCACGGATCTGCTAGATCTGCTGGTGGAAAACCCAGTGCAGTTGCCCGAGATTCCGAACATAATCTCCCAGGCCAAGGGACGCTTCCTACACGAGCAAACAACGTTCCACGTCAGAAGGCTTTTCTCGACAAGCTGCTGATTTCATCTTGGCTGCGAGAAGGAGGTCACCTTCAAGTCATATAACAACAAGGTTAACAGATTTGCAGACTGGTGTGGAGAAAAGGGTCTTGATACCTTTCAATCCACTATTCAGCAAATAACAGACTTTCTCTGTGAGCTGTTCTTTTCAGGACTAGCTCCCGTCACAATTGCTGGATACAAGTCAGCTTTGGCATCAGTTATCCCCTGTCTAGCCAACAGGGAGAGTCCAGAGGTGGCCCAGTTAAATGTGATGGTGAAGGGAATGAGCAATCTCTGACCGAGACAACCGGTAGTCATTTCAGCCTGGAGTCTATCTTTAGTGCTTAATGTACTGGCCAAGCACCCTTTCGAACCGTTGCGTTCGGCTAGTCTAAAGCATTTGACTCTAAAGGCAGTTTTTCTATTGGCAGCTTCCTCAGCTAGAAGGCGCAGTGAGATCCATGTGCTTTTGGCAGAGAGGGACCGATTTATTGTCTCCGGAGAGGGTCTGCGTCTTCTGCCAAGAGCAGAGTTTATGTCAAAGAATCAATCTTTGAGATATCCCGGCAAACCGATCATAATACCGAAGTTAACAAGGTTTGATCGTGATGCCAGTGTCTGGTGCCTGGTCTGTGCTTTGACTAAGTACAGGAAACGGACTGACTCGTTACGGTCGACCGATAGACATCCGTGAATCTGCCATAAGAAGCCTTATTGCGCCGCATCCATGGATACTATCTCTCTTTGGGTAGTCGATTGCATTCAGACTACTCATGAGATGGCAACTGGGCACCAGGTGCAAGGCGCAAGGGCACACGATGTTAGAGGAATAGCCGCCTCGACCGCCCTTTATAGTGGTGTTCCGTTAGAGGACATCATGGCCGTTGCACAATGGCACTGTGAGTCCTCATTTACGGATTACTATATGAGGGATGTGTCAGACTCAGCCAATCCACTCGCTTTAGCTGTTTTGAGACGATAGTTAATTGACCACACTGCTCTTCACCCTTTTTTCACTTTGGTAAGAAAAGAATCTAAAGCAGGCGTGGTCGAGCACGAGGATGACAACCAGATTGTGTCACTGATGGCCGGACCAGTGAATGGTTGGAGGCGGTACGTCTGAAGTCCAATTATCATAAGGTAATTCAATATAGAGAGTTTTTTGTATTATGTCTATATGTCATGTTCATTCATCTTATATATTCATGCTCATTCCCAGGCTAATACATGTGAATATGCAAGGAGCAGTTAACCCTCTTGGCATATTTGTGTTTCAGGCGAGATACATGTTCGTGAGTTCTCTCCCTTTTCTTAGGAGAAAAAAGGGGGTGGGGCGCAGTGATGCGAATGTGATTCGGTTCCGTTAACTTGACGGTCCTTTTAGGTCTCCGTTAGTCAAGTTTTAAGTCTAAATCTTTCTCCAAGGGGCAAAAGTAGCATTTATGGCTTGCCCCTTCCCACCAGGTTACTGATCAAATCTGGTGTATATCAGAAGTAACAGAATGTTGAGTATTGATCGAAGGAGAATGAAGGAAATGTCAATTTCCCTTTCTCCGAGATCTAACAATACTCACCATTCTGTTACGGACCCAGCCTCCCAGCCCCACGGATGCAAGCCATGGATTTCTCTTGTTTGGTGACTATGCAAACAATATGAGCTCTATGGTAGACGGGTACTCGGCAGTTGGGAGCCGAGTACCCGGTTCCAAGGAGTCGGTAAAGCTTTCTAAGTCTATAGTCCTAGAGCCAGCTGTCAAGGCCAGCTGTATATCAGAAGTAACAGAATGGTGAGTATTGTTAGATCTCGGAGAAAGGGAAATTGATATTTCCTTCAATTTGCCTGAAATGCAGTTTAATGCAATTTTTCTTAATTATTAAATTAAGAATTCACAGGCAAAAATTTGGAAGATTAACAGCTTGTAGTTAACAGCTTGTAATCAATTATTTTAGCTGTAGTGTACAACTTTGTGTAGTTTAACCATTTCAATAGTAAATAGTGACAAGTGTTGCATGCTATAACTGCGACCAATTAGTCAGCTTTGTTAGAAATCTAAAAGATTTGACTGAAACTAAGAGCACAATAGAGAGATTGACAGACTAACTTATACATGTTATACTATATCCGAGACACAACCCAAATTTGATGGGTCTCAGCAAAAAGTGTCCAAGTTTTTGAATTAATTATAATAAAGCGTATTTGCAGAGCAGAAAGCACTATGGCTGAGCATCTCTCAATGTTGCCAAAGTGAAGACCGCACCAAACTATGCAAAGAACGGAGTAACATTCTGCATCGCATCAATGAGCGTTTAAAGCATCTTGCTATTCACCAAACTGTCTCCCTAGCAGATGAAATCACTGCCACAGACGAATGCCACAAAATGTTTCAGGCAACCCGACTCCTGAGAGTTGCTGACTATTCACTGCCACTTACTGTACACAATGCAGCACGACATTTTATAGGGATTGACCGGGGCAAATTGGATACAATTCAAGAATGGTTCAAGGAACAGTTCACTGACTATGATGATGATTCCTTACATCTGTTTCAGGTGTCTCCAGGAGCCCAGACTATGCCTAACATCAATTGAATCAGCAGAAGTTGAGAAAGTGCTCAGCCCTGAAATATGGACGTACATCCGAGCCTGATGGCATGAGCAATTAGACCATCACGATATACCAATATTATATCAAATACCACTATCATAGCTATGGTGTTAGTTATATCGACATGATTTTGCTGAAACCGAGATAGTGAGATATAACATGAAACTGGTATAACATTCTGTTTAGGCAGATAATCTGCTCTCCATTTGCAAAATCAATGGTAAATCTGTCTAATGAGACACGAGGCTGATCTTCGTAAAATGATATTTTACCTGTATTTAGCGACCACACTTGACATTTTCTTATTTATCCATATCCATCAAATTGTTGTTTTGGAGGCTAGAGAAATTGATAAATTAACGAGTTGAGATATGACAGTTAAAATCTAGGTTTAATATCGAAATTTGTGTAATTTCCTGTTTTCATTGTGGAAATTTGTAAAGTTCAGCGACTATTTCATTCGAATATGGAATCTTGCCCATTGCAATAATACTGTTATTAAAGGTGTACCGGTATGAAAATTGATATCTATACCGATATTCATTTTTGTAAGACTGAAGCCCTATGAGCAAGGAGCTATTCAAATATGCAAGCGACATTATCTCAAAACTGATCACGCACCTACTCAATTCAGCTTTTATGTACCATCTTCTCATTGATGCTGCAGGCCAAGGCACACTTATTGCGTTGCCTAAGCCCAAGAAGGCACACGCTCTCCAGACAATCTGCAGCCCTTTGCCCTCCTCAACAGCATATGGAAAATGCTATCCAATGTTACCCTACATGGCCTCACTGGATCCTATCCTAAATGGCTTTAAACATGGACTCGGCTGCGCAGACATTGAAAAGGGCTAAATGCATGCTTGTGTCAGTAGTGGCATGTTCAACTACTGGGATTTCCACAAAATCAGCATAGACATGTCATGAGGCGTTGACACAAACACTCAAAGATCCTAGATGTACTACACCAGGCCAGCCAGCTGCAGTGACGATGAGGTGCAACGAGTGAGATGTCACCACTCACAGACACCAAACAGAGTATGACTTTGAGACATCAATTGACTCACCACATGGAGATGGGCTATCGCTTGTGCTTTTCACCTGCTACCTTGCTGCAGCCTTGAAATCTGTGCATGAAAATCCCGTAAGACCAAACCCCTAGTCTCCATATTGGGTATGCTGCTAGAGATGTAATAGGCCGACGATATCGACTTCATAAGCGATGAAGAGAAGCTCTTGACGAGCTACTACGCTAGCTGCAAGCAAACTAAAACGCTCCCAGTCGGATTAGTTTCAAAATATCGTCTGTTTAATTAGCTTGAAATTGAGATTCGTGGAATTCAGGGTTCAAAGTGTAGTATTACAAATCTATTCCAAAACACGTAAAACAATTGCGAAACTTAGCTTGAAAAGTGTGGGCCATCACTGGAAGGGATACTTCTGTTCGACTTCGAGTTCAGATATTTGGTTTACCTGGTAAAGTTTGCTTCACCTAACCTTGTAAAGCAGGAAGCTCATCTTCGGTTTTTGTCATACGTCAGATCAGACGATTGTTGCAATGGGCAATGTGTACACACGTGTTGACAAGGAAGTAACCCTAGTCTAAGATATGTTTGCTCAAATCTTTTGTTAAACATGAATATCAGTGAGAAGCTATTTTAATGCTGTTACGCTATTACTCTAACCCATATTTCTATGCTTTAACCATTTACCACTCATATCCACCACAAATGGCTTCTGCAGTGGTCTTGAGAAATGTCCATTTGCAGACCAAAAGAAAACTTTTTGAAAATTTATCACTGGAATGACTGGCTCGATAAGCGAGCCAGTTATTCCAGTGGTAAAGTTTAAAAAATAATCTTCCTGATCAGCAAATGAACATTTTCTATGAGAAAATTGAAATTTTCTTAAACAAATTTAACGGTTAAATGGTGGACCCCTCTTGTGTCAACAGCTCGAACCTATATCAATTAACTCTTTAAAGATCACAATCTTTCAGGAAAATTTTAATGTCCAGGTGAAGAGAATACTATTATTAGCTGTGGGTATAAGCAGTTCAATAAGCCAGTCCGTCTGTCCGTCCGTCCCATCCCCAGTCAGTCACTCAGCCTGTCTTAAAAGCTTATTCCTATACTACTGATGCTTTTCTTCTTCTTTTCGTTCGTTGATCATACCGCCAGTCCTGTAAGTGACTATCGACATGATCATAAGCGTTAAGTGCGTGGATCCATGGTTTATTAGAGTGCGCCGTGCAGCCTGGAACCTCCGTCTTCAGCACTCGAGGTTTCCGTCAGGGTTACCTCACCCTTACCTCCTTTAGTCGCCTCTTACGACACGCAGAGGATACGGAAGGTGTATTCTAAGCCCCACCTACAGGGCTTGTACTACTGATGCGATCTGGATCAAATCTTAACACAGCGAAGTAACATGACGTGCAAGAGGATTTCCAGACATTGGCCATGCTCCAGATTTATGAGAACTGGGATCCGGATCTGAACAAGTTCTGGATCTGTGCATATCTCGAAAACTAGTGGTCCCATTTAGATAAAGTCGATAAACACAAGAAAGGGTGTGGCCATACCCTAGGATTTCACAACTTTGTGCATGATAACAAAGTCGAGAAATCTGAAAAGAATCTGGAAAATATGATTAAAAAATGCGAAATCTGCAGTACAGCTACGAAGATTTTATCGACCTTGTTTGTAAATTTATCAGTTGAACTTATAAAGAAAGCTTTATTTTGATGTGAAAATGGATATTTCTCAAGATCCCTGTAGTGGCAGTTTTTTGACCGGCATGACAATTAACAAATTAATCAAGAAAATCTAACTTTCTTGCTGACAAAGAGTCAAGACTATATTTATACCCCGCCAAAAAATTTGGAGGATATTATGTAATGGTGCCGTCCGTCCGGGCGTGGGGTCGGGCGTGCGGGTGGCAGAGTGGTTTCCGGATGATAACTCGTTACCGTTTGTCGGATCGCTTTGAAACTTCATAGGGTGGTTGGACTAGGTCTGGAGAAAAAAACCTATCGAAATTGACGATGATCCGAACTCCAAGATGGCCACCAGCCACAGGCTGCCATCTTGAAAGTTGGTTTCTGGATGATATCCCCATTACCATTTATTGGATCACTTACTAGGGTCGTTGGAATATGTCTGGTGAAGAAACTCATCGAAATTTATGATAATCCGAAATCCGATAGTCAGCGGCAGCCATCTTGAAAATTGGTTTCCGGACGCTATCTCCTTGACCGTTTAACGGATCGCTGTGACACTTCATAAGGATGACTGGTCTGATTGGTCTGAGGAAAAAATAAATAAATAAATAAATAAAGCGTGGTCGGAGCTTATCTGGAGATGGGCGGGGCATCGCTAAAACTCGATTGGCTATGAATATTAACCCTTTAATGGTCAGGCCGGCCAAAACCGCCCTCTACAGTGGTCTTGAGGAAAGTCCATTTGCAGGCCAGAAGACTATTTTTGAAAATTTACCACTGGAATGACTGGCTCGATAACCGAGCCAGTCATTCCAGTTGTAAATTTTCAAAAATAGGCCTCTTAGCCTGCAAATGGACATTTATTGAGCAAATGTTTAGATTGTCTTGAACAAATGTGACCATTAAAGGGCTAAAGTATTTCCTTTAATTGAGTATTTTTTAAATTTGACCACTGCAATGACTGGCTTCGTGACCTGTAAATGGACATTCTTGGCTGGCTTGGCCAATAAAGGGCTAATGGAAATAAATAATACAGTTTGAAACTATAATTGTCACCAGCGGTACCGGAACAAGTATTGCAGATTTAATGTCGGTTTCTTGGAATGGGTCAAGTGTAGTTGAAAATCAATCTATATTTTATTGAGCAAATTATGGAATGTGTGTATAATAATCCTTTATTCTAAAAACTTAAGTAAAAAAACCCCTAGTTTTGTATATTATTTTGCTAGTCTATGGCAGCAACAGCTCACAGTTAAATTAGCTTCAGAATATTCAACAGTATGTTTGTAAAATTTTATAATTCACCAAAGACTACAATTTCGTGACAGGCGTTTTGAATTTTATATGAGAGAATTGAAGTTTGTTTTCTTGAACAAATTTGTGGGTTAACACTTTACCCCTGGAATTTGTTCAACAAAATTTCAATTCTCTTATAGAAATCGCCATTTGGAAACCAAGAGAAGACTATTTTTGAGAGTTCACCACTGGAATGACTGGTTCGGTTATCGACCCAGTCAATCGAGCGGTAAATTAAAAAAAATAGTCTTCTCTAGGGCCTGCAAATGGACATTTCTCAAGACCACTACTGAAGCCGTTTTTGGCTGATATGAGTGTTAAAGGGTTAAGGTGTTGAATTTGATGACGTAAAATAATATAATGTCATGATTCAGAAATCATCATTTTATAGAACTTGTTATTCATTCTGTGTTTACAGTGCATGAAATGCTGCAGCACGCTGGCTCGGGCACTGCCGAACAGCGAACAAGATATCATGTGACATTTGGCGAGTTTTGTGTATTGGCGACGGAGCTGTCGCAACAATATAAGCGCAGGTGGGTTAAACTTTCTCCGATGTAGCTCTTTAAAGAAGACTATTTTTGAAAATTTAACACTGAAATGACTGGTTCGATAACCGAGCCAGTCATTCCAGTGGTAAATTTTCAAAAATAGTCTTGGTCTGTAAATGGACATTTTCTATCAGAAAATTGAAATTTTCGTGAATAAATCCAAGTGTTAAAGGGTTAAAATATTGTTCATCAATGTCTTCAATGTTGCATCAGAATTAGTAGACCTAGGTTTACATAAATCTACTGCCGTAAGTCAGGCCTTGTTTATTGAGGATGATATGGATAAAGGATTATGTATTATTAATTGTTTTATGTTCAAGATGGTCAAAAATGGCCTCTGCAATGGTCCGGAGAAATGTGCATTTGCAGACCAAGAGAATCCTATTTTTGAAAACTTACCACTGGAAAGACTGGCTCCATTAATCGAGCCAGTCATTCCACTGGGAAATTTTCAAAAGGAGCCTTATCTTGGTCGGCAAATGGAGATTTTCAATGAGAAAATTAACATTTTCTTGACCATATTTGGTCAGTAAAGGGTTAAATCTGGATTTTATTCGACCACCTGTATTATAGAATTACAGCCACCTCTTGAGCCCAAACATAAAGCGTGCTCTTTAGGAGAGTTGATTATTCTACTATAAATTACTTGAACGATTTCTAAGAAATGACTTATAGGAGTGGACAACAACGTTATCACTTCAAAGCTCGAGCTTAGAAATGTTAAATTGATTAACACATAACAGTAATCGTAAGCGGATTTACAACATGTGATAATTATTAATTCGATACGACTTGTTATATCTGTACATTTACAACACAATTTTCCTGAATGTGATTGTTGCTTTAGGAAACTGTTCTTCAGCGAAATTGTCTTTAACTTTATCTAATAGATTTTATATTCCGCAAAACCACTATATATATATATATATATAGTGGTTTTGCGGAATATAAAATCTATTAGATAAAGTTAAAGACAATTTCGCTGAAGAACAGTTTCCTAAAGCAACAATCACATTCAGGAAAATTGTGTTGTAAATGTACAGATATAACAAGTCGTATCGAATTAATAATTATCACATGTTGTAAATCCGCTTACGATTACTGTTATATATATATAGTGGTTTTGCGGAATGGATATTTGCAGGGTAAGAAAGGTAACTGAGCCAGTCATTTCACTTCTCTTAGTCTGCAAAAGGACTTTCAAAGTAGAACTATTGAGATTTTCTTGACCCAATTTGACCATTAAAGAGTTAAACCACTTTTGATTACTTGGCTAATTGCCTGTAATAAGGAATTTCTCTGATAACTAATCAGCATTTCTGGTTTGTATAACTTAAAATAGATTTCCTTCAAAATCATGTTTAAGTATATTAAATTTTAACTATCTTTATATCTGCGATGTATTTTAGGCCGAAACTGCCAGTACCAAAATCACTAGTCAAAGAACGGAGATTGATAAATGAAGCCCGGCGAAAGAAAGGTGAGAAAATCACAAATTGTTAATAAGTAAATTAACGTTATTTGTGATATCTTGGAAACTCATTTGACAGGAAAATTCCGGTCAAATTAGGCTTGTGCGATTTTTGATTTGAGTGATCACGCTTGATTATTTAAGAATAATCGTGATTACTTGATTAATCAGCCTACGAAAGCATATCAATGACAAAAGGTGCAATCGTGATGATATTTAGAGATGTCTATTTGCAGGCCAAGAGAAAAAGTATTTTTGAAAATATATCACTAGAATGCCTAGCAGTCTTTTCCGCCAAATTGGCATACATTCGCTGAGCAAAATGACAATTTTCTTCAAGTTGACATGTCGCATTAAAGAGTAATTAACTGGTAAATTTTGAAATATTTACGGAGCAGAAATTGTTCACAATTATTTAATTTTTAATCATATAAATTCACAATTTAAAAAATGATCGTTGATTTTCGATTTAATCACGTAATCATGCAATGCATTTGTCAGATAAGCTTCAAAATGTTCAACATCTACCATTGGAAATTATGATTCTTGGACCCCATGGGTTCGTAGGTTAACCCTTTATCTCTCGAATTTGTTCAAGAAAATTTAAATTTTCTCAGAAAATGTCCATTTGTAGACCAAGAGAAGCCTATTTTTGAAAATTTATCACTGGAATGACTGGCTCGGTTATCGAGCCAGTCATGCTAGTGGAAAATTTTCAAAGATAGGCTTCTCTTGGTCTGCAAATGGACATTTCTCAATACCAGTGTTGAAGCCGTTTTAGCTGATATAAGTGTTAAAGGGTTAATAGATATTTACTAAAGTTATTAGCAATCCTTTCATACCTTACTTGTTAAATGGACTATTCTTATAAGTATATAATTTATTGTCCTGACTATATCAATTGCAGAAACGAAATCATTAAATTGTCAAACCCAAAGTAACTAACACCAAAAAAAGTGTACGATGCAGGTTATAATGTATTGAATGTTTTGAAATTAGTTTGGCTGAAATCCATTGGCATATGTTAATTTCATTTATTTTTTCAAATATATTGAATATCTTGCGGTGAATGCTAAAAGACATACCACAGGCTTATTCTGAATCAGTCTCGATATTTCAGTAAATTAATTTTTTAATTAGAACAGCATAAATTACAAACTCGTGTTTGATAGTGAAGGAGATATTATCACGAACCAGGAAATAAACTGCACACTTTCAAAAGCCCTCCAAATTGATCGGATGCTATGTTTTAAACTCTTTAACCGTTAGATTTTTCAAGAAACTTTCAATTTTCTCATAGAAAATGTTCATTTTCAAACCAAATAAAATATTATTTTTGAAAATTTATCGCTGGAATGACTGGCAAAAATAGTCTGCTTAGTCTACAAATGGACATTTCCCAAGACCACTGCAGAAACCATTTTTGATCATCTTGAGCATTAAATAGTTAAAGGTTGATTTAGCTAAGCATGTAATTCGTTCTAACATTAATTATAAGTTCAGATTTTAAAAATGTAAACACAAATCCAGACATGATGTAAACATATCTCTCTTACTTGACTTACCACATTACAGAAGCTAATTCAGGCGCTGTAGTTGTGACATTATGGGCAGATTTGTCAGAATTATCAAACAGACTGACAGCCTAACTTATACTAGTCGTGAGTTGCAAGATAAAATAATTTGAATGAAAGTTGTTGTTGCATAGGAATTTGTGAGAATCATTATCACCGTGAATAATTTTATCATATTTTCTTCATTTTGTATGCAGACTTACTTTCTCGATCATCAGGTAGAAGCCAGAGAGTTATATGTTGTTCCGTATTTCGGATGTTGTGGTTTGGTACTTTTTTAATGTCAATTCATAATTTCGGTATATAGCTTGGGTGATTTGTCAGTCAGCTGTGGTATAGCAATGTCTCCATCCTGTGTCAATCCGGTGTTTAACATAAGGTGTTTGGCATATTTTGGTATTCTTGCCAAACCCGGTCAAAATGTTCATATTGGCATCGAATATTCATGTATCTTGTACTATTTGAAGGTATTAAGACCAATTCACCTTTCCGGAGCATCCATCCATCATCTGACCTCGTATGATGTCATAATAAGCTCAGCACATGTATGATGGTGTCACAATCATTATGTCACAAAGGGTTCCGTATAGACCGTCATCAAATCTCAAAGAGTGACACGTTGTATAAATTGTGTCTTTGTAATTCTTTGCTATTTAATAAACATGCTGTTGAATAGTTTGAAACTAATTTGACTGGGCGCTGTTGCTGCCTTAGGCAGCAACAGCTCCCAGTCAAATTAGTTTCAAAATATTTAACAGCTTACCTGTGTAGTTTTTTGAAAATTGAGTCAGGGTGTTCAGAGATCGATCGATCCCAACATGAGTGGTGTGGGTGGAGCTTAGCTAGTGATGGGCGGGGCATAGCTAAAAATGGAAAGGTCCATTATGTCGATAACACTTATAATTTAGTAGATGTCATGCATGTATGTTAAATAGCTTGAAATGTTTGGCAGCTGAGCGTCAAGGACATTAGGCCTTGTGTGTTTAGTTTCAGCTAATTAATGTTGTTTTGATCAGAATAATCAGGTGAAATAACTCTTTGTCACAGTCATAAAGTTTTTAACTAAAATTTGCTATTGATTCTATGGCTCCCGCTTGGTTTCATGGTAAATGATCCAAATGAAAGAAAACAAATTTAAAGCGGTTATGGTTTATAGTTATGAAAAGTCTGATAAGATTCACCTGGGGGTGTGAAAATAGCCTCTTGAATATTTTGAACTAAGTAGCCTCAAAATAGTAACCTTTCAGTGTTCATATCTGGTCAAGAAAATCTAAATATTTTGCTTATTGAATGTCCATTTTGCATAGCAGAAGACATTTTTGAAAATTTACTACTGGAATGACTGGCTCGATTATCGAGCCAGGCATTTCAATGGTAAATTTGAAAAACTAGTCTAATTCTCTTGACTTGCATATTGGCATACCTCGACACCACTGTAAAAGTCGTTTTTTTGGCAGCTTGGCATTTAAGGGCATATATGTGTAAGGTTGTATATTTATTGAGATATTGGGAGTTCAGGGATGAAATTGTTAACCTTCCATACATAATTAACCCTTTTACTGCTGACTTCTCACCTTCCATTGATGGTTACTTTGGTGATGCTTAATTCTTTAATGGTCAAGATTGGTCAAGAAAACTCACTTTAGGAAATCGCCATTTGCTGGTCAAGAGAACATTTTAGATAATGTTCCTTTGCAATGACTGGACATTTCACAGCACGACTATAGACACCATTTTGGAGCAACTTGACCAGTAAATGGTTAATATGATTCACAAATGGTTTCATTTTTTTTCCTAATTTTATCATTTGTTTCTTATGGTTTAACCCTTAATGGTCAAGCTGGCCAAAACCCGGCCTCTGCAGTGGTCATGCAGAATGCCCATTTGCACGCCAAGAGAAGACCTTTTTGAAAATTTACCACTAGAATGCCTGGCTCGATAACCGAGCCAGTCATTCCAGTGGTAAATTTTCAAAAAATAGCCCTCTTGATCTGCAAATGGACATTCAATAAGCAAATTTTTTTTATTTTCTTGACCAAATGTGACTATTAAAAGTTTCGGTTTGTATCCTCTGGATATATTTTTTTTGATGCGTAACAACCTGTGCCGTGTGTTTACATGCACTGTTGGACCTGTCAGCATGTGGTAGCATTAACATTGTTAGTCTGAATACATATCACTATTTATGTGGTAATGGTGGTGGTGGTAATGATGATAATAATAATAATAATAATAATAATAATAATAATAATGCTAATTCATATTTGAACTAGATAAACATCCTTGATTATATGCATGTAGGCTATAGCTTTGTAAACTATATTAATGTCTTCTACTGCATAGCCAGTGGAGAAATTGGTCAACTAGACAATAATTCTAATAATGCACTGGAATCAATTCTACTGACGAGATGCAATGACAAATTTATAGAAACAGTTATGTCCCTTGACTTTCCATCTTTCAATATTAATAGTAAGGGTCTTCGTATTGGCCACCTAAATGTTCAACACTTAGTTCCCAAAATTTCACAATTAAAAATTATAATGGAGAAAAGTAGGAAAGAATTAGAAATATTTTGTGTCACAGAGGCTTGCTTAAGTAATACGGTCCCGGACACAGTAATTGAAATACAGGGCTATAATACAGAGCGCAGAGACAGAATTAAGCGTGATGGTGGGGGTATTGTAGTGTATATAGCTGACAACCTGTCATATATTAGACGAGCTGACTTAGAAACACACAACATAGAAGTTGCCTGGTTAGAAATTAGACCATACAAAATGAAACCGTTTCTAATTAGCTGTGTCTACAGACCATCAAACAGTCCAGCTAGTTGGATAGATGAATTTGAATCACTGCTAGAAGCTGCTTATTTAGAAAACTCTGATATTACACTCATAGGCGATTTTAATTTTAATCTTTTGAAGCAAGCAAACACTAAATGGCAATCAGTGACAGAAATTTATCACCTTGAGCAGCTTGTAAATATACCTACTAGGGTTACTGGCAAAACAGCAACACTGATAGATCATGTTTATGTAACAAACAAGGACAAATATCATTCAACACAAGTAGGGACACTAGCATTTAGTGACCACTATCCAGTCTTCACAGTACGCAACAGTAAAGTTTCCAAGAATCAAAATGTACATCAAATTATTAAGTATCGCAGCATTAAGCACTTTGACGAGAGTAAGTTTGTCCAACATCTTCGAGCATATGACTGGAGTTTTGTGGATGAATTAAATAACCCTGATCAGGCTCTTGAAAAATGGCAGAAAATATTCACAAATATATTAAACAAGCACGCACCCATCATTGAACGGAGAGTTAAAAGATTTTGTCAACCAGGATGGATAAATAAAGATATTTTGAATACAATGAAAGAAAGAGATCGCCAGAAAGTATCAGGAAATATTACAAACTACAAAGACTTAAAGAATAAAGCTATGGCACAGATAGAAAAATCTAAAAAGGACTATTTTAGTGCAAAGCTAGATGAAGGTAAACACAATCCTGCCAATATATGGAAAATCTTGAAGAGTATAAACCCAAAGGCTAACAAATGTCCTACCTTTCTAGGCGATAATGACGGTAATGAAGTTATGGACCCGCAGATGCAATCTGAACTATTCAACACATATTTTTGTACAGTAGCATCTAATTTAGCTGAATCCATACCACAAGCAGATACAGAATTTAGTGAACTAAGAAAACATGTAAATAGTAAAGTGCCAGAATGCATCAAATTTCAAATACCATGTATTTCAGTAGATTACGTACATAATGAACTAAAAAATCTAAAGACAAATAAATCAGCTGGATATGATGATCTTAATGCTTATTTTCTTAAAATCGCAGCAAATGTCATAGCCCCACCTATCACAAGCATCATTAACAAGAGTATAGATTCTGGAGTCTTTCCAGCAGTGTGGAAACATGCTAAAGTTATACCCCTACACAAATCCGACTCCAAAGACAATGTATGCAACTATAGGCCAATATCAATCCTACCAGCTATATCTAAAATTATTGAACGCCATGTACATGATCATGTTTATAAATTTCTCTGTCAATATGGGTTACTGAATGAGTCACAGTCAGGCTTTAGACAAAAACACTCATGCGAAACCGCTTTATTAAAACTTGTTGAAAAGTGGCGATTTTCAGTAGACAATGGTGGTCTCATAGGAGCTATCATGATAGATTTAAGAAAAGCCTTTGATCTTTTAAATCATAATATTCTCTTGCAAAAGCTTGCCATATATAAATTTGAAACAGGATCACTAGGATCACTAAAATGGTTTTCGTCATATTTAACCGATAGGCAGCAATATGTCTCAATTGCTGGAAAGATCTCTAAACATGTATCAACCCACATCGGAGTCCCGCAAGGATCTGTATCAGGTCCACTCTTATTTATCTTATATATTAACGACCTTCCACTCTGTACATCTAGTAATATAGATATGTATGCTGATGATACTACTTTGCATGTTAACAGCCGAAGCACCTCTGAAATACAAGAACAGTTAACAAAAGATATGAAATCTGTACAGAAATGGTGTTTAAATAACAAAATGTTGCTTAATGAGGATAAAACTAAACTGATGATGCTTGGCACTAATCACAAATTGAAGAGCATAACAACAGATATTGTAATACCTACTGAAAATGGAAACTTAAATACTGTAAAATCGGATAAACTCCTTGGCCTACACATTGATAGTACACTCTCATGGCAAGAACACATAAGTAAAATCTGTAAAAAAAAAAGTCTTCCTTAATATACATGTTGAAAAAGAACAAGAATTATATGAATGTTGAACAAAGGAATCTATTCTATAAAGCTTACATCCTTTCACATATAGATTACTGCTCTCTCATCTACTATCATTCAACTGATACATTAGTATACCAGCTGGAAAAACTACAAAAGAGAGCAGCTCGTATAATACTAGATGCCCCTTTTAGAGAACCAACTGAACAACTGTATAAACAATTGAATTGGACTACATTGGCTAAGAGAATAAACCTCAAAACAAATAGCATGACTTATAAAGCCTTAAATGGCCTTACTCCAAGTTATACTAAGAACTTGTTCAAATATGTTGAAGATACACATTCCCTTAATTTACGTTCAAAAACCTTTGGTCATCTATATCTTCCAAAATTTAAATTTTGCTATGGAAAAAAGAGTTACACATATAAAGCAGTTCAACTCTGGAACGCATTACCTCAAAGCATTACACAATCTCCGACTCTATCATCATTCTATCATAATATTCAGAAGTATATGAATTCACATTAACCCTTTAATAAAAAATTTTGTCAAAATAAATCGTGACTGTCTATTTGCAGGTCGGGTGAAGACTGTTTCTGAAAATTGACTCCTGGAGTGGCTGGTTCGGTTACCGAGTCAGTCATTCCAGTGGTAAATTTTCGGAAATAGTCTGCACATTTCTCAAGACCACTGCAGGGATCAGTTTGGGTCGGCTTTGTCCTAAAATGGTTAATATACTAAATAACTGAATACTCAGTATTATGGATTCAAGGGAGATAACTGTTGAAAATTATATTTTGAAAGTCATTTCTTCCCTGGACATATCCAGTGAGTTAATGGAAACTTGTTCATATTAATGTATATATGTAATATAAAATGTGTGAGTGAGTGAGTGAGTCATGAGTGAGTGAGTCATGAGTGAGTGAGTGAGTGAAGGAGTGAGTGACTGACTGAGTCAGTGTGTGCGTATATGTATAAGTGCATTTATGAGTGTGTTTGTATGTATGTGTTTGCTGCTTATTTAACTGTATATAGTTTATTGTGTTTGGGAGGGCCTCAGGAAGATCAGTTTACTGATGATATACCCTCGATAAATAAAGATTATTATTATTATTATTATTATTATTATTATTATTATGCTCATGGATAATATTTATAATATATATATATATATATTAATAAATTTTCCAAGTTCAAATGTGGTTAGTACCTTTTAATCAACATATCTGTGAAGTATGTTGACAGTTATATGAATATACGAATTGGATATTTTTACTATTTAACAAATAGCCTCCTCAATATTTTGAAATAAATTAGACATTTCTGTTGCTGTCATAGGCAGCAACAGCATCCAGCAAATTAGTTTCAAAAAATTTAACAGCTTACCTGTATAATTACCTTGAAAATGGGGTTCTGAGAATCAGGGTTCAAAATATATGAATCGATCCGAACACACAAAAAAAATGTGGACAGAACTTAGCTAGATCTGGGCTAGAAATATATCTCTGTATTGTATTGCACCAAACACCATTAATAAATTATCTCCCCTGAAAAAAAAATTTAATCACCCTGATTTGCATAGTATTTATGTATGAATTTAACTAAAATTTGAAAAATCGATCCTTTCTTGAAAGAAGTTGCTGATGATATAAATTTAGGGGAATATGTTTATGTTTGCAAGAGTTATCTAACCTGAAATCTTTAAAATCGACGGAATAAGTGAGGGGGAATACGTGACTAGCAGTAGTTTTTGGGGGGTGTTGCCGATGTTCATATAAGCCAAAGATATAGAAATTATAGCAGAAGATTTTCTAAACCAGTTTATATTTTTATATGCCGGCAACCTTCAAATTGCTTCGGCTGAACAATCTGACTATGTCATTGTTTACATTTCCTTTTGTTAATAATAATAATAATAATAATAATAATATGTTCTCTAAATAAGTAATTGTTTAGCCCTTTAACCGTCAAATTTGTACATGAAAATTTCAATTTTTCCATAGAAAGTCTCCATTTGCAGATCAACAGGACCTTTTTGGAAAATTTACCACTGGAATGACTGGCTCGGTTGTCGAGCCAGTCATTCCAATTGTAAATTTTCAAAAAATAGTCTTCTCTTGGTCTCCAAATGGACATTTTTCAAGACCACTGAGGAAGTAATTTTTGGCTGATATGAATGTTAAAGGGTTATGGGTTATACCTAGCTTATATGAAATCGGCAATATGGGTGATGATTTGGATTATGCATAGGCTTAAGTAATAGCTCTGAGTACTGTAACTTGATTTTAATATTATGTATTGTTTTATATTTTCAGGCACACTTACACATTTCCAAGGTAAGAAAATCACTGAACAGTAGTCATATGTGCCTAGTCATATTCCCCAGGGGAGATAAATCTGTTTATTAATTAATGTGTTACACCTCACATTTGTTAAGAAAAATTTCAATTTTGCTATAGAAAATGTCCATTTGCAGACCACAAGAAGACTATTTTAAAACATTTACCACTCGATTATCGAGCCAGTCATTTCAGTGGAAGATTTTCAAAATTAGCCTTCCTGGCGTGCAAATGGACACTTCTGAAGAGCACTGCCGAAGCTGTGTTTGGCAGGCTTGGGTGTGGAAGGGTTAATAGCCAGTTATGGGACGCTGAAGATATAGTTATTTGCTTTATTCAATAGTTATCTCCCTTTGTGCATTTGACAAGTAAAGAGTTAGAATTACATTGTAGTCCTCCTGAAGCTGGGTGTTTTTTATAAAATATTTTGATAAATTTATATTTCTTTTTTCCAGTGTTTCTAGGTGGTTCCTGTAACCCTACCACCTGGCGCATGGATACAGCCATTCCCTACCTCAAACAAAAAGGCATTACATTTTATAACCCGGTAACTACATAATTCACCTTTCCAGAGTACCCACCCATCATATGACGTCATAATGAACTGTGTGATGTGTACAATGACATCATAATGAATGACGTCATGAATGACGTCGATAAGTACGTCACGAATGCATATTTGAAGACGTTCTATGCGTTGTTGTACAAATTGGTTGCTTTTATGATTTAATAAATATTCTGTTGAATATTTTGAAACCAATTTGACTGGGCGCTGTTGCTGCCATAGGCAGCAACAGCACCCAGTCAAATTAGTTACAAAATATTCAACAGCTTCCCTGTATAGTTTTCAGGAAATTGATGGCTAGGGCATTTGGGGATCGATCAATCCCAACACGGCGAGGTGTGGGTAGAGCTGAGCTAGTGATGGGCGGGGCATAGCTAAAAATGGAAAGGTCCATTATAATCTTAGCGTTAACACTTTAATGGTACAGTCTTAGTAAGAAAATCAAAATGTTTCCTCATTTAATATCCATTTGCAGGCTATGGTAATAAGACTATTAAAAAAAACAAACAACTATTGGAATGACCGGCTCAGTTACCGAGACGAGTTATGGAAAACAAAATCGCCTGACCTGCAAATGGACCAGTTTTAGCCGGCTTGACTATAGAACGGTTAATTATGTTGTGATATAATTGATAATATAAAGGCTAACCCATGCCCAGGTCAATATTCTATCGTTTACTGCGTCAATAACAACGAAACTGGTGAACATTTTTCAACAATTTTGGCGGACGATGTTGCTGTCTACGACAGCACCATCTGCCACCAAATTTGTTGAAAAATGAATACCAGTTGATATTTTAATTTAATTAAAAATATTGACATCAGAGTGATAAGGGTTAACCAGCTGCCTGTGTTGACCTTACATTCTATGATGTTGCTCAAATAGATGTGCTGATTAGCATACAGCTTGCTAGAGCTAATAAATCCAGATTTATATGTAAATGTAATTATAATCAATACTGCATTAGTAATCACGGCGTTATTTGCGCATTAAGTAAATATAATAGATATAATTTACATTGTTGACAGATTTAACTATTAAAATTGATTTTATTTGTTTCATTATAGCAAGTCAGCCACTGGAAGCCTGAGCTTATAGAGCTAGAAGATCAGGCTAAACAGGTAATAATAATAATAATAATCAATAATAATAATAATAATAATAATAATAATAATAATAATAATAATCAAAGCTAGACAAAACCACACGATCTCCCCAGGATGACTGATTTTAGTGGGTTGCAAGACACACATACTGATACGTGGTTATCAAGACATGGATGGACAGATCCCCAAAATAATCATCTTCCTAGCCAAACGTCCAATCTACCCATAAAGGTTAATCAACATGCTCAATTAGAAGCAAAGTTATTGAATGAAAACAAAACATCTATCCGGATGGACGCACATGTTGTGGATTTCTGTATGATGGACTGATCATCCGGATTACTAAAATCTAGACATATTGGGCCTTTAATGATAAAGCTAGCAGAATAGACAATCGATGCGCGAGGTCGGGTAACGTTATGTAGAAGGCCTGACGACAGTGGACGGAATAGCAACGGGTTACAGGGACAAGACAAGGTCTAGAAAACCGTATCCATATTCGTCTAGTATGTTAGGATCCTTAGGGTAGTAACGTCGCAAAAGAGCCAGAACAATATGTAATACTTAGCAAGAAGCGCGTGTCGCGTAATTGCACTAAACAACCTTATTAACCAATAGATTAATTTAGTATTAACCAGTCAGCGACTAGCACGCAATGCTATATAAGGAGCAGTATGCTCGAGATAATTAAGCTTTTGCTTCACAGAGCGTTTTCTGTCACAAGTCTTGAGTTATATTAGGACTTAGCGGTGACTCACAAACGTGAGTACCCGATTTACTGTTTGTACATAGTCAGTTTTGTAGTGAATAAATATAGTAATTCACCTCGCAAGTACACGTACTGTTATCGTTTCATCTTCACGACTCGCAACGTCTTCTCAGCACTGTTTCTCGTAAGGAGGAGCAACACCTCCCGAACCAAACCCAGGCTTATCTATAGACCCCCGAATCTACAGTGGCGAGCCTGCCTTTTTAAACGAGAAACACGCGAGGAGACGAAGAGTCCTACGAAATAGGACCTGTGGCGAGGGATGAACGATAGCGATAGCGGTAACCGAAATACGCAAATAGCCGCCGTAGGCAGAGTTCAGCGATTTCTGAACGGACATTTAAGAGCCGTACGTGAATCGGGTAAACTACATAACGTACTAGAAAGTACGCAGTACCTATCAGACGGCACAAGAAGGCTGACGTTAGTGGTACAAGGCGAGTACGCCAACGATAGCGAGTGCGTACAGCGGGCGACGATAACGATCGACTTTTGCGCGAGCACGAACGTAAACAAACAAAATGGTGACGAACACAACGACACGAATAGAGCCGATCCAGCAGTTGGTAGAGGCAACGCTGGAGCAAAATAGGACAGTGATCGAACAGAACGAGACGCGCGAAAAACGAGAAACGCTGAAAGAACACGCGGCGCGAATCGAAAAGTGCGACGGCGCAAATCCCAGGGAAACAAAGAGATACCTGGAAGAATGCGGCGGTGCGATGTTCACCATGGGCCACGACAAAGCAATGGAGTTGGTCTGGTGGACAACGATTGGAGAACTCCACGCGGCATTCGTGGCATTTATTCAGGACAAAAGAAAAGATACGTTAACGTGGGAAGAGGTAAGGAAATACATAATGAATAATTTCGTTAGCGCGAATCAGGAAGATGCGCTGAAAGACGAATTAGACACGGTTAGACAGAACCGCGGCGAGTGTATACGCGCATTTAACCGACGATTTAAGCAGCTGTGTACAGCGGCATACAGTACGCGACACAGCGACGGGGACAAGCGGATCATAAAGAAAGCGTACTACCAAGCCTTGTCGGATAAGGCTATGGCAAGACGCACGGTTCAGCACGAGGCAGGAACCCTGGACGAGTTGATAGCGTTCACGGAGCACGAAGAGGCTCTGAACGAGAAAACAGACACTTACGTGCCAGGTAAGAGAAGAGAAGAGCCAATGGAAATCGACGCGTACCGGGAACGATACCACAACGACAATGACGAGATCGCGTACTTCAGACGGAACGACACACACCGCGAACGGTACCACGAACGACACCACGAACGACACCGCGACAACAACAATGAGGTGACACACCTCCGACAACAGTTAGACCGGAAAGAAGACGTAATTAAACGAATGCAACAAGACAGGTACGATCAAGGAAACCGAAGCGCGACGAGGAACGATCGGAGTTCCATCAACAACGACCGCGAAACACGACAATGTTTTAATTGCGGCCAACGAGGGCACATAGCAAGGCAGTGTAGGAACGGGCAGACGCGATACCGCGAAAACGCGAACATTATATGTTATCGGTGCAACAAGCCCGGACACATCGCGCCGAAGTGCACGGCAGAACAAGCGGATTACGAACAACGACGGTCGAGGAACGACGACGGACGCGCATCGAACGAGTCGACACCGCGTAGCGGCCCACAACGGCGAGGTGGACCGGCGAAGCGGGGACGCGCACGAGGAAGGGGAAAACGACCAGCGAGTCACGGATTCGCACAGGCACGAGATCTGCCATCCCCATTCCCACAGGAATCGACGAACGGACCGACATGCATGGCATGCGGCGGTATGGGCCATACGAATTGGCAATGCGCGAACACGACGAATAACGCGAATAGTACGATAATCGGAAGGAAACCACTGAGGTTTCCGAACAACGAGCCACGATTCGGCGAGACGAAGATCAACGAGTGCGACAGACAGTCGGAAAACGGGGACGGAGGAGGCCTAACGCGGACAGGTTCCTCGTCCAACTACCAATAAACAGTCCGCAGAACAATGAAAAGGGGTATGTACTGACGATGATAGATACGGGCGCAGTTACATCACTCATTAGGAGCGATATATGGAAGAGCTTGTTAGGAGCTCGTCCGCTTAGGAAAGCACCTTTATTGATAGCTGTAAATGGTTCACCTATCACGGTCTTGGGCGAAACCCAAGTTAAGTTCCAAAATACTAAGCCAGTACCAGTAGTAGTAGTAGAACGAATGAAGTCAGAATGTTTGTTGGGTGCAGATGCACTCCGGATGGGAGGGGCGATAGTGGATACAGGGAAAGGAGAGTTAACCTGGTTTGGGAAGGTTTATCCTTTCACCACACCCTTTAGGCAACAAAATGATTATAAGATAGAGAATATTAGAGAGACAACTGGGTTAAAAAATATCGACGAAATACTTGATGAGTACGCCGACAGTTTTGACACCGGGCGTCCCACTACGCTAGGGAGGATCCCGGGAGTAGAGTGTCCGATACCCACAGGAGACCAACCCCCGATCAGACAACGAGCGTACAGAATTCCTTTAAAGAAAGCACATATCGTGAAAGAAGAAATCGGTAAGATGCTAGAGGCAGGGGTCATCCGACCTTCCTCATCACCATGGGCATCACCCATAACGTTAGTGCCGAAGAAAGACGGTACGACACGATTTTGTGTTGACTACCGCGCGTTGAATAAAATTTGTCGAAAAGATTCTTACCCCCCTACCGAACATAACAGACATTTTCGACTCGATGGGCAAGGCGACACTGTTTTCCACTATGGATCTGAAGGCCGGATACTGGCAGATCCCGGTGGCGGAATCAGACATAGAGAAAACAGCGTTTGTATGCACAGAAGGCCTATTCGAATTTTTGCGAACCCCGTTTGGTTTCTGTAACTCAGGAGCGGTATTTCAAAGAGCGATGAATATAATATTTCACGAATATGTAGGGAAATTTTTGCACGTATTTATCGATGACATCGTAATTTTTTCGCGAAACGAAGAAGAACACGCTCACCACCTTAGACTAGTCATGCAAAGACTACGAGAATTCAACGTGCAACTGAAGAGGAAGAAATGCGACTTCTCATCGGAATCAGTCGATTTACTGGGATACAGAGTATCCAGCAGAGGCATTGCACCACAGGAAGGGAAGGTGAAATGCATCAGAGAGATGAAGCCACCTCAGACGGTAACAGAAGCGAAGAGTTTTTTTAGGAGCGACAGGATATTATAGAAATTGCATGAAGAACTATGCAGTGATCGCTCAACCCCTGGTCGAGTTGACCAAGAAATATAAAAGGTTCGAATGGGGTACCGACATTCGAGAGATTGAAGGACCTGTTATGCAGCGACACTGTTTTGACACGGCCAGATCTCAACAAACCGTACAGGTTGTACACGGATGCATCCAGTTACGCAGTTGGAGCGATACTCGTCCAAATGGACAACAAGGGTGTTGAGAGAGTGATCCAGTACATCAGCACCACGTTGAAGGACAGCCAACTCAACTGGCCGGTGATTGAGAAAGAGGCGTGCGCAGTGATTTACGCATTAAAGAAGCTGCGACTGTACCTGGCAGGAGCCAAATTTACGGTGTACACAGACCATAAGCCACTCAAGAGCTTATTCGTAGGAGACGTGCGCAACACGAAGGTACAGCGTTGGGCTGTTCTAATCGCAGAATACTGGTGCGCGATAGAATATATCAAAGGATCAAAGAACGTGAGGGCAGACATGTTGTCTAGGCTTAGGCACCCAGCAGAGCTAGCCACGTTCGACACAGGGGACTACACGATCACAGAGACAGAGACAGGAGTTCTACCATACATACCATTGGAAGCATACGATATTCCAATAGAAGAGTTGAAAGGAGAGCAGCTAAGAGAATTTCCCGAACTTTTCGGAGAGACAGCGGAGGACCAGATGGTACACAACGGAATTGTGTACTCCACACTGACACCATCAGCGACGGATGCGGAATATCCACGCATAATCCTCCCCACGACGTTCAGGAAAAGAGTTTTGGAACAAGCTCACAAGAGAGCTGGCCACCAGGGACGGCAAAAGACATTAGCACTGGTAAGGGACTCATTCGTCTGGCCGACAATGCAGAGAGACACGGTACAAATGCTTGACCTCTGTCCGACTTGCCAGGTCAACAGACAGATCACAACGAGACCGACGTATACGCCTATGCCATTGGCGAGTTATCCAGGACAGCAGATAGGAATGGACTTGATAGGACCACTCATAACGTCAGACCAAGGGAACAAATACATCATGACGATAGTAGACCACTGTTCGGCATGGGCCGAAGCGTACCCAATCGCGAACAAGTCAGCAGATGCAGTGGAAGAGAAATTCTTCAACGAATATATAGCCAGGCACGGAGTGCCGGAGATCCTGATCACAGACCAGGGCCGGGAATTCTGCGCAGGCGATAGCGAGCAGAGATACAAGGAGTATGGAATCGACCACAGGCAGTCGACACCATATCACCCGCAGACGAACGGGAGAACAGAAAGATTCAACAAAATGATTAAAGAAATCATTCAGAAAAGCATAAACAATGACTCCCGAGCATGGGAAGAACAGCTAGGAACAGCTTTGACAGCTTACAGGAATACACGCCATTCGACGATGGGATTTACACCGTTCTTTCTAACGTACGGAAGGCGAGCGAGAATTCCAGGTATGACACCTATAGACAGCAGACAAGATTTAGGAGACAGATTATCGGGATTGAATAACGCATTAGTGAAAGCACGACAAAATACGGAGAAATCTAGGGAGCAGCACAAAGAGCAAATCAACCGCAGAGCGAACGCAGCAGAGTTCAAAGTAGGAGACACAGTAGTTGTTAAGGCAGAGGAGAGGATGACGATGACGACGTGCAGCGATCCGGAGTACGAAATTTTCAAGGTAAACGGACCGGTAGCCCACATCAGACACCAGAGATCCGGGAAAACCAAGGTATTGAACATATCCAAGCTGAGGATAGTAGACCCAGACATCAAGTGGGACGAGATTCGGCCTAGACCGATTAGAAACCCCAGAAAAGGGACGGCGAAGAGTCAATTTCAGCGACAATTGGTCGTAACGGCACCACAACCGCAAGCAGAAGGGAATAACGAGCAGCAGCAGCCAGAGTGGCAGCAGCAGCAGCCAGAGCAGCAGCAGCAGCAGCAGCAGCCAAAGTGGCAGCAGCAGCAGCAGCCAGAGCAGCAGCAGCAGCAGCCAAAGTGGCAGCAGAAGCGGCCAAAGCAGCAGCAGCAGCAATGGCCAGAACAGCAACAGCAGCGGCGACAGCAGCAGAGCAAAACCAAGAGGGTAAAACATAGAACACCTCGAAAGGAGACGACGAACGGGAAGGGCGAAAATCGCCCGACAGGCGACGCCACCAGTATCCCGCAAGAAACGGAGATGGCAGTCGACGAACCCGCGGCAGGGAGAACTGACAGCGGAGGAACGGCGATGGAAACGGACGACTCCAGTAAGATTGCCGAGAACGCGCCGGACGGACGTTACAACCTGCGCAAGCGCAGAGGACACGCACAGAGTCCGCCGACGGAGAGAAAATACGGAAGAGTCAGAGCTTTTGATTGGTCGAGGGGAGATGAGCATGAGCTATTTATAGCACGTATAAATAGACTGATCGACAGGAAAAACGCATTAGCGGTAGAACAGTCGAGACAGTAAGACGTGTGGTTAGAGAGGAAAATAAATCATACAACAGCGCAGATATGAATAATTTTCCGATAGTTTTCAGTACGGTGTTAGTAATTTTAGCCCGGAATATCGATATCGTTAGTTGTGACGACATCCAATATGTTCCTAACGGAGTGCTAATAACCAAACACCTACCGATATCAATAGTTAGAGCGGAGTGGACCGTAATTATGACGATGACACCACCGACAGTACCTGAGGTATTATTCACGCAAGTTAGCCAGATCAGAGTAGCCATAGACTGGGCCAAAGAACGAAAAATGGTATCACCGCATGACGCGATTAGTTTTGAGTTCCGGTTAAACAAGGCTCTCGTCGGAATAAAATGACCAGTGACGAACGCGAATACGAGCGTGACGCGAAGACGACGCGGCTTGTTCAACTTCATAGGAGACGTAGCGTCGTCGTTATTCGGGGTCGCGACTTCCGGCGATATCGAAAATATGAAAAGGATAGTTAGGAAATCGATGACAAAAGTAAACAAGCTAGTACACTACACGAACGAGTTAACGTCACACGTAAAACACGCATTCGACGAAGTCAACATCAATAGGGACAGAATCAGGAATATATCGCTAAGTATAGCAGAGGTAAGAAAATTCGTGAATAATCAGACATTACGTCAACAATATTGGAACCGATACATGTTTACACTAGTTAGGATTGGCCAGGAAGTCAACTTGGTAGAAAACGTAGTAAATACGCACCGACAAGCGATAATGACGTTCAAGAGAAGAACGGCTTCCTTGGAACTCGGTAGATTAACCGAAGAATTGTTCAGTCCGTCAGATCTGTTGGACGTGAGTAGAAACGTCGACAGAGATTCGAAGCTTATTAAGCCGTACCAGTGGTATTATGCCAACACGGTCGTGTATCCGTTATGGAACGATCCCGAGAACTTGCATTTTATAGCGACGCTACCGTTGATAGATAGCGGTAGTTACATAGAGCACGGTATGCTCTCGTGGCCGGTTCCGTTAGGAGAGGAAGGTCATTTCATGCAGATTATTTTGTCCAGGGTTAGCATAGGATTAGACACCCGGATGGGGCGATATTTCGTCCCCCATAAGTGTAGAGGAGAGAATCCCCGAGTTTGCGAGGGAAACTTACAAATTGACTCTAGTCATGTTCCGTGCATCAACAGTGTGTTGACCAACACGACAGACTCAAATTGTAACGTTAAGTTATCTCAGTCCAAGGACACGTCCAGTAAATTGTACAAAGGGAAGTATACCGACGTAGTTTTGCAGACGTTTGGGGAGGAAGTAAGTGTCCATTGTGAAGGGAGAATGACTGAGAGGCATGTGTTGAAGAATGGGGTATTCGTACTGAAATCCTTCAGGTGCTCGTATAGTGGTAAGGGATGGCAATTTCGACCGGTGAAGAGATATGAGCACCGGTACGAAAGGTCCAGCCCCACCTTAAACGTGACACAAATTGATTTGTCTGATATATTGAAGCAGAGCCTAGTAAGTTAAAACGCTTAAGGGCGTGAAGTGGAACCAATTACAGAAGGTGAAATATGTTCCACTAGCGCCCATATCAGAATTAGATGTCAGTGCACTAGACTTCGACTTTCAGGATAGCAAGTCGATAACATTGTACGTTATAGGAGTAATAGTTGTAATTATGATTGGAATTGTTATCATGTATAAGTGCAGAGTATTTTCTAAGTGTTCAGGAAATCGTGACGGGACATTCGCGAGAGGACTTCGCAGAGTCCTCTCACAACGAAAATCGGCCGGAGCTAACAACACCAAGCACGAACCTAACGAGGAGTTAGAGCTTCCTCGTCAGGAAAATGAAACGACTCCGACGGCTCCCGGATTCGTCAACATAAAGATACCGAACGTATCCTTCAACCACG
This sequence comes from Chaetoderma sp. LZ-2023a, assembly GCA_034401795.1. Classification (NCBI taxonomy): domain Eukaryota; kingdom Metazoa; phylum Mollusca; class Caudofoveata; order Chaetodermatida; family Chaetodermatidae; genus Chaetoderma; species Chaetoderma sp. LZ-2023a. The sequence continues at coordinate 67,687,266 of CM067362.1, forward strand.
AATTTCACGACCGACCCGCACTGTATCCTAGCACGCACGAACTCACGTTCCAGTATCCGAAGCTACCGACATCGGACGTAAACGATGCGGGGCAATAGCATTCGACGAGCTATAAACGGTACTCGGAGACGTCGTCAGAACGAAGACGACGATGTTGTATAGAATTATTGTTATTACTGTTCACATTTAGGTGTCAAAAGTATCGTGACAGTAGATACTGTAACGAACACGTAATGTTGTATAGTATTATTATTAATTATTGTTAAGAATTGTATTGAACCATTGAGAGGGACAGGACAAAAGCGATTGTGGCAGACGTGGACGAAGGAACTCGTGCATCGATCGACCATAGGAACATTTTGAGCTGTTGATAGTTCACAGCGAGTTAAATGGCTGGTTGATGTACAGCAACCCGGCATTTAACTTCGGTTGTGGGGCGTATGTGGATTTCTGTATGACGGACTCATCATCCGGATTACTGAAATCTAAACATATTGGGCCTTTAATGATAAAGCTAGCAGAATAGACAATCGATGCGCGAGGTCGGGTAACATTACGTAGAAGGCCTGACGACAGTGGACGGAATGGCAACGGGTTACAGGGACAAGACAAGGTCTAGAAAACTGTATCCATATTCGTCTAGTATGTTAGGATCCTTAGGGTAGTAACGTCGCAAAAGAGCCAGAACAATATGTAATACTTAGCAAGAAGCGTGTGTCGCGTAATTGCACTAAACAACCTTTTGCACACGTCACTGTCTAGACACGGATGAGTCACTGTCTAGACACGATCACGCCACTATCTGGGTCAGACTAGGTCAGCGACGATGAGTCACAGAGGTTAGAGGAGCCTAGAATAATACTCATCTTACCGATTGCATCAGCCGGATAACGGAAGTGAAATGACGTAGCACCTCATTAACATACTTCTAGAAGATTCTAGAAACTTGGGCCACAACCCACCCTCTCGCATTTTACTATGGGAATTATTTCGTGACTTTCGTGACGAGAAGTGGATTGACTTGTAGCCAATAGAATGACTGGGAATTGTAGCCAGTCAGAAGAGAGTATTATTAACCAATAGATTAATTTAGTATTAACCAGTCAGCGACTGGCACGCAATGCTATATAAGGAGCAGTATGCTCGAGATAATTAAGCTTTTGCTTCACAGAGCGTTTTCTGTCACAAGTCTTGAGTTATATTAGGACTTAGCGGTGACTCACAAACGTGAGTACCCGATTTACTGTTTGTACATAGTCAGTTTTCTAGTGAATAAATATAGTAATTCACCTCGCAAGTACACGTACTGTTATCGTTTCATCTTCACGACTCGCAACGTCTTCTCAGCACTGTTTCTCGTAAGGAGGAGCAACACCTCCCGAACCAAACCCAGGCTTATCTATAGACCCCCAAATCTACAATGTGATCAGCAGGAGCGACACAGACTGGCCCTAACAATAAGCTGCTGCTTTTTTGGTCCTATGACTAACTTAACCTCGGTGAGATTTGTTTAACATGTTAAACATAGAAGATAAGATATCAAATAAAACACTAAATCTGCAGTTCTGATGGAAACAAGATCATCCTGCTTTGTTTTGGTTACAAATGGGTCATTCAGTCAGCAAATAATTTAATTTTCTTGACCAAATTTTACTGTTAAAGTGTTAGACTCATGATTGCAAGTGTTAGCAATTGATCGTTGTTTGACACAAATTCTCTAATAAAGTGTCTTGTTGTTTCATGCAGGGAGCTGATGTGCTGTTTTTTGTGATAGATAGCCAAACACGAGCAACTGTCTCTCGAATTGAAGTCGCCTATCTTGTAGGTAAGTACTAAGTTCACAATACACATTGGCTGAGTCTTTCAGGACTACAGAGTGGATACAAGAACCCATTTTAACCCTTTTACAGTCACAATGGCTCCTCCAGTGGTCTTGAGAAATGTCCATTTGCAGACCAAGAGAAGACTATTTTTCACAATTTACAATTGGAATGAGATCCTCAATAGCTCAGCCACTCATTCTAGTGGTGCATTTTCACAAATAATTTGCTTGTTCATTTGTTCATTATTTGTAACACCAGTGACCTCATATTACTCTGAATTCATACAATTGCTACATAATCAGCTACGTGACGTGTATGCTGACGTCATAATCAATGATGCCATTTGACGTAGGTAAGTTCATCACGAACGCTTAATTGATGACGGACTACGCCTTGTTTTGTTGTAAGGTTAACCTTTTAGTAGTCAAGTTTGACCAAGAAAACTGACAATTTTGCTTCAGTGAGCCAGACATGCCAGTTATAAATTTTCAATTATAGTCTTATCTAGGATTGATAATGGCTATAATAATGGATTGGATAATATAATATCAAGGATTGATAATGGCAATAACTTAGCTTCTACTTTGAGCTTTGGATTGTATGTCTTTACTGTATTTAATAAACATTCTGTTGAATATTTTGAAACTAATTTGACTGGACGCTGTAAACAGCAACAGCATCAAGTCAAATTCGTTTCAAAATATTCAACAGCCTACCTGTATAGTTTTATGGAAATTGAGAATCAGGGAGTGCGGTGATCGATTGATCTCAACATGGGGAAAGTGTGGGTGGAGCTAAGTTAAAGATGGACGGGACATAACTAAAACTGGATTTATCCATTGGTATCAGGGCTGAACAAGATTGTGGTGTCTGTGCGATATGTGGTCAGGATAGAAGCGCTGCGTCACATCATGGTAGCATAATCAGCACTGCATCGACAGTTGTCCATTGCAGTAAAATCAGCTTCTTACACACTGTGTGACACCCGTGGCTTAGATGTAACGAGTCCGACTCGTAATATATATATGATTAAAAATTATATAATCGGAAAACCGTGAATAATTTCTACTGCATAAAATATTTTAATTATTATTTAATGAGATCGTTCATGAAAATTGACATTTTGCTCATGAATGTATGTCCATTTGCAGGGCAAGAGAAGGCTATTTTTGAAAATTTATCACTGGAAAGTCTGGCTTGGCATTTTCAAAAATAGTCTTATCTTGGCCTGCAAATGGAATTTTCTAAACACCATTGCAGCTTTCGTCATTGGTATGGCTTTGTTGTTATGTCTAGGTAATTTGTACCCAGGCTGATTAATCGAGTAATCACGATTATTCATAAATAATTGATTGTGATCACTCAAAGCAATAATCGCACAAGCCTAATTCATCGAAGGTATCTGGAGAGTATATATATATATATATATATATATGTATACCAATGACGAAAGCTGCAATGGTGTTTAGAAAATTTGCAGGCCAAGATAAGACTAAGAAATCGAGCCAGTCATTCCAATGATACAATTTCAAAAATAGCCTGCAAATGGACATACATGACCGATCTCATTAAATAGTAATTAAAATATTTTATGCGGTCAAAATTATTCACGGTTTTTCGATTATATAATTTTTAATCATATAAATTCACGATTTAAAAAATAATCGCGATATTCGATTTAATCACATAATCGTGTAAGCCTACGCTAAAGATTTGCAACATTTCTGATAGTTTTCATTGGCACTAAGAGTTTGTAAGGATAAGTTTTTGGTCACTCTTCTGGGATATCCTTCACCCATTAATGGTCAAGCCGGCAAAAATTGGCCTCTGTTATGACCTTATGGAATGTCCGTTTACAGAGCCAAGAGAATTACATTTTTGAAAATATATCACTGGAATGACTGGCTCGATAACCGAGCCAGTCATTCCAGTGATAAATTTACAAAAATTGTAGTCTCTTGGCCTGTAAATGGACATTCAATAGGCAGACAATAAAATTTTCTTGACCAAATTTTACCATTAATCGGTTAATAGAAAGTGTCCTCTGTAGACAAAACCTTTTCTTTTCCTCACCAGGTGCTGGTCGCAAAATAGTGGTCGTTCTGAAGGAGTATGATACCAAGAATGGAAATCATGTCGGCAGGGAGAAGTTATCAAACAGGTACAGCAAGAACATCGGAATATTGGAATTTATTGGAATTTACATTTTACTAAATTTGTTTGTCACAGTTTCAAGATACATATACAGGAAAGCACCAGCTCAGTCAAATTAGTTTCAAAATATTCAACAGAATATTACTTACATCGTAATGAATTTGACTTTTATTGTGAGTAAAGTTTAAAGTGTTAACCCTTTAACACTCATATCAGCCAAAAACGGCATCTGCAGTGGTCTTGAGAAATGTCCATTTGCAGAGCAAGAGAAGACTATTTTTGAAAATTTTCTTTTGGAATGACTGGCTTGATAAGAGAGCCATGACTGACTCGATAACCGAGCTAGTCATTCCAGTTGTAAAGTGTGAAAAATAGTCTTTCATCTGCAAAATGGACATAGTCTAATAATGTATAACAATTTATCTAAGAGAACCCAATTAAATTCCAAAACAAATTACACAATTTCTAGAAATAAATTTACTTCATTACTGAAAAGCTTATCTAGATCTCTGAATACTATCGTGAGTCTAGGGAGTGATAGTGTCTGATGCATTGATCAGTGCATAGCGTGCACACCTCAAATAAAAAAAATGATAAAACATAGATAATCTCAGTAATCAAATCTCTAAATATGTTGTGACGCTAAATATGTTGTGACTGACCGACTTTTAAAATTTTTTTATCATCGGGTCACGTTACTGGCTCAGGATAATGATTAATAGTGAAACCACAAATATGTGTTCGTACATGTTGCATGGTGGTAAGCCATCATTCAAAGATTGCTGATGTATAGCAAATTTACTGTCTAGTTGGCATGGTCCATTTGCAGAGTAAGAGAAGACTACTTTTTAAAGTTTGACACCGGAATGACTGGCTTGGCTATCAAGACCATTTCCAGTGATGATGAATTAAAAAAAAGAATCTCTTGACTGCACAATCTAGTTTCTGTTATTTTTTTAAACACGTGAAGTTATTTCTGAGTTGTACTGTTGATGCTATGGGCTTGTTTACAATTATTCAGCAACGGTCTCAGCGGACCTTTCCGGTTTATCCACCAGTCATATGATGTGATAATAAACTATGTTATGTGTAGGATGACGTCATAATCAATGACATCATGTATGACATAGATACGTTCATCATGAACGCTTAATTGATCACGGACTATGTGTTTTATGAATTGTATGTGTTTACTATATAACAAACATGCTGTTGAATATTTTGAAACTAATTTAACTAGGCTGCTGTTGCTGCCATATGCAGCAACAGCACCCAGTCAATTTAGTTTCAAAATATTCAACATCTTACCTGTATTGTTTTCTGGAAATTGATAGTCAGGGTGTTCAGGGATCGATCGATCCTAACACTGGCGAAGTGTGGGTGGAGCTTAGTTAGGGATGGGCGGGGCGAAGATAAAACTTGAAAGATCCATTGCAGCTGATATAAATCGACCATCAGTCGGTCGACTCAAATTGCTGACATTTCTTATGAAGCGTCATAGATCGCAACATAGTGCATATATAGCGTAAATATATTGAAATAAAATATGCAAGAAAGAGTTGAACACAGTCTTATTTAACTCTTGAACCATATATTATATTTAATTCACTTAAGTCAAAATCTTTCCCTTGAAATACCGTGTTTTAACCCTTTAACCCACAAATTTATTAAAGAAAAATTAAATTTTCTCATAGAAAATGTCAATTTGCAGACCAAGAGAAGACTATTTTTGAAAATTTACCATTTGAATGACTGGCTCGGTTATCGAGCCAGTCATTCCAGTGGTAAATTTTCAAAAATAGTCTTCTTTTGGTCTGCAAATGGAGATTTCTCAAGCCTTTTTGGCTGATATGACGGTTAAATGGTTAATATTACCTTTGACATGAAAGAGAAAGACATAGGTAAACATATGTTGTTCTTTGTGTTAATTCACAGTAGATTTTTAAAGAATGAATTGCGATGAAAGGTATCTGTGTTCTATGTGTGTGTGTGTGTGTGTGTGTGTGTGTGTGTGTGTGTGTGTGTGTGTGTGTGTGTGTGGTGTGTGTGTGTGTGTGTGTGTGTTTGTGTGTGTGTGTGTGTGTGTGTGTATGTGTGTGTGTGTGTGTGTGTGTACATTAGCTAGATATAACATATAAGGAGGAATAGAGGAATTCTTTTACACATGTTGCAATAAATTAATTTAAATACTTTGCACCACAATCCCAATTTCAAGGTAATTTTACAGGTACGCTGTTGAGAATATTTTGAATCTAACTATGACAGAAACAGCTCGCAGTCAAATTAGTTTCAAAATATGTAACAGAATGTTTATGAAATTGTAGATTTAGCAAGGACATATACAATTCATACACTACCTGATAGACTTTTCCGTTTTCATCACAGAGTTATATATGTCATTTTGATTGTGACGTCAGCTAACTAGTGATGTAATTGCTTATGGCATCATATACTTGAGTGACAGATCAGATCCCTCCATTATGATAGATGATTTACTGTTTATAGTATTATAAATCTGTGTTTGGTTTCAGTGAATTGCGAGAACTGGACCAGGGTCAGTGTGTCCTGACAGATCTCATTGAGCGACAAAGTCTTCCTGTTTTTCATTCCGTCTTCGAGGCCCTCAAATCTGTGCCTAGCTTTTTACAACCGGTTAGTGCTTGACAAAGAATATTGTATTGTGAATGAATAATTATTGCTATGTGTACATGCATACACACAAGCGTCCATACACACACGCATAATTATTGCATGTTCATGGATATTTAACCGTAATAATTTAAGAAATAATCTGTTGAATATTTTGAAACTTATTTGATTGGGGGCTGTTGCTGCCTTAGGCAGCAACAGCTTCCAGTCAAATAAGTTTCAAAATATTCAACAGGTTATTGGTATGGTGGTTTTGACATTAGCATACTGTTTCAGTGTTGGAAGGTTAATGTCTTTGACTATGGACTCGTATGGAGTAATGCTATGTTATATAGTTGTAAAAATGAAATTAAAATGGTATTGCCAACAAAAAAAAGAATCATCTGCAGTTTTAATATCATTAATTTATAAGCAGTCAAAACCGATTTCTGAAATCATGGTCGATCTGTTGGTTGGACATGCGAACCAATCAATCATCGATCAAATCGATTAATTGGAACAACGCTAGCACATACTGCTCATTGTCTGCCACTCATTATAGCTACAGGTTACACTGCTAGCTGACATCAAGCAAACACACATGCACACGCATGTACACTTATCATTGTGTGTTATTATCATCATCGCTATAGGGTACAATGTTTATGCATTCAAACACACGTGCACATGCACACACTCATGCACGTACACGCATGCACGCATATACATATGCACATGCACGCGCGCACACACACACAAACACATACTCACATGTACAGGCATGCAAGGGAATGCACACACGGACACACTTCATTGCCTCTCATTGTCATCATTACTACAGGGTACAAACGTCCAAGAACTGACCGCTGGCCACTGTAGCAGGCATATCAAGTATGGTCATCTGAAAGTCGGCCATGATCTCATGTAAGAGTCTTGAGTGCACACCTGTAGGCACGCCTGTAGGATGGTGCCAGATTAATATAATTGTGTGTTGTATTTAACCGTTGAACCCTTTCATCGCGAAGCCGGCCAAAACCGGCCTCTTCAGTGATCTTGAGGAATGTCGATTTGCAGATCAAGAGAGGACTATTTTTGAAAATTTACCACTAATGACTACTGAGCCAGTCATTTCAGTGGAAAATTTTCAAAAAGTCTTCTTGGCCTCCAAATGAACATTTTCTATGAGAAAATGAAATTATCGTGAACAACACTATTGAGGTATTCGTATCCAGTAATGCCACACCCATTTCTAGCTAAGCTCCGCCCACTTCCACTTTGTTATATGTCAGGGCATCTATATATATTCTTTGAACCCTGAATTATATTCTTGAATTCCCAGAATCCCAATTTCAAGGTAATTTTCCAAAGTTGATTATTTTGAAACAGCAACAGCTACCAATTAAATTAGTTTGAAAAAATTCAACAGGATGAGAAATTCTTCAAAGACATACAATTCATTTACTTTTGTGACAAACTTGATCACAGAGCTACATAATTTTATTGTGATCTCAGCTAACTTGTGACATATTTTATTATTACGTCAGATACTTGAGTGACAGATCAAATCCCTCAATTGTAATCTTACTCTGCGTGTGTGTGTGTGTGTTTGCGTGCATGCATGTGTGTGCATACATGCATGCGTGCATGTGTGTGTGTGTGTGTGTGTGTGTGTGTGTGTGTGTGTGTGTGTGTGTGTGTGTGTGGTGCAATGGGTTAAGTTTTAATGCAAGTGTCCCAAAGAATCCTCTTGATTTTGGGATAAGAGAAGTCACAAACTTTGAGGACATCAGTGAGTAGCTTACTACTGCAGAGGCCAGTTTTGGCTGGCCTCATCATGGAAGGGTTAAAACACATTTGACACATTAAAATAACTAGAATCGTAACCTTGGTGAATATTTAGGGTTTCCTGTGTGTTTCTTAGAGCGAGAAAGGTAACTAACTCTTGGGTTTTGGAAATGTACATTTTAGTGACAAAATAAATATGTTTTTGAATACCAAATCAATATGGATGGCTAAGTTTCGCTCATGCAGCCATGCCAGTGGTAAGTTTTTAAAGTATTAGCCTATTCAGGGAGATTTACACTCGTCATATCAGTAAATGTAGCAGTAGAATGTAGTCTTGAGAAATTTCATGTGTTTAAAATTTTATTTAATAATTTCTTTCAGGAACTTGCGTAATGCATTTCAGTCGATAGACAGCAGTAATACAGGTGTTCTTAATATTCAAGATGTAAGTGATTATAAGGCATATAATCTTAATTTATAGTCGATACTTAGTGACCACAAATGTCGCGCACTAACTAATAATATACATTATGTTTGCATGGTTAGTCTTCTTCTTTTCGTTCGCTGATCATACCACCAGTCCTGTAAGTGACTATTGACATGATCATAAGCGTTAAGTGCGTGGATCCATCGTTTATTAGAGTGCGCCGTGCGGTCTGGAACCTCCGTCTTCAGCACTCGAGGTTTCTGTCAGGGTTACCTCACCCTTACCTCCTTTAGTCGTCTCGTACGACACGCAGAGGATACAGAAGGTGTATTCTAAGCCCCACCTACAGGGCAAGGCATGGTTAGTCATTTTAGCCCTTGTGCCAACTTAAACACTATAATGGCCAACTCGGACAAAATAATATCTGCAATGATCATGAGGAATGCCCACTTGCCGACCACGAGAAGACTATTTTTGAAAATTTAACACTGGAATGACTGGCTCGGAACCAAGCCAGTCACTCCAGTGGTAAGGTTTTCAATAAATTGTCTTCTCTTGGGCTGCAAATGGACACTGATTAAGCAAAAACTTAGTTTCTCAACCATTAATGCTGCATAGGTCATAGGAAATATATATTTAGATGACAATAAAAAGCTATTTTTGTCAATTCCAGTTGTAAATTAATAAAATATAGCCTTCTCTTGGCCTTCAAGTCAACATTCACTGAATTAAATATCAGTTCTCTGGAAAAATCTTGGCAAGTAACGTGTTATTTGATGTAAGTAGCATTTAGAGTGCTTTGAGGCGCTGCTGAGACAAGAACCTCGGTTAATCAAATGACATAAATAAATCAATGCTGATCTTGTTACAGATATGTTTAGCATATCGCTGTTGTATGCCAGACCGACTCGATCCAAAATGGCTGGCGCAGATAAAAGGATCAGACAATGCAACATTTACATTCGATGAATTTTGCTGTTTATTGGCGGAAAGACGGAAATCATCGGTAAGTAATTATCTATCATTTACCATTAAAAGCCTGACTAGGGTATAGTGAGACTCAATAATAGTCCCTCAATATTGTGTGCGGTTGTGAATTACTAGATGGTATGTGTCTGTCCAGTACAGGCAAGTGAAACAGACGATGGACTGGAAATGTACTAAGGATGGAAACCCGTTTCTGCCTGACATGGGAACCAGGAGGGGTACAGAAAAGTGAAAGATCAAGTTATGGACATTTTTCATGACCAGTGAAGAGACAAACTGACTTATACTAGTCGCGAGGTGCAACTAGACAAGTGTGACACGTTATTATTGTTACTTCTTATGCAGCTTTGGCAGATATATAAAAAAATCTGACAGGCTGACTGGCCAACCAACAAACAGACACACAAACTGCCTTATATTAGTTACGAGTTGCAACTAAAAAATCTGACATGGAACTGTTGTACAGACAAAATCTTGTCATATTCATGAGCATTGCTGCCATGTTGAAGAATTTGTCAAAATTGCGTTTCAATTGGATATCTCAGATGCTAGAAGTCTTGCGGGATTTATGTTAAATTTGTTATGTCATTCTCATCTGCTAAAGGTTTGCTTTTCAACCAAGTCTGCGTTTTCATCAGTGTCTTAAAACCTGACATTCAGATAGGAAATTAAACCCTTTCATGATGAAGGCGGCCAAATCCAGCCTCTGCCGAGGTCTCGAGGAATGTCAATTTGTAGGCCAAGAGAAGATTAATTTTCAAAATTCACCACTGGAATGACTGGCTCGGTAACCGAGCCAGCTATTCCAGTGTTAAATTTTCAAAAATAGTCTTCTTGGCCTGCAAATGGACATTCAATAAACAAATATTTTGATTCTCTTGACCAGATTTGGCTATTAACGGATTAGGAGAACTCTTTGTCCGTTATTGGCTCTGTGTACAAATATGATGTGCTTATTCTGAACATGATGTGCTTATTCTGAACATGATGTGCTTATTCTGAATATGATGTGCTTATTCTGAATATGATGTGCTTATTCTGAACACGATGTGCTTATTCTGAACACGATGTGCTTATTCTGAATACGAGGTGCTTATTCTGAATACGATGTGCTTATTCTGAATACGATGTGCTTATTCTAAACACGATGTGCTTATTCTCAATATGATGTGCTTATTCTCAATATGATGTGCTTATTCTGAATATGATGTGCTTATTCTGAATATAATGTGTTTATTCTCAATATAATCTGCTTATTCTGAATATGATGTGCTTATTCTGAACATGATGTGCTTATTCTGAATATGATGTGCTTATTATGACTCTTGCCTTTTCAGACACCTTTTTGGTCAAACCTATTAAACTCTCTAGTGAACACAACGAGATGGTTTTTGGGTAAGTAAGAATAATTGTATTTGGCCAGTTGTATTGATTTGACAGGTGGGAGATCAATCATCAGTATTAGTAGTATTAACCCTTTAATTGTCAAATTTGGTCAAGAAAATTTAAATATTTTGTTAAATGTGCATTTACTTGCCAAGAGAAAACTATTTTTGAAAATTGAGCACTGGAATGACTGGTTATCTTTAAAATTTTCACTACAGATCTTGACCAACATTGTGGAATCATATTCTACTTCGAATAATACTTACCAGATGTACTATTATGATAATATCTATTATCTAGTCTAGCTCAAAATAAACAATTAAAACTCCCCACTCTCCTGGTCCTGCCCATACTGTGTCCGGGAATTATCATCACCGCAGGTACCGAGTCAAATCCCAATCACAGTCAGATTCGTCTATTTTGCGCTTTGAAAAAGTTGCGTTTTTCTAGAGCTGTTAATTTGTGCAATTAAGGAGTTTATCGATCGTATTTCACGTTGTTATCGGTGGCTTCATGGAGGAATTGGGAAAATCATCACAGGGGCAGGTTGTATCAATCTAGAATTTATACTTTCACTTCAAGAGTATACTTACCTCCCTAATACTTTTGATATTGCTAAATATTGGCTTTCACTCAATAAACACTCAGATTTAAAACAGTTAGGTGCCCCTACTGGGCAGGGAGTCAGAGCGTAGTCTGGCGGATGCCAGCCCCACCACCGCGCATGCGCAGACTAGCACTACCTCTTTGCTAGATTATTGGCAGAGAGTTCACACATGTCTTTTTGTGCAAAAGCTTTTTCTTATTCTTAAACTGTTTAAGTGGTGTTATTTTGGAGTGTTAGTCACTTTTTTGGATGGCAGGAAGGAACACTTCGCCAAAGGAGGACTTAGGACCTTTAAATCAGGTGACTTCTAGTAAAATTAGCGAGTTTTCTTCCCGGTGTATTGTGTTTCCGGGACTCGCGTTTACCGTGATAAGCGCCTTGGTTAGTTGGTTTATGTCAACTCGGTGCTACCTAAGGCTAATTTCTCTTTCTGTTTATGTCCACAGGTCTGTATGACGCTAGGTGGTGACATCACAGCAGCAGAGAGTTAGTTTTCTCTCCACCATGGTTCCATTTCCTACTAATACTGTTAGGTTATCTAACCAAATGAAAAATTATGTCCAGTGAGTTGGAGGCCTAGTATAAAGGTCTTCTCACTTTGCCCTCTTGATCCAATTCCTTCCCCATGAGGTGGAGAGAGTTAAGAGGCGTGCAGATGGTGGAGTTCTCCGGTTCATCACGTTGGATGGTTTGTCTATACAAAGCGTCAGGTATCTAGTTATTGATAATGTGGTGATGTTAATTATAGTAAACAAGCAAAGGGAGATAATTAACATTTTTGCCAGAAAAGAGTTATCTATATGTATCTGATGGTTGTGTAGTCGACGTATCCATTCAGCATACAATTCGTCCTTGCACTTGGATGTTTTGTTGGGATCGAATTTTTCCTGTCACGGGATTAATGACGTCATAATCAGCCTGGCTATGTATTTATCAGCAATTCAAGTCGCTATGCTGGTTTCTGATGTATATTGATCTTTATGATCATTTTCCTTCTCTTTGAGTTGGTTTGAGTGTCTAAGCTTAACTAGTTTGCTCATACTCCGTGTCCTTTGCCCTGTTTCAGGGACCGGGTTGCGCGTCCTGTGGACGTTTTCTACATGAAAAGTTTTGGCCTCATCTGTGCTATCAATGTAGCCCTTGTGGTCCCTTGGTTAATTGTGACATATGTAAGCACTGGGGGGGCGAGTTAATGTCCGAATTCTTGTGCTGCTTACAGGCGACGGACAAGGTGGTAGAGGAGGAGAAGAAGAAGAAGCGGAAACGAGAGGTTGTAAGTAGGAAGGGTAAGGGGAAGGTCTCGTCCGCGGTGGATATGGAGGCCTTCCGGACCGAGATGTTGGGAGAGATGAAGAGGACAATAAAGGATTTGGTTCCAGGGTTGCTTCGTGGCATGCTTCCTGGACCAAATCCTTTACTGTCCTCATCATCGGCTTCGGAGCAGGTAATCCCCGCCTCTGGATCGGTTTTCCTTAGACCGCTTCCGTTGTTCGACGATTCAGAGGTGGCCCCATTAGAGGGGGCGTTCCACGACCCTGGCAGCAGGCTTATTGCCGCGCCGAGAGGGGACCGTGGACGGTTGTCGCTGGAACCCGCGGGCTGCTTATCAGTCCAGGGGTATCCGCACGCCGCGGTGGCCAGTACCTCCTATGGCACCGTTCCTGGTCAGCCCGGGTTAGCTCTCTTTGCTGACCCGGGGTCTAATCTTTCTGACCAGGGTGATGAGGATTACCTGCTAGGGTCGCCGTCTGACGACGTGGACATGGATGAAGACGTTTGTGCACCCCTCGCGGGGAATACAGGCGGCTTCTTCCACGGTTTTACTCACCCTGGAGTAGAGTCCGCGGCTCAGGTGGTGGCCCAGGGCGCTGCTGATGGCCAGCGGTACCGCATACCTCGGCTTGCCGAGGGTGTTGCTGGTGCTGGCCGGGCCCGTGGTGGGGCGGTATATACCCCGCGCTCTGCCACGGTGCCTGCTCCTGGTCAAACCAGTGATATTGTCATGCCGGTGCTATCAGGCCCGCATGTTTTCCCTGGCTTGCCAGGTGTATCAGCGTACCCGCCGTCAAGCTCTGCTGCTTGCGCTCAGGAGGAAGACGAAGGACCCCGTCTTGTAGAGCGCTCGCAGTTAGCCACGGAGGAGGATTGGTCTGACGCTTGCCAGTGGTTGGTGAGCGTTAGGCCTGATCTGCCCGTGGAGCAGTCGCCTAGCCAGCGTGACCACAGGCCGTGGTTAGCTGGGAAACCGACTGCTAACGCTATGCCTTCTCTGCCGCTGGCGGAGCATGTCGTTGACATGTTCAAGGCGGCGGAGTCGTCCATTAACTCGAGTGGACGTCTCGCGAAGGCCCCTCGCGAGGTGGCCAGGCGTTGTCGCATCGTGCCCCTGGATTACCAGCGGTACGGTGTGGTACCCAAGCCCAGCGTGGATGACCGCGCGGCTTTGGGTGAGGATGCGCGGCCAGGCTCCCGTTCTGACACGGGGGTCTTGTGTTCGAACGCGTTGCGTTCGGCGAATACCGCGTTGCGTGATGCGGAGGAGAGTGGGAGGGCTTCGATTGCCGCTCTGTCCCACGTCTCCCAGCTGTTACAGGGGGTAGTAACGGCATCCGCATCGCGCCAGCCAAGCCCGGTCACGGTCCAGCGAGCCATCCAGGATGGTATTAACCTGGCGCTGGACTGTATGACTCGGGCGGTGACCAGGAGTGTCCGGGCAAGACGCACGTTTGCCCTGGACAATCTGTGCCCGTCTCAGGACCTGTACAATAGGCTACTCCGTACGCCTATGACGGGTCCTGGTCTTTTTGGAGGTGAGGGATGTCGCCACCTCCAGGAGACGGTCACCCTGGTGAATAACCAGAGGGCGCTGCGCGAGCAGTTTGAGGTGCTGCGTCGTGCTAACGTTCGCGCCGCGGCCCCTGCGTATCGTCCCCTGCAGGCTCGAGGTGGTGCTGGCCAAGTCAGAGGCCAGCCACCGTCGCAGCGTCGGCCTCGGCCGCGTGCGATTCGGCCAGCAGCGAGGGGGGCGCAGGTTCCTCAGGCGCCGTCAGCCAGGCAGCCGCCCGCGCACCAAGGTGCGCGCGGGGCGGGGCGGGGCGCGCGAGGATCTGGGCGTGGTTATCGGTCCTGACAGGACGCTTACCGCGGTAAGAACCACTCCGGTGTGTATGGCGACGGAGACAGTGCCGCTCTTGCATGCCTTGTGTCCACCGCGGTCCCTAGGTGGACCGGTGGGAGGCCGGCTAGCCGACCACATGCAAGAGTGGGAACGGTTAACTCAGGACCGTTTAGTCTTGCGATGGCTTTCCGTCGGGTATCATCCAGAGTGGATGACAGGCCCGCCGTCGCGACTGTCTCTGGTGCCAGTCTGGACTCCCGTTCCGAGAGATCCAGAGCAAAGGTTGTGTATCGAGGAGGAGATAAATTCCCTCGTACAAAAAGGAGCTATTCAGCCGGCACAAAGGTGTCCGGGCTTCTATTCAACCCTGTTCTTAGTAACAAAACGCACCGGAGGGTGGAGACCGATTCTCAACCTCAAGCCATTGAACAAGTTCATCGAGACGCCCAGTTTCAAGATGGAAACGGTGCGCTCGGTGTTGGCGGGGTTGGAGAGGGGGATGTGGACGGCGTCGATAGATTTGAAGGACGCTTATTTCCACATCCCCATCCACGGGAGTTTCTGTCGCTTCCTGAGATTTGCATTCCAGGGCAGACAGTGGGAATTCAGGGTGTTGCCCTTCGGAATTTCCACGGCTCCTCGGGTTTTCACCCGTGTGGTTCTTGCGATCACAGCATACCTCCGCAGGAGAAGCATAGCAGTCCACACGTACATAGACGACTGGCTGTTGAAAGCGCACACCCGGGAAAGTTTGTCGGCCAATCTGGAGATTGTTTTGAAAACTCTCACAGACTTAGGCTGGATGATCAATTTCCCAAAATCAGAGCTGACTCCATCCCAGAAGTTTGTTTACCTGGGGATGTTCTTCGATCTAGAGACAGGATATGTTTATCCTACTCAGGAGAGAGTTCAGAAACTCATCTCATTAATTCACTCAGTGTGCGACAGTCGTCATGTCCTGGCACGGGTTTACTTGAGAATGCTGGGGTTGATGGTTTCATTGGAACCAGTCATTCCTCAGGCCGCCTTACGCAGGCGGCCGATCCAGTTATTTCTCATGACACAATGGACCCAGAGTACAGGTTCGCTGGACTCGAATGTGTCAGTGTTGGCGCCTCTCATTCACCACCTGCAATGGTGGTTGAATACAGAGAATCTCTTGCCGGGGGTTTTGCTAACCCCTCCCCACCCTCAGGTGACTGTGTATACAGATGCATCGATGGAGGGCTGGGGAGCTTGCCTGGAAGAGTCCACGATATCAGGGCTTTGGAATCTGGAACAGTCAAAGGAACATATAAATCTACTGGAGCTAAAAGCAGTAGTCCTGGGCCTGGAACATTTCTTACAGAAAGTTCAGGGCAAGATTGTTCTTATTCGTTCAGACAACTCAACAGTTGTGACTTACATAAACCGCCAGGGCGGAACGAAGTCGCCCAGTCTCTGTATGATGACATGGAAACTGCTTTGTTGGTGTCTGGATCACCAGATTACCTTGAAAGCAGTTCATATTCCGGGAAGGTTAAACCTGCTAGCAGACTCATTGAGCCGAAGGATGAGTGTTTTACCCATGGAATGGCAACTAAATCAATGTGTGGCGGATCGTCTGTTCGACCATTGGGGGAAACCCAACATCGATTTGTTCGCAACGAAGAAGAATGCGAAGATGACGACGTACGTCTCTCCGATTCCGGATCCAAGCGCTTTCGCAACAGATGCGTTAGCTATCAGCTGGGGGAGAATGTATGCATACGCATTCCCTCCAGCAATCCTGATTCCAAAAATTCTTCAGAAAATCAGACAAGAGGAATGCCAAGTGCTTCTGATCGCCCCGGATTGGCCAAGCCGATCATGGTATACGGATCTGCTGGACCTTCTGGTCTGCAATCCGGTTCCTCTGCCTCTGATGGACGATATTATCTTCCAGGGCAAGGCCCTTCACAACAATCCGTCAATGTTCAGATTGACTGCGTGGATGTTGTCAAGGAATCTAGAATTAAGGAGGGCTTTTCTGAGCAAGCAGCCATGTTTATGGCCAAAGCCAGGAGGGGGTCAACCTCCAGAGCATATAATTATAAAATCAACAGATTTGCAGAATGGTGCTCAAAAAGATGTATTGATCCAATGGATTCATCTATTCAAGTAGTAGCTGATTTCCTCTGTCACCTCTATGATGCCTATAGCCTCAAGCCTAACTCTATTGCTGGTTATAAATCAGCATTAATGTCTGTTATTCCTTGCTTGGCTAAGAGGGGAAGTGATGAAGTAAATACATTAAATGTATTAATTAAAGGCATGGGCAATCTAAGACCAAGGAATCCACCTGTGATTCCGTCTTGGAGTTTATCGCTAGTGCTTCAAGTACTAGGTGATAAGCCTTTTGAACCACTTAGTTCCATTTCTATGAAACTATTAACACTGAAGACTGTGTTTTTAATTGCTGCGGCCTCGGCTAGGCGTAGGAGTGAAATTCATGCCTTATCAGCCGAGGATGACCGTTTTGTGGTTTCAGGGGAAGGCCTTAAGCTGCTACCTAGGATTAATTTCTTGGCTAAAAATCAGTCGTTGAAATATCCAGGTCAACCTATTATTTTGCCTGCTTTAACTAGATATGATCCTAATTCTAAAGCATGGTGTCCCGTCCGGGCGCTGCGCCGGTACAAACAACGTACGGCGGAGTGGCGCACCGACCAGTCAGCGTTATGGTTGTCATATATTGAACCCCATGGCAGGGCTTCTAAGGACACCATTTCCAGGTGGATTGTGGAATGCATTCAGTTTTGCCATAAATCCGCCACCGGGAAGCAGGTTGACGTGGCCAAGGCTCACAGTGTCCGCGGCGTAGTGACATCCACGGCCCTATTTAATGGGGTCCCTGTGGATGATATTATGTCGGTGGCTCAGTGGCACTGTGAGTCAAGTTTTACAGACCATTATCTCCGTGACACCTCTAATCCTCTCGCCTTGTCGATTTTGAAAAAATAACTCGGTTTATATTTTTTGAGGAGGTTTTTCCTCATTACTTATATATTTCACAATTAATTTATGGAAACACCCACTTTTTTGGGCCTGCATCAGTCTTTACCAATGGGAAGATGATGTCAGCAGCCATTTTCAACAAGGTCAGTCTTGTTCATGTGTTGTCCGTTGTTGATTGTATTGTCACGATTACCCGTTATTAATATGGTGATGGTTTGTGTATTTGTGTGGTTCATTGTTGAGAGTTACGAAAATGGAGCTTTTTCGTCTCTGTCCTGTAGTACATGGCACTTGTACGTAGAGAGCGTATAGGACATTGAGGTCAGGCGACTCTTCCTCCCAGGAAGGAGGGGGGGGAGCGCATATGACATCGGTCATCTCTCATACATCGGTAGTGTTATCCGATGGTTAGTCAAATCCTGACTGTTTTTTCTTACAGTTTCAGAAGTTTAAGTGCCTTAAACGCAGAAAAGCGTATAGGGATGAGCTGGTCTTTTGACCTCGCCTCCCTCCCGCCAGATTCACTTTCGAATTCTGGCAATATCAAAAGTATTAGGGAGGTAAGTATACTCTTGAAGTGAAATAAACGAAATCTAGGATTTCTTTTTTCACGAGAGAGTTGATACTTACCTCCCTAGATACGGACCCGGCCTCTCCACCCCACAGAGGCTCGGTCTTCAGGCTCTTAATAGTTGCATGTGTGTCAGCCAATAATCTAGTCAGAGGAAGTGCTAGTCTGCGCATGCGCGGTGGTGGGGCTGGCATCCGCCAGACTACGCTCTGACTCCCTGCCCAGTAGGGGCACCTAACTGTTTTAAATCTGAGTGTTTATTGAGTGAAAGCCAATATTTAGCAATATCAAAAGTATTAGGGAGGTAAGTATCAACTCTCTCGTGAAAAAAGAAATCCTAGATTTCGTTTAATTCGTGCCATAATGACTGTTTGAAATTTCCTTAAATTGGCACATTGTTTTAAAATGTTAGCCATTGTTGGAGTCGCTTCTGTACCCGTTAACTTTTAGTTTAATTCGGGTACTCGGTTAATTTCTCTTGCGACTCAGTTCCTCTAAAGATGGATGCGCCCTTAGCCAAGATGGCGGGTCGTTCTTGGTTTGGTGTGTCTAGGCACTCTGGTTATCGCCGATTTTAGCTCTCGCTTCATTGTCGAGGGTGTTTGTAGCGATCGGCGATGTAGTCTTGGTTATTTAACGTTAGTTAAAGGCTGAGTTGTGTTTTTAAAGAATTTTCACTCAAAAAAGTTTCAAATATCTCCTGCCTAAGAACTTGATTATCATTAATTTAAGAGAAGGTTAATGTGTTTAAGAAATCTTAACTATCAAGTCGATTGTGCGTATTGCTCGTCATCATTTATCATGTGCAGCGTTTTAATTTTTCTCTGTGTTCACAGAAACCTAAGAATCCGGACACATTGTGCCAGAAGTGCAACAGGTTCATGAAGCGGAAGTATTTGGGACATCACTGCGTGGCGTGCGCTCAGTGTAAGGTCGGGAGTGCTTGTGATGTGTGCGTGAAGTGGTCGTCGGCAATGGTGGCAGAGTTCGACAGGGATTGACGTGCGAGGCTGGAAAGGATCGCGAAGGACAAGGCAGCGAAGTTGCAGCAGGCATCTTTGATGGGGCTGGAAGGTCGTCTGAATGACCGGATGGATTCAGCTCTGGGCGTATGGGCGGCCCAGTTCAAGGCAATGTTTGAGTCATTGCAGTCCACGGTCCCGGTGATGCAAGCTGGTGCAGGACAACCATTAGGTGGTCCGGCTAGTTCTGCTGAGGGTCATGCACCTGCCCCTTCTCTGTCCTTGGCTCAAGAGCCGACGATAGAGGAGGAAGATCTGTTGCTGATGGAAGATTCCGGCATGCCGGATATTTCGATGACGGCAATGCCCGGTACGTCCCAAGGGTCGCCCTCGGGGATTGGTATGGGTTTGCCAGGCGGATGGTGATGTCGACGTTCCGTCGGGCATTTTCCATCCGCTATTTGTGCAACTGGAGGGGTCGGCAGAGCCGTGTTTTGCGGTTCCTGTTGGTATCCCGGCGGCGTTAGGTGCGGCTCCTATTGGAGTGACGGCGCCAGCCGTGGGTAGGGCGGTCGTAGTCCCGGCTCCCGTGCTGGAGCCGATGGACTGCGGAGAATCCGGGTCTGGTGATTCGTTAGACACCGGTGCCGCTGGTAGTCGCGCTATGGATGCGCTCTGTCCTGGCAGAGAGGTGTCTCATAGCGCTCAGCATGGATCGTCGGTGGCCCTCTCATCTAAGGGAGAGAGGGAGGATGAGAACGGGAGTTCATTGATGGACGAGTCCGTTTTCTGCACCGAAGCTGAATGGGTGCAGGTCCTTGGATGGATGACCAATCGTCTCGGGTTGGCATCTGATCTGGGATCTCAGCGCGATCCGGCGATGGAGCGGATGTCAGAGCGAGCGGCTAGCGCTCTGTCAAGTGGCTCTTCTGCCATGCCGACACTCCCTTTGGACACGCAGACTTCCGACATGCTGGAAGTTGCGGCATACCGTCTGGTTCAGCCAGACTATGCATTGCCGAAGGCCCCGAAGGGCATAAGGAGTAGGGTCCGTTTTCCGGAGCTGGCCTACCATCAGTACGCCCGTGTTCCACGGCTTTCCGTTGCGGAACGAGAGGCTCTGAATAGGCCATTGGCTGGGAAGGCTAAGGGGCGGTCGCGTCCTTTGGTTTCTCAGACCAACAAAGACCCGTTCAATGAGCTCACACTCATTGAGGATGCGGCGAGGGCAGCCATGGCTGCGCTGTCGCACGGGTGTACCGTCCTGCAGGGTATGCTGGACTGCACCGCGGATGGTGGACAGGTGCCAGAGGCTGCTCCCGGAGTTGTTCGGGACACCATGCGCCTGTCTCAGGATTGCCTGGCCAGGGTGATCACTAGAACATTGGCAGAGCGACGGAGAATGGTTCTCGATTGTGTAGAACCAGGACCAGAGATGAGGGCTGCATTATCTTCTGCGCCTTTCATAGGTCCAGGCTTGTTCGGCGGCTCGGCATGACAAGCGCTCTCCAAGGTTGCGTCAATGGTGGCGGAGCAAGAAGTGGTCGGCAAGTCATGGAAGTCGACTAAGAGGACTCAGCCGCAGCAGTCCTACCGTCAGCATAGACAGGAGCAGCAGAGGCAGCGTCCTAGATCGCCCTTCCGTCCTTCTGGCCGTGATGCCCATAGACCATCCGGATCACAAGGACCTGGCCGTTCATCCTCATACAAGTCCTCTAATAAGAGGCCGTATGAGGAAGACAGGAAGGGTGGCGGTTCGGGCCGCGGCGGCTACCGTAAGGATGGCCGTGGCGGTGGTTCCGGACCGTCGTACTACAAGAAGCCGCGGGGCGGCCATGGGGCTCGTTCCTGACGGGTTTCCGGCGGAACCAGTGCCGGTGGCTTTGGAGGCGAATGGAGTCGAGAATCTTCACCCAAGCGATTTAGCGTCTTATCGGCCAATCTTGACTGACAGCTGTGTGCAGATTCCTTCCGTCGGAGGCAGACTTCAGCTATTCCTAAGCCAATGGGAACAGGTCGTGCGCGACTGTTTAGTTTGTCGGTGGATAAGAAACGGCTACGATCCGGACTGAATCATCCATCAATCGTTAGTTCCGTTAACCTCGACTCCAATATGGACTCCTGTTCCAAGGGAATCAGATCGTCTAGACGCCATTCGATCAGAAATAGAATCTCTTCGTCAGAAGAAGGCGATTCATCTAGTCAGCCATCAGTCTTCACTGGGCTTCTATTCGATCATGTTCCTCATTCCGAAGCGTACCGGAGGATGGAGACCAATTCGCAATCTCAAACCGTTGAACAAATTTATTCTTTCTCCCAAATTTCAGATGGAGACGGTAGCAGCGGTAATGACAAGGCTGAGGAAAGGCATGTGGGGAGTGTCGATAGATCTGAAGGATGCATATTTTCATATTCCAATGTCAATTCCTTTTCAGAAGTACCTTCGGTTTGCATTCCAAGACAATGTTTGGGAATTCAATGCGCTCCCGTTCGGCCTGACCACAGCTCCGAGGGTCTTCACCAAGGTGGTTCTCGCCATGACTTCTTTACTTCGCAGGAGAAACATAGCTGTTCACACTTACATAGACGACTGGCTGCTAAAGGCGGGGAATCCAGTCACTCTGCGCAGCAATCTGCAGATAGTCCTAGCCTTATTAAAGGATCTAGGGTGGATTGTGAATCTAGAGAAATCAGAACTGACTCCATCCCAGGAGTTTCTTTATCTGGGAATCTTTTTCAATCTCAGGGACGGCCTAGCTTTTCCGGCGGAGAGCAGAGTCAAAAGCCTGATTGCAGTTTTGGAGTCGGTTTCTCTAGGAGCTTATCTGACGGCGCGCCAGTTTCTCAGGATACTAGGGTTACTAGTATCTCTGGAGAAGGTGGTTCCATATGCGGCACTCCGGCGCAGGCCGATTCAGATGTATCTAATGTCATTCTGGTCGCAGAGAACAGATCCGTTATCTCTGAGGATACCAGTAAAAGAACCAATGATATTTCACCTTCAGTGGTGGTTATCGGAACAGAATCTCCTGCGAGATGTTCCTCTACAACCCCCTCAACCTCAGATGTCCATTTTCACGGATGCATCGTTGACAGGTTGGGGAGCGGTATTGGACAATCAGTCAGTGTTGGGGGAATGGGATCGGACCAATGCGCAGAAACATATCAATGTGCTTGAGCTATTAGCGGCGGTATTCGAAAGTTCGAGTCTAATTCAAGACGACAGACAACTCAACAGTGGTGTCTTATTTGAACCGCCGAGCGGGACGAGATCACCAGAGTTGTGTATGATGGTTTGGAACCTTCTGCTGTGGTGCCTTGAAAGGAATGTTATTCTTCGGGCAGCACACATTCCAGGAAGATTGAACATCCTAGCGAATGCTCTCAGTCGAAGGACGGTTTGTCGTCCGACGGAATGGCAGCTCAACCAAGCGGTAGCGGAGGTTCTATTCAAACAATGGGGCAAGCCAAATGTCGACCTGTTTGCAATGAATCAAAACGCAAAGATGGTCACTTACGTGTCACCGATCCCGGACCCGCTAGCTGTAGCAGTAGACGCACTGGCGATAAGTTGGGAGGGAATGTACGCGTATGCGTACCCTCCAACAATTCTCATCCCGAAAGTTCTGGCAAAGATAAGAGAGGGGATGTGCCAAGTACTACTGATCGCCCCTTATTGGCCAGGCCGATCATGGTTTACGGATCTGCTGGACCTTCTGGTCTGCAATCCAATCCCTCTTCCAGACGCAAGAGATCTAATCTCTCAGAACAAGGGTCTGTACCTTCACGACAGACCAGAAATGTTCGAATTGACTGCATGGATGTTATCAAGCAGCGTGCAATTGAGGGTGGCTTTTCTGAGCAAGCAGCGAAGTTTGTTGCTTCAGCCAGAAGAGTTTCAACCACAAAGACATATAATTATAGAATCAACAAATTTGCACAGTGGTGTGAGAGGAGATATTGGTCCCTTTTCTTCATCTGTTCAACACGTTGCAGATTTTATCTGTCATTTATACGAAGTTGGCAAACTTGTACCTTCTACCCTAGCAGCATATAAGTCTGCATTAGCTTCAGTCATTCCCAGTCTCACTATTGAAGGAGTGGAGAATGACACCTTGAATGAAGTTATCAAAGGAATGAGCAATCTGCGACCTAGACAGCCAATTCCTATCCCATCATGGAATCTATATCTTGTTCTACAGGTTTTAGGGCATGCTCCTTTTGAACCGATTAGATCTATTGATATTAAACTGTTAATAATTAAATCAGTTTTCTTGGTTGCAGCAGCGTCGGCGAGAAGGAGAAGCGAAATTCATGCGCTTTCTGCCGAACAAGATCGTTTTGTCGTCACGGGTGAAGGTTTAAGACTATTCCACGTCTTTGTTTCATCGCAAAGAATCAGTCACTTAAATATCCAGGACAGCCGATCAATTTGCCAAGTTTAACTAGACATGACCCAAACTCTTCTGCTTGGTGTCCTGTCAGATGTCTTAAAATGTATAAGAAACGTACTAATGAGTGGAGAGACGACCCGAAATCTCTGTGGTTATGTCTCAAAGCTCCCCATTTACGTGCCTCGAAAGATACTATTTCTCGTTGGATAGTTGACGCTATTAAGATGTCGCACAAAATTGCTACAGGAAAGCAGATTGATCGTGCGAATGCCCATCAGGTCCGAGCACTAGCAGCATCATCGGCCCTTTATAAGGGTGTCTCATTAGAGGAGGTGATGTCTGTAGCACAATGGCATGCCGAGTCGTCATTCACTGATTTCTACCTTCGCGACATCTCCAGCGCACTTAATCCGGTAGCCGTCGCCAATCTGTTGAATCTAAACTAAGCCACTTCCGACCACTACTTCGCACACATCACTAAAGTCTTCCGCCTACACTGAACAAACGCTATGCACATGACTGAGTACAACCGTGGATTGGGCCGAGCTCCTGTGATGATCAAGAAAAGATCAAGCACTCAAAATGGTGAGTGTTTACATTAATTAAGTGACTATAAATATGTTTACTTACAGTCGAAATACCAGACTGCTTAGGTGAATAGTCTGGTACAAGAGTATACTTATCCTCTCATACAGACGTTAGACTCATTCCAATTTGAAAATCTAATCCATATACTGATGTTTTTTCAAACTTTAAAGTTGTAGTAGCTTCTTTGCACTCTACTGGACTGCCCTAGCTGAGACTTAGGGCTGACACGGGTCTGGTGGGTGTTGCATCCCCATTGACAACCCTCTGGATTTTGTGCGGACAAAAGTGGGGGGTGGGGAGCGCGGTCTAGACCATGGAAGTTTAGCACTCTGAGTCAGATGGCAGAACCCAAGCGTATGCCAGGGTTCTAGTCTCTTCACAACCTTCTCTGTTGGATGGTAGATGAGTGCTGGTTCGAGCCTCACCTCCTCCCACCGTCATTTTCTGTCTGTCGAAATCCGGAGTTTATCATAATAGTACATCTGGTAAGTATTATTCGATGTAGAATCAAAAAAGCATCCGCTTTTGTTTCTACGAGAATTCTTAATACTTACCAGATGTACTATGGCCCTGCCTCAGCCGCCCCGCTGAGGTGAGGCTGAGCTGCTTTCGCTGTTTGCCAAGGCAAATATAAGACGAATCTGACTGTGATTGGGATTTGACTCGGTACCTGCGGTGATGGTAATTCCCGGACACAGTATGGGCAGGACCAGGAGAGTGCGGAGTTTTAATTGTTTATTTTGAGCTAGACTAGATAATAGATATTATCATAATAGTACATCTGGTAAGTATTAAGAATTCTCGTAGAAACAAAAGCGGATGCTTTTTTGAGTGTACAGCCACAACCTTTATTGTGTTAAAATTTAAATAAAATTGAATCAATTATCTCTGAGATATCCCTAGATCAGGAATGTGATCGGATTTGGATCCAGGGTATTTTAAGTTCTGATCATGGCCGATGTCTGGAAATCGTCTATGATGGTAATAGCCCTTGTCTTAAAATTTAGACCAAATTAGATTAGATATTTTTGACATACAGCTCCATACACACGCACGCACGCACGCATGCATGTGCACGCACGTACGCAAGCACACATGCATGCACACACGCATGCATGCATGCATACATGCACATACGTATGCATTCAATCTCCTGTTCCCCTTACACCGCGAGGGTAACTATCTTACATCCATTGTCAGGACAACCACAGTATTGAACTCTCAACACTATCAACACAAGTGCGATCACCACTGACATAACATCCACTCATCCAACATGATCAACTAGCCACCTATTGACACAACACTGCTACCACTGTCATTACCACCACCACCACAATCACCAGTGACAAACGTTACATGATTGGGTACATTTATAACATTTTCAGGAATAGACAAAAATGGTAACTTAACCGATCCACATGACCATGTCGAGGTCCGTGACATATTCCTCGGTGGAACTGTTAGTCGGTCAAACTGGAGAAATTCCTTGGCGATTCCCGTTCTTCGGTGAGTAACAATGAACAAGTGATCTTAAACATGCGTGTGTGTTTGAGTGTATGCGTGCGTGCAAGCATGAGTGAGTGCGTATGTGTATGCATGCACGCATATATGGTCGACATGTGTCTATCGCTCTCTCTGTGCCGAAATGAAATATATCCATTTTATGCGTGTTCAAATTGGTGGGTCACATCTTTTTGTTTGTGCAGAGGCTAAGAAATATTGCTGATGCAACCTGTTTTTTGTTCCCGCAATTTGTCACATATTTTGTACATAAATATGTCAAAAATTGTAGCTCAAAATGAAATGGGTTAGGAAATTTGGTTAACACAAAAATGGGTTATGTATATTTTCAATTTGGATATGCATGGCATTAAACTGTCTACTCGTCAAATTTGTTGAGAAAATCAAAACATTTCCATATTGAATGTCCATCTGCAGGTAAACAGAAGAGTATTTTTGAAAATTTTATCATTGGAATGACTGGCTCGATTATCAGCCATAAATTAAAAAAAAATTGTCTTGGTGTGCAAATAAACATTTCTCAAGACCACAACAAAACCTGGTTTTTGGCTGACTTCAGTGTTAAAAATGATTAAACACATGAATTATAAGCTGAAAACCATCGAGCAAATGTGACTGATTCTTATCTTTGTGCCTTGCATTGAACCATTCATTCATTCAGGTTCTCCAGGTTAAAGTCATGTAAATTTGTTATTTTCTTTCAGAACTATTTAAATGCTGAACTGGGACAGGGTGGGAAAGGTATAACTTGGTTGGGCTGAATAACATTTGGGGTTTACTGAAGTATACAGTAACAATACTCAGGAGTATGAATGGATCGTAGTGAATGGTCTATCACATACCAAATGTAGGTCAGTGTGCCCTACTTTTCTTGTATCAATCAACATCATACAAAATTCCTGTCCAGGCTATAGTTTTATGAATTATTTGTAGTCAGTAACCAATTATGGATAGATTAATTTGAGGCTAAAAGTCAGATGCTTTTCAAAAGTATGTCAGCACCACATTCATGGTTCACTGATCATCATAGAACATTCTTGTAGATTCAAAAGTTTTTCATATGCGGTAACCAAAGTTGGTATATGGATGCATTGTAGGCTGGAGAGGTGTGGCATATTAGAAGTAGGATAGCGTGACTAACTTCATGATTCACTGAGCATTATAGAACATTCTTTTCATGGCTACAGTGTCAAGAGTCTTATGTTCAGTACATGTAACCAATCTTGGTGTATGGATCCATACTTTTCACCGTTCAATGATAATCAAATAAATTATTGTTCAAACCGTATTCTCAATACTTCCACATATAAGTGTGTGAGGTGTATTAACCCTTTAACTCTCAAATTTAAAAAAGAATTTCAATTTTCTGTTAGAATATGTTCATTTGCAGACCAAGAGAAGACTATTTTTGAAAATTTGCCACTGGAATGACTGGCTTGGTTATCGAGCCAGTCATTCCAGTGGAAGATTTTCAAAAATATCCTTCTTGGTCTGTAAATAGACATTTTTCAATACCATGGCAGTTTTTGGTTGATATAAGTGTTATAGAGTTAAATAGGTAGTACATTTCATTGATCATGCAAGATTACAGGAAAGTTTTGTTTGAGGTGTGTTGGAGGTATCCACTTAAATTCTAGTTGGTGTACAAATGGAGAGATCTGATCCGTCACTCATGTATCTGATATCATTATCAATTACGTCACTAGTTAGCTACTGTAACACTCAGAATTGTGTATGGATCTGTCATGAAAAATGAAAAGTTCATTAGTATGCGAATTGAGTAGCTTTTACAATTTAATAAACATTCGGTTGAATATTTTGAAACTTATTTGAGGGGGAACTTGCTGACTATGGCAGCAACAGGCCCCTGTCAAATTAGTTTCAAAATATTCAACAGCTAACCTGTATAGTTACCTTGAATTGAGATTCTGAGAATTCAGGTTTCAAAGCATCGTCCTATTGCACGATGCTCGTCCTCCCACTACATTCCCATATCGAGTACCGTGCTTGCACGTCTTTGATGTTTGTGCTACGTCAACTTGCACCAATGAGATTGCTTGATAAAAAATCAGGAAGTAGACAAATTTACCCATGGGCATAAACCAAACTAGCGGTTTTTGTTACCGAAAACCAATCTACACATTTTCTGTCCCTCAGATACCTTGTTTAGAGCAAAACTATTGCAAACTTGTGCAAATGTCTCTTTCCAGATCAACAGCATCGCGATCGTCATTGTTTTTATGATTGTAAATTAGGTCACCAGACGAACTCACACCTATCGCATGAAGTAGGCAGAAATCTGATTGGCTACCTTCAACCCACTAGCGTAATGTTACTTCACATAGCGAGAAATCACAGGTCTGCAAGTACGGCCTCGAACAGCGTAGCTATGTGAGTGGACATATGTTAGTACAATGGTTTCAAAGTTGCAAACTGATTCCAATGCACATGAAACGTGTGAGGAGCTTAGTTAGAAATGAGCATGGCATAGCATGAAATGTATCCCTCTCCTTCCTCACCCTATCATGATATTTACTTCCTCTGTCTGTTGCACAGGAAACATGGACTCACCTATGCTAGCTCCAGCGCCATATTAGAAGCCAATCCACTAAATCTGGAAGTGAACTGGTTATCACCGGTTGCGCCTACAGAAGTATCCCTTAGAGACAGTTGCCGAGTACTCCTGTTTGTCATACCAAATGACAGTCGAGCATGTACAGCAATGGCAGAGGTAACATATTACTTGACTACTCATGTTTGAACATGTATGCTTGCACCTCAATAGATTCCACACAATGCAAAAAGCATATATACACACGTGTACACACGCATGCATGCACGCACGTATGTACACACGCATGCACACACACGGAGACACATGCACGTCATTATAATACTTCCATGTTTGTTGCAGGCTTCATATCACATTGGGCAGGGCTGTTACATGGTGCTCTGCTTGCAGTATCTACACGACAATGTCGCTGTTGATGGTGAAAAGGTAAGATATATAGGGGTCAAGTTAGCTTGCTTCTGAGCTGTACTGCAAAATAGTGCAAAGAATGCCAGGATTCATACTCAAATAGATTCCTGATAAAGGAGCTGGTAATCCCGGTGGTAAATTTTCAAAAACATTTGCTCTTGTCTCTTGAGCCGATTCACCGTTCCAGTTTATCCATCGATCATCTGACGTCATGATATATCATAATTAACTAAGTGATGTGTATGATGATGTCATAATCATTATGTCATGAATGATTCAATAGAGTCCATCTTTAACACTTATAGGATGACGTTATAATCATTGCATCATAAATGATTCTATTTGGCCCGTCTTTAACTCTTAATAGTCTCAGTTGCGCAGAAACATTCGTCAGTATCGTGTCATTACCACCATTGTCCTTATCGTCTTCGCCGTCTTCAATTTCAAGAAACATTCGTCATTATTGTGTCATTGCTATGATTGCCATTATCGTCTTCATCGTCGTCAATTACTAGAAACATTCGTCATTGTTGTGTCGGTACTATCATTGCCGTTATCGTCTTCAAGTTGAAAAAACATTCGCCATCATCATGTCAGTACTATCATTGCCGTCATCGTCTTCATCATCGTCAACTTCCGTTCTTGTGCAATGATATTAGTATCGTAATAGTCATCAACATCCATTAACAGTTAAACGTAACAGTCAATCCCCCCCCCCCCACAAGTCCGTGAACATTTCCAGAATTATTTGTATTGTATTAGTAGTTTATATTATGTGTGGTATTGTCAATCTAGTTTTAATTTATATATAATTATGTTGTCTATTTAATACCTACTGTTATATGTTATATATTGTGCGTACGTCCGTTAGTACTGCTGCGTACATTCTAAGGTGTAGTTGCTGGTGGTGTGCTAGCGTATGTTTGCTTAGTTAACGGGTTGTATTGTAGGTAAATGAAGTATGTGAACATATTGTGTGATTTGTATGTGAATCGTGTGTAAGCTGTGTGAACTGTGTGTGATTTATGCATGGATTATGTGTGGGTTGTGTCTGAATGGTGCATGAATATGGACGAACGTGTAAGCGAATGATTTGCTGTGTGCATGGCCTATGTAGTATTTTATTTTTGATGTATTTTATGAATTGTTATTAAATTTTTGAAAACTATCTGGCTTGACTTTTCCACTTAAGGATCAACAGCTTACGTGTATATTTTTCTGGAAATTGATAGTCAGGGAGGTCAGAGATAGATCGATCCCAACACGAATGTGGTGCGGGTGGAGCTTAGATTTAGATGGGTGGGGCATAGCTAAAAGTGGAAAGATGTGTGCGTTCATGCATGCGTGTGTGCACATGAATGTGTGTCTGTTTGGAGCTGCATCTCAACAGCTATCGTTCCAATTTGGCACAAGGGCTATTACCATCAAAGCGTGTTTTTTAAATAGTGTAGACATACAATTCTTACAACGCGTGTCGGACTATTAAGAGTTAAAGATGGGCCTAATAGAATCATTTATGATGTAATGATTCTGACGTCATCCTACATGCCGCTTAGCTGATTATGACGTCATATAACGTCAAATCATCGATGGCTACTCTGGAAAGGTGAATTATGAAAGACATGGCATCCCTTATTTTAAGGTGTTAGGTCCCTTGTGAGCCACACTGAAATTTAGTTAACCATTCCCTCCAAACATTCGACGTGGTATTATCCATTTAAGAAACTTAGGTGGTGAAAGGTGGTTAATTACTTGTCAGAGAATGAAAGTTGGTTAGTCATGCACTTGTGTGTTCTCTCCTCAGTTATCGTCACTCGCAGTCCAGGACTATAATCGTGGCCGTATGTACCTGAGTGACTTAGCTAACCGTGAAGGTGTACCGACGTTTGACAACATCGAGGAGTCAATTCAAGCGGTAGTGATGCGAGCAGTTGAGCTACGAAATGAACAAATGAATACGTGACTTTCGGCCATCGTGTATCACATTACTAGACCATTTGAATATGTATTTTGTAGATTTCAGAAACATCATTTGATGGTAATAAATTTTTTTCTATTTCATTGCGTCTTAGTGAAGATCAAATTGTAGTATTTATTAGCTCACTTGGCCCAAAGCACTTGGCCCTTTGGGCCAAGTGAGCTTATGCCGTGGTGACCATCCGTCGTCCGTCCGTCAACTTTTGCTTTAAAACACTACTCCTCATTAACCGCTTTGGCGATTTCAATCAAATTTGGCTGGAAGTACCCTATGGGCATAGGCTCGAAATTCCATTCAAAATTTTGATTCATCAATTTTTTGGGTGAAAATAAGATTTTATGAAAATTGTACTGGAAATTGTCAAATTGCTACTTCTCCTTACCATTCTGACCGATCTCAACCAAATGTGTCTGAAGGGATCCTATGGCCAAAGGCTCTAGAACTTCAATTCAGAATTTCGATTCATCAAATTTTTGGGTGAAAATCTGAGATTTTATGAAAAATGTACCAGAAATTGTCAAATTGCTTCTTCTTCTTACCATTCTGAGAGTTTTCAACCAAATTTGCCTGAAAGGATCTTGTGGGGATGGGCTCTAGAACTTCCATAAGAATTTTGATTCGTCAAGTTTTTGGGTCAAAATCCGAGATTTTATGTAAAATTTAACGGAAATGGTCAAAATACTACGCCTCCATAGCTGCTTGACATATTTCTATCAAATTTGGTTAGTTGGATTCTATGGTGGTAGGATCCAGAATTTCCATTCGGAATTTTGATTGAGCTATTTTTTGGGTGAAAATCTTATATTTTATGGCAAATTTACTGGAAATTGTCAAATTGCTTCTTCTGCTTGTCAACGTAACTGATTTCAAGCAAATATGGCCAAAAGGATCCTATGATCATAGGCTCTAGAACATGCATTCAGAATTTTGATTAATCAAATTTTTGGGGTAAAAATCTTACATTTTATTACATATTTACTGGAAATAGTCAAATTGCTTCTTCTCCTTACTACTTTGAGCAAGTTCAACCAAACTTGTCTAAAATGATCCTATGATCATAGGCGCCAGAATTTCCATTCAGAATTTTGATTGGTAGATCTTTCGTGTGAAATTTTGTTCTGTTTAATGTAACGAATCATGTATATTTAAATGCAAATGCTTCAAATGCTAATGGTCCAGGTAAGCGACACAGGCCCTTGGCCCTCTTGTTATATAGTATTGTCACAATGCTGCTGGTTATATTTGAAAACAATTTTACTGAACAGTGTTGCTGCCTTAAAAATTCAGTCTTAATGGCAACTTCAAACTTTATAGTAACGCTTACATGGTCATGTCTGATAAAACCGCTTCTGTCATAGTCTTGAAGAATGTCCATTGGAGGCCAAGAGAGACTAACTTTTCTCACTGGAATGATTGGCGCAAATAAACGAAGCAGTCATTCAAGGGATAAATTTAAAAAAATTAGTTTTCTCCTGGCCTCTGTCTAAATGGACATACTCAATGGAAAAGTTTAGACTTCACCTTTAGAGGACTAAAATACTGAGCTACATTGATATTTAACCCCAGATATTAACCCTTTAACTCTCAAATCTGTTCAGGAAAATTTAAATTTTCTCAGAAAATGTACTTTTGAAGATCAAGAAAAGATTATTTTTGAAAATTTATCACTGGGATGTCTGACTCGGTTATTGAGCCACTCAGTCCAGTTGTAAATTTTAACAAGTAGTCTCCTCCTGGTCTTCAAATGGACATTTTTCTTTTTGGTCCCCTTGAGTGTTAAAGGGTTAATTTTGTATAATAATAAAATAAAAATAAATATAAAATAATTTATAATGATGAAGTTAAGTCAGTAGCCATTATGAACAATGTGACAACCACTATAGTTTGAATGTTATTTGATGTCATATTCACATTCACAAAATTTATGCAAAGCAGTCATCATTTCACCCAGTATGTGAATTTCAGAGCACCGATGCGGGTAGACCTGAATATTTTTAAAATTAATTTACATGGAATCTACAACTTCCAGACAAATCAATTTCAAAATTTTCTTTGTGTGCCTAGCAGTGATGATGTATTTTATTAATTATTCTATTCACCCTTTATTGGTCAAGATTTGTCAAGACATTTGAAATTTTTGTTTAGTGGATGTCCAAGAAGAATATTTTTGAAATTTTACAACTGGAATGACTGGCGCGATTATCGAGCCAGTCATTCCAGGGGTAAAATTTCAAAAATAATTTTCTCTTGGGCTCAAATGTACATACCTTAAGACTATTGCAGAGGTCAGTTTTGGCCAGCTTGATCATTGGGAGGGTTAATTACAATCTATTTACTAAACATATCTATTGCGCTTATTTGAGCCTAACATGCAATTAAACCTGTCTATTGGGACCACCTGTAACATGCTGTCATTTGTTTGGAGGGGTCATTTCTAGCTATGCAGCACCCATTTCTAGCTAAGCTCAATTCGCAGAATTTAAATTCCCGCTGTTGAATATTTTGAACCTAATTTGATTGGGGAAGACAGTTTCCAGTCTAATTAGTTTCAAAATATTCAACAGTGTTTATTAAATTTTAAATTCATCAAAGACATAGTATAATTCGTACAGTTTTGTGACGGACTTTTCCATTTTTGTGACAGTGTCTACATCATTATGATTGTGACATCAGCTAACCTGTGATGTATTTGACTATGATATCTGATGCATGAGTGATATATCAGATCCCTCCATTGTGAACAACTTCTGAAACTCTGACGTACTCTAAATTGTATTGACAATATCTTGTGGCATCAATGACAGGTGGTCAGAATACACAGGTTTGATTGTAAATAGAAGCTGCTTTGAAATATTATACAATAAGTGTAGATGCTTATAAACTTGTTAATGAAAAAAATATAAAAAGAGCTTACAACTTATTTATTGTTGTAAGCAAAAAAACAACAACAAAACTTATGGTGAACTTTTTAAAATTAATTTAAAAAAAATAATATAAAAGTGTTGCTATATAAACAAAAATTTTAATCTATTGATGTAAAAAATAAAATAAGAACAATTTGTTAAACTGTGATGTGTTATTTTGCAAAACGATGTCGTGGAATCGTTTCCTGTTAATGAACCGACAAATGATCGTATTTTTTACAGCATCATAAAATACTGAATACTTGGTAAAATGATTTTTAAAATTAAAATGTTGATGTGTACTTGATATAGGTGCGAAGATGCTTGTTTTGTATAAAATATATAAACTGGCTTATTTTTAAGCACCGAGAAACTTACTGGAGTAAACTAATTATTAATAATAATATATAGTCTTAGCTGTCTAGTAAAAAAGATAATAGCCAATTATCTTTCTAATTTAATATTTACCATTGAGATGACTGACTCGTTTACTAAGCCAGACATTTCAGTTGTAAATTTTTTGTGTCTGCGTATCCTTAACTACAAAGACATGTTTCTCAAGGGTCAAGACTACTTCTGAGGGTGTTTTTCAGTGGCTTGGCCAATAAAGTGATGGGACAGGTGGTTTAACTTTTAACCAGCTGACTGCTGTGTTTTTGCAGATGACATATTCCAGGGGTTATATGTCTGTGTTTGCCAAATATTATGAAGACAATTTGACTGAAAGTTGTTGGTGGCTAAGCCACCAACAACTTTCAGTCAAATTGTTTTCAAAATATTCCTCAAGTGAAGATTTTTTTCTCATTGGAATTATTGTATGGTGGCTTGCAGCAGCGACCCAGTTAAGGTGTGAGCTACTCTGTTATAAACTTACAAAAGCTATTCCTTCTGACAGGTAACAGGAAGACAACAACTGTACCGTGCCAGAAAGCAGGTTTCATTAGACAGCTTTGACTAATAAAATTAAAAATATTTGTTTACATTTTTAATTTTATCCGTATATTAACTTACTTTTGTTATAGGATTTTTTTCCATATATGTAAGAAAAGTACATTTATTGTGTAGAAAAGAACAAAAATGGAATAATATACAGAAGCCAGGTATATAGGAAAACACACAGAAAAAATGTTAGTTAATATATATATATACACCTGTGCAAAAGTTAAGCACCACCCTATTTTTACGCACATGCGAGGGTATATTCATGTGCTATGAAGAAAGCAATAGCATAAACATTTATGTACCCATCCATCTTAGTGCAAGAGGTAATAATGCAACTAGAGGAATGCTGATTATGATGGTGGGGAAACACTGTATGTTTTTGTTTGAACTTGAAAACGAGGCCTGAATATGGTTACGTTGACACAACTGACAACTATTGCCCTACAGTTGACACACGTGGCTAGATTGTCATTAATGGTGTCTGAAAACGAAGTCTAACATCTGTGCACGAGTTTGAGACTGTCATTATTAATACCGGGTATATCCACCTTGTGCCTGGATGACGGCCTGGACACGACGTCTCATGCTGGTCACCAACCGACTGATACACCATTGTGGTATTCGTTGCCATTCAAGATGGAGTGCGTCTGTTAATTCCTGTAGGTTCTGCACAGGAGGATCCCTCCTTCTCACCATGTTTCCCAGAATGTCCCAGATATGCTCAATAGGGTTCATGTCAGGGCTCCTTGCTGGCCATGGTAGGGTTTCGATGGCATTTTGGCGGAGGTATTCATGCACAGCTCTAGCACGATGTGGTCGGGCGTTGTCATCCATGAATATAGGGTGGGTTCCAGGTGCATGATTTACAGAATGAGGGACCACAACTCTATCCAGTATGGAATCTTGATATCTTTGTCCATTTAGTGTTCCAGGTACAGTCAACTGATCCAGCTTACAATCAAATGAGATGCACCCCCATATCATAACGGAACCTCCACCAAATGGAACTTCTTCCATGATGTTACGTTGGTCGTACGCCGTGCGTCTGGACCTCCATACACGAGTTCGACCATCTGTGGCATGAAGCATGAACCGACTTTCATCGGACCAGTATACCCGTCTCCAGGATCTCATGTTCCAGTGTCTTCTTTCGTTGCACCACCTCAGACGCTCCTCTTTGTGGTGTGCAGTGAGGAGAGGACGTCTGACAGGTCTCCTAGCTTTCATGCCAGCAGCATACAGTCTCCTTTTGACGGTAGACATTGACACTCTATTGCGCGTTTCCCATTGCTGGCTGAGCACTCTGCTGTTGGTGAATGGAGATCGAACACAAAATTCCTAATCTTGTCGCCTAAATCTGTATGTAATGTTCTACACCTCAAACTGGAGTTTTACATAACTGAACACGTGTGCTGTTTCCCGCCACGCACGGACATCAAGCGGCGTGAAGTCATGCATGCATGTGCATTTCGTACTTGGAATTATGTCAGCTAACGCGGGGACAAAAAGTATGGCAGCCTAGTTGTACCATCATGTTTCTACGTTCTATTGTTTTTGCTGGTGCTTAACTTTTGCACAGGTGTATATATACAATCTGGAACGAGGTCACTTTTCATATCACTATTATGGGCCGAGTTGAAAATTATCAATTTGCACGAGCTTTAGCGAGTGCAAAATTGGTAATTTTCAATGAGGTTCATAATAGTGATATGAAAAGTGACCAAGTTTGAGATTTTATTTATCATATAAACTGTAATTTTGAAATATTTTTCGTGAAATCGATACCGCCGCTGTGACGCGCCACTACTTGATAGCAGATACTAAATGCGCAGCAAAATATAGTGACAAGCACAAAATCTGGCGATGTCAGCCGTTAAATAGTATTTTAACTGGTCATTTAAAATTATAGCCACGGGCATCAATTATTACTTCGCTGCTGACTGATAAACTGTCAAACGATGACATTTTGTGATGACGTTTCATGAATGGCAAATCGTAGTAAACAAATCGTAGTAAAACATTAGTGTAGTAATCCCTATGCGTCACGCTCACATCAATCAATGTTTTAATTGTTTGGTTTAAATGGGTTGTGCACCCAACAACCAA
Source organism: Chaetoderma sp. LZ-2023a (assembly GCA_034401795.1). NCBI lineage: Eukaryota > Metazoa > Mollusca > Caudofoveata > Chaetodermatida > Chaetodermatidae > Chaetoderma > Chaetoderma sp. LZ-2023a. Next base: position 67,724,105 of record CM067362.1, read on the forward strand.
TGAAAATACTCCGTTGAATATGGCACGTGTGCTCATATCGAAAAATATGGAACGGGCTAGAAGACTTGTTTATATGATAAATATATATATGTTTGTGTGTGTGAGTCTTACATGTTATATGTCTATGTTAATGTGTATTTACATATGTGATATGATATAATTAAAGATCAAAGTATGTACGCATACAACCACTCACACATACACTCACGCACGCGCACGCGTGCATTCACCCACGCACATACACGCATGCAGACACACATGGATACAGTGTGCATGCACAAGCGCACACGCATGCATGCATTCACCCACGCACATACACGCACGCAGACACATGCACACACTGTTCATGCACGAGCGCACACCAACACGCACGCATGCATACCCACATTAAAGACTAAATTTTCTAATGCACCCATGGAGTGGAAGATGACTTGACTTAGTGATAGTGATAAGAATGGCATTCAGTGTCCTGGTGTAGATTGATGCTAAAATTCTATGATACATCGATATGTGCAGAACCAGGCCTCTAGTATAATTTTACTTGATAAAAATATTAAACAAAATCTGTAAAAAAGATTCTTTTCAGATGTGTGGTGGTAGGAATAATATTTGACATCAACTTTTCATTACTCCTTTATGCTGCATGCCTGATGTAGTATTCGTGATATATGTGGTAGTAATGAGATGGTTGAGGTGAGAGAGGTGGTATCCTTATGCATTTGAATGATCCGATTCCGAGTAATTTCGATCGATGCACATTTATTTCGCTCTTGTGGTTACACAAATGTCATTTTAACCCTTTAACCCTCATATCAGCCAAAAACAGCTTCTGCCATGGTCTTCAGAAATTCCCATTTGCAGACCAAGAGAAGACTAATTTTGAAAATTTACTATTGGAATGACTGGCTCGATAACCGTGCCAGCCATTCCAGTGGGGAATTAAAAAAAAAAGTCTCTTTTTCTGCAAATGTATATTTTCTCTGAGAAGATTTTAATTTTCTTGAACGAATTTGCGTGTTAAAGGGTTAATTGCGACACAATTAGTATACATCAGTCTGGCTGTACATTTTTTTTTACAATTTTTGCTAAGCTGTCTGTGTCACATTTATAATGCATTAGCACTTATTATAAATGAACAGTATGATAAGATCAGATAGTGACTTTGACAGATGGCTTTTAGGGTTAACAGATGGCTATTGGCTTTAACAGATGACTATAGGCTCTAACAGATGGCTATTGGCTTTAACAGATGACTATTGGGTTTGCCAGATTGTTATTGTGCTTGCCAGATTGTTATTGTGCTTGCCAGATTGTTATTGTGCTTGCCAGATTGTTATTGGGTTCACCAGGTGCCTATTTGAGTTTACTGGACGGCCTAGTACTGTTGCGGTGTTTGTACTAGGCTCCGATAGAAATGTTATTTATGAGTTGATGAGTTATCTCGCGGGAGTGTGGAACGTATCATTGAATGCAGATTTATATATGTGTGAAAGATATAATTATATATATTAAATGTAATGGTAAGTTAACCTGTCTTTTGCGATCAACTTATGGATCGATCGATAGATCCCAACATCGGCGAAGCGGGGTGGGGGGGGGGCTTAGCTAGAGATGGGCGTGGCATAGCTAAAACTTGAAAGGTCCATTGTCACTTATTCTACTACCATTGTGTATATAATCATCCTCATATAACCGTAGTTGTATAAACACAGCATAAATGACATAATTATGTAGACGAAAAAGTGAACAAAAATATGTGGATATTGTACAAAATAATGTGATTTACGGTATCATGTCATTCTGTAGTATGGAACAAGGCTGTGCTTATATGTGTGTATGATTTGTTATGGAATTTAATTTACATAATTATAAGTTATTATTTGTAAAGCGTTTACATGTATGTGTGCACAAAGCTTCCGGGTTGATGTTCATAGGATATCTAAACCACATCCATGTTATATAATACAAATCTTTATACACTTATTGAATACTTGTATGTATAAAACGTGATGATTAATATACAGTGTATTTGTACCTCATTTCTCCTAACCAAACTGCACCACCCCTCAACACACACTCGCAGGTAGTACGGTAAATATAGCTCCTTATTTACTGTTCGTTTCACAGGCCTGGAAGACTCTGAAAATTTATAACTGGAAGAACTTCTTCGGTTATCAAGCCATCCATTGCAGTGGACAATTTTCAATACTTGTCTTTTCTTGGCCTGAGAATGGTAATTTTTCAAGAGCACTGCAGAGGCTGTTTGTGGCCGGCTTGGTTATTATTAGAGTTAATGGTCGAACCGGCAAAACAGAATGGTCTTGATGTATATTTTCAGGCCAAATACATTCTTGCTAATTTACCACTTAAGAACGACTAGCTCAATAACTGAACGAGTCATTACAGTGGTAAGTTTTCAAAAATATTCTTCTCTTGCCTTACAAATGGACAGTCATTAAGCAGAAATGTAGTAAGCCATTTGTAAATATTTACACCTGAATAACCAAATACAAAAAAAATATCATTTAAAACGTAAAAAATATTCTATTCAATATTTTGAAACTAATTTGACTCGGGAGTTGTTGCTGCTTATAGTATACTGTTATAGCAGCAACAACTCCCAGTCAAATTAGTTTCAAAATATTCATCAGCTTACTTTACGTTGTCTTGAAATTCAGATTCTGGGACTGCATGGTTTAAAGGTTTAGGAAATAGTATTTTGTCCCCGATGGGTACAAGTGTGTAAAGGGATGATTGTATATTCATTTCATGTACGGTATTGTGTGTATCTAAATTATAAAATTATATTTACATGGTAAATAGTAAAGTAATCCATTTTAGTCAATGCCCAGCCCATTTCGAGTTTAGCTCCACCTACTACACAAGTATAAATCAATTTAACACTGAGCCCTGAACTTCCAGAATCTAATCTTCAAGGTAACTATACCTGTAGGTAAGCTGTTGAATATTTTGAAACTAATTTGACTTTGCCGCTATGAGCTCCCAGTTCAATTTGTTTGAAAATATTCTACAGAATGGTTTTTAAATTGTAAATTCACAAACAACATACAATTAAGACACTCTGTCAGATGATGTCATTTGATTGCAGAGTGGCATATTTCGATTATGACGTCGGGTAGTCGAGTTACTGATTGGATCGATCCATTGTAGATTGGGCAACTGTAGGTGAATTCCCAGAATCTAATCTTCAAGGTATCTATACCTGTAGGTAAGCGGTTGAATATTTTGAAACTAATTTGACTTTGCCACTATGAGCTCCCAGTTCAATTTGTTTGAAAATATTCTACAGAATGGTTTTTAAATTGTAAATTCACAAACAACATACAATTAAGACACTCTGTCAGATGATGTCATTTGATTGCAGTGGCATATTTTGATTATGACGTCAGGTAGTCGAGTTACAGATTGGATCGATCCATTGTAGATTTTGCATCTGTAGGTGAACATATTAAAGTGTAACAAAAATGTGAAAAATATGTTAATGCTGTATAAAATAATTTGATTTCATGACTTTATTACATCTACTTTGTACCATAATATTTAGTTATTTGTAATAAGTGTACAATACAAAAATTGTCAACGTTGTTACGTAAAATGTTTAATTGTTATAATATACACCATATCTCTGTGAACCCGTCTTTACAGTAATGGACAAAACCTATAATTTACCATACACACACACACATGCCTACACACTTTGCAGTCACACACACACAACTCGTACCATACTGCCCACCACACCCTATGCCCCACCCATTTCTAGCGGAGCTCCACCCATACTTTGCGCGTGTTGTGATCAATTTATATACTTTGAATCCTGAATTCCCAGAATCCCACTTTCAGAGTAACGGACAGGTAACTTGTTGAATATTTTAAAACTAATTTGATTGGTTGCTGTTCCTGTCATTCAAATTAGTTTCAAAATATTCAACAGAATGTTTATTTAATAGTAAATACAATTCGTACACTTGAGATGTTCAATGGTCATGACAGACGTCATTCATTACGCATTTTGATTGCAATGTCAGCCTACATGTGACGTAATTGATTATGTTGTTATATACTTGAGTAACCGATCAGATCTATCCATTATTGTCAATTTCTATATACTATATAACATCTTGACATAATGCTGATACTCGATATGCACCTAATGAACCTTAAGAATAATGGAGGAATCCAGTTTTAGCTATGCCCCACCCATTTATAGCTAAGCTCCACCCACCCCTCGCTCCTGTTGGGATCGATCGATCGCTGAACTCCCTGATTATCAATTTCCAGAAAACTATAAAGATGAATATTTTGAAGCTAATTTGAGTTGGTGCTGTTGCTGCCTATGACAGCATCAGCACCCAGTAAAATTAGTTTCAAAATATTCAACAGCATGTTTATTAAATAGTAGACATACAATTCGTACAACAATGCTTAGTCCGTCATAAAGAGTTTGTGACAAACTTATCTACATCATGTATGACGTAATTGATTATGATGTCATCCTACACCTCATGTAGCTGATTATGACATCATATGATTGATGGATAAACTGGAAAGGTCAACTGAATATCGGTTGCTGTAACACTAACTAATTACCGCATAATGAATGTCAAAATATGAAATTTGGACAAATTAGTGTTTTTGTATTGACACACCATTATAAGATATAGTTATGTGTATCGTAACATCTATATCTATGAACATTTATGTGTTATGCAGTTGCCATTACATATTCAGCACATGACTAAATCATTGAGCATATTGGTTTTCAAGAAAACTGGACATGGGATGTAAGAGGACAAAATTAGTAGGAAAGTGGATCTTTTGACACAAGTGCTGGATCTTCAAGAAATGTGCTGGTTCAAGATTAGTCTCCTAGGTGTTAGAGGCTAGAGCGATGGGATCAGGGAAAAGGTCATTGGACACGGGTGACAGGTAGAACAGACCACATACTGGAGAAACAGTGATTAGGGAGAGGGAGGGAGGGAGAGGGGGAGGGAGAGATACAGGCTAATTTAATGGACACTGATTTGTATATGAATTCTCTATACCAGATTTGATTTTGATTCATATGGTTCGCTGACTGATTGTTTGGACCATAAGAACTGCTTTGGCACCCTTCATTGAGGTATTACTCTTTTGGAGAAGATTGAATCACCTGTGTCTGACTACATACACCCTGTCCATCTCACCTCCGCTAAGCCGAGTACATCTTACAGTGGTCAGTTAATGTCCATCAGACTCATGCATCCCAGGAAGGTTTAACCCTTTAATGGTCAAGCCGGCCAAAACCAGCCTCTTCAGTGACTTGGAGAAATGTCCATTTTCAGGCGAAGATAAGACTATTTTTGAAAATTTACTACTGGAATGACTGGCTCACTAATCGAGCCAGCCGAACATTCCAGTGATAAATTTTCAAAAAATGTCATCTTCGCCTGCAAATGGACATACACTGAGGAAAAATTGCCTTTTTGTGAAAAATATTCATCATTAATGTCCTATGTCTTTTCAGTATAGTAATCTCATCGACAGACATAGTTGGCCAGTTCCGCTTTTTATGTCCTGTCATTTACCAGCTTTCACTGGACTATGCACTGCCACATTTCTCATCAAGTGATGCATAACCACAGTACCATGCCTATCGATTGGACTGTACTTGTAGCTTCTCCTGATAGTGAGGCATTGTCCAGGCTCTACGAACAGTGGTGGACTCTCATAAGGGCCTGTGATGCTCACCTGGACCATTAATATTTGAACAATATGCATCTAAATAGATATGACTGATAATTTTCGGAAAATCCAAGATGGCCACCAAAAACAATTGACCAATCAAAATTCTTGTTTGATATGTTGAAGCCTACTGCCATCGGATCATTCGACCCAAATTCCCAGGACAGTACATACAATCTATAAACAAAGATTTTCATCCAAAAAATTGACCCATAAAAAATTCTTAAATTTTTACAGCCTAGCACCATGGAATCCTTCCCGCCAAATTTGCTTGAAATCCACGAAGCAGTTAAGGAGGAGATGCGCTTTGGCAATCTTCAGTAAATTTTTAATAAAAAGATTTTTACCAGAAAGATTGACCAATCAAAATTATGAATGGAAGTTCTGGAACCTACTACCATATTATCTTTCCATCTAAATTTTTCTGAAACTGGTCAAAGATTTAAGATGTGATTTGACAGATGTATGACAGACATTGTGTCCTGCTCTCTCCTAATAGGTAAGCTGGAGTCCATGTTTGGGTGCAGAATGGTTAATCCAACTAGATATAAACAGCTACGGTAAATGCAAATGTAGGAATCAGGTTTTAGCTACGTTCTGCCCATCTTTAGCTAAGCTCCACCCACACTTCGCCTGTGTTAGGATTGATCGATCCCTGAACTCCCTGACTATCAATTTCCAGAAAACTAAACAGGTAAGCTGTTAAATATTTTGAAATTAATTTGACTGGGTGCTGTTACTGCCTATGGCAGCAACAGCACCCAATCAAATTAGGTTCAAAATATTCAATAACATGTTTATTAAACAGTAAAAACATACAATTCGTACAACAACTCTTAGTCCGTCATCAATTAAGCGTTCGTGATAAACCTAGCTACATCATTCATAACTAATTAATTGATTATGAAGACATCCTACACGTCACGTAGTTGATTATAACATCATAAAATTGATAGATAAACTGGATTCCTCTATTGAATACTACATTAGCTTGTTTTACTTTATAAAGTCGCTTAGATCAGATAACACACATAACAAATACTATCTTGTGATAATATCATTTTTGTATTTACATTGCAGTTCATTAATTTGACATTTTGTACAATACATTAGTATAACCAGGATGAGTGATGCCATCATCATCATCATCATGATGAGATCACCATTATTATGACATCTTCAAAAATATTAATGACACTGTCAGATCTAGAATCCACAGTTAATGTCTAGCTTGCTTGGTCAGGTTTCAAGGTATTTAAGCATAATACAGATGGCGTAAGTACAGAAATAAGTATGAAATTCAGTGTTCTGATTGGTCTTTTGTCTACTTTGTAACAGGGTGTGACTTATTCACCTTTGCGAAACCAGCCTTTGGGTAAAGCAATTTTGAGAAGCGTGTTTAGGTCCCACCATCTCATTAGGTGCACCTAGACCAGGAATTTCAGGTTATAATAATTTATCAAAACGTAACACTTAGCACTCAAGCTAGCAAAAAATGGTCTTTGTGGTAGTCTTGAGAAATGTCCTTTTGCAGACCAAGAAGACTATTTTTGAAAGTTTACGACGGGACTGACTGGCTTCCAAACCGTTCTTGGTCTGCAATGTCTTGGTCTGTAATAAGGACATTTTCTATGAGAAAATTGAAATTTTCTTGACAAATTTGAGTGTTTCTGGAGATTCTAAAGTCAATAACACAGTATTGGCTAAATTAAACTATCATTTAACCGTAACCCCCGAATTTGTTAAAAAATTTCAATTTTCTCATACAAAATCGAGCCAGTCATTCCTGTGATAGATTTTCAACAATAGTCTTCTCTTGGTCTGCAAATGGACATTTTTCAAGAACACTGCAGAAGCCATTTTTGGCTGATATGAATGTTAAAGGGTTAACTCCTCACATACCAGGTAACAATTTTGAAGGTAGAGAAAGAAAAGCTTACATTAAAATCTCCACTGCTATGTTAACCGTGATAAAAGGAACTATGGATAACAGAGCTAAACCAGGCCTCTATCCACTTGCAGGTTTTTTAATTTACCAATGGACTGACTGCCTGAATAACTGAACCAGTCATTCCAGTGGTAAATTAAAAAAAATAGTAAAAAAATAGTCTTGGCCTGCAAATGGACATTCAATAAGAACATATTTCTATTTTCTTTACAAAATTTAGCCATTAAAGAATTTGTTTATAGCTTTGTTGAAAACTGTTGCTATCATTGGTAGCAGCAACTTTCAGAAGCAGAATGATTATCAAAATTTCACGACATCTCGTACATCTTTAGTTTTCAATGAACTTAACCCTTTAATGGCCAAATTTGAAGAAAAAAAGATTCGCTTACTGAATGTACATTCGCGGGTCAAATATTTTGACAATTTACCACTGAAATGCATCATTCCACCGAAACCCTTGGCCTGCAAATGGGCATTCCTCAAGACCAGTGCAGAGGCGGGTTTTGAGTTAACAATGGTATACATGATAACCTCATCACCAGTGTCATTGTCACGTAAGATATTGAATATTTTAAAACGAATTTGACTGGAAGCTGTTGCTGCCATAGTAGGATTTTCAAAATATTGAACAAAATATTTCTTAAATCATATTACGCCTGGGATAACCAATGGCTTTTACAATAACACATTTATTTTGGGTACCTTACACACTTTTTTACTTTTCTAGACAATCAAAATATGTGGTTATTGAATGTCCATTAGCAGGCCAAGAGGATACTGTTTGTGACAATTTACCGGTGGGTTGAATGACTCGTTTATCGAGCCATGCGTTCCATCCTTAAAATTTCAAAAATAATCCTCTTGGCCTACAAATAGACCTTTTTCAAAAGCACTGCAGAGGACGGCTTCGTTAGTAACTTAAATGATTAAATAGCGGACGTGAAACTGTGCATAGCTATGAAAATTGTTATGGACTAAGCATTTGTACAAGCATACATGTACAATACAATCATGACAATGAATGACCAATGGTCAATACAGTGACATGTACAATACAATCATGACGATGAATTACCAATGGTCAGTACAGTGACATGTACAAAACAATCATGACATGAATTATCAATGGTCAGTACAGTGTGATTCATGTTGTTATCCTAACTAATGCCTTAATGATTCAGATTGGTCAAAAATGGCTTTTGCAGAGTTTTTGATAAATGTTCATTTGCTGAACAAGAGAGGATTATTTTGAAAGGTTTATCATTTAGAATGACTGGCTCGATAACAGATCCAGTCATTCCAGTGAGAAATTTTCAAACATAATCTCTTTGTTAAACAAATTTGAGGGCTAAGGGTTAATGGTTCTTACTGGTCAAGAACTGGTATAAGATGCTTTATGTGTGACATCCGCAGCTTTCTCAGAAAATTAATGACTAAAAATATAGGAATTATCTCAGCAAATGTCCACGAGCTGACTGACTCAGTTATCGAGTCGGCAATTTCAGTGACAAGTTATTAAAAATATTCATATGTTCTGCATATAGATATTTCCTTAAAACACAATTTTCGCCTGCTTTGACGAGTAAGAAGATAAAGAGGCTATATATCTAGTACTTATCAACCTATAAATTGAAGAATTGTACAGCAATACATTTAAAATTGTCTACAATTTGGAGAATAAGACACTAATAATTCTCAATTATATTCTCAAATCTCAAGATTGCGGAGAATGAGATAGACAGATATATTCCATTCCAATGCATCCCTCTAATGGCCAAATTTAGTCAAGTAAATAAAAACATCTCATTATTTAATGTTCATTTGCAGAGCACGAGACGACGATTTTTGAAAATTTACTACTGGAATGACTTGCTCGGTTATCGAGCCAGTCATTCCAGTGGTAAATTTTCAAAAATCGTCTTCTCTTTGCTTGCAAATGAACATTCTTCAAGACCACTGCATAGGCTGGCTGTGGCTTGTTTGATCAGTACAGGGTTGATTCTAACATCAATGAATCAAGTTGAATGGCAAGACAAACATGAATATAATTGATCATAAAATAGACAGAACAAGCCTGCAAACAATGACTAAGCCATGCACATGTGTACACAGGTATATACATGTTAATTTGCATTTATGTTTATCATTAACTCTAAGTCTCAAATTTGTTCAAGACAATTTCAACTTTCTCATTGAAAATATTCATTTGCTAACCAAGAGATGATTATTTTTGAAAACGGATACCAGGAATGATTGTATGGCTCATTTATCGAACCAGTCATTCCAGTGCTAAATTTTCAAAAGTAATCTCTTGGTATGCAAATTACTCAAGACAAATGCAGAGGCTAGTTTTGCACGACGTGACGTTTAACCCTGCATGGCCTCGAGGAGATTATCCATTTGCACCCCAGACTATTTTTGAAAATTTATACTGGAATGATTGATTGGCTTGCGCCAGTGGTAAACTTTCAAAAATAGTTTTCTCTTGGTCTGCAAATGCACATCCAGTAAGCAGAACTTCTGAAATGTTAATCTCCTTGATAAATCTTTCATTACCTAGCTACATGAAAGCTATAACAGATGAATATAGTATATCCATAACACAGTATAATAAAATTGCGAAAAAACCCCAAAATAAAAATTTCAGAAGCTGTTCCGAGACTATTCCATTTATTCACTTAAGGTTATCCTGATGCAATTAATGGGTGTGATCTGTATGCGTTTGCTGATCTTACATTTGAAACTTTGGGCTTTTTTCTAGAAGACATATTTAACCCTTTAACCCTCAAATTTGTTCAAGAAAACTTCAATTCTCTAATAGAAAATGTCTATTTGAGAAAATCGTTTGAAAATTTATCACTGGAATAACTGGCTCAGTTATCGACCCAGTCATCCCAATGATAAATTCTCAAAAACAGCATTCACTTGGTCATTTATCAAGAGATCTGGTCAGTATGAGGGTCAGTGTTAATCAAATTAACCAGGGGAATGGACAGTTCCAGTTTATCCACCCACCATATGATGTCAATCAACTAAGTGATGTGTAGGATGCCATCGTAATTACGACGTCATGACTCGATTTAGTCCGTCTTAAATGCTTAAGTCTGACACGTACGATTTGTATGTTTTTGGTATTTAATAAAGATGCTGTTGAATATTTTGAAACTAATGTGACTGAGTGCTGTTGCCGCCACAGGCAGCAACAGCACTCAGTCAAATTAGTTTTAAAATATTCAACAGTTTAATCAGTATAGTTTTCTGGAAAATGAGATTCAGAGAGCAGTGATAGATTGATCCCAACATGAGCGAGATGTTATTGAAGCTTAGTTAGAGACAGGCGGGGAAAAGATAAAACTGGAAAGGTTCATTTATTGCCCATTCTGCAAATGTTTTCGGTACAAAATAATAAATCATTGCAAAAATGGCCTTAGGGCGAGCGGACGTCTCTGTAAATACGCCATAGAGACAAGTATAATCAGGTCATGTCAATTTATTGAATCAGGATAAGCTTAAACATCATAATCACCAGAAATGTGAAATTGGGCGTCGAAAAAATAACTAAAAATTCGAAGTGCGTGCAAATAAAAAATGCTATAAAATCTATTGCTTATAGTTACAAAAATACTAGATTTGAAAGAAGACAATTTGTTCTTTAAGCTATATACATATATCTTCTATACTATGCTGGACACAACAATGTTAAGGCAGTTAAAATAAATAGCACTTTCTATACAAATAGCTGATATCTGCTAAATACTATAACTAAAATAGAATATTTTGAAAATAATTGGACGTTTCCGGTTTTAGCTATACCGCACCCATCACTAGCTAAGGTCCACCCACACCTCAGTCGTGTTGGGATTGATCGATCCCTGAGCACACTGATGATCAATTTCCAGAAAACTATACAGGTAAGCTGTTGAATATTTTGAAACTAATTTGACTGGGTGCTGTTCAAAATATTCAACAGCATGTTTATTAAATAGTAGACATACAATTCATAGTTTAAGACCGACTAAATCGAGTCATTCATGCCATGATTGATTAATTATGACATCATCCTACACGTCACGTAGTTGATTATGATGTCATATGATGGATGGATAAACTGGAATGGGCTACGGTTGCACGATTTTTCGATTATTCGATTAATCGCGATTATATAATTCAAAATGATCGTGGACGATTATAAAATGAAATAATCGTATAATCGCCATGTTGAAATTTTTGTCAAGACACTTTTACGCTTGTGAAACTCTGCTCGCGTTACCAATCATTGAAACAAACATCCGGCTATCAGCCGAATGTGTGAATGATTAAATAAACTAAATAAATAACTGATTTGTTTGTATTGACTCATGATTAGTTTTAGATGAATAAAGATTGTTCACTTGGTCGCTATTTGTCATTGTTGTTGTAATCACACACGCTTATCCCGCGTTCCCCATTCTCTGAATAGTTATGCGCTAACGGTTTTCCCAAAAAAGTTCTAGAACTGATACCACGGAAATTCAACGCATTTTCTCACGCAAAAATTCTCACCGCCTACGCCTATGTTTAATGTATACCTCAAAACATCACCGGGGAAGTGAAATTATTTGATTTGAGCGCCTAAATATTGCGTATCCTTTAATGGTCGTTTATTACATCAAAATTAATCGACAATTTGATATAAAATGGCGTCGCGAAAAAAATACAAATCACGTGATTCACCTCCAATTGAAGAGTTTATTTTAGAGTGAGTACTCGGATATAAATATTCTGGAATCGGGGACTCGGAACTCGGGAATTTCTATATATTATCATTGCACGATAGGAACCGAGTATTATACTGATCTGAATAACGGGTACCCATTTGATAAACTCCCGTTAGCTTATAATATCTCGCGAGAACACGCCGCCTCACATCGCAAAAGAGCCGCTGGCTCGCCAACTTAAGAAGCCGACTATATTGTCATTCGTAATAATTCAATTTGGATCATTTAATGTTGATCGGCGTTACAAAATTGATGCACATTTTCTCCCGTACTTGTTTGGTACATAAATTTGGTCTTGAAATATATTTATAAGGAAGCTATTTAATCACGCCAAGACTGTTTTAAGCGCATTTTAACTACAAAAGTGTGGAATAAACTTTATTATATCTTGAACATACGTGGCCTACTATTAGTATTAATCTAATAGGTGGTCAAGATTTACAAATCTGAGGCCTGTATTGACTTCTAGAGGGGCCGGAAATGTATCACGGCAGAGATCGGTCTGAAGTAGACACACCCTGTGACACGATTGTTATTATTATACACGCTATTCTTACAAATTATCTGCTCAGTTAGGGGATGGGCTTCTAATACAGAGTTTTGCCGCTTTGAAACTGCTAAGAAATCATTGGAGCTCATATGTCAAAGTTAGGGAGTGGGCTTCTATTAGAGCATAGGCTACAATTAAGCGAAATACGGTACCTTCCATTTTCCGTCTAGAAAAATCTTGATACATTCCTTTGTTTGCAATCAGCAACAGGGGTATTCTATCCATGTATATATACCCATGTGCCTAACCCATAATCTTACAATCTGCAGTAGCATTATAACATCCTCTAAGCAGCATTGACATAGTTAATATAGTTCATGATTAATCGTATGATCGCGATTGTTTTTCTTAAATGATCGCGATTATGAAAAGTGAATAATCGTGCAACCCTAGAAGGGCCATTTTGCCCTAAAGATTGAATTATTTTCCAATTATCATACATGAGAGCGACGTGACCGAGCGGGGTAGGAAATTAATTTATACACTACCTTGTTAAACTAAAATTAATGCAAATTTGAATGTTTCACATATAATAGAGCATTTCATTTTACAAAGATTTTATGAAGCCCTAGTGAAAATTCATGTATGAATTACTCAACAAAATATTTCCATATTAATGAAGAATTTGACAACAAATTTGGATAAAAACCAAACATAACTGATTGAAGATTTGTCAATGTAAACAACACCATTCATGATAAGTTATTTATGATCAGTGGTCAACCACTCTCCCCAACACTTTAACACTAAAATTTGTTAAAGAAATGTTAAAATTTTCTCCTAAAACATCCATTTCCAGTCCAAGAGATTTGAAAAAAAACCTGACAACTAGAATGATGATTACCTGTTATTGAGCCAGTGGTAAATTTAAAGTCTTCTCTTGGACATTTCTCAAGACCACCATATTTTGCCGAGCTTTGAGTGATAAAGGAGTAACGGTCAGGATCAGTAGAGATTCAAAGTCTGCTTATAGAATGTCCATTTACATATCAGGTGGAGACTATTTCTGAAATTTTATCACTGGAATGATTGACTCCATTATCTCGCCAGGTATTCCAGAGATAAACTCTCAAAAATAGTCCTCTCTTGGCCTACATATGGACATTCCTCTAGACCACTTCAGAGACGGTCTTTTGCACCACTGACCATTAACCCTTTAACACTCATATCAGCCAAAAAACGCTTCTGCAGTCGTCTCGAGAAATTTCCATTTGCAGACCAAGAGAAGACTATTTTTGAAAATTTACCACTGGAATGACTGGCTCGATAACCGAGCCAGTCATTCCAGCGGTAATTTTTCAAAAATAGTCTTCTCCTGGTCTGCAAATGGACATTTTCTATGAGAAGATTGAAATTTTTTCAAACAAATTCGAGGTTTAAGGGGTTAGATTGGCAAGTATGTGTAAATGTCATATGGCTGTGACCTATCAGAGTATCTTAAAACAGGTTCTGGACCGACGTATACCAGCCATGATCTCTATAATCTTTAGAAGGTATCTGTTTATATACCATCATGAAAATAGATATGAGAAAAAGCAAATTTCAACACAATGGGCCATAAATTCCTTTGTGAATCCATGATATTCAACTCTATTTAAATCTACCTGACTTCTATACAAATCTGGTGATTCTTTGGTCCCAATCTAGTTTGGTAAATCGTTTAGCACGAATGGTCAACATAATAAAAAACATATCTTATTTTTACTTTGCTATATAAGTTTTCTCCTTAGAAAGTGAACGAGAGAGAGGAGAGAGAGAGAGAGAGAGAGAGAGAGAGAGAGAGAGAGAGAGAGAGAGAGAGAGAGAGAGAGAGAGAGAGAGAGAGAGCGAGCGAGCGAAAGGGTGCAGATAGGAATGGAGAGGGGGGAATCAACTGTGGTAGAAAATATTACACCATAATTAAGTATGTCACATGTAGGCTAATGTCACAATCATAATTGGCAGAAATACTTTGCCATGAAGCTGGAATAGTATGTCAGTTGTACGAGTTGTGTCTTTATGACCATTTGCAGACCATGAGAAGAGAATTTTAGAAAATTTACAACTGGAATGACTGGCTCGATAACCGAGCCAGTCATTTCAGCGGTAAATTTTCAAAAATAGTCCACTCTGTCTGAAAATTGACATTTCTCAAAACCACTGCAGTCCATTTTTGTCGGATATTAGTGTCTTTGAGAAAATCTAAATTTCCTTGAAAAATTTAAGGCTTAAAGGTTTAACAGTGGATGGAAAAGAGGAACATACACCATTAGTTAGGCCTATATGATATACGAAATCAAGACTGTGGGCCGATGTCAAAGGCGAACGTGCACGCGAATAAATTTCACAATGGAATACGCACATGATATAGGCGTAACTAAATGTGCATGCACTTGTTAGCTAACGAAACAGAAATCCCGCTGATTATTCTGAGAAAAATTTGACAACGCTGTTGCTGCCTTAGTCAGAAATGATTGTCAACAAAGTTGCACAAAATGTCCTCAGCAAGTCTTGCAAGGTTGAGGTCGGCTGACTATTTTGAGAACATTTTGATTGAAAGTTGTTGTGAAAATGATTTTCAGCCAAATTGTTATCAAATATTTATCTAGTGACAATTGCATTATTAGCTGATTATACTGACAACAATTTGACGGAAAGTTGATGCTGCCATATGTAGCAACAGTTTTCAGTAAACTTGTTATAAATAAATTTTTTGTCACTTGCACTTGAAATATACAACTACTATTGAACTATGCTATGCACTTCTTTGCGCTCACCTTGGAAGCCAGCTGAAGAATAACCAGCATTAGCATTACGAGAATGGTTTTATACCAACAATTGCTCACCGGCGAATACAACAGGGTCTGAAATAATGGCGCCCGCAAATATCTATCTAAAATGGCGGCTACAGTCCAAGTTAGTTAGTGTCCATAAAGTAACAAATAGGCCTAAATTTAGCCAGGATATGTATCTTTTATGAATAGATGAGAACTAAGACAATACCGGTATTACACAAGTCTGGACATAAAGTGCGTTCAAACAACAGTATTAGCACGGTGTATTAACTATTACTAACATAAGACATTTAAGCCAGTATTAGAGTTTAGGTCTGGGCATAAGGTAATACACTTTCGAACAACCAGCCCCAAGAGTTTATTCTCAAATTATAAGCAGGATCTGGGATCATTCCTTCCTATTTACCATGTTTCACTCTGTTACAGGTAGCGCTTTCAGAGAAGATTGCTAAATATGTTCAAATATTTGCATAAAATCCATGATGGCTGTCAAACCATGTGCCTTAGCAACTTCCTGTCTTCAAATTTTAAACAGGCTAGGGTATAGTTACAACCCACCAAGCTTCAGTCCAGTGAGATTAGCAGTTATGGAGATCTTTAAAAATTCATGGCGGAATAAAAAATAATAATAAGAATAGGAATAATAATCAGAACAATTACGAAAGGCTTCCATTTTGGAAGCCTAACAAGTATTAATACCACTACTAGCAGTAAATAACTTATAAAATCAGGGATGTCAGTCCTTGTTGACGTTTTCACTATCTCCTAAATCAATTAACCCTTTAATTGGCAGGCGAGTCAAAAGCCAATATGTAATTGTCCTGAGGAATATACATTTGCAGGACAAGGGAATGGATTATTGCAAAATTTAGCACAAGA
This sequence comes from Chaetoderma sp. LZ-2023a, assembly GCA_034401795.1. Lineage (NCBI taxonomy): Eukaryota > Metazoa > Mollusca > Caudofoveata > Chaetodermatida > Chaetodermatidae > Chaetoderma > Chaetoderma sp. LZ-2023a. Next base: position 67,740,758 of record CM067362.1, read on the forward strand.
ATGACTGGCTCGGTAATCGAGCCAGTCATTCCAGTGATAAATTTTCAAAATATGTCTTCTTAGCCTACAAACGGACATTCACTAAGCACAAATTTATACATTCTTGACCAATCGGGACCATTAAAGGGAAAATAATACACTATTTCTGCAATTCAAAATTATAGGTTTTTCTATAAATAGCATTTCCTATAAAAATAGGAAAAATCTAATCCCTGATAATTGCACATATACTGACTAAAATGTAACTACATAAACATAACATATCATAACTGAAGCAGCTTTAACATTAAACACACCCATACAGTATATTAATAAATAAATAAGAATAATGGTTATATATGTAGATAATTATAGACTGTCTCTATATTCTGTTAACTTGTTACAGTTGCATCGTCATGTGATTATATATTGCTACAGGACCGAGTTATTTCCCGAGGGATGCATATCTCATGAGAGGTATTTCCCGGGGGCGGCATTTCACACCTGGTATTTCCCGCACAGGCAAATTGATGACAAACCATTTGGTTTATGATGCTGGCCTTACTATCTCTACATAATAATTAACATATGAACACAATACAATGATTGAATGATTCAATAACAAATTCCTGAAAAAGTAAATTTTTTAAGATGTATAACATATTCTGTTGATATCTTGAAATTAATATGACTGATTAGGCAGAAATGGCTTGCAGTCATATTATTAAAAAAATATTCAATAGCTTTCCTGTTTGTTGGCCCCGAGATTCAGGTAAAGGGAATTTATCAGTGAAAAGGTTAATAAATAATTGTTGAGATGCCATGAGATGATTAGTGGATAAGTCTCATGGTGCCTGAATAATTAACTTTTCATCCTAAATTACAAAATGATTCTTGTTGAATATTTCAACCATTTAATGAACAAGAGTGGTCATGAGAAGACTATTTTTGAAAATTTACCACTACAATTTCTGGCTCAGTTCACGAGTCAGTGATTCTCACAGTAAAATTTCAAAAATACTCTTAAAAACAAGTTGATGGAAAATTGGTGGTGACAAATATTTTTAATCAATTTAAGGCAAACACATAATATAAAGTATTTTAAAGATACAATTTGACTTAAATTTAGTTAAAATGTTTTCAAAATGATACAGATTTTAAAGGAACACATGCGACACATCACAGTTATAGTTACGACTTAGGCAGCTTTGTCAGAAATGCGAAATATTTGATCGAACGACTGATTTAAACTAGTTGTGCCTCGCAACAAAAATGCGATAAAATATCACTTATGATATGATGGATGAAATAATTTAATTACAAATGAGAATCTATTTGCATCAAATATCATGATGAAGTTTAGCACTTGTGAAAAAAGACGATATTAATGATGATAAAATTATAATTATAATAATAAAATATTAATTAACTGAATACTAATATATACAATGTACTATTAAAATGCAGTTATAATTAAACTATTAACTTTTTACCGGACAATTAAAGCGGCTCTAGAGACTACTTAACTTCTGGTCACAAAATGAGGACTGTTACTTCCCCTTTAACTGTGTCTGCTGAATTTCAGCAGACTAAATTTTCCACGAGGTTTAACTCTGACTGAATTTGACTGAAAAGTTGTTGGTGGCTACTGAAATTATTATCTGGTGGCTTGCAGCACTCAGACAGTTAACACGCCCAAGGCTTCCAGTAATGGTGTCTGTAGTGGTCGTGAGAAATGTCCATTTGTAGACATAAAGACAATTTTTCGAAGATTTATCACTCGAATGACTGGTGTGGTTAATATTGAGCCAGTATGTCTGGGTTATCGAGCGAGTCATTCCGTTTGTAAATTTCCATAGATAGTCTACTCTAAGTCTACAAATGGACATTTTCTCAGAGAAACACATTAAATACGGGTTGAACGTCTACCATCACTTGCCTCAGAAAACTATGCAGTTTTAATGGCAGTGAAAGCGTTAAATAATCAACGATAATAGCTAGTGATAACCCTTTTACCGAGAAATCCCTGAACAAGTATATTCTTTACGATATAAAATTTAATCTATTGAATATTTTGAAATTAATTTGACTGGAAGCCGTATATTCAACAATTTTCCTGTATGGTTTCCTTGAGAATGAGATATGGGGAATTCAACAGTGAAAGGGTTAATTATTAGATTTAATCACGTTATTTATTGGCAGTATATTCACGAAATAATCAGATTAACCCTTTAACCCGCTATCAGCCAAAAATGGCTTCTGCAGTGGTCTTGAGAAATGTCTATTTGCCGACCAAGAGAAGCCTTTTTTTGAAAGTTTATCACTGGAATTTACCAATGAAATGACTGGCTCGGTTATCGAGACGCTCGGTTATCGAGCCAGTCATTCCATTGTTAAGTTTTCAAAAATAGGCTTCTCTTGGTTTGCAAATAGACATTTTCTATGAGAAAATTGAAATTTGAACAAATTCGAGGAATGAAGATAGACATGATCGAAAGACTACCCAACTTCATGGGTCAACAGGAAGAGGTAATGTAAACATTGAATGGATTTGGTCAGAAAATTAAAATTGACCACCTGCATGTAGATAGATATTATTTTTGATCATTTTAGCACTGGAGTTACTGGCTTGTTTTTCGAGCAAATCATTTCCGTGGCAAATTTGTTTAAAATAGACTTATCTTGACCTGTAAATGGACATTTCTCAAGATCACTGCCGAAAGTTTTTGACCGCCTTGCCCATTAAGCATCTGTCTGATGAATTTCTAAAGACTACATTTTCATTGGGTTTAACTGTTGGATATTCAGCAGGTCCAGAGTTATTGCCCATTGAAAACATTGTCTGGTGGCTTTTTAGCAGACAGATAGTTAAAGGGGCAACAATTATCAAGATAATGCATATTTTTGCAATTGTATATCATTTCCATGTTATTTTTTTCGTTTGTGGACCGTAAACAACTTAGTGATTTTAACCCTTTAATGGTTAAATTTGGTCAAGAAAATTAAAATATCTGCCTATTGCATGTCTTTCTTGAATGACTGGCTCGGTTATCGAGTCAGTCATTCCAGTGGTAAATTTTCAAAATTTTTATCTTGGCTTCTAAATGGACATTCGCACAAGACGATAACAGAGGCTGGCATGACCATTAAAGGGTTAATTAAACCATGATATATTGAAAAATTGTTCACCCTATGATAAAACATCTTGTATCCAGCTTAACTATTACATTCCTAAAAATTCCAAAGGATGACAACTAAATTTGTACATAACGGCAGAATATAATTTTTAAAAACTTTCAATTGATATAACTGTATACCCCAAACCCCCATATTCCTCCACAGTTGAGTTCAATACTATTAGTTAGTAAATAAGTGTCACTATGGATATTAAAGGTAGTACACTTTTTAAAGAAAATTAACAGAAGCTAAATATTAATGAAATTTTCAAATATTTAAATTTTACTTTCCAAAGAGCCATATGAGTATTTATAAATCACAGGATTTACATATATTTTGCTGGTCAAGAAAATCTAAATTTCGGTTTAGTGAATGTCCATTTGCAGGCAAAGCCGTCCTCTGGAGGGGTCAGACTATTAAAAAAAATTTAACATTGAATGATTAGCTCGATAATTGAGCCAGTCATTCCAGTGATAAATTTTCAAAAACAATCTAGATGAGAAAATTTAAATTTTCTTGAATAAATTTGACTGTTAAAACGATTAAAAGTCTGAAAATTAAAAACATTTATTTATGCATAAACATAAAATTCTTTAAACTTCATTTCTTTTTCTTCTTTGCACTTGCATTCTTTGCATTTTTAGCGGGAAGGACTGTTCTCTGTTCCTCTAGCCGACTTGATTGAACGCGCTGTATTAAACTAAAGAAGTCCTCATCAGGTACTGTAGGTGCAGGACGGGTTTCTGGAAGAGCGCTGCGCTGCTCTTCCAGTCGTGTGCCCTAAATATGGATAAAATTAGAATCCGAAATTAGATATTATCCACAAAACACTATTTAAACATTCAACTGTAGTCAGTTATTGATAATCAGTGATAAACTTTAGGAATTCCCAAAAGACTGATTCTGGCAGGATCCAATAAAGGAGTCCATGTCATTATTTCCGTCATATATTCAGTTTCCTAAAAATTGAAAACTATAATCTTCCCATGCAACTCACAGTTAATAATATATATCAATATGATTGTTGGTCGGTAAAATTTTTGAAGAAGTAACATACATAGCAGATATAATTCTCATGTATTTTATTTAACTGTCTGACTACCAAGTTTTTGCAGACAATATATCCCAAGGGTTATATATATCGTTGGACCTGCTAAATATTTTGAAAAGTATCTGACTGAAACTTTCAGTCAAATTGTTTTCAAAATATTTAGCAAATCAAGACTTTTTGCTCATTGAAATTATTGTCTGGTGGCTAGCAGCAGCAGCGAGCCAGTAAATAATTCCAAGGACCTATTATGGCACATATTGTTTTAACCATTTAATCCTCAATATGGCTAAAAATAGTTTTTGCAATGATCTTTAGAAATATCGATTTCCTGAACTAGAAGACCATTTTTTGTAAAGCTAAATTAATTGCACATTACAATATAATATTGCAAAACATGAACAGAGAATCAAGCAGTCACGACTATTCTTAGGTTATCTCAATCATGTGTGTCTTACAAGATCTTGCATGCAAATGAGAATTTTGAAACATAATATTCAGTAACTTAGTCATTTGAAACGCTCATCGTTATCTGATACCACATTAGCGATGTAAAGACAGGTTTTCATTCTTACAAGCCACATCAGTAGCATTGCAAAGACAAGCTTTCATTCTTACAAGAGATCTCATTAACATTTCAAAGTCAACCCTCCATTCTTCCCAGACATCTCATTAGCATTTCAAAGGCAAGCCTCCATTTTTACCTGCCATCTCATTAATAAGGCACACTTTCATTCTTACCTGATAATATAAACTTCCATTCTTACCCGACATCCCATTAGTATTTCAAAGGCAAGCTTTTATTCTTACCTGACAATAAAAGCTTCCATTCTTATCTCACATCTCATTAGTATTTCAAAGGCAAGCTTTCATTCTTACCAGACATCTCACAGTATTTCAAAGGCAAACCTCCATTCTTACCAGACATCTCATAGCAATTCAAAGGCAATCCTCCATTCTTACCTGACATCTCATTAATAAGGCAAGCTTTCATTCTTACCTGACAATATAAGCTTCCATTCTTATCTGACATCTCATTAGTATTTCAAAGGCAAGCTTTCATTCTTACCTGACATCTCATTAGCATTTCAAAGAAATGGTCATCAGGTATTGATTCATCCTTCTTTTCTTTAAGGTACTCTTCAACTATAGATGACGATGTGAGACCAGGGAACAGGGGTGCTTGTGCTCGCTGATCATCCATACGTGATGACTGAACACCAGCCACCATGTCAAGAAAGTCATCCTCCGATGCTTTAACAATAATAATAATAATAACAATAATAATAACTAGACTAATTGGTCGATGACGTGTCATCACTAATCCCCACATTCACAGCTTTGAACTTTTGACACACCCCACAACCCACCCCTGGGGGCGGAGCCAAATGTAAACCTCCTTTTGTACTCCGCAATTATATGGGTAACTCACATACTAAATTTGGTTGAATTTCATCCAATAGTGTCAGAGGAGTTGCATTACAACCCATTTCATGACCTTCTGAACCCCTCCCACAACCCCTGGGTGCGGACCAAATCTAATTGTGCTCATCCACTCGACATTGATATGTGTAACTGATATACTAAATTTGGTTGAATTCCATCCAACAGTGTCAGAGGAGTTGCATTACAATCAATTTTGTGACCTTTTGACCCCATCCCCTACCAATGGGGTGGGCCCAAATGTAAATGGGCTCATCCACATGGGTAACTCATATACCAAATTTGGTTGAATTCCGCAATCATATGGGGAATTGTGATATCAAATTTGGTTGAGTTACATCTAACGATTTCCGAGGAGTTGCATTACAATCAATTTCATGACCTTTTGACCCCATCCCCCCACCCCCTGGGGCGGGGCCAAATCTAAATGTGCTCATCCACTCCACATTGATAGGTGTAATTGACATACTAAATTTGGTTGAATTCCATCCAACAGTGTCAGAGGTGTGGTATTACAATCAATTTTTGACATTTTGACCCCCATCCACCCCTGGGGGCGGGGCCAAATGTAAATGTGCTCATGTACTCCACACTGATATGGGTAACCCACAGACCAAATTTGGTTGGATTCTATAGAACAGTTTCGGAGGAGATGCATTACAATCAATTTCTGCAGGTTAAAATTTGAACTTTTGACCCCTCCCCTACCCCCTGGAGGTGGAGCCAAATCGAAATTGCCTCATCCACTCCACAATCATATGGGTAACTCAGATATAAAATTTGGTTGAGTTCTGACTAATGATTTCAGAGGAGTTGCGTTACAACTGATTTGACACAGACACACACAAACCCCCTCCCTCAGCCTTGGGGGCAGAGCAAAATCTAAAAATCATCTTGCAAAGCGGAATCATATGGGTAACCTACATACCAAGGTTGATTTAATTTCAACCCATGGTTTAGGAGATAGCGTGACGGACAGATGGATAGACTGACAGACAGAGAGACAGAGGCGATTACAATATCCCAGACATTTTTTAAAATGTAGGGATAATAATAATAATAATAATATATAACAAGAGGCCTTAATGCTCACCTGGACCATCAGGATTTGAACTACATCATCTGAACAGACATACTTTCAATTCAGCAGTACTTAAGTCATAAAATCCAAAATTGGAAATTAGTAGAAACAATATTTAGTGGGAAATTAATGATTGCCACTGAGCACACAATCAGACTGAACCGTAGATCTTGATTGGTTCATGACAACCATCTCTTATCAAGGAATTAGTTCTTTTAAACAAACTTTAGTTATCGATGAGATTAAATGTGATGAGTTTCAGCTCCGTACAGCAATGGTCCTTTCCAGAGTACCCACCCATCATATGACGTCATAATGAATTGCGTGATGTGTGTGCAATGACATCATAATGAATGATGTCGATAAGTACGTCATGAATGCATATTTGAAGACGGTCTATGGGCTGTTGTCCAAATTGTTTGCTTTTACTATTTAATAAATATTCTGTTGAATATTTTGAAACTAATTTGACTGGGCGCTGTTGCTGCCTATGGCAGCAACAGCACCCAGTCTAATTAGTTACAAAATATTCAACAGCTTCCCTGTATAGTTTTCAGGAAATTGATAGCTAGGGCATTCGGGGATCGATCAATCCAAACACGGCGAGGTGTGGGTGGAGCTTAGCTAGTGATGGGCGGGGTATAGCTAAAAATGGAAAGGTCCATTCCTGAGATGTCAGTTTTGAGAAAAAGACAGTCACTGAAACAAGCGTGTAATGAGGAGTAACGTTATTAATGATTTCCCACTATTTTTCGGAAAATCCAAGATGGTTAGCTACCAAAAAAAGAATGAAGCAGTCAAAATCTGTATATCAATTCTGAAGCGTAGCAGCCTACGGTCCTTCCAAATGAGTTTGGTTTAAATTAGCCATGAGGTTAATGAGGAATACCATTTTAACTGATTTATCAAAATTCTCGGAAAATCCAAGACGGCTGCCGGAAAAATTGACCAATCAAAATTCTGTATACACATTCTGAAACCTACCACCCTAGTATACTTCCAGCCAAGTCTGGGTGAAATTACCCAAGCAGTTAATGAGTGGCATTTTAAACGATTTGCTGCCATTTTCCAGAAAATTCAAGATGGCTGGCGAAAGAATTGGCCAATCAAAATTCTGTATACATCTTCTGAAGCAAACCATTCTAGGGTCCTTCCAGCTGAGTAGGTTTTTAACTGATTTTCAGAAAATCCAAGATGGCTGGCGAAAGAATTGGCCAATCAAAATTCTGTATACATCTTCTGAAGCAAACCATTCTAGGGTCCTTCCAGCTGAGTAGGTTTTTAACTGATTTTCAGAAAATCCAAGATGGTTGCCGGAAAATTTGGTCAATCCAAATTCTGTATAAAGGTTCTGAAATCTATGACCATTGTATCCTTCCAGCCAAGTCTGGTTGAAATTGCCAAAGCAGTTAATGAGTAGCGTTTTAAGCAATTTCCCGCCACTTTTAGGAAAATTCAAGATTGCCACTGAAAGAATTGTCCCATCAAAATTATGTACACAATTTCTGAAGCATACTACAGTAGGGTCCTTCCCACTGAGTTTGATTGAAATTGGACTAGTGGTTAATGAGTAGGCTTTTAACTGATTTCCAGAAATTTTCAGAAAATCCAAGATGGCTGCCCAAAAAAATTTAACAATCAAAATTCTGTATACAAGTTCTGAAACCTAACACCCTAGGCCCCTCCCAGCCAAGTTTAATTAAAATCGATCACACGGTTAATGAAGACTTTTAAAGAAAAAGTTGACGGACAGACGACAGACATACGGATGGCCATGGCATAAGCTTCGGGCCAGGTGAGCTAATAATGCAATGTACAAACACAAGGGAACCAGTGCAACAAGCTATAGATGCAACATAGGCAGCTTTGGGAGAAATGTAAAGGAATTTGACACACTGACCGACCTATAATAGTTGGCAGTCATAACACAAAACAAATGAATTAACACAGAAACATTACATCATCATGACGTTGAGCTTTTTCTATCTGGCCATGTCCCAAAATTGTGCCCATCTCTAGACAAACACGGCTTACCCATAATATTGCGCTTAGCATCACCATTTTGAGCCTTCTCTAGCAATCGGAACGAGCATCGCTGGTCGTCAATTCTGCGACTCTGTGAACGGCTGAGCAACTCAAAGAAGCTGTCATCATCGTCCAGCATCTGTAAGCCGGAATATAATACTATGAGCACAAAACTTCATTTTTAACAATCAAGCGTACTAAGAAAGCGTTTTGGAAAATTTACCACTAGAATGAGTGGCTCGATAGCCGAGTCAGTCATTCTAGTGGTAAATTTTCAAAAACAGTCTTCTCTTGGGCTGCAAATGGACATTGTCCGAGAAAATTTAAATTTTCTTATACAAATTTAAGGGTTAAAGGGTTAATCTTTGTCTTTCACAAAGAAGACAAAAAATATTGATTCCGATGTAGCAATACTGTGTAAATCCTTTAACCCGTGTCCCAATTTCAAGACAGCAGATACAGGGATACTGTTGCATATTTTGAAGCTAATTTGACTGGAACCTGTCGCTGCCTACAGCAACAGCTCCAAGTCAAATTAGTTTCAAAATACTCAACAGAATATTCCTTACATCATAAAGAATTTATTCTTTCGGGTTTGTGAGTGTCAAGGGGTTAAATATGCTATATTGAATTTGAGTAGTTAGTGAATACAAGCATTCAGAGAACACTCAATACCTCTTGTTCTCTGTTTGACAGAATTGACTCTTTCGGTGCCGGACTCTTAATCACTCCATTGTTATTCAAATGATGACTATGGCCTTCACTCGTGGCCAAGCTGACAGATTTCTGAAGCTTCATCTTTGGCTTTGCACCACCCTGTGCAGCCGCTGCCGCCACTGCTGCTGCCTACAACACAATATCAACTAACGGAGTCAGTCATTCCAGTGGTAACATCTACAAAATAGTCTTCTATTGGCCTGCAAATGGACATTCACTAGGATACAATTTAAATTTTTTAATCTTGATTAGTAAATCTTTAATAGTTAAATTTTGTGACAAACATAAAAAAATGTTCTTATTGAATCTCAATTTGCAGGCTAAGAGAAGACTATTTTTGGAAATTTACCACTGGAATGACTGGCTCGGTTATCGAGCCAGTCATTCCATTGGTAAAATTTCAAAAAATAGTTTCCTCTTGGCCTGCAAATTGACATTCCTCAAGACCATTGCAGAGGCCGGTTTTGGCCGGTGTGACAATTAAAGGGTTAAACACAATAAAGGGATGTACAAACAGGTGAGGAGAAAAATCCTCATATAATTGAAAGAATACTTTGTTATAACTTGTAAATAAATAATTCATTATAAATTAATAATATACATGTATATATATTTATTTATATATAAATAAAGCACCTTTTCGGGCGTTAAGCTCATCAACTCCATCTGCTCCATGCTGTGCCGTCTAAAGCGGGAGTTCCTCCGGACTGTAGAGAGAAAAAACAATAAATGAATACCTGTTACACAGGTGCGTATCTAACCAGGACTTTATGCTGTTGTCATAACAAATATAATTAACCAAACATTGAGGAAAAAACCCTAAGTTTCAACCTAAATGCAAATGTTCATCTTAAAAATAGGACTCCAAATTTATACCACGAACAGTGACGTTGACCCTTGACCCGTAGGTGCTATGCCCTCTCATTATACGTAGGCATCTGTCAAAAATTGGGTGCAGTATGATTAACCCTACACAAGATTAGGCTTGTGCGATTATTGCTTTCAGTAATCACGATCGATTATTTAATAAGAATCACGATTACTCGATTAATCAGCTATAGTACAAATTACCCAGTTAAAACAGCAAAAAAGCATATCAATGACGAAAGCTGCAATGGTGTTGTGAAAGGTCGATTTGCAGGACAAGAGAAGACAATTTTTTTTAATGTGTCACTGGATTCTCGAGCGAGTCATACATTTTCAAAAATAGTCTTCTCTTGGCCTGCAAATGGACATGCATTCGCTGAGCAAAATGTAAATTTCCGTGACCGATCACATTATATAGTAATTAAACGGTAGATTTTGAAATATTTATGCTGTAGAATTATTCACGATTATTCGCTTATTTAATTTCTAATCATAAATTCACGATTTAAATAATCGCGATTTTCGATTTTAATCACATAATCGCGCAAGCCTACACTAGATATGAACCTCTAAGTTTGAGTTAAACAGAATTAGATGACGAGACCATTATGAGACAGTGGAATTTCCAGGCCTAAACGGTTAAATAATTAACAAAAGATTGACCCAACTCAAGTGATTAGTTGATATAAGAACTGATCCCATAACCACCAACACACCCTTACCACCACCTCTCCGTTACCTTCCATTGAGCAGATTGGTATATGAAATATGACACAACTAGGCAACCACAAAAGGGGCACTGTCTGTATCAGAGGCCAGTGATGAACCACCCAAACACTTAACCGTAGTCATCACAGCCGTATCAACAAATAGGGTCATCCAGTTTTAGACCTGCCCGCCCATTTTTAGCTACACTCACATACTTTACATGTGTTGGAATCAATTTGGAATTTTGAAATCTAAATTACAAGGCTACTATTCAGGTAAGCTCTTGAATATTTTGAAACTAATTTAACTGGGTGCTGTTGCTGCCATAGCAGCACCCAATGAAATTAGTTTCAAAATATTCAACAGAATATTCATTAAATTGTAAACCCCCCCCCCCATCAAAGACATACAATTCATACACATTAGTGATGGACATCCATTTTTTGTAATGGAGCTATATCAATTTGACTGTGATGTCAGCTAACATGTGACATATTTGATTATAATGTCAGATATTTGAATGACAGATTGGATCCATCTATTCTTATGGATCTATATGACATGTGTGATGAAATTCACAAGACTCCGATATCTGGGGCTGTATTCACAAAGTATGAAAAATGGCTAGGTCGGTTTTAACATAGGCTAAGTTCGGATATGTTGTCGAGGTAATCCGAATGGAAGTATCACGTGGTACCTGCGCATGCGTACTGTAAAAGTACATGGAAGTAAAAGAGTAGCATTCACGAATGCAAAAGAGGATAATTGGATTAAAATATGGCTGCTTGAAAAGAAATGTAAACACTGTTACATAGTCACTGTACTCTTGTTAAAAGCCGCCATATTTGTTTACATGTCTATGCATGGGCACACTCTTGCTTCCGCTCGACGCGAGTGAAGTCGAGTCGGATCATTTGTACCATGTGATACCGTTGTCTGATTATACTCTCGTCGCTCGGATATGTGATCGGGTTAAGCGGATTAACTCAACAATGAACCCGAATTCAACCTTACATTAGATGAATATATAGCCGCCTCATCTTAATTACAACGTAGTCGGGTTTTTCAAATGGATGCAAGCAGTTAGGCAGGTGCTTAACTTAGGCACTCTTCATGAATACGCCCCTGCTTTCAGTCTCATAGGCCTGTGATAATGTGCTACTTTTTGACTACCCAATCTCCTTCTAAGAAGTAACAACCCTCCGAATACTGGCACAGTTACTGCTATATATAACCGATATACGTCACAAACTATATAACATTTTGTTTGTATGACAATATCTGAGACAGCACTGCTACTCCCCCTCTCCCACCCCCACCCCCATTGCACACATCACCAGAGATGCACCTAACAAGCCTATCATGGGTCAATGAGCAGTATACATGCTATTGTTAGCACTCACCGACACCCACATCCGGTCTGTCTGTATCTGAAGCCTGTGATGATGCGGTACTGTCCTGGTCAGTACTAACACTGTACAAAGAAATAAATACAGCAATTATAGCACTGGCTATACAACGGATAACACTAAATGTATACACGATTTAAAATTAACCCTGATGAGCCACTAGGCGGCAGCACTAGTGATCACTAGATTCTGCTTGCCTTATTAATGGACCTTTCCAGTTTTAGCCATGCCCCGCCCATCACTAGCTAAGCTCCACCCACACCTTGCTTCTGTTGGGATCGATCGATCTCTGTATGCCTTGATTATCAATTTCCAGAAAACTAAACAGGTAAGCTGTTGAATATTTTTTAAAGTAATTTGACTGGGCGCTGTTGCTGCCAGCGCCAAGTCAAATTAGTTTCAAAACATTCAACAAATATTTCTTAAATAGGAAAGACACAATTCGCACAATGTGTTGGGCTAATAAGCTTTTAAGATGGACTAAATTGAGTCATTCATGCTGTAAATTGATTATGATGTCATATTACACGTCATGTAGTTGATTATGACGCCATATGATGGATGGATAAACTGAAAAGGGCCATTAATTACTAGCCCTTCCTTGCCATATATGGTGATTACGTTTCGCCCTTATACTGCAGAATGTTTATCCTATGACATTGTATGTTATTCTATTCAGTCTGTTTTGTGTGGAAACTAATGTAATTATGCCAATTAATGGTCATTTTCAATCTACAAACAGAAAATGACCATTTGCAGACAAAGAAAAAACTATTTTTGAAAATTATCAATGGAATGATTACCTCGCCAACTGAGCCAGTTGTTTTAGTGGCAAACTTTTAACAGTATTTTTTTTGTCTGCAAATGGACATTTCTCAGGATCACCGAAGAGGCTGTTTTGGTCACATTGACCATCAACCATATCCAATTGATGTTGTCATGGATAAAGACCATTTTGCTACAATTTATCAGGCAGTACTATTCTGGATTCCATGATTATAATCACACCACATGGTCATAATATATCATCAAATAGCAACATTGATAAACGAGCCAATATTCATTCCAGTAATAAGTTTTAAAAAATAGTCTTGGCCTGCAAATAGACATTTTCTATAAGAAAATGTAACATTTTTTTTTTTGCCAAATCCGAGGGTTTAAGGTTTAATTAATTAGTTGATAATTGCTTGATATAAAACACACTTTCTTGGATAAGGTTCGCATTCACCATGCCTTGCTACATACGCATGTACAGTGTCAGAATATGATTGTTTGTCTTATAGTCGGCTATGGAATGATTGTTCGTCCTATATCCAGCTATGGAAGGATCCAATCTGACACTCAAGTATCTGTTTATGTTGAATAACAAGCAAGAGACTGGTATTAGTTTCCAATTTTATTACTATTGCATAACCTATTTATTTTGCCAATAAGGGACAGTCAGCTTGACCTGAAAAAGCTATTACCTGAAAAACTATCCGACTCCTATCTTTGAAGTGGTGCCACGAATGTGTGACAAAATCCATTCGAAGAGGAGTCGGATACAAATGCTAATCCTTGAATTGGCACTGCGCATGTGCGATAAGATCCGTTCAAGGGTTCTAATCGAAGGATACCTATAGGTAGCGTACATGTTACCAATATTTGGTGCTAATCCTAGAATTGGTACCGCGAATGTGCGATAAGTTCCGTTCAAAGAATATGTAATGCTTGTGCTACCAGATCCGGATGCTGTATGATTGGTATTGACCACATATCTAGATGTGTCTGAGCTATTGGGTTCGGACAAGGTAGTTAGTACGAATGAGTTTGGGGCAATTCAAGCCTAATGACCTATGGCTTTATGCTTGGATATGGTCCAGCCCTTATAAGACATTAGGCTTAAATATGCCCTGGTCAGGCTTATCACTGAATCTGTCCAATGAGATCTATACACAAACAGAAAAACGAGTATCTTTGTACAAATTAGTCATATAAACTACATCATAGATGTATACAGGAGTACTTTAACATTTCTCTATACATAATGATATGAAAACAGAAGAGAACCAGACAGGTAGTAACTAAGTACCATAAAACAAATAGACATAAAATATTTAAATTTTACAGACATATACATGAGACAGTATGAAAAATTGTTGTTAAAACACGAGTGGTGGGGGAGGTGGTGGTTGCGTGACTAGGTCGGTTTTAGACAAAGGCATATAAGATGCTGAAAAAAGAGTGAGGCTTCATCATGAACCGAACCACACACCCCAAATTAATCCGCCAACTGGATAGATAGGATTGCGCATCTACGCAACTTAAACATAAACCCCGGTTCTTTTCTCGTAACCATTAAATGTTGTTAGATGATGTCACAATCTATATGATGAAGTTCCATCACAAAGGTGACAATGGCCTGTCATGAAAGTGTCTAAATTGTATGTTTTGATGATCTTCCAATTTGATAAATATTCTATTGAATATTTTGAAACTAATTTGACTGGGAGCCATTGCTAGCTTACAATTGTCTAACTACAATGAAATTGGGATTTAGGGAGTCCAGGGTTTATGGTATATAAATTGATTCCAACACATGTAAAATATGGGTAGAGCTTAGCTAGAAATGGGCGGGGCATAACAAGAAATGGATCTGTCTATTGAGCCACGATCCTCTATCCAACGAGAGAATGTACCTTTCCATTGTTTGCTAAGCCCCGGCCACCTCTAGCTAAGCTCCACCCACACTTTGCTGTGTTGGGATTGATTGATCCCCGAATGCCCTAACTATCAATTTCCTGAAAACTATACATGTAAGCTGTTGAATATTTTGTAACTAATTTGTCTGAGTGCTGATGGCAACAACAGCGCCCAGTTAAATATTAAATAGTAAAGACATACAATTCGTACAACAATGCTTAGTCTGTCTTCAAATATGCGTTCGTGATGTACTTATCTATGGCATTCATTACAATGTCATTCTACACGTCATGTAGTTGATTATGACATCATAGGATGGATGATAAAGTGGAAAGGTCTATTGTCTAGTTTATTTATTTTTACACATTTCTTTCTTTCTAAAACTTACTTGCTAATTTCTAGTTCTAATGATTGAGAGTTTGCATTAATTCCAAGCACATTATTCAGGTCAGTGAGATTCATCTGAGCGGTCAGCTGTCCGGTCTGGTCACCAATCTAGAACACATACATACATATATATAAAACTATAAACAAACTTTCTGATGGCATACTAATCATGGTCAGGTAAATTAATTGAACTAGAGAACATAGAACGAGTGTTAAAATTTGTTCTAATTTCAAATAAAATTGATCAGAATCAGATCGTAAATCACACTATACCTGTCTGTTGAATATTTTTAATTCCTCAGTAAATAGATTTTGAGGCCAGTCCTTTTCGCACAGACTGTGCATTTCAGATCTCAAAAAATTCTCACATAATTTTATACAGAGATGAAGTTTTCTGTGAGAAGTCATTCGTCTGTCAACGTAAGCTCGATTAAACACTACAAACCTGAAAACAAATTATTTATGATAAGTCCCTTAAGGAAATTAAAATATTTGCTTATTGAATGTCTATTTGCAGGCCAAGAGAAGACTATTTTTGAAAATTTACCACTTGAGCCACTCATTCAATTGGTAAATTTTCAAAGATAGCATTCTCTTGGCCTGCAAAAGGGTCATTCCACAAGACCATCGCAGAGGCCAGTTTTCGTCGGCCTTACTATGAAAGGGTTAATGAACACCCTGTTGAATACTTTAAAACTCATTTGCCTAAGGCAGCTCTCAGTCAAATTAGGTTCAAAATATTAAACAGCTTTTCTGTATAATTATCCAGAAATAGAGACTTGTAAAACTTAAAGCACCGTGGCAGCTATACTGTGCCAATCTATTTGTGCCTTTTGACCGGTCGTCTCTGTCTTCAACATGATCTTGATGTTCTTCAACCCTTTAACATTCAAGCTAGACAAAAATAGCTTCTGCACTGGTCTTGAGAAATGTCTATTTGCAGACCAAGAGAACACTATTTTTGTAAATTTAACACTGGAATGACTGGCTTGCTAATCGAGTCAGTTATTCGCGTGTTAAATCTTTAAAAACAAGCAGGTGTCAGATTTTCTTTGACAAATTTGAGGATAAACGGGTTAACCTTTGATGAAACCAGAGGGCAGTGCTTAGGTTAAGGTCATCTTCCTGCATGATCACCAATGATGATGATGATGATATAATGATGATGATGGCGACGATGACGATGACAACAACGACGACGATGACGAGAGATTATGTTCTGCAACTCAAGATGTGAACTTCTTTCAGCTTCAATCAGTTTTTCTTCAACCCTCTACTTCGCGATCATCCTAAGCTCCTTTCTCATCTTTAGCGGTCCTAGATTACGTTCTTTGATGTCTGATCGCAAAACATTTAGCGAGTTGATGTTGCGGCGTCCTTTGTGTACCTAATATCTCTTGGCACCTACCACTGCAAATACTAGTACTTTCTGAGCAGACATATACTCTGGATTTCGAAGAACATGTCTGAACACACACCATCACTATTGCGCTCCCCTCACCGATAGTAGCACTGTCTTACGCGTTTATAACCTGCTGCATTTGATATGAGATTGTGTGGTGAGCGATGATTTGTAATAGCTTGCAAAAGTTTGCAGTGACATGCATTAAGTTTGCTCAAGAAATTTGTGATCAAGGAACCAATCAGAAACAGTGAATACCTCTCTCTGCACAACACTGAATCACGCATTTTCATGATGTCCCATCAACAACAGTTTACTGACGTGTGTGTGCGTGCGTACTGACGTGTGTGTGCGTGCGTGCACACGTGCGTGCGTGGGTGTGAGTTTTTTCTAGCTTTTAAATTTATGATAAACAGATCAGCCATGCCCTGAAAAAAATTAGAAAATGTATGGGTTGTCTGTAAGCAATGAACCTATCCACTTTTAGCTATTCCCCACACATCTCAATCTAAGCTCCACCCACACAATGCTCGTGTTGGGATCCATCGATCTCTCAAATCCCTGACTACCAATTTCCAGAAAACTATTCAGGTAACCTGTTGAATATTTTGAAACTAATTTGACTGGGTGCTGTTGCTGCCTATCGCAGCAAGAGCGCCCAGTCAAATTAGTTTCAAAATATTCAACAGCATGTTTCTTAAATGGCAAAAACATACAATTTTTGCAACGTGTGAAAGACAGGCTTAACAGAATCATTCACGACGTCATGATTATTATGTCAGTATACATGTCGCCTAGTTGATTATGACATCATGATTGAGTGAGGAAATGGATTCATGAATTAGCGAATAATAAATAACACTACCTCTTCGGATATACTGAGGTGTTTGCTCGCGTACTGCATAGCTTTTTCATGATGCCCCAGCGCTGTATGAGCATTTCCCAGGCTCCAACAGGCGCGGCCTTCTCCAACACGATCATTCAGTTCTTGTGCGATTCGTAGATGACGTAGATGGTACTCGATCGCCTTATCGTAATCTCTGAAATTGGAATCATACCATAAATACAAAACTTGCTCAAAATATTTCTACCATGAAATTTATTTTATATATCAAATTATTGCCAAGCAATCGGCTATTTGTTGACATTTTTTACCTTTACCCATCTACTGGTCACGCCGGCCATGGGCTATGCAGTAGTCTTGGAAAATGTCCATTTGCAGACCAAGAGAAAACACTTTTTGAAAATTTATCACTGGACTGACTGGCTCGATCATTGAGCCAGTATTTACAGTGATAAATTTTCAAAAATAATCTCTTGGTCTGCAAACATATATTGACTAACCAAACAGCTAACTTTTCTTGACCAATGTTGACCATTAAAGGGCTAATGATCAAGACTTATAACAGCTTCAACTTATTATTTTAAGATTTTTCACTCGATTAACTGTCTCAATACTAAATCCAGTCATTCTAGTGATAACTTTTCTAAAAATATCCCTCTCTTATTTAATGGACATTTTATTAACCAATTTTCACGATTAAACGGAGAAACTAATTTGAATGGAGGTCGTTTGTGCCTTAGATAAGCAGCAAATGGCATTGCTTATAGTGAAGTTTCAACTAAATACAGCGTAGTGTGGTGTAACCATGTACGGCTGTTGTTTGACTGCATACAGCCCTATCAGCTATAAATAACTCAACCAGAGATTCTCATAAGGGTCCTTTTTGAGGGTTTATACACCCACAATGCAGCTTGGGACACCCAAAAGTAGTGGTACTAGGTCCCATGGGATCCCTTAAAATCTTGTTTTATTGTTATACTTTTGCACAAAAATACCTATAAAATCTAGCCTGGGACAATAAGTTATACTTGTGAGTCCATGGTATGCGCTAATTTTAGCACAGATGAGAAATACTGCTTGGGACCCCCAGATTTCATGGTGTGGGGGTCACTGGGCCCTCCAAAATATAGATGCCATGTGAAAACCTGAACTCAACAAACATCACACTTGTACTACAGCAAAATCAGGTTCTAAATCACAGCAGCAACTGCTAACCAAGTGGAGAGATCCTATCTGTCACTCAAGTATTAGAGGTTATAATTGAAAGTTGTCATTTGTTAGTGGAATTAGGTCCTTCACGGAAGTACGAGCAGATGTCTGATAGTAGACATCTGAACAGCAGGTCGGTCTTCAGTGAATTTACAATTTAATACATATTCTGTTAAATATTTTGAAACTAATTGGAATTCCCAGTCAGATTAGTTTCGAAATATTCAATAGCTTACCGGCATAGTTGACAGAAATACTCAGTTATGAAGCTGGAATTAGTCCGGCAAGTGTATGAATTGTATGTCTTTGATGGATTTACTATTTAATAAACATTGTTGAAAATTTTGAAATTAATTTGACTGGGTGCTGTTGCAGAATATGTATTAAATTGTAAATTCACCGAAGACCGACCTGCTGTTCCGATGTCTACTATCAGACATCTGCTCGTGCACCCAGTCAAATTAGTTTCAAAATATTCAATAGCTTACCTGTATAATTACCTTGAAATTTTGATTCTGAGAACTCAGGGTTCAAAGTATATCAATCGACCACAAACACAAATTATGGGTGGCGCTTAGCTAGAAATAGGCGTGCCTTATCTAGAAATGGATCCATCTATTACTACACATACTGTTACATATAAATGAAATGCCTGTACCTTAGTAATGTGTATGTATTTCCTAAACTATAACATGCTTGAGCTTCCAATGCCTTATCTCCCAGCATCTGTTTTGAGATCTGTAGTGCTTTTCTAAAAAAACCCACAAAAGCATGAATTAAACAACAATTACGCACACCCTATACAATATTGTCTGATGGTGTATTTTCTTTAAGATTTTTACCCATATTGTTATTAGTAACACGCTGGTAATGTTTACTTTCTGACCATGTCTCTCATTATGCAATAACAATGAGTGCTTTATGCGTAACTACTTAAAGGTGCATATTCACAGCAAAATTACTGAAAATAAAATTGTTTAAATTATATACTTTTAGAGGCTTAAACTGAGTCTATATGTCATGAAACGTAATAAATCTTAATATGTTAAGATTTATTTCGTTTCATTACATATAGACACATAATTTAAGTCTATAAATGAATAAAATTTTAACAATTTTATTTTCAAGCATTCTGGTGTGAATATGCACCTTTAATAGTGAAGACGGTAAACAAAAGCTACTGCGGCGGTCTTGAGTAATATCCATGTACATGGCAAGAAGACTATTTTTGACAATTTATGACTGCAATGCCTGATTCTATATGGGATACAGTCATTCCAGTGGTAAATTAGAAAACAAACATAAAACGCGCAGTCGATGGCACACCTTCGCAAATCGGCGTGCATGCATGAATATATGCATTTACTGATGGATTTTCAGACAATGTGCTGTTTGTGTACTTATGAATGCATGGCTGTGTGTGTGTGCGTGCGTGCGTGCGTGCGTGCGTGCGTGCGTGCGTGCGTGCGTGCGTGTCCAACAAACAACTAGTATTAAATTTGACTAACTTGTAGTGCTCCGCTGCCAACTCAAACTCTCCCAGAAAAATGTAGGCATTTCCCAAGTTTGTGTAAGCTCTCCTCTCTGCAGCTTTGTCACCAAACTCCTTTGCAATCGCGAGCCGCTCTTCATGAAAGACAATGGCTTGTGCAAAGTTTCCGAGCAGATAATATGTGTTCCCGAGGTTACCACAAGCACGGCCTTGAGCCGCTCTGTCACCAAGTTCACGAACTAACTGCAAATTTTGTCTGGAAAGAAGAATGACAACATTTTCCCTTCATTTCCTCAAAAAGAACACACAAACAAATATAAATGTCTGTTATCTGGAAATGTTTACGATGTGGCTTTGCCTTTGCCTAAAATAAATTTGCAGACAATATTTTAATCCTTTTACAGAGAATTTGCCAATGGACCTATCCAGTTTATCCATCCATCATATGACATCATAATCAACTACGCGACGTGTATGATGACATCATGAATGACATAGATAAGTACATCATGAATGCAGAATGATGATGGGCTAAGCCATGTTGTACGACTTGTATGCCGTTACTATTTAATAAACATACTGTTTAATAATTTGAAACTAATTTGACTGAGCGCTGTTGCTGCCTATCAACAGCTTACCTGAGTATAGTTTTCTGGAAATTGATAGTCATGGAGTTCAGGGCTAGAGATGGCCGGGGTATAGGTAAAACGGGAAAGGTCAATTCTAACCATAGGCTCCTTTCCTTTGTTTCAGTTGTCACACATTCAATGTGTAGTCAATATTTGCTATGACTGCGAGAAAATCGGCCAATTAGCTTCATTCAAACAAATCTTCATCTCTATAACCCAAAGCCAGAAAAATTTGCTCCAAATCGGCTGAGTAGTTCTTGAACTTATTTTCAACTGATGTCAACAGGTTTTGCTCATAACAGTCTTAATGCGTGACATCATATCTTTATATAGTAATAGTAGGGGCGCCAACATGCTAAAAAGCCATTATTTAAGAAGTTTGCCTATCGGAAAGTAATAGTTGATAGCTTTTCATTTTGTAAATCTCATGTATTCAAATTCATGTATTTCTTTTATGAAAATACTTGTTAGCAAGAACATCTGGATTGCAAAAATGAGATATTGTATATTAAGGGCCACGCCAACATTTCTGTTTGAGATTGCCATTGGGGAACCCATGGTGTAAATTTTGAATGTCATCGCTAATGAATATAGCATATCAGCATTAAATATTGAAGATTACATGACACAACATGTTTTGAGAAACCTTTGAAGTGATACGCTCATTATTTCTTGGGAAAATGTATCTTCACTCTTGAAAGTTTGATTTTTTCGGGGTTTTTGGTGTAAGCATGGGTAATTATAAAATATGCCAAAATTACTCTTTTCAATTTGTCTGTATAATAATATGTCAAGATAATACCATATATATGCGCTAACCTTTAAGATATTGCTTAATGTAATTAACCAAAGCATTGCAGAGATATAGAGCCCCAATTACCCGTACCCCCCATCTTTTCACACCGATTAAAATTGGGAAGTCAACAGAGCTGTCATCTCGTGATTTTATCCAATTATATTTTTAGCAAATTTACGTCATTATACTATTTGTACAGTAAGCAGAAGTAGGTTTCTATTCAGTGATTTGGTGCAGATGGTTTATTGTGCTTAACTGGTACCAGAAAATATGATGCCAGGTTTGTTTACACAATTTGCTTTTGACAATTTAGATTTTCATGAAAATAATAAACACAAAACAACCCTGTATGCTACTACAAACATTCTATACCAATATAACCAAGACACAAATGCAAAACAGATACAGATCTCTTTGCATCCAAATTTTGAAAAAAGTAGGAAAACAGTAGACGCACTGAACCGAGATGTTGTTAGAGCAGAGCAAGCGATATATGACATTGTCAAAGGTCTGGCAGCAAAATTCCCAGATAAATATGGTTCTATTGTAAAGCAGTTAGGTGGATTCCACGTTCTAATGAAATACATGGGCACCCTCGACAAAATGATGACTGGTAGCGGAATTGTAGATGTAATGGAGAAGGCCGAGTTATGCAAGAAAGGAACAGCGAATAAAGTACTGGCTGGTAAAGATTATTATAAGATGGTTCGGTGTCATTCTCTTGCAGTGGAAGCAATGTTTTCATTGAAATGGGAAGCATTTGAACAGTGGATGGTGGAGAAAGGTGATATCGAAATACCAAGTGGTCTACCTTCACCTATAGCAGAGTTTGTAAAAGACCCAGGTGAAGAAAAATTGGTTGATCTGCTAAGATTTATGGAGGATATCAAGCTTCAAGCAAATTGGGATGAGTTCACATCGACACTCCACACAACAGCCATATACTGGGATGCATATATCGATGCGGTAACCATCGCTCTAGGTTACATTGAATCAGAAAGATCTGGTAATTGGCAGAAACACTTAGAGGAAGGTGAGAAAATGCTACCGTTATTAGTGTCCATGAAGCATCATAATTACATGGTATGTCTTCCACAGTACCTTCATGAAATGAATGAACTGCCAAATACACACCCGAACGTGTACAATTAGTTTTGTTGTGGCAACTTCACAGTAAGACAGACAACAGTTTCATTCAATGCCGTGTGGACATACTTAGGACTTGAGCAGATATTTAACAAGGAGGGGAAAACATCTATGTTAAACGTAGGCGCACAATGGGGGTAGGAGTACCCAATGTCTAATAACTTTTAATCCCGGAGTCATATATAGGTATATTATATCTCAAAACGAAGGGAAAACGTGTGAGTTGTTTTTTGGAATGTTGTCCTAGTGAGTGCAACAGCTCGCCAATTGTTCATTATTTAGTAATTCTGCTTATAGCAAAAAAATGACAAAATTTCACAATTATTTGAAATAAATTCTGATTTCGTAAGAATAAAATGGCCAATTGTCTTGAAAATGCTTGTACTTATGTAATGTATGTCCCTCTATGTTTCATGAACAAAATCGGAGTTGCGTTTGAGATTCTTACTTTATTCCACTAAAATACATATTCTGTCATAATGCAGA
This sequence comes from Chaetoderma sp. LZ-2023a, assembly GCA_034401795.1. Lineage (NCBI taxonomy): Eukaryota > Metazoa > Mollusca > Caudofoveata > Chaetodermatida > Chaetodermatidae > Chaetoderma > Chaetoderma sp. LZ-2023a. Next base: position 67,764,285 of record CM067362.1, read on the forward strand.
AATGCGGTTGTCAATAGAGTAGTTGACAAAATCTCGAATTTGCAAGATGGATATTCCTGCAAACAGGCATTTTCCAAAAACTTATGTTAAGAGGAAGAGGAAAAAACACAGACATAAACTATTACTTTCCAATAGGTGGTGATTTTTTCAACCTTGGCTCCCCTACTATAAAGGTATATATTTACAAACCCTCTCTTATGTAAGTCAACACTAAACAGTGTAGATGAAATAAGCTAGGCTGATGGGCACAATATATGGATTCTTCTTCTTCTTTGCGTTCACTCTAATCATGACAATAATTTAGACAATTCTGCCTGATTCAGAAATAAATCTGAGTTTTTTCTAGGTTCTCCCTATTTCTACTAAGCTGGTCAGCCAAGGATATTTGTGTTAGCCAGATGGTTTGTCAGAGTTGTGCATAACCGTAGCAGTACTTGAGAAAATGTTTGGTTGTTTCCTCTGCCTGACATCAACATACTGGTATACTCGAGATCTTAATTCTGTAGAGGCGAGAATTAAGCCTACCATGGCCTGTTCGTAGTCTACAGATGGTAACCTGTTCTGTCTTTGTCGAGTTCTTGAAGTGGTCCGACTCTGAAATATGGATTGATTACTAAATAGCATTTGTTTTATTAGGTAATGCACATATTGGGAAAATGATTACTGATCTATAAGCAGTTCTTACTCATAATATTCGGCTGCTTTCTGTAAGCAGTCCTTAACCTCCTGTGGAAATTCTCCTGGGTCTTGTTGCAACGTCTTCCCAGAATGCTTGCCTTTAGCGTGATAGACATTACCTAAATTGTAAAGTGCTCTCGCTTCACCGATCTGTAAATTATAGAAGACTCAAAGAAAATTAATACGTTAATGGTAAAAGCTGGTTACGCCTTTCACCGATAAATGCCTGAACAAGTATATTCTTTACGATATAAAACTTATTCTGTCGAATATTTTGAAATTAATTTCACTGGAAGCCGTCGCTGCCTAAGGCAGCGATGTCTTCCAGTCCAATTAATTTCAAAATACTCAACAGTTTTCCTCTATCTTAGCATTGAAAGTGAGATATTGGGAATTCATCAGTGAATCAGCTAATCTATTACGCTACGTGTAGCCTGACGTCACTATCAAATACGTAATGAATGACATAGATGTGTCCGTCATAAACTTTTAAGTCTGTCAGTTGTCTTTACTATTTAATAAACATTCTGTTGACTATTTTGAAACTAATTTAATTCACGCTGTTGCTGCCATAGGCTTATATAGACTCAGTCAAATTGGTTTCAAAATATTCAACAGCTTACCTGCATAGGTTTATGGAAATTGAGACTCAAGAAGTTTGAGGGTTTGATCGATCACAAAATGGACAATGTGTGGGCAGAGCTTAGCTAGAGATGGGTGGGGCATAGCTAAAAATGGATTCATCCATTATAATGTACCACCTTTATATTCTATATGCAGACCATCTGTAAGGTTTTCCACTTAAATACTTAACCATTTATTGGTCAAGCTGGCCACACCGAGCCTCTGCATGGACCATGTGCTAATGCTCATTAAAATGCCATGTGAAGGCTATTTTGGAATTTTACCACTGAAATGACTGGCTCGAAATAATTAAGCCAGTCATTCCAGTGGTAAATTTTCAAAAAGTTTTCTCTTCACCTCTAAATGACCATTTAATCAGCACCATTTTCAATGTTCTCGACTAATCTTGACCATTAAGTGTCAAATGCATTGCAGCTACCAGTTCATATTTGTTCCTTTTTGTCTTATCTTCTTTTCTTCACTTCTCATTCTTTGACTGGTTTCTAGTGAGTCAAAGAGGAAGAAGTTTGAACTGGTTTAATTGATAGTGAGGGTCATCGGTTCAAAAAGTATAATAGAGGATAACTGGTGATAAGTTTTCAAAAATATAAATCTCTAATTGTTCTCAGGTTGACCGCAGACGCCATGTTTGTCTGGCTTGACCACAAGAAGATCACTGTAGTTTAATCCTTTAACACTCATATCGGCCAAAAACGGCTTCTGCAGTGTTCTTTAGAAATTAAGTCCATTTGCAGACCAAGAGATTATTTTTTGAAAATTTACCACTGGAATGACTGGCTCGGTTATCGAGCCAGTCATTCTAGTGGTCAATTTTCAAAAATAGTCTTCTCTTGGTCTTGCAAATGGACATTTTCTATGAGAAAATTGAAGTTTTCTTGAACAAATTCAAGGGTTAAACCAACTCTATAGAGCGTTGACGCTCAGCAAAGGGAGACAAATCTTGTTAAAAGAAACTAAACCTACCTTACAGACGTGACATATGAAGACAATTTAAAAATACAGTTTGCTTCCAGCAGCTGGACACGCTGAATATGTAGAATAATATCAGCGTTACCTTCCTTGGTACAATGTTATAAACAAATGCCTAAAGCTTAGCCGCTTAATGGTCAAGCCGTCCAAATCTGGTCTCCGCTGTGATCTTGGATAATGTCCATTTGCAGATCAAGTGAATTTCCTTCTTGAAATTTTACCACTAGAATGACTAACTCGCCAGTCAGTCATTCCAGTTGTAAATTTTCAGAAGTATGCAGTCTCCTCTTAAAATGCAAATGGACATTGCTAAGTTAGCCCTTTAATGGTCAAGCCGGCCAAAACCAGACCCTGCAGTGCGCTTGAGGAATGTCAATTTGCAGGCCAAGAAGACTATTTTTGAAAATTTAGCACTGGAATGCCTGACTCGATAAGCAAGCCAGTCATTCCTGTGGTAATTTTAAAATAATAGTCCTGTCTTGGCCTGCAAATGGACATTTAATAAAAAAATATTTGGATTTTCTTGAAAAATACTTGACCATTAAAGGGTTTAACTCTTGCTTTTCTTGAGCTGAATCTTGACCATTAACCCTTTAATGGTCATACGGACCAAAACTGGCATCTGCTATGGTCTTGTTGAATGCCCATTTACATGCCAAAAGAATACAATTTTTAAAAATTTACCACCGGAATGACTGGCTCGATAAACAAGCCAGTCATTCCAGTGATAAATTTTCAAAAGTTGTATTCTCTTGGCCTGTAAATGGACATTTAAATAAGAAAATATAAATTTTTTTTACCAAATTTGACCATTAAAGGGTTAAATGGCTAAACGAGAGCTAATGTTAATCCTGGCGTTGTCATGGCATCTCAAATACTAACATTTGTTTTAATGACTGACAACAAAAACAAATCCGATTTTTTTAACCGTCAACGAATATGTGATATTGTCTTGAAATCCCATATCTAGATGTAAAGTAAACAATTTCAAACCACATTTTAGCTGTTGAATATTTTGAAAGTAATTTAAGTAGAAGATTCTTTATACTATATAAAATCTATTTTGTTGAATATTTTGAAATTAAGTTGACTGGAAGCCATTGCTGCCTTAGGCAGCAATGGCTTCCAGTCAAATTAATTTCAAAATATTCAAGTTTTTCTGTATGGTTGCCTTGAAAATGAGATACGGGGATTCATCGGTGAACGGGTTAAATGTTAAAATTCCTAATGCTTTTAATACCTTGTCTTGTAAGTCCTTTGAGATTTCCAAATGACGATTACAGCATACTATTGCCTCGTCAAATTTTCCCAAGACCTTTAGTGTGTTGCCAAGGTTACCACCGGCCTTCGCCTCCCCTTCTTGATCACCAATTGTCCTAGATACACAGAAAAAGTTAAACCTATAGACATGTACATGTACACCATTTTAAGGGCATCAACATGTAAGCCGCTGAAGAATGGTACTGGACTGGAAATCGAACTTTGACCCGCTTTGTCCAGAAACTGATTCATCTGGTTCTTATGTGGGTGGTAGCTTATGTCAAAAGCTATACCCACCAGGGATTACCCTAAGGGTCCTTTTGAGGGTATATGCCATAAAATTCAATTTGGGATGCCCCCTGGTCCCACATGACTGTTGAAAATCTCTTGTATGATTGTTAAATGTTAATTAGTTTTACGTTTTTTCACAATCTAACGTGGGATTAAGGGCTGGTCGATATTGGCTTTTAGAAGATGATATCTAGGAAAATACTGCGATATCACAATATCGTCTATGCTTGAACCCAACCCTCATGCAAATTCCGGCTCATAAACAACGGATCATCTACCACGTCTACATTATTGATAGCCATTAGCGTGGATTAAATTGATCTCAACATCCCGGGAAAAATATAACCAGGCATAAACCTCGTATTTTATGCCATTCTCACCATTTTATTCAACCAGTTAAAACATTTGTTGTAAAACGGACATTCGTCTTTTGCAAAATGGAAATTCCAAAGCTCAAATCTGATTGGCTAAGACGGAAACATGTCTAAAGACACCTTCGACAAGGCAAATATAGGTAACTATAGACAAGTATTTTACAGTCGATTGCACTATTTTCAGCAAATAATCAGCTACCGCTATGTTCCCTAGATCTGCGTTTCCAGTAAATCTAGCTGTCTGATTGGTTAAGATTCACTTTGACATTATGCTGTAGGATACGACCAGTTACTGAGTTATGGAAGGAGCTTGTAATTGTATTGAAATTGCCTAGCTTTTATAAGGAATTTACCTTTCCTCCCCACCACCACCACCACCCAAAGGCCAGTTAAAACCTGTCCATGTTTTGATACCGGTCTGATCCTAGAGGTCTACTGCACATTTCACCCTAAAACCTGAAATATGTACATGTCCTGTAGACCAGACCTTTCTTATTACATATTAATAAATAAATAGTCCAATTTAAACATAGTATTTAGAAAATAATTTGATGAAAAGTTGCTGCCATAGACACCAAACTTGTTCAGTCGAATTAGTTTCAAAATAATCAATCAGGTAGTCTTATTTCATTTCTTATTTTGGTTATATTTAGCACATTCAGCTTAACAGTGCGTGTGGTTGTCGATCCTTGGCCGACTAATGCTCCAAAGCGACTAATGCTCCAAAGCGTGGTGTAATTAATAACAGAGACGGTGGGTGGTTAAAAATGTATCAAATATATCTTTTCTTTCACTAATATTCTATAATTTTAGCCCTATGTTTGCTAGAAAATCACAATTTCAAATGAATATTATGTGTTATATTTTATCTCATCGATTACTACAGCCCGGAATTGTGCAGTTTGTAATGACTGCCTGCCTATGTAACGAGGAACCGACTCAACCCCTAATTGCTGTATTCTCTTCTTATGGTGGCGCATTGCTAGATAAGAGTTGAGATCTACAGGATTTTCCGATTTGAAAAATGAAAGCGAGGCTAATTGTAGGCACTCTATCAAAATGGTCGACATTTTATATTTCGCAGCAATATCAATAATCTGCGGATACTCCAGCATTAATTAGGTACATAAAACATGGAATAAAAACAGGGAATAATAAAGATAACATGAGAAATACATGTATTGATACGGCAGGCATGGCCCAATATAGAGTAAGATTAAGCAAATGATTATAAACTGTTTGAATTGACCCCGGTTACTCTAGTACTGTATTGAAATATATACGACAGACTAATCAATTCTGTTTTATCTAAATTTTATTCATAAATACAAGTTAGACAACTGACAATATTGCTGATATTTGGACGTCATGGCGATAACAAAAATATTGCGGTATTCTCGATATTATCGTTAAATTGCTCAGCTCTAGCAATAGGACCCGCTAAAGTCATAACTATGACTCCATGGCATCCTATAATTTTTTTATGGCGAGGAAAAACCTCATGGGAACCCCACATTGCAGGTTAGGAACCCAGATTTTAGCTTGTGACACCAGAATTCAGGGCTTGGGGTACTTAGGACCTCTAAAGATTTAGATGGCATAAGAAACACTGATAGACATCCACCAAGTTAGAAGTATATATAGCGGATGAAACGTGTCACCAAAATATTCTTTCCCCATTAAACTCCTGAGGCCAAGTGTACAATATGTAAGAAAATTTGTAAGGACCATCAAGTCTGATTCTTGAGATAGGATAACTCAATGGATCTTTCGATTTTTCGCTATGCCCCACCCATCTCTAGCTAAGCTCCACCTACACGTCGCTCGTGTTATGGTCGATCGATCTCTGAACTCTGACTTTTAATTTGAAGAAAACTATACGTGTAAGCTGTTGAATTTTTTGAAACTAAATTGACTGGGCGCTGTTGCTGCCTATGGCAGCAACAGCGCCCAGTCAAATTAGTTTCAAAACAACATGTTTCTTAAATAGCAGACATTTAATTCGTACAACATGTTGGACTATTAAGAGTTAGACGGGCCAAATAGAATAATTTATGATATAATGATTATGATGTAATCCCACACACTGCTAAATAGCTGATTATAATGTCATATGATGTCAGATGATAGATGGATACTCTGGAAAGGTGAATTACACACTGCAAATATTAGATGCTGATATGAGAAATTTGATCCGATTTGATACACATGTTTTCTCTAAATAGCTGAAAAAAGTACTCGTTGAACAATTTGCTATTGGTTCAAATGGGAAAATTTACCCTTTTCTAGAGTATGGAATTAGTAGCTTATTCTCATCACACAGCATGTTAGAAGTCAATGGCTTTAGATATATCATGAAATATGCCATGGAGGTATTAGCTTTCCCCGTTGCTTCCAATCCTATAAATACTGCACAAATTCAGCTTTCTTTTACAATAAACAACCCAGTCTTTCCAGTGCTAAATTTTCAAAAGTAGCCTACTCTTGACCTACAAATGGACATTCGTTGTGCTAAAACTTTAATTTTCTTTCAGACAAACCTTGCCCATTGAGTGGTTAATGGTGTTCTTTGTCAAATGCTAAAATGACAGCAGAAGATTTAACCATTTAACCCTGAAATTTGTTTTAAAAAATTTAATTTTCTCGAAGAAAATGTCCATCTACAGTCAAGAAGACTATTTTTTTAAATCTACCACCGGAATGACTGGGTTGGTTATCGAGCCAGTCACCCAGTGGCAAATTAAAAAAAATAGTCTTCTGATTGTCATTTTTCAAGACCACTTAGTTTAAGAATCTGTTTTTGTCCGACTTGAGTGTTAACGGACATTAAAGGACAATTCCGGGTAAAAGTGTACTTTATTTGAGACTATTAAATGACTGACATATTGGATCCTAGATAAAAACAATAGACAAATAATACGAGTAAATATACCATCGTAAACATGGGATTATTTTATCTCCCGGGCAGCGCCATTTTCTTGCAACGAGAGCGAGATTTCACGACATCTTGACGTCATCCCCGCACCAACGCTACCTTTGCCGAGCTCGAAGGCTGTACAGTAAATATGTATATGCATGGAGGCCTAACATGCGCTAATTTGTAATCATTAGGCCATTGTCCAGTTAAGCTAGTAAGTTTTTCAAGTACCGGTAATTCTAGTATCCGAAGTCGGTGGGGAATCGTTAACCCCTAGACCGCTGAAGCATAGATTCCATTTTCTCCATCCTATCAGAATGTGTTCATTTTGGTAACAATGCTGCTGTAAGTCATTGCTGTGCACGACAGCAACACATTTCAGCAACATTTTTTTTCAAAATGTACCCCGGCACTATCTCTGTAAGTAGGCTATTACGCATTTATACCATGTGATAAGGGTTAACGAAGTGGCACACTTGACACGTGCGTATTGGCAAATTACTCAGCCGACTCAAGATACCGCAGAGCTGTGTCGCGGGCAGTGTAAATATATATTTCAAGAAAACATATGATATGATAATATTGCCGGAACCACAGAACCGATTGTAATAATTCTGATATCTACCTGTAGCTGCAAAGTCAAAGATTTATCCCATGCTAGGGATGTTAGAATCGGCCTAGTGGTTCAAAAGATACAATCTGCGGGAAAAACTAAGCCAGCAAAATTCACAAACAAAAATTTCAGGATGCGCTCTATCCATCATCCCATATCAGAATGCGTATTACAGCTACAATGACAGAATTTGCTGTGCCGAAGCTTTACAATGTTATCACATAACGGGAAAAATTCCATCTAAATATCTTAATTATTGAAATTACTACAACTTGCCGAGCAATATTGATCGGCGATGAAAATTCCCAGATTTTATGTCAAAATGTTAATTCATTTGGTGATATCTCTGGCAATATTCACGTGAGCAAAATTACAATTGGTCAGGCAAATAGCCATTTCTTTCAGTTTTAAGCACACTTCAATTTAATGACAATACGCAAAGATAGAGTCTACAAGACAAAAAACATCTTATGCTGAATTTTACCAAAAAAAGGATAACATATTCTCAGATCCTATCTTATATTCATGAATAATTAGTTTTGTATATTCCAGTCTTTTGAACCTCTTGTCTGATATTAACATCCATTATATCATATTAATCCTGAGGTCGGCACCTATATGGAGATCCTAGAATCATTGGAATCGCTTCAGCGGTTTGTTTGCTATTATCATTTATGCATACTTCCTTAAATATATACCCGCATCTATTGGCCTCGCTCTTCCAGTCATAGCAATAGTGGTAGTGTGGGGCTGACATCTCTAGACGCGATAAAATGGCAGCGCACCGATGTGCGAAAAATTTTCAATTTTACCGACTTTATCTAGCGATAGTTGGTTACGCTATTTCTATCTGGTTATTATTCTGGCACAATTTCATTAAACATGTAATAATCTTTCAAATAAAGGACACTTTTTATCATCCCGGAATTGCCCTTTAATGTCTAAATTTGGTCAAGAAAATAAAAAAATTCGCTTATTCAATGCCCATGACTCTGGACAAAATAAGAAGACTATTTTTGAAAATTTACCACTGGAATGACTGGCTATTTTAAAAAATAGTCTTCTCTTAACCTAGAAATTCCATAAGACCACTTAAGAGGTTTGTAATAGCCGGTGTTGACATGTAAATGCTACAGAGTTAAGCAGTTAAGGACTGTTAACCATAAACAAGTACACTAATTCTTTAATAGTCCAAATTTAGTCAATAAAATATAAATATTTCCCTTCTGAATGTCCATTTTAAGGGCAAGAGAAGACTATTTTTGAAAATTTACCAATAATGACTGGCTTGGTTACCGGGCCAGTCATTCCCGGTGAGTGGTAAATTTGAGTCTTCTTTTGCCCTGCAAATATCAATTCCACAAGACCGCTTGACAACTGCGGGCGTGACCAGTAAAGCATTAATATGCGCATTCATAAACACGATAATGATATGTAAATATTCCATGTCACATACATAAGTTCAATTCACTTTTCCAGAGTATCCATCCATCATTGTATGACGTCATAATCAGCTCAGTGAGTGTATCATGACATCACAATCATTACGTCACAAAGGGTTCCATATAGACTGTCATCAAATCTCAAATCGTCTGACACGTATGAATTGTATGGCTTTGCAATTCTTTGCTATTTAATAACAAGAGCCATCAGAAGACGGCATATCACCCCGGAGCCAACCATTTCAGATAAACATACATTGTAACTAAACTGTTGTTGTGTTGACATCTTGAAATGATTGCCAGAGATGGACGGACCGACAGACTGACACACATACATTCTATACAGACGCATGGATGTACAGGCATACGGATACCACATGCACATCTTCAAGTGGTAATGAGAATCCTTCATAAGTTTCAATAGAATCACAGCTAAATTGTTGTGTTGACAAGAAATGATTGGTACTGTAGTTTATGTATCGGCTTAAAGGTATTTAAAGGGAGATAACGCTGTAATGAATAGTTTTCTGGCCGCGAAAAAAGCACATGCACATCTTCGGAACAGTAATGACTAGATTTACCATGTTTCAAAACAATTGTAACTAAACTGTAGGAGTTGCATTGACAAGGATGGACCGACAGACGAACATACATTTTGGACAGATGGATGGATGTACAGATATACGGATAGCACATGCACACCTTCACGTGGTAATGATAACACGTACCAATTTTCAAAAGAATCGGAGCTAAACTGTAGGAGGAGTTGCGTTGACAAGAAATAATTGGCAATGCAGTTTATGTATCGGCTTTAAGATATGTAAAGGGGGATAACTCTGTAGTGAACAAGTTTTCGGTCGCGGAAAAAGCACATGCACATCTGCACATGATACTGATAATGTGAACAAAATTTAAAGTTAATCCATTGAGATCTCTAGGAGGAGTTGCGTTGACAAGAAATGATTGTCAGAGATGGATGGATTGACAGACGGACATACATACATTTTGGACAGATGGATGGATGTACAGGTATACGGATAAATGATACTGATGTCGGGGAAATTTAAAGTTAATCCATTGAGACCTCTAGGAGGAGTTGCGTTGACAAGAAATGATTGTCAAAGAAGGATGGACTGACAGACGGATATACATACATTTTGGACAGATGGATGGATGTACAGGTACACGGAGAGAGCATGCACACCTACTCGTAGTAATGATAACACGTACCAATTTTCAAAAGAATCGGAGCTGAACTGTAGGAGTTGCGTTGACAAGAAATGATTGGCAATGCTGTTTATGTATCAGCTTTAAGTTATTTAAAGGGGGATAACTCTGTAATGAACAATTTTTCCGCCGCGAAAAAGCACATGCACATCTGCACATGATACTGATAATGTGGACAAAATTTAAAGTTAATCCATTGAGACCTCAGGAGGAGTTGCGTTGACAAGAAATGATTGTCAGAGATAGATGGACAGACAGACGAACATACATACATTTTGGACAGACGGATGGATGTACAGGTACACGGATAGCACATGCACACCTACACGTAGTAATGATAACACGTACCAATTTTGAAAAGAATCGGAGCTGAACTGTAGGAGGAGTTGCGTTGACAAGAAATGATTGGCAATGCAGTTTATGTATCGGCTTTTATGATTGGCAATGCAGTTTATGTATCGGCTTTAAGATATTTAAAGGGGGATAACTCTGTAATGAGCAATTTTTCGGCCGCGAAAAAAGCACATGCACATCTACACATGATATACTGATAATGTCGACAAAATTTTAAGTTAATCCATTGAGACCTCTAGGAGTTGCGTTGACAAGAAATGATTGGCAATGCAGTTTATGTATCGGCTTTAGGATATATAAAGGGGGATAACTCTGTAATGAACAATATTTCGGATGCGAAAAAAGAACATGCACATCCGCACATGATACTGATACTGTGGACGAAATTTTAAGTTGGTCACATTGACTTTTAAGAAATAATTGAACATATCTTGTTTCACACTTAAATGGACTTATAGCCCAACAACTAAAACAACCATCCTATTAACCTGAATTCTGTATGGAATGTGGGCCACGGAGATTGAAGGACAGTGGTCTAATTAGTATTGATTATAATTTGACACACATTGCAGATTATTCAGAGTTCAGCATAATGTGGAAATAAAATTGCTTAATAGCCATTATGCACATTGCCTGATCGGTTAACTTGATAATAAACATGAGTGATCAATCATAGATTACAAACGCAATTAAACCCTCCAGTTTTTGCCATAGTAAAAAAAATTTAGTTTTCAGATTTTTCACATCATGACCTGGGACCTGTGAGTTAACCTATGTGTATGGGCTTCCAAATTTTATTTCAAATTAATAGACCATTAAAATTTCAAACAAATCTGAAGTGTTTGACAAGCGGAGTCATATGAGACAGACACTATCTTATCGCCCATCTGACCGAATAGTAATACAATGGCTATTTCCCATCACACTTTGATACAAGGGAATAATTAGTTCTAAACATTCTTTCTTGAAAAAAACCAATTTACAGATTGGATCTTCATTGAATATGCTTGCAGGATTGAGTAAAGTAACATAAATTTGTCTGTTTAAAGGCATACATATTTTCTTTCCAAAGAGAGGTTGGCAAAGAAAGTTGAACATTAGAAATACAAGTATGTATGTCATTTAACAGATTGTTGATTTTAAATACGAAGGAGCATAACAACAAATGGTTAAAATTCTTTGATTAGTTTACAGATCAAGAGTATATTTTTGAAAATTTACCCCTGGAATGACTGGCTCACTTGTCAAACCAGCCATTCCAGTGCTAACTTTCCAAAAATATTCTTCTCTTGGCTTGTAAACATTTCACTTACTCAATTTCTCAATATATCTACAGAAGTCGAGCATTCTTGACCAACTTAGATGGTCAATACATTTTACCCAGCACTGCTCAAACTATGGCTGGGAAGCATTTAAAGAGAACCAACAGATCATGCCTCAGAGAATGTGTGAACAGGTATTTCCAAAGATGCCTCCCAGTTTGATGGGAGATTGGTGGTAGAAAGTCAGTTGACCCATTACTGGTCAAGCCGGCCAAAACCTGCCTCTGCAGTGTTCTCGGGTAATGTCTATTCCCCCCCCCCCCCCACTTGGCCAACAAATGGACAGTTCACTAAGCAAATATTTTGATTTTCTTGATCAAATCTGACCATTAAAGGGTTAAAGCCAATCGCATACATACAGTAAATTTTTCGATTTACTAAAATGTTCAACTCAATTCACTGTTTAACCCTTTAACACTTGAATTTGTTAAAAAAAATTAATTTTCTCATAGAAAATGTCCATTTGCAGACCAGGAGAAGACTATTTTTGAAGATTTTACCCTAGAATGATTCAAGAACAGTGCAGAAGCCGTTTTTGGCTGATATGAGTGTTAAATGGTTAATGTGAAATTTCCTCTGTTCACCATCGCTCAAAGACAGCAATTTTAGCCTCACAAGAGTTCAGGCAATTGATCAGTTACCAGGTGGTCACTACAGGGGATAAGAAATTGCTCTAATAGAAGACAAGAGTACAGGATCATTTTATTTATTAGCATCAAGGTGGCCTTATTTCAAGATATGGCTAGACAGCTGCTTCCATTTGTAATTCAGATATATGAAACTGTATAAAGCTATGGTGGCATGTTTCACCATTTAGACCCATTGACTTGTGGCCCTTGGTGGGAATTTAATAGAAAAATATGACTTTCATTCAAATAATTTATTCTTAACCATTTAATGGCCACAATTTGTTCACAACATTTGAACCTTTCAATGGTCAAAATTGGTAAAGAATGTCAATATTTTTGCTTAGTCAGTGTCGGTTTGTAGACTAAGAAGACTACTCCTGAAAATTTACGACTCAAATTACTGGCTCCAATTTTGAGCCAGTAATTCTAGTGATTAGTTTTCAAAATAGTATTTGCCTGCAAATGGACATTTCTCAAGACAACTGCAAAGGGCTATTTGAATCTCAACGAGTAATAGTCAAGAAAATACAGATTTTGCATAGCCAGTGTCCATTTGCAGGGCGAGAAAAATTTTTTGAAAATTTACCACTGGAATACCTGGCCTGGTTACAGCGCTAGTCATTCCAGCGGTAGATTTTCAAGGATACCTATCTCTTGCAGGGCATAATTTATCTGGTATCGCATCTCAATTTGCTATACATATTTAGGCTGTTGCTACACATTCTGCAACATGCATAGCTATATCTGCTATGCAAAAATTGTATGCAATTTAGCATTGATTAGCTTAAGTTTTATCATTAATTCTTTCAATGACTAATCCCTGAAAAAGGAAATTCTTTACAATGTATAGCATATCCTGTTGACTGTTTTGAAATTAATATGACTGGAAGCCATTGCTGCCTAAGGCAGCAATGGCTTCCAGTCAAATTAGTTTCAAATTATTCACCAGCTTTTCTGTTTGTTTGCTTTGAGATTGAGATACAGGGAATTTATCCGCGAAGAGTTAATTGCTATACATTTTTGCAGACAACTATGAAATTTATAATTTGTACAGCAATTCATGTTATGCAAATATTAAATTCTAAATTATGCCCTGTCCTTGGCCTGTAAATTAACATCAGAGGCTGTGTATGACAGACATGACCTTTAACCCTCATATCAACCAAAAATGGCTTCTGATATGATCTTGAGAAATGTCACATTTGCAGACTAAGAGAAGATTGTTTTTGAAATTTTATAGTTTTTTTAGGGATCCAAAGCTGGATTTTGGGTATCTAGGGTTCATGTAGCTGGCAGGTTTTCTTATTCAAGGACTTTCAAGACTAAAAAAGTTGATTTCTCAAGGGCTCAGAACCAGGATCCCGGACGAAATCAGGATATGACACTGTCACAAAATTTCATACAGTTTACCTTTAGAACCTTTCAAATTACAGTTTGAATTTTAGAACTCACTCGGTTCCAGATTGATTTTGCCAGCCAAATTGTCTTAAATCTTTATTTACATTAGTTAACGTTTTGCAGACAGTAAAAATCACATGGGAAGAAATGTTGATTTTCAAGGGCTTTTCAAGGTGGATGGGTGAAATTCCAGTACTTTTCAAGACAAATTTCAAATTCAAGCCTTTTCAAGGCAGATGCCAAAATTCAAGGGCTTTTCAAGTTTGTACGAACCCTGGTATATACCCTCAAAAGGATCCTTATGGGAATCCATGTTCACAAGTAGCTCAAATCTGCAGATGTTCTGTTCAGCAGAATTCAAGTTATTCCATCTGTGTAAATTTTAGGATATTATAATCATAACTTTTCATACAACACAACTATTTTTGAAAATCTACTGAAATGACTGGCTCGATTATCTCGCCAGTCATTCTAGTAGTAAATTTTCAGAAATAGTTTTCTCTTGTTAGTCAGGGAGCCAAAGTCTGTAGTGTGCAAAAATAGGATCGAACCTTACAGCCTCTGACCGGTGCTTAAAATCGGACAACTATACATTGTTGTGATTGACAAATTGTTAATAAAAGAATATTTTAATGTTAACATCATCAAAAATTAGTATTAAACAAAGTCTGATAAATCTAATAAGCCGATGTTCATGTATTGCATGAAATCTTGTTACTATGACAACTGACAGAATGACCATTTTCCAAATAACGGGAAAATACAATTATGGAGTACTAATAATGAAACGAGCATAACATGACATCTATATAACCGAGCTTAATGACAAACCAAGGTCCCTTATAGTGACATCTATTATTTCGTCCATGTTATATGCAAATCAGCCCAATAATTAGGTCAACAGAGGTCAAAAGGTTACAAATTTTACTTAAGATTCTTAAAATTGGACAAATTTGGTTTGTTGTGACAGACAATGTGATAATAAAGCCTATTTTGATGTCAAGCTCTTGTAGACTTCATGTGACAAATCCAAAGGGTCAACGTGAATGTTATTACTATGATAACTGGTAGAACATCTGCTTCGGAAAATAGCTGGACAATGCAGTTATGGTGTACTGAGAAATGAAATGAGCAGAACATCACATCTATATGACATAGAGTAATAACGGAATATCCCTTGTTGTGGGCTCTACAATTGCATACGTGTTACACACAAATCATTGACTAATTAGATCACTAGCAGTCAACCAATTTTGCTCACGTCTTAAAATCGGACAACTGTGCATTGTGATGGATAAATGTTAAGAAAGCAATATATTGGTGTTTATAGGTAAGGAAGTGAATGACAACTACCATCTGAGACATCTTAAATGACAATGTTCTGTTATTTGTCAGGACTGTGCTAGTACTATGTCAACTATCAGAATGTCAATTTTTTTAAATGGAAAAACGAAATTAACATAACCATTTGTCTAAATCAATTAGAGGGAAAATCACAACTCGTATCATTTGTATTTGTGACCACTAAATACCAGACAATGCTAATAGCATTTGAACATATCATCTCTTAATTACTCATTGTCACTATCAGTCTGATTTATCACCTTCATTCGAGCTATCATCACCAGTTGAACAGTTTTCCAGTTCATTCTCTACCCTGTCAATTCCATTCTCTAAAATACCTGTCAGTATATGGGGCAATAGCTCACTCACACACCATGTGGCCTGCAATCTGTCTTACAGTCCAGCCATTATCATAAGTTGGTGCAGGGATATCTTGTTTTGGCACATAGGCTCTCTTTATAATACAAAACCAGTATCTGAACATGAAATGATAATAGTGGAAAATCATTCCATCTTAAAGTATTAGACAGAAGCAAGGTCACTTCATGATATGTGATATGTGGGAGAGGGGGGTGGCGGTTGACTGTGCCAACACCAACAACGATGGTGCTGGTGAAGATTGTAGTGGTGCTGCTGATGATGATGACGATGACCATAACAGTTGAAGAAAAACATTTATTTCGCTACGAAAGACAGAAGCAAACGTTGACAAGGATACCCTAATCTGCCTATTATGCTTGGTGGTTTTCATGATGCTGAGATGGCATTCATTAGGAAGTGAAGCAATCATTGCTCTAGTGTGGATTGTGGAATGCATTTGAAATCTGATTAGCATCAGAACATCTAATGGACAAACTGTAACTCAACAGCTATCTGAACAATCTATGTGATGCATTAAAGAACAAGAAATCTGAAATAGCCAAATCATACTGCAGACAGATAAAAGCAAACCTAGCAACAAGGGTTCCTTTCTGGAACAACTTCATGGAAACCTTAGATGTGACGCCTGTGTGAAATAAAATGCAAGTTAACTTGGATTAGCTTGGATTTTCTTGAATATTCAAGCTATTGGAAAATTATTCAACCCATACCAGCTTGGATTTCCTTGAGTTAGCTTGGACTTTATGTAGTGGCTTGAACATCTTGAAAATCCCACCTCTCAGAATTCAAGCTAGCTGGGATTTTCTAGGACTTTTTGAATGTCATCATGAAAAAGTGCAAGCTTCTTGGATTTGCTTGGACGCTTCTAATTTGACAGAATGAAAGCTAGCTTGGATTTTCTAGAACTTTGTTTTGTCAGACATAAAAGAATCCAAGCTACTTGGATATCCTTGAATTTGTAGATTTACTTACGCTACCTTGGATTATCTTGAAATAGCTTGCACCAAGGCAAGAACAGGTTCTGTAGTCATGTAGAGGTGACCGTGACCTGGTAAATTGGTGGGAAATTTAAAGTCTTTGCAGACAGTACGGTTAGATAGAATGCTTAGGATCAATAACCTTAAATGGAAACAGAACTATATTTTGAGGTATGTATTCTATTGATTTCCAGAGATTTATTCAGAGCTACCAGGTTTGGTATAGCTTTTGCTAGTTCTATAGAAATAATGCAGTGATCATGACTTTCTAAATAATATGGTATATTAACAATCTCTGTCTATAAGAATAACAGACAAATCAGTCAGAACGTCATACATTGTTAATGTCTGGCTGAACTTGTATTTGGTATTGAGTATAACATGTGATTTTGGTTTTCAAGCATACTGGTATATATTTGTATATAATCTCTGTGTGGCAGCATTTATGTGTACGTGCATGCATTTTATGTTAATGTCTAACCTATTTCAAAAGCTAGGATTAGCTGAGATTTTCTTGAGGTTCTAGATAGCTGGGACTTTCTGGAATAAAATCCAAGCTAGATGGGATTTTCTTGAACATTCAAGCTTGCTGGGATTTTCTTGAATGTTCAAGTTAGCTCGAATTTTCTTGAATGTTCAAGCTTTCTGGAATTTTCTTGGATTATACATTTAACTAGGCTTTTCTTGGATTTTCTTGAATTATACCAACAAGCATTTCCAAGTTATTAAAAGCTTGGATTAGCTGGTATATTCAACCTCCACAGAACTTGGATATTCATGAATATCCAAGCTTTTTTTGGCTCGGGCAGCACCGTTCTGGCTAATGTACATCGCTGCGGCGGTTTATATCTTAAAGCGGTACATCGATTCAGAGAAAGAGAGAGAGAGAGAGAGAGAGAAAGAGAGAGTGAGCGAGAGAGAGAGATAGAGAGAGAGAGAGAGACTCAGCGATGTGTTGCTGGAGCTTTAACCATCGAATTTATTCAAGAATATTTCAATTTTCTCAACGAAAATGTCAATTTGCAGACCAAGAGAAGAATATTTTTTTTAATTTACCACTGGAATGACTGGCTCGGTTATCGAGCCAGTCATTCCAATGGTAAATTAAAAAAAATAGTCTTCTTTTGGTCTGCAAATGGACATTTCTCAAGACCACTGCGGAAGCCGTTCATGGCTGATATGAGTGTTAAAAGGTTAATAGATAAAGATGGGTGGGGACATTGGCTTAGCAACATGTCTGCCACATCAAACAAGTGGATCAGCAAAAATTTTTATTTTGCACACAAATTGATTGTATGTCATTTCTCTCATGATTTATTGGTCACCTGAATACTACACATTGCTGGTAATATGTTCCTGTTTAACCTCTCTTCAAAGCAACGTGATCTGCCAATTTATAACAAAATGGTACTGTATATGCTAGTGGTTGAATGATAGAATATTTTTGGCATAGATTAATAACCCATCCATACACATAAACATATGGCAATAAATTACTTCTAGAGAGAGAGAGAGAGAGAGAGAGAGAGAGAGAGAGAGAGGAGAGAGAGAGAGAGAGAGAGAGAGAGAGAGAGAGAGAGAGAGAGGGAGAGAGAGAGAGAGAAAGAGAGCGAGAGAGAAAGAGAGAGAGAGAGAGAGAGAGAGAGAGAGAGAGAGAGAGAGAGAGAGAGAGCGAGAGAGAGGGGGAGGGAGGGAGAGAGAGAGAGAAAGAGAGAAAGAGAGGGGGAGGGGAGAGGTGGAGAGGACAGAAGAGAGAGCATGACAGTGGAATTAGCAATAAGTGCGGAATATGCTACCATACATTGTATCGAGCCGCTATATCAAGTACATGGTGTTTTTGTTTCTCTATCTCAAGGATATGCACAATCTGCCTGAAAATTACCCAACAGTTCATGATAAATTCCTGAAAGGTAGTTTTATGGAATATCAATTCGATGGTATATTAAATTTTGTGCGACAGACATAGCACTGGAACCTACACCAGGGAAAGAAAGATATTATTCAAGGGGATATCCCAGGTTCCAGCTGCGAGAGGTGTCACAAAGTGTTCTGTCAATAGCAAAGTTAGAATCAACATTATGCAAGTCACCATGAACACTCAAGCAAGCAGGCAAAAAGGAGCAGAAGTTAGCTAAGAAAATCCAAACTCTTATCACAGAGAAAATGATAAATCCATTCCACTGCAACAACTATGTTGATCTAATGAATATAGTTATATGGGAGAAGGCTGCCACTATTGACTTTATTGAAGTAAACATGTAGCGAGGCAATGAAAATTACAGAGGATAAAAGACCCAGCAAAATAGAATCACCGAAGCTGATTATCTTTGCATCCAAGAAGAAGGGTTACGCATCTAAGAAGAAAAACCGTATCAAAATCTATTAAAACAAAAGTGCAGTTATATGGGCGCTTTGCCTTTTCCAAAGCACTGATGACAATATCAGAATGGTTGTGTTTTCACATTTGAAAAATTACACATCATTGTTTTAAATTGACCCAATAATTCAACAAATATATACAATGCGCAGGGGTAGCAAGCCTGATTTTCTGATAGACATCTCTGATAGCAGAAAAATTAGTTTAGCAGTGACACCCACGCAGCTTTCAAAAATAAATAGCTAGCATTCTAATAATTGTACATGATTTGTACATGGGATATAGTACATGTATGTAAACATCTGACTAATAATTGTCTATTTCTACTTGTAATAGGTTGTATATATTTGTACATAGTATGATTTGTGTGTAAGTGTACTTGCAGTGTTTTTCTCTGTCAGTTTGTCTGGCCCATGTGAACTAAATTTAAAGTTAACTTGGATTAGCTTGGGTTTTCTTGAATATCCAAGCTATTGGGAAATTATTCAACCCATACCAGCTTGGATTTCCTTGAATTAGCTTGGACTTTATAGTTTCTTGAACATCTTGAAAATCCCCCCTCTCAGAATTCAAGCTAGCCGGGATTTTCTAGGACTTTTTGAATATCGTCATGAAAAAGTGCAAGCTTCTTGGATTTGCTTGAACTTTTCTGATTTGACAGAATTCAAGCTAGCTTGGATTCTCTAGGACTTTGTGTTGTCAGGCATAAAAGAATTCAAGCTACTTGGATATCCTTGAATTTGTAGACTCACTTACGCTACCTTGGATTATCTTGAAACTAAGGCAACAGGTTCTGTATAGTCATGAAGAGGTGACCTTGACATGGTAAATTTGTGGGAAATTTAGTCTTTGTAAAAAAGGAAAACAGTACATTCATTGCATTGATCATTACCAGCTATGGATGTATATAAAATATGATAGATTGGAAACACTGACAGTACTATTAGATAGAATGCTTAGCTTCAGTAATCTTAAATGCAAACAGAACTGTATTTTGAGGTATGTATTCTATTGATTTCCAGAGATTTATTCAGAATCACCAGTTTTGGTATAGCTTTTTCAATTCTATGTAATTAATGCAGTGATGATGCCTTTCTAAATAATATGGCACATTAACAATCTATGTCTATAAGAATAACAGACAAATCAGAAACTCATACATTGCTAATGTCTGGCTGAAATTGTATTTATTATTGAGTAACTCAACTCCCATGAATGTGATTTTGGTTTGTGTGGCAGCATTTATGTGTACGTGCATGCATTTTATGTTAATGGCTAACCTATTTCAAAAGCTAGGATTAGCTTGGATTTTCTTGAAGTTCTAGATAGCTGGGACTTTCTTGAATAAAATCCAAGCTAGTTGGGATTTTCTTGAATGTTCAAGCAAGCTTGGATTTTCTTGAACGTGCAAGCTAGCTTGGATTTTTTTGAATGCTCAAGCTAGCTGGAATAATCTTGGATTTTAAGTGGCCAATACCGGCAAGCTAGCTTGGATTCTCTTGAATGTTCAAGTTAGCTCGGATTTTCATGAATGTTCAAGTGATCTGGAATTTTCTTGGATTTTACTTTAACTAGGCCTTTCATGGATTTTCTTGAATTATCTTGAATTTTATGTGGCCAATACCAGCAAGCTAATCCAAGTTATTAAAAGCTTGGATTAGCTGGTTTATTCAAGCTCCACAGAACTTGGATATTCATGAATATCCAAGCTTTTTTTGGCCTGGGGTGTGCGTGAGTGTGTATGCGTGTGTGCATTCTTTCTGAGGGCCTACGGAAGATCAGATTTTACTGATGTTGTTTACCCTCATTAAATAAAGATTATTATTATTATTATTATTATTATTATTATTAAGTTGGGCCTAAATGTATACAACCACCATCTTTACCAGACTGTTACCGGTCAACAGTATATTTTATATATGTAATGGCGTTTATCAACAGATTACAGCATGTAGATGTGAGAAAATTCGGTGATCTTGGGAAAACGTTATATTCTGAAGATTCTCAAGCTGAAACCCAGCAATTGTGACAACATTGTAGGTGATCAGTATGATTCCAATGACGATTGTACTCTTAAAGGTGATGAGAGAGAGGGGATATCACTGACATATCCAGGGTTTTCTTCATCACAATCTAAGTATTCCTGACTGGAAGCTGTTTATGACCCATCGCCCCTCCCGAGACAAAGCCAATTTGCAAGTGTTTATTGTCAATTCTGTGTCTGAAAATGTGGATACTCTTCCAGATGACATGACTATGATTCTAGGCAGAATGACCAAAGACGAAGGATACACTGTCACTATTTCGAGCAAGTTAAGTACTGTTATAGATCTGCTGTACATGAAGAAGCAGACACAAAGAGGATGGCTCAAATGACACATTGCGTGAATAGATTTGGACATACATGAGCTGTTGTTCGTGTAACAGATACTAAGATAACCATACCATGTATGTATCACGTTTACTGTTTATACTGTCTAAAGTAAATTTGGATTCAGAGAAATGAGATTTACTTTCCTGTCCATGATCTCATCAAACTATTGAGTGAGAAGTATGGCAAGGAGACTCGAGAACTGACAGCTACTATACTGTGTACATGTGTTAAATGACATGAGCCAGTAAGTTATTTATTCAGGTGGGGTAAATGGAAAGCAGCAAATGCTGTCCTAAGTATTGTAGAATAGGTGGCTCATTTTGCATCATTTGGCAATGACAGTACCATGACAAAGACAGCAACGCCTGAACATAATTCGTCAGCATACATTTGCAACAACAAAATCAGATTTAAGGATGATGATGATGATGATGATGATGATGATGGCTTCCTTGGGTCCATTGTTGATTTAAAGATACTGCCGCCAAATGAAGATACATTTCAATTTCATTTGTTGCGAGCCTTGTATCAAGAGCCTTGTACATATGGGCTCAATTGAACCAGCCTACAAAATTGGGTCGCAAGACAATGGATGATACTTGTCCCTTCCAGCAAAGCCTAGTATCAATTTGCCCGATGGCTGTAAATGTAAGAGATCTAAATCTGCAAGGCTGCTTTTGTTCAGCAGCATCTATTCTGTGATCTGAAGCGCGTACCTACTATGGAAAATTTGAAGATTATGCCAGACTTATGCCTGTTTAAGATTCATCATGAGAAAATTAATATTGATGTTTTAATTTAAAATGTGTTGCTAAGTATGCTAAATGTGTTCTTAGATTTTGTTACACTAATTGGTAATTGCTTTATAATTCCTGTACGCAATGACCTTTCTTTACTTAACACCAAACAATGCTTTTTAACATTAAACACCCATTCAAAATAGTCTACATTATTTTATGTTTACCGTATATATCCGCATAAACAGTTATTTAATATATTCTCATAGGCCTACCAAGTATTCAGAATTTTATAAACTAGTGAGTAATCCTTTAATGGACAAGTCTACCATGGACAAGTCTACCATGGTCTTGAGAAATGCCCATTTGCAGGCCAAGAGGAACTGTTTTTGCAAATTTATTATTAGAATGTATGGCTCCATATATCTCGCATGGTAAATTGTCAATAATTACCTATATCTTGACCTGAAAATGGACATTATTTAGGCGAAAAACTGCGATTGTATTTACCAATCTTAACCATTAAAGGATTAATTCCTCATTCTTATAAATTTTAGTATCAAGGATAATTATGTCTCCTCAGATATGTATCCACAATCCGTCTGGAAAGAGCCTTATAAATGACTAAACATAATTGTTCATGATTCATGATATTTATGGTATATATTTATATTCACTTATAGTACTAGAATTATTGCTCATTTTGTTTTAAGATGAATCCTAAGTATTGCTTATCTGATAATGCTCGATATTAATTACTTATAATAAACAACATTATCATGCATTAGTTGCAAGGAACTAAATGTCTCGCCTGTCTCCTGTTTGCCACAAGTGCGCTGATCTTTGACCTTCTGACCTCCGTGTCATCATGCTGCGTCCTAACATTATAGGCAACCATGTATTGAAGTTTGGTTCCAATAGAATTAACCAATCCTGAAATATAAATGATTTGCTGAATGGAAAAACTTAAGCTCAAAAAGCAAATATTAAAATGGCCTTGACCTTTGACCCTGGTGACCTCCATGTCACCATCCTGTATCATCTTGGCATAAGCAACCATGTACCCAAGTTATGTTCCATTAGGATTAAGCAATCCCGAAATATAACATGACAAGATTTGCTAAGCCTAAAAACTTAACATTGAAAAGTAACAAGTTTTTGTAGAGGCCAGAATGACCTTGAGCGTTGACGTTGTGACTTCAATGTCAGCATGCCATTTCCTAACATTATAAGTAACAGTGTATTCATGTTTAGTTCCCATAGGATTAACCAATCCTGAAAGAAAAGCCAAGAAGTTTTGGTAAACGCAAAAACTTCACATTGAAAAAACAGAGTTTTGTATCAAGGTCACAGACTCACAGTGACCTTGACTTTTGACCTTGTGACCTCAGTATCATCATGCTGCTTCCTAACATTATAGGTAACCACATAGCCAAGTCTAGATGCAATAGGATTAATTAATATTGAAATATAAGCCGAGGTTAGCTAAATGCAAAACCTCAATATTGCTGTTATGTTGAAGCCTACTGCCAATCCTTTGGCGGAATAATCCTATGGCAGTAGACTTCAACATAACAAATGAGAATATTGATTAGCCAATTTCTTTGGTGGCCATGTTGGGTTTTAAAAAAATTATCCATGTCTACCGGTATTTAAATGCAAATGGTCCAGGGCCCATGTTTCCGAAGCTCTCGTTATGTTAGCGATATCGGTACACCATACTAAAGCAATGGGTGTAACGATATCGCTAGCTAATGATAGATTCGGGAACATGGGCCTAGGTTAGCGTTACAGGCGGTTAGGCCTCTTGTTGATAAGGGTATTGATAAGTCAAGCTTCATAGTTCATTGCAGTCGTAAAATCAAGCTTTATGGTTGCATTGCAAGCACATTTCCGGTTGTGATTGACTGTCCTTTTGTAGGACATTGCTTGAGATGTTTTTTAAATATTCACTATTGGAATGACTGTCTTTGCCACTCGGTTATCGAGCCAATGATTCCAATGGTAAGTTTTCATAAATGGTCTTCTTGGCTTTCACATTGACATTCCTTAAGACCACTACAGTGGCTGGTTTGGGAGTGCTTGACTATTAACACTCATATCAGCCAAAAATGGCCTCTGCAGTGGTCTTGAAAAATGTCCATTTGGAGAGAGATTTTACCATTGAAAATTTACCAGAATGACCTGGAATGACTGGCTTGATAACCGAGTCAGTCATTCCAGTGGTAAAATTCCAAAAAATTGTCTTCTCTTGGCCTGCAAATGATCATTTTATACGAAGAAATAATGTTTCTTGAACAAATTTGAGGGTTAAGGGGTTAGAGTGTTAAGCTGGTTTCTATGAATATCTGATCAGGAACTATTTATAGCTCACTTGTTCAAATGCTCAGTGCATTGTACGGTGATGCCGACCATGGACATTTCCATTTTTATCTAAGCTCCACCCACACCTCGCTCGTGTTGGGATTGATCGATCTTTCAACTCCCTGACTGTCAATTTCCAGAAAACTATACAGCTAAGCTGTTGAGAATATTTTGAAACTAATTTGACTGGGTGCTGTTGCTGCTTATGGCAGCAATAGCAAACCCCCCCCCCCCCCAACCCTTCAAATTAGTTTCAAAATATTCAACAGTATGTTTATTGAATAGTAGAGACATACTATTCCTATGTGTCAGACTTTTAAGAGTTAAAGCCAGGCCGTATAGAATCATTTATGACGTAATGATTATGACATCATCCTACACACCGCTTAGCTGATTATGATGTCATATGACGTCATTACTCTGGAGTGGTCCATTGATCTTGGTTATGTTTTGCATTAAGCTCTATTACGTTTTTCCTATTACGGCTATCAAACCCATGGTCGCCATCTCTTGTATACATAGCATTATTATGTAACCTATAGCATGAAAACTACAATTGATGCATTTATCTCAATCTAGCCTGAATGTATGATTAATACTGTATTCTGCGGCTGTAGTATCAAAAACATCCAACCACTGTGTCTTGTCCTCAGCCAAAATCTTTAGCTTCCTCAGGTCCATTCTTGAGCCACTTTGCAACATGCTTTACAGATTTATGCAATGAAGTCCTCTCCTGGCTTTTATTTACTGGCTCCCAGTAGTGAGAATTTGAAGGCTCCCTGTAGGTGTCGTCTTGTATTCTTAGCACATTGCCAAACATGGACCATCTTTGCTGGCCGACTGACTGTTGCGTACAGCGGCGATGTATTACTGTTACACATCTTGTATAGTCCATCGTTGGGAATTGTCTGTCCATCAGTGTCCAGTGATGGTGCGGAGGTGTTGGCAGTGGCAGGCATCAAGTTTGTCTAGGGCTGCCTTTGGTGTTGTCCAGCTGTTACAGTTATACAGCATCAAAGATACACAGGTTGCATTATATAAACGTGATCTTTTTGTCACCGGCATCTTTGATCTAAAAATCTATAGCTTCCAGAAGGACTAGAAAGCCATGTTCCCCACGATGCAATGTGCAGCAATGTTAGCAAATTACTGCAAAACAGTGAGCCCGGGATTTTAATTTTCCTCCATGGTTCGCCGCCACAAATTGGATTGTCGTCTTTATTTCATGCTTTGTTAATAGGTATGTGGGTGAGCTTTGTTTTGAACTCGTTCATAAAGAGATTCTCAATTTTTAGTTAGCTTGCGCCTGCCATGAATGTATGTGGCTGCAATTTTAATAAGTCTACAATTGTTGTATTTACACACACACCCCTCCCACCCACACACACACCCCACACACACCCTTAGTTGCATTTGCTTTTTCGGGTTTGTGTCTGTTTATGTGTCAATGCGTCTAGCTCCAGTTCTATTGAAGGGATGGCCACTAAACTTTTGGGGCAAGAGTTCAAAATCGTGTTGACACATTTTGACCAAATTAAGGACTTCTTATTGCGTTTGCGGATAATGAAGGATTTTCACCAGACTGCTGGGATGTTACTCTTGTGGGCCTGAAGAACCATGTTGATTTTGTGGTCGAAAGGTTACGGTCATGGTGACCTTATTGTTAGGTTTTTAGACAGTTTGAATTCTACTGAAAGGCCCTTAACCCGACTTTGGAGGGAGGTTGTGTCATGGTGCTATTAGGCCCAGTATAAGAAATTCTGTGGGGAGTTATATATTATTGATTTTAACCAGCATAAATTAGAATGTTCATAACTATGACCAGCTGAGTCATATGAAATCAAGCGTGACAATTCTAGGAGTATAGTGGACAGAGGACAATAGCCCAATTAATAGCCAGGAGAATTAAAGCGATCCAGCCTACAGTGTGGAATTCCAAGACATGTATATACTAAACTTATATATAATAACATACATCTGAAAATACATGTTCATAATCTGATAACCATTTTCATTCTAAATCCCCACAAACATGATTTCAAGACATTGGCATAAGAAACCTGCATATTATTTTGGAAATAATTTGACTGAAAGTTGTTGCTGCCTCAAGCAGAAACAACTTTCGCTTTGATTGTTTTCAAAATGGTCATCAGGATTTTCTGAATTTGTCGGAGCAAAATACTGTCAGCACCTATACGGAATGAAAGTGGTTAATTATATTTATTGCATGGAATTACATAAATCTGGTATTCACAAAACTACTATTAGTAAAAACTTGATTCTTTAAGCAAATTATTAATGATTTTAGACATGTTCTGAATTTATTTCGAACTTGTCTCTTGACTACCTGTCCGTTTACTTTAACGACCACTAGCTATAAAATGGGCACGAATGTGGAGAATGACATATAGAATGAGTGAGAAACAGTGAGAGACAGAGCTAGAGATCGAGAGATAGAATTAGATTGAGAGATAGAATTATACAGTCATACAGATAGATATAGAGATTCATAGAGTTAGAGATAGTTTTCTACAGATAGATAATTAGTGTTTGTACCATTTACTATCACCAGTTGAACTTGAAGTTAAGTTTAGAATCATTAAACGTTTAATATCAGTAATATTTGAAGAACGATCTTGCTTATTATTTATTAAAGTGTCTTCACTCGCCGTCTCATCCTGAAGTGGAGCAGAGCTATTTCCACCCAGCTAATCCCGTATTCAGAAATAGGTGGAAAATAGCCCTGTAACAATTGGTGGAGATGCCAGGGATAGTTGTATTGACTACAAGAAGATCCTGTACCTTGACTACAAGAAGATCCTGTACCTCACAATCGTCGTGCTAGAACAAAAGGATGCTCCAAGATGAGTCAACAACAGACAACACCGCGAAGACAGTTCAATCGACAACAACAGAATCGTCACTCTTATTATCATCATAGGCCATGGCAGTCAGATCATCACCATCCGAGACCAGGTAGACGGTGCCATCATCACCATCATCGAAGAAACCAACAGTGCTATAGGTGTGGTGGGTCTTTCACACATAATCATCTATCCTACTGCAAAGCAAGATTTGTGTGCTGCTTCTCTTGCCATAATTTCGGACACCTTTCTTTTATGTGTGCCAATAGGCACAGATATGTTTCATTTGTTTCGGCAAGGATAAGCAGGAGACAAAACACCTGCGCTATTAGATACTAGTGCCAAAAACAGACAATGTTAATACCAATAGGAATAGTAGCTGTGAGCCTATAGTTGAAAGACAATGTTTAGCTCAGGAGCTGCCATTTTGTAATATCAGTCAGGCAACTCTTGAGCCAGAAATCAGTGCTAGCGAAAGACAATTTAAACTGCAAAATAAACTCTGTGCTGTGATGAATAGGATGGAAGAAGATAAGATCCTTCACAGCATGGAGATGCTTTCAATTTTAGACAGACTCACCAGTGTTCGTGAACAACTGACTAAATGCGAAGAAGAAAAAGCTACCATTAGTCAGGAATATGAAAATGTTAAGACTATACTTGAAGACACCCGTGTTGATAATAAATCATTAAAAGCTGAATGTAACAAACTGAATGAGAAGCTCAGAAACATTAGGACAGACAATACTATCTCTGTGAACAGTATAACCAAAATAGAGGGAGAGTTGGAACAATTTAGAAAAGACCTTGAAGAAGCCAAAGAACAATTAAGCAAAAGTCGGGAAGAAAACGAGAGAATTAATTATGAACTAGAAGATGGTTGCCCAGCTGCAAGATGAACGAGACTATTTCGAGGAGAGGTACGAGACATACGCTGCAGATAATCAGCGAGCAGTAGAGCGCCGGATCGAGATGGAAGCAGAAATTAAGGGGTTAAAAAGACACCGGAATCAGTATCAGAGAAGAAATTAAGTGTGAAATATAGTCAGTTGTGTTTTTAGCCATGGTAGGTTTCACCCATGAGCTACATAAAATTTTCATGGGCCTATCAGGAATATTCGACACCATTTAATTAATTCCGTTCCATCTATATACCATTATTTTAAAATTTTATGTTGGACCTGAGGGCTGGTCCATTTTTTAAGTTGGTAGAGTATGTCATGGTGCTATTAGGCCCGGTATAAGAAATTCTGTGCGGAGTTATATATTATTGATTTTAACCAGCATAAATTAGAATGTTCATAACTATGACCAGCTGAGTCATATGAAATCAAGCATGACAATTCTTGGAGTATAGTGGACAGAGGACAATAGCCCAATTAATAGCCAGGACAATTAAAGCGATCCAGCCTGCAGTGTCGAATTCCAAGACATGTATATACTAAACTTTTATATATAACAACATACATCTGAAAATACATGTTCATAATCTGATAACCATTTTCATTCTAAATCCCCACAAACATGATTTCAAGACATTGGCATAAGAAAAATGCATATTATTTTGGAAATAATTTGACTGAAAGTTGTTGCTGCCTCAAGCAGAAACAACTTTCGCTTTGATTGTTTTCAAAATAGTCATCAGGATTTTCTGAATTTGTCAGAGCAAAATACTGTCAGCACATATATGGAATGAGTGGTTAATTATATTTATTGCATGGAATTACATAAATCTGGTATTCACAAAACTACTATTAGTAAAAACTTGATTCTTTAAGCAAATTATTAATGATTTTAGACATGTTCTGAATTTATTTCGAACTTGTCTCTTGACTACCTGTATGTTTACTTTAACGACCACTAGCTATAAAATGGGCACGAATGTGGAAAATGACATATAGAATGAGTGAGAGAAACAGTGAGAGACAGAGCTAGAGATCGAGAGATAGAATTATACAGTCATACAGATAGATATAGAGATTCATAGAGTTAGAGATAGTTTTCAACAGATAGATAATTAATGTTTGTAACATTTACTATCACCAGTTGAACTTGAAGTAAAGTTTAGAATCATTAAACGTTTAATATCAATAATATTTGAAGAACGATCTTGCTTATTATTTATTAAAGTGTTTTCACTCGCCGTCTCATCCTGAAGTGGAGCAGAGCTATTTCCACCCAGCTAATCCCTGTATTCAGAAATAGGTGGAAAATAGCCCTGTAAAGATTGCCCCCTGGGTCAAGTTCGACTGGCTAACCATAGTCAGTATTTGGTTTACTCAACATGCGCAGTTGCTATGCCCAGTTGAATGATCAATAGTTATTCAGGGGTAGATTTTAAGGATTTTTTTCTACTAACCCAGACGGGATTGTGTATCATTGATTTTACTATCCTGCAGCAAATTTCACTAACCCAATGTTTGTAAGCTCAAGGCTCATAACTTCTTTAATCTATTCAGCGATGGATGCATATCAAACTCATTTCCGAGGCAACCATACAGAGAAGCTATTGAATATTTTGAAATTAATTTGTCCGGAAAGACGTTGCTGCCTAACGGCTTTCCGGACAAATTAATTTCAAAATGTTCAATAAGGCATTGAAGGTTGCAGAAAACCTGTTCTTTCAGCAATTTTTTGGTGGGTACTGAACATAAGTATTTTTTTTTTGTATTTCCTCTTTTGAGAGCATTACTAACCCAGACGGGTTAGTGCAGGTGAAATTCTACTATCCTCGGGTTAAGGGGTTAGTGTTAAAATGGAGTAATAGACCTATAGTTCGCTGGTAAACGATTCCCCATTAAATTACTATTGCAGAAAATATGGAGCCGGGTACCAGTCTCGATTAACCGTTTCAGTCGTCTGTTTTGATTGACCACGAAAATGGGTTGTTTTTGTCCGTTATATGTAAAAAAAGTGTCCATTTAATATAAGGGGGAAGGAAACAGACCGTGGGAACATTGATTTACTATAGGACAACCTAATTTCATCAAACTTACATAGGTTAGGGAAATATTAACATGTTTATGTGCATTTAACCATGGCAAGCGAAATCTATCCGCCATTTTTGATTTTGCGGCAATTTCATACTAAACCATTTGGAACCGAGCTCGGGTTCTCGGTCAACTATAGTTGACTAGCTAGTTAACAATTTCAAGTTCAACTGGGATCTAGTTAGCTAACTATGGTTAGTGAGTCAAACTTTACCCTGGTGTCCTACAAACCTTATTTATTATGGATATTAAATGTCAATGTCATTGCGACCCAATCAGGACAAGTCCAGTTTATCGATCAATCATGACGTCATCATCAACCACATCACATGACATATAGGCTTATGTCATAATCAATTATGTCATGAATGATATGATTATGTCCATCATAAATGCCTAATCCTTTAACACTCATATCAGCCAAAAACGGCTTGTGCAGTGGTCTTGAGAAATGTCCATTTGTAGACCAAGAGAAAACATTTTTTTAATTTACCACTAGAATGACTGGCTCGATAGCTGAGCCAGTCATTCCAGTGCTAAAATTTCAAAAACAGTCTTCTCTTGGTATGCAAATAGACATTTTCTATGAGAAAATTGAAATTTTCTTGAACAAACGAGAGTTAAAGGCTTAATAATCCATCAAGTTGTATGAATTGTATGTGTCTACTCTGTTTAATAAACATAGCAACAGCGCCTAGTCAAATTAGTTTCAAAATATTAATTCAACCGCTTACCTGTATAGTTTTCTCGAAATTGAGATTCAGGGCAAGCAAGGATCGATCGATAACGCGGGCAAAGCATGGGTGGAGCATAGCTAGAGATGGGGGTGGGGCCTGATAGGTCAAACTGAATTCCTCCATTACAGAAAATGGGTCGCGTTTCGCGATAATAATGTTCTATTTGTTCTACTGAATTGACCATCTGGCAAAATGGATTAGATGTTTTCCTGGGGGCCGGGGTGGGGGTCCAAAAACACTTTGTGGTACAGGTTTCTACATGCATATACAGTACAGTTCAGAAATAAGCTAATGCTTCCAACACAAAAACAGAAACATGTTAGTTAGTACAATTTTGAGCATAATGTTCTGTGGACTATTTTAAACATAATTGGATTGAAAGAAATCTTCCAATCCTATTAGGTATGTTCAAAATATTCAAAAGGACATTTTATTTTGGTTTAGACATCCTACCAGGGTAAGTTGCGTCTAAGCTGTACTGTAGTGTGCGATGGACCTTTCCATTTTTAGCTATGTCCCGCCCATCTCTTGCTATTAGCTCCACTGGCAGCAACAATTCCCAGTCAAATTAGTTTCAAAATATTCAACAGCATATTTATTAAATAGTAAAGATATACAATTCTTACGTGTCGGACTATTAAGAGTTAAAGACAGGCCTAATAGAATCATTTATAACGTAATGATTATGACGTCATCATACAGGTACATGCCGCTTAGTTGATTATGACGTCAAATCATCGATGGGTACTCTGGAAAGGTGCAATTAACATAAGGATTTTCTATAATTTCTCAGGTTAAGGATTGATGCGGGTGTAATGTTTGTACAAGCTGGTAGACTATTTCATAGATCAATCATTCTATCTGTAGAAACATATTTTCGCTGTTCTTTTACCCAACATGCCGCTTTGTACATTTGATGGTATTGAGATTTGCTTATAGAACCAGCTGTGGTTTCTGTGAACTTACATGAACTTTGAAGTGCGCCTTCACTCTGTTCTCTTTGTAATTAATCTCTTGTCTATTGTTAATTAGCGTAGCATCTAATAAAGTCAATAACAGCTATGTGTCTACACGTGTATTATTACACCTATCCCTAGAGCCGGCTGTGTGAGTTTTGTCTCTAGATCTATAGCATGTGTTGTTGAATTAGTTCTATAGATTAATTGATATTTCTGGTTTAGAATACAAGCTAGTTTTACCATTGATTACTCATTTAATCCTCAAATTTGTTCCAGAAAATTTCAATTTTCTCAGAAAATGTCCATTTGCAGACCAAGAGAAAATTAATTTTTGAAAATTTATCACTGGAATGATAACTTTATCACAATTATTTCAGTGGTCAATTTTCAAAGATGGTCTCTTGGTCTGCAAATGGACATCTCCATAGCCCATGCACTGCAGAAGGCATTTCGGCCGGCTTTTACTTAAAATAGTGTTAACAGCTTCAGAGGCAAGACGATAAATTCTTTACCATTTGTGTGCGTGCGTGCGTGTGCATCCGTGTGTGCCCATCCATTCTCTCACTTTCACATGATACATGTCACTCAAGTTCCACTGAATGGATCATCACCATGACATGGCCTGGTGGTTTCTTGTTTCTTTTTTGCTGACCGTAACAGCCTAAAATTAATTTAGTTGCTATAATGGTCAAGGGTACTGTGTACATGACTGTATGATTACCAATTTACCAGAGATTGCAAATCAGTATGGCAACTTGGGCGCTATTGAAGAGGGAATCACCAGACATATAGCGAGTACATTACTCAAGTCTGCCTCAAGAACAATATTGATTTTATGGTCAGCGGTCAAGATTGTGATGATAAAATTACTGGAATTGGTATTTCCGTATTATTATCCTTGAAAGTTATACTGAATGGATATTCATTAGATTTGGGCTGCTGCAGGTTGCCCTTGAAGGTGCGTGTACTAAGAACACTATTGAATGGTTGTCAGGATTGTCATGTGGTGTCCAAAAGAAAGTCTGAATTAAGGGATAGATATGTCAGTTGAACCTTTTAATGGTCAAGATTGGTAAAGAATATCAATATTTTTTCTTAGTCAGTGCTCGTTTGTAGACCAAGATAAGACTACTTTTGAAAATTTACTGCTCAAGATACTGCCTCCATTATTTAGCCAGTAATTCCGGTGGTTAATTTTCAAATATTGTCTTTGCCTTCAAATGAAGATTTCTCAAGACAATTGCGGAAGGCCTTTTTGGTTGGTTTGACTATTATTTCGTTACAGGGTCACCATTGTGCCTGGAAAGTCATGAAACTTAGAAATTGCAGATTTTTAATTGTACAAAAGAGACTGTACCATTTGCTGTACCGTAAAATGTTCATTAGTAACCGCAGCTAGGACCAGGGCTATAAATTACTTCAATCCAAACCGCCGAGAAAGGGGGTGACGTCTATTAGGTATATTTCAAGAAATATATTATACAAAGAATAGCACAAAAATAGAACACATTTATTTTCACGCTAGAAAATCTTACCATCTTAAGCATGTGCTTAATGTATACCTTATATCCATCATCGCGGGAGTGAAATTATTAATTGGGATCGCCTAAATATTGCGCATACTTTAATAAACATTTTTATTTCATCAAAATTAATCCAAATTTTGATATAAATGTTGCTTATTTCATCAAAATAAATCCAAATTTTGACACAAAATGTCGAGAAAAATAGAAATCATATCATGTATTAGCTCATTGAAAGTCACCAAAAACGGTGTCTGCAGTGGTGTTGAGCAATATCCGTTTGCAGGACATAGTCAGGGAGCCAAAGACTAATTTTATGAAAAAACTGCCCTCTGATATAAAGTTTCTGACTGGTTCTGAGTAAATGAACATCTTGGAGATTAGGAAACCAATGTTGGACAACTTGATCCTCTTGCGCAACATTGTGGCGGCAATTTTAAGGACACTACCCTAAAGATAAAATTTAACATTTTCTAGCATATATGAAAACCGTTTGACGAAAAACAACGAGGCATTTACTCTGTCTGTGATGTACTTAAATATGCAGATGTATGTCCATAATACGCATTAAGACTATTTAAAGCGGCCAAAAACGACTTCTGTAGTGGTCATGAATGATGTCCATTTGCAAACCAGGAAAACGATTTTTGAAAATTTACCACTGGAATTACTGGCTTGACAACCGAGCCAGTCAATGTACTGATGTATACATTTTTAAAAACATTCTTTTGATCTGCAAATGGCCATTTTTTCTGGAAACCCCCCCCAAAATTTTAAAAACAAAATTTCATGGCGGAAAGGTTAATACATTCATATACCGACATCGTCATATTTTAAGACAAAACTTTAAATTTTAACGCTTTAACACTTGAGAAATGTCGATTTGCAGACCAAGACTATTTTTGAAAATTTACCACTGGAATGGCTGGCTCGATAACTGAGCCAGTCATTCCAGTACTAAACATTAAAAAATAGTCTTCTCTTGGTCTGCAAATTGACATTTTCATTGAAACAAGAATGCTGCAGCGTACAATGTCTCTCCTGTGAAGGCGTGGATAGAATCTAAGTTCAGCTAAATTTTGCTAAAATAATGATGGAATGAGCCTCCCTACATTATAGATAAGATGTCTGTAAAGTTTCAGCAAGATCTGATGGGGCAATGATGAGAAATATTGATATTTAAAAACGGTAACCATAAGTACAGATATGGTGATGGCGACGATAACGGAAATAGTGATCCCTATGTCTCGCTTCTGCTTCGCAGGCGAGACAAAAATTTAAATTTTCTTGAACAACTTCAAGGCTTAGAAGGTTAAACATATAAACACCACATCACCTACCGCGCCAGATTCAGATCATGTTTGTGATATTCAAGGGCTTTCCCGTACTCCTGTAAGTAAAAATATGCATTTCCAAGCTGGCTGTAGATTGCGCTTAGCGTCTTTAATTCATCGGTGCCAACTTGTACAGCTGCCTCAAAGAACTGAACTCCAGAACGACAGTCACCGGCTTTACACAGACGTTCTCCCTCCAAAGCCAGTTCCATGCACGTACTTCCGTCGCCTGCCATCTGCAATGATAACATACGATAATTTGACAATTGTTTGAAAGCCAATGAACGGGTAAATAAGAATGACGGAACGTTTAATTGTGAATAAATTGCTTGATCACACAACGCTGAATATGCTAGTTATATTAGC
Organism: Chaetoderma sp. LZ-2023a; assembly: GCA_034401795.1. Classification (NCBI taxonomy): domain Eukaryota; kingdom Metazoa; phylum Mollusca; class Caudofoveata; order Chaetodermatida; family Chaetodermatidae; genus Chaetoderma; species Chaetoderma sp. LZ-2023a. The sequence goes on from CM067362.1 coordinate 67,799,731, forward strand.
GCTTTACACTTTAATGGTCAAATTTGGTCAAGAAAATTTTAATATCTGTCTATTCAATGTCCATTTACAGGTCAAGAGAATACAATTTTTGAAAATTTATCACCGGAATGACTGGCTCAGTTATCGATCCAGTTATTCCAGTGGTAAATTTTCAAAAATTGTATTCTCTTGGCCTGTAAATGGACATTCCACAAGACCATAACAGAGGCCGGTTTTGGCCGGTATGACCATTAAAGGGTTAACTCTTTTATTACTTAAATCCTATAGTTGCATACAATGGATGGATCTGATCTGTCACACAAGTATCTGATGTCATAATCAAATATGTCAGTTGTTTATAAGCTGGTGTAGCACTCATGCGTTTGACGTAGATCCGGTCATCACCAAAGTGGCAATGGTCCATGTGAATTGTGTTACAAGTGTTACAATCAATTCAAATTTTTGTAGAAAGTGGGTGGAGTTTAGCTAGAAATGGGTGGGACTTAGTTATAAATGTATTGGCAACCCGTTGAATATTTTGAAACTAATTTGCCTGGTGACTCTTGTCATAAATAGCCACATCTAGGTTAAATAACCGTGAACATGAACTTAAATTAATAGCGTCGAACTATTCCACTGAATATTTAATTCCATGAACAATAAGTACACGTGTTAATAAAATATAAGCTAAATCATTAGATATTCGCGCTTTTAAATATCTATTCACACGCCCCGCAGGGTGTACTCTACATCACTGAGTAACCATGACGATATCGGACACGCATATTACCATGGTTATTACATTAACACATCTCTAATTACATGCATCATCAGCGTGTGTTATTATATATGCAGATTTTGCATGCCAATGACATTTGATGCCTATCAGACTCATTAACCACAAAACAACATTCCCATAATGCAGTGCTAACAATTTAGCCCATCATTTGTTTGCTTGCCCTCTCTACAGACCATGTAGAAAACCTGTCTACTGTAAATCTTTTAATGCCATTTGCCCTCAAGAATTATTTTTATTTTGCTACTATATCTAGTCATAATCAATGAATGGTCAAGCGCTGTGCCTACCCTAGTATTCAAGTCAGAGGGATACAGAAATCAATTTAAATGTTTTATTTCTTATTGAAATGTTTCAGAAATAAACATAATTCAGAGATTCTGTCATTGTGACAAATTAATATAATTGACCAGCAAAACATTTTTGCCCTTCTTACCGTAATGCCTCTTTTGTCAACTTAAGCCTTTTATGATCAAGTTGTTAAAAAACAACCTCTGCAGTGATCTTGAGAAATGTCCATTTTCAAGTTAATAAGAATATTTTAGAAATTTACAACTGGAATAACTGGCTCGGTAAAATTTCCAAAATACTCTTCTTGGTCTGAAATTGGACACTGGCTAAGTAGAAATTTGAATTTTCTTGACCATTACACATTTGATGAATGTCTATTTGAAGGATAACAGAAATTAATTTTTGTATAAGCTATAAATTTACAAAAATCCTCTTTTTGGCTGCAAAGATAAAAATTTCCTTGAAAAGTATTGGCAATTAAATGGTTAATTGAAATAAATGGTATTTTGAGCGCTTTAATGTGCTGTTGACACAAAAGGGTTAACTATCTACCTTTCTCCAAAATCAGGGTCAGGGGAGGCAAACAAAAAATCTTTTAACCCTTCAATGGTCAAGAAAATTAAAGACTTTTGCTGTTTGAATGTCTATTTTCCGGCTAAGATAAGAACATTTTTGAAAATTTACCACAGAAATCACTAGCTTGATTATCGAGCCAGTCATTCCAGTGGTAAATTATCAAAAATTTTCTTATCTTATGGACATTCCTCAAGACAACTGAAGAGGCCGGTTTGAGCATAAAAGGGTTAACAATGGCCTTCCGCTGGTTGGTAAGAGAAGTGAGAACAGTAAGTGTATTTAAAGCACTTTACTATTAGAATCATATACAATGCACATTAAGCCATTTATTTAAGAACTTAACATCATAATATTATTGACAATATGCATCAGTACATCACAGAAAGATACGCCAATTTTCTACACAAATTTATGTATTAGTTTTTATATTTTTGCAAAATTTTACTTAAAGAGATGCTAATCTCATCTCAAATGCTGTATTGTACTGATAAATTATCGATTCCATGCCATTTACTTCCTGTCACGTTACCGTATCTATATCACAATTTGCCATATGGTGTAAATGGTGACCAATAATCGCCAACATTTTGTCTCCTCAAGCGATAGCATGTGATGTCATATAAGTGCCAATGCATTGCATTGTTTCTAATGTAAAAATTATCTTGTTGAATATTTTGAAACTAATTTGTTTGGAAGTTGTTGCTGTCTATGGCAGCAACAACTTCCAGTCAAATTAGTTTCAAAATATGTACCAGCTTACTTGAATGGTTGCTTTTATATCACATTGTCAAACTATACGCGACACCGCTATGACTGAGGCAGATACTCTAGTTTTTCTCTGATTGGTTCAAATGCAAAACATGACAGCCACCATATGCAATAGAAATGTATCAACATTTAACTCAAGGCTGAATATCTTTCTTTAGCGGCATCAGATACAAGCTTAATATTCTATGTATAGTTTATAAATGACGTGTTAGATCAGCTAAATAACTATTATGAAATAATGTTAGATCTCCTTTAACTAAATATAACATTAAATTTGTCCTCTTGATTTACTGAATCTAATATACAATTGTGTATTTTATATATGTGCAAATAACTGTGTGAAAATTTACGAAAAGAAAATATATAAATGTTTAGAAAATCAGACACAGGTTTTCATGTATGGTTTTATAGTCTTGTAGCTTATCATAGGAACTGTTTAATGTGCAGTTTCTTGATGTAATAATAACTTAATGTGGACCAGCTGTTCCTGGATTGTACAGCTGGATTTACCAGCCAGTGTGTGAGCTGAGCATTGATTTAAGGGAATCCTTAACTGTCTCGCTACTACATGTACTACCCACCAGACAATAATTACAATGAGCAAAACCTAACTTGCTGAATATTTTGAAAACAATTTGACTGAAAGTTGTTGGTGGCTAAGCCACCAACAACTTTCAGTCAAATTGTTTTCAAAATATTCAGCAGGTCTGGAGATCTAAACCTCGGAATATGTCTTCTGCAAAAACTCAGCAGTCAGACAGTTAAGGTGCATTGTTAAGCTGGAGTGAAAAGGCCTCTGCAGAGGTCTTGACAAATGGTCATTGATGATACCTGTGGACTTACCAGCCAGTGAGTTACAGCTCAGAGTATTGATTTATGTGAATGCCTTAAAGGTGAATGGGCAAGCTCGCCAGAATTGGCCTCTGCAGTGGTCTTGACAAATGGTCATTTTCAGGTCAATTAACAATTTAACCAATTAGTTCTCAAATTTATTCAAGACAATTCTCATAGAAAATGTTCATTTGCAGACTAACAATTGACCAAGAATTCCCCATATCTCACTTTCAATGCTATCAGACAGGAACACTGTTGAATAATATGAAATTAATTTGCTTAGGTAGCAATTGCTTCCAGTCACTTTAATTTCAAAATATTTAACAAAATAAGTTAACTACTGGTTAATATTCAGCATTTGCCAAGAAGGTTAACAAGAATTCAGCGGAATTAAATGTCTCGCCCGTCTCCTGTTTGTCACAATGGCATTGACCATAAAATTGAAAAAACAGTTTTGTATCAAGGTCACAGTGACCGTTGACCTTGTGACCTCAGGATCATCATTATCGCAGCTGCTTCCTAACAGTATAGGCAACCACATAGGAAAGATTGGTTGCAATAGGATTAATTGATCCTGAAATATAAGCTGAGAAGTTTTGCTAATCGCAAAAAATTAACATTATTGACGTGGTCGTTGGAAAAGTGACACATGTCTCACTTTCTGCTTCGCAGGCGAGACATAAATGGCATAAGTTTCTTTAGATACAAGGGTTAATATAAGCGTGGCGTGCTACTTGTTGTTGTTTTCAAGACATTTAAAAATAAATCTGGTTCAACTGGAAGGATCTTCTCCAAACATGGGTGGAAGCATGCTCCTGGGGTCCCAAGCATGTATGACAATTTTGGGGTCAAAAGCTTTCAGCAACAGTTTTCAAAATAGGCCGTTTAAAGAATTTTTCAATAAGTTTGGTTCTAATGGAGTGAGCTTCTCTGAACTTGGTTGATGCTTGTCTGTGGAGTCATGAAGACATATGCCAATTTTATGGTCCAAAACTAAAACACAACAAACAGCAACAGCAACATTGTTTCCAAAATAAGACACATTTGACCTTTAAGGATGGCCCGACTGAAAACATAGATCAAAGACGCGCGCATTGGAGAAATTTGTCCTTGTTCAATAACTCAATCTTTGATTCTCAGTCTGGATCGACCGTCTCAAACTTTGGTGAAATGTTTGTCCGCAGAATACCCAAGACGTATGCAAATCTTGGGGTCAAAGGCTTCAACCATGACAGTCATTTCATTGAGGAATTGTCTTCTCTTGCAAATGGACATCAAGTTCTATTAGAAAGTTTTCTTGAACAGATTTGAAGGTTAAACGGTTAATATGATCAACAAACTGTATATTATATTACATTAATTCTTTTATCATATAAACAAGCCTTCTAGCCCGTTCCATATTTTTCGATATGAGCACACGCGCCATATTTAACGCAGTATTTTCATTGGCTGTTGGGTGCGCAACCCATTTAAATCGACCAATTAAAACATCGATTGATGTGAGCGTGACGCTTAGGGATTACTACGCGGTACTGTTTTATTACGATTTGTCATTCATGAAACGTCATCACAAAATGTCATCGTTTGACAGTTTATCAGTCGGCAGCGAAGTAACGATTGATGGCCGTGGTTCTGAGAGTCTTAGAAGAAAAGGGTAGTTTACGGCTGACATCGCCAGATTTTGTGTTTGTCACTATATTTTGCTGCACATTCAGTATCTGTTATCAAGTAGTGGTGCGTCACAGCGACGGTATCGATTTCACGAAAATCAACAATGAGAAATCAGATAAAAGTCACCTCAACAACTATTGGCAAATATGTCAAAATTACAGTTTATATGTTAAATAAAATCTCAAACTCAAGCTCGTGCAAATTGATAATTTTCAACTCGGTCCATAATAATGATATGAAAAGTGACTTCGTTCCAGATTCTCTATGTATTGAATGTCCATTGGCATGACAACAGAAGACAATTTTTGAAAATCTACACCTTTATCGACTGAGTCATTCGAGCAGCAAATTTCTCAAAATAGTCTTCTAAAGGGCAGGCACATACAACAAAAATATAAATTTTCTTAACCGATTTTAACAGTTAAAGGCTTAATTAAAACCCGTTACATATGAATTCAAGTGAACCACTGCTTATATGAAACCTAGCAAATGTTTTGAAAATAATCTGAATAAAAGTCTGACCAATAGTTTTAAAATATAGATCCACTGAGATTGACATAAATATATAAACATGTAGTACTGAGTATTAATATATTATTTTAATATCACCTACAGACATAAATGAGTAATTAATTCACTGTCCAGCAATCAGTATAAATTAAGTAATTATTGTGATCAACAGTGAACCATTTAACCCTTGAAATTCAATTTTCTCATAGAAAATGTCCATTTGCAGACCAAGAGAATACTATTTTTGAAAATTTACCACTGGAATGACTGGCTCGGTTATCGAGCCAGTCATTCCAGTGGTAAATTTTCATAAATATTATTCTTTTGGTCTGCAAATGGACATTTCTCAAGACCACGGCATAATGGTTAACAGACCAAATAGAAAAGAATCTGCAGAAAGTGAAATATTATATTTTGAAAGTAATTTGACTACATTGTTACCGGAAACGGTAGCAATGACTTCCGGGCGGCTTGAAATTAGTTAAAAAATATTCAACATTATAAGCTACCTACGTTATACAGTTTCTTTTAAATTGAGACATTGGAATTTTCACCTGTGAAAGGATTAAATTATTCTTGGTCGATTAAGCTTTTAATTTATTAAATAAATTCTATTTGTAAATTTTTATGACTTGAATATGCGGCAAAATTGCTAGACAAAAATAAGTTTGCTGAATAGGACACTCGATCGATCACTAACAGGACTAGTGATGAATACAGACATGACAGATAATCTTCGAACATTGACAGCTGACTAGTAGAAGTTGGTGGTTCAATACATCACTAACGGCAGACACCCAGCAATTGAGGAATCCAGTTTCTAAGTCAATCATGTCATCATAATCAACTACATAATGTGTAGACTGACATCATAATCAATAACGTCATGAATGACTGGATTTAGTCCATCTTACAGTCTTAATAGTCCATCAGAGCACCCAGTCAAATTAGTTTCAAAATATTCAACAGCTTACCTGTATAGTTTTCTGGAAATTGAGATTCAGAGTGTGGAGATCGATCCTAAACATGGGCAAAGCGTGGGTGGAGCATTTAGCTAGAGATGGGCGTGGTATAGCTAAAACTGGATTGCACCATTATATACCCTTTTAAGTTAACATTCCATTCATATATTAACTGTCAATATTTTGAAAATACTTTGACTGAGTTGTTGGTGCCACTAAGGTTACGTGTTATGGAATCGAGAAATTACAACTTGTGTCACCTTTATTAACACCTAAAACACTAACAAATGAAAGTATCGCGCATCATCAACAAGTCAGACCTGAAACCACAGCTACTACATCTTACCATAGCATAAAGAGATTTCCGCTTCAAAGTTTTACTTTTAAAAAATGGTGATAGACATGGAAGACAATAATCCATTCTGAGACAGTCGCTGAACAGCTTCTTGATTATCCGAGGTTTTAATATGGTACATATATTACTTAACCCTTTAACACTTAAATTTCTTTAAAAAGAAATTTCAGTTTTCTCAGAGAAAATGCCGATTTGCAGACCAAGAAGGCTTTTTTTGAATATTTACTACTGGAATGACTGGCTCGGTTATCGAGCCAGTCATTCCAGTCGTAAATTTTGGCTCGGTTATCATGCCAGTCATTCGAGTTATAAATTTTCAAAAATACACTTCTCTTGGTCCGCAAATGGACATTTCTCAAGACCACTCCAGAAGCCGTTTTTAGCTGATATGAGTGTTAAAATAATGGAATGGGAATAATTTGAAATTGTTCACATAAAGTATCTTTAAACATACTTAGAAATACATATATTGTAAAACAAATCTACATGTAGCCACTTTCCTGAGAGTACTAATTTATTTCATAGGAATAAATAATTATTTCAAACTGCAGCAATTTATGTAGTTTACCATAATTTGCCACAAAAAAAACTAAATCAACATTTACATTACAAAAGGGATCAAAATAAATTTTCATTCTGTGTGGAACTGAGGATTCTGCTTGATATTCTGAAAAATATTTGACTGAGAAATGTTGCTGCCATAAGAACCAACAACTGTCAGTCAAATTGTTTTCAATGGCTAAAATCTATGGCAACTATAAAAACTCTGTGACTTCCAGTAGTGTGGCAGTTAATCCTGACACAGCTGACACCTGCATAAGATTATCTATATTATGAAATAATTCTCCCATTTTATTGTAGAAATGTGTCAATCAAATAAATAAGATAATTAAAAAAATATGCAATCATTAAAGTTGTGCAGAATAAAAGCAACAAGAAAATTCAGTTAAATTTAAAAATTTAAAAAGTTAGTTTTGTAATTCAATTCCTGTTGATGTAAAAACAGGGCCTCTGATGCATGTAGTAAATCAGCATGCAGAGTGCATGGCATTACATAAGTCTACAGAGACATAATCTACAGGATCAATGTTTTGCCGACGACATATTCCGAGGATTATATCTATGGAACGGCAAAATATTTTGAAAACAATTTGACTAAAAGTTGTTGGTGGATAATCCACCAACAACTTTCAGTCAAATTGTTTTTAAAATATTCAGAAAATCTAGATTTTTTTCTCATTCAAATTCTTGTGTGGTGTCTTGCAGGGGTGAGTGAGAGTTAACAATTTTGACATAAGTCGGTTGACAGTTGAGCCAAGAAAAGCCACTCGAACCTAAAGAAAGCTATGAGTTAATATTCAATACCTAATATTAGTTATTTGCTTAGTCCTGTTATTTAGCATTTATTGCCTCCCTATTTTTCCAAGGCAGGCCTCTTTTATGCCTTGTCAACATTTATATCACACTGGACTTCACACAATCACCCCAGTTTTACATAATCCCACAGAGGCACGAACCAGGTTCATTCGTTAAGTACAGCCTTGACCATTTACACCAAACCCAGCCATTGAGTCTGGCCATCATTCAAAGATTGCATATTTGTTCTCTACGAATATTATATGGATGTTTGTAGTAAGGTTAGTAGATAGATAGTGAGAAATTCTTTCAGCCACTACGGGAATTATATTTGCGCAAAACACAATCTGTAACAGGGTTCATACAGCTGACAGGTTTTCTTATTAAAGGACTTTTCAAGGACTTTCAAATCTAAAAAAGCTGATTCATCAAGGGATCTGAACCAGAATCCTGGACAAAGGGAGGATATGATACCAGCTTACCTTTAGAACCTTTCAAATTAGAGTTTGAATTTTGGAACTTACTCGGTTCCAGCTAGATTTTGCCAGTTAAATTACCAATCAAATTTTCTTAAATCTTTATTTACATCAGTACGTGAATGTTTTGCAGACAGTAAAAATCACATGGGAGGAAATGTTGATTTTCAAAGGCTTTTCAAGGTGGATGGGTGAAATTCCAGTACTTTTCAAGACAAATTTAAAATTCAAGGCTTTTTAAGGCAGATGCCAAAATTCACGGGTGTTTCAAGTTTGTACGAACCCTGTGTAAAATATTTTTATGTCATTTCAGATTGAGTTAAATACATTTCAGATGATTTCTAGGTGAATCAGACAAGAAATCAAACACTAATTTGACTTGGCGCTGTTAGTAGTGCATATGGCATCAAAAGTAACATGTTTCAGTCAAATTATACAGGGCATAAGTTATCTGGTATCGCATCTCAATTTGCTACACATATTTAAGCAGTTGCTATACATTCTGCAACATGCATACCTGTATCTGCTATGCAAAATTTGTACGCAATTGTAATTTATCATTGATTTTCAAAATTTTATCATTAACCCTTTTAACAACAAATCCCTGAAAAAGTACATTCTTTACAAAGTATACCTTATTTTGTTGAATATTTTGAAATTAATATAAGGCAGCAATGGCTTCCAGTCATATTAATTTCAAAATATTCAACAGCTTTCCTATTTGTTTGCTCTGAGATTAAGATACAGGGAGTTTATCGGTGAAAGAGTTGATTGCTATACATTTTTGCCGATAGCTATACAATTTATAGTTTGTATAGCAATACATGAGCTATGCAAATATCAAATTCTAAATTATGCCCTGTTATAGTTGTTTCAAAACATTTAACAGCTTTCCTTCATAGTTAGTTTGATATTGTGACAATGGAATTTACAAGGTTAAACTGGAAATATTTGATAAGTATTCCAATCTATAGTTGAGATCACAAAAGCCGGCCATTTCGTTATTGTCATGTACTTTTACATTGCTAGTTCAACAGTTCCTGACTGTTATCCCTATACCACACCGATTGGTTCAAGAAAATTTCACTAGTCTCTTCTAAAATGTCCATTTTCAGACCAAAAGAACTTTTTTTGAAAATTTATCATTGGAATAACTGGCTCAGAGTTATTTCAATGGTAAATTTTCAAAAATAGTCTCCTTTTGGTCTGCAAATGGACATTTTGCAAGAACAGTACAGAAGCCATTTTTGGCCGACTTGAGCTTTAGAGGGGTAAGATCTGAGGCAAATCATTAATTAACTCTTCAATCATCAAATTTGTTTTACAAATTTTTTAATTTTTTCATATATATTGGTAAATTATCAAAAAAAGTCTTTTCTTGTTCTTCAAATGGACATTTCTCAAGATCACTGCAGAAGCCATTTTTGGATAGACTAAGTGTTAAGTGGTCAATATATTCTGAGATACAGACACAAACAGACAGACAAACATACCTAAAAACAATTATACAGTGTTTCCATTAACTGCTCAGGGGGGGGGGGGGGGGGGGGCTGGGCGGACGGGAATTATCAATGATCTGACTGCGCATGACAAAATTAGTGTCTGTATATATTCAGACAGATGGCTGATTCACTATACCAGTCCAAAAAGGGCTTTGAGCTTGTGCTTGTGCTTAAGCCCATTAAAAATACCATGTGCTTTCAAGCCCTTTTTCAAACCCTTTTTTAAGCCTATTTAAATTTTCACCTTGAATCAATACTTACATGTACATGTATAGATATCAAATCATTGCTGTTTAAAATTCTACACATATGCTGTTGCTACATATTACAGATAAACTTTTGCTGCTTATTTTGAAATTAATTTAACTGAAAGTAAGGCAACAATATGTTTAGACAAATCATTAGATAACACTTAGCAGCTTTCAAAGCCTACCTAAAACATTTTTTGGGTGAATTCAGAATGAAATGTAGTCATTATTTTAAGAGAATGGCCACAAAACCTGTTAAATATTTGGAAACTAATTTGACTAGATTAAGCTGTTGCTATCTTAACAAAATTATTAACAAAATACTCAGCATGATAGTTTGTACATCATATATAATATGTTTTATATGGCCTGTCATGCCTGTAGACTTGCAAAACATTAACCCATTTTACTGCATATTCACTTTACTTTAAAAATAGTTGTTACACTCTATCTCAAAAAGCTGGTTAAAAGGGAGATAAATAGAGGCATCTGTGAATAGCTTGAAAGCAAGTTACATCTGTTTCAGTCGATTTCTTTTCAAAATGTTGAACCGGGACAAGATTTAGCAACATTGAAATCAACATTCTGAAAATTCAGAATGATATAGACTGAATGATTGGTGGTTAACTGACCATTCTATACATGTAGCTGCTCTGCTTATCTTGTCAATGCAATAGAATGAATTTCACACCTCTCACAAGATATATCCCATGTCTGTCTTGTAATTACACAAATGTAGGTAATGCTACTGAATAGGACTGTTCTTTTAATGTAGGCTCCCACCACTCCTCACAATGTCCCGCTCTTGATCTATCTCTGCCACTAGATAAGACCTGATAAAATAACTTCTTTACAACGTAAATTATATTCCGTCAAATATTTTGAAATTATTAGTGCAGGAGATGTTGCTGTCATCATCAATGGCTACATGTCAAATTATTTTGGAAATATTTTGCAACTTTCCTCTATGGGTGCCTTGAAATTGACATTTTTCAAGGAACTAATTAACCATTTATTGGTAAAATCTGGTCAGAAAATGCTGATATATGCAGACCAAGAAGACAATTTTTGAGAATTACAACTAGAATCGATCCAGTCATTCCAGTAGTAAAATTTAAGAAACTTAAAGTTGTCTACAAATGGACATTTCTTAAGTCCACTGCATAGACCATTTCGGTAGGCTTTATCAGTACATGGTTAAACCTTACAGAACAGATATGACTGAAAAATATGTTATGATCTATGGAATATTTTGAACATTTTGAAATTAACTTCATTGGGAGCTGTTGAACTATGTCAGCAACATATTTCAGGCAAGTTAATTTCAACATACATAGCCTCTCGATGGATTTATATATTTGATTTGAAAATCTCCGGGGTTAAATGGATAAGACTTGGAACTCGTGAATGTACACCTAGCTTAAGTAGCTTTGTACATTTTCCTGTTACACGTTACTCGCTAATTTCTGTTTATTCTAATAATACTACAAGATGTTGCGGAGACGTTTCAACAGCGCTATTCTCAAAATTAATAAACTGATGTGATAATCATTTTGCTTATTCTCTCTGTGTTACATGTATGTATAAAGTTTTGACCAACCCTTAAATCAAACAGAATTATCAATTGGCTGTGTAATTTCCTCAAAAGTGCTTAAGTCTTGTGCTTTATTTAAAGCCCTTTGCAAAGCTTGTGCTTGCGCGTAAGCCCTTTTTTAAGTGCAAGGGGTTGTGCTTGTGCTTAAGCCCTTTCAAAAGGGCTTTGTCCCATGCCTGCACTATACATGTTCCCCGCTACTTGAGATTTGTCAAGATATTTGCAATCTTAACTTGGCCAGTACCCATTATGAGGGCCAAGAGAAGACAACTTTTGAAAATTGACAAATGAAATGACTGGTTCGATTATTGAGCCAGTGATTTAGGTACTACTAAAATTTCAAAAATAGCCTTCTCATCGCCAGCAAACACACTCCTCAAGGCGATTGCAGTGACAGGCTTTGACCAGACTGACCACTTAAATCTTTAACACAGCAAACACACTCCTCAAGGCCATTGCAGTGACAGGCTTTGACCAGACTGACCACTTAAATCTTTAACACAGCAAACACACTCCTCAAGGCCATTGCAGTGACAGGCTTTGACCAGACTGACCACTTAAATCTTTAACACAGCAAACACACTCCTCAAGGCCATTGCAGTGACAGGCTTTGACCAGACTGACCACTTAAATCTTTAACACAGCAAACACACTCCTCAAGGCCATTGCAGTGACAGGCTTTGACCAGACTGACCACTTAAATCTTTAACACAGCAAACACACTCCTCAAGGCCATTGCAGTGACAGGCTTTGACCAGACTGACCACTTAAATCTTTAACACAGCAAACACACTCCTCAAGGCCATTGCAGTGACAGGCTTTGACCAGACTGACCACTTAAATCTTTAACACAGCAAACACACTCCTCAAGGCCATTGCAGTGACAGGCTTTGACCAGACTGACCACTTAAATCTTTAACACAGCAAACACACTCCTCAAGGCCATTGCAGTGACAGGTTTTTGACCAGACTGACCACTTAAATCTTTAACACAGCAAACACATTCCTCAAGGCCATTGCAGTGACAGGCTTTGACCAGACTGACCACTTAAATCTTTAACACAGCAAACACACTCCTCAAGGCCATTGCAGTGACAGGCTTTGACCAGACTGACCACTTAAATCTTTAACACAGCAAACACATTCCTCAAGGCCATTGCAGTGACAGGCTTTGACCAGACTGACCACTTAAATCTTTAACACAGCAAACACACTCCTCAAGGCCATTGCAGTGACAGGCTTTGACCAGACTGACCACTTAAATCTTTAACACAGCAAACACATTCCTCAAGGCCATTGCAGTGACAGGCTTTGACCAGACTGACCACTTAAATCTTTAACACAGCAAACACACCCCTCAAGGCCATTGCAGTGACAGGCTTTGACCAGACTGACCACTTAAATCTTTAACACAGCAAACACACTCCTCAAGGCCATTGCAGTGACAGGCTTTGACCAGAACTGACCACTTAAATCATTAACGCTGAAGCTGGTCAAAAACAGCTACTGCTGTGGCTTGGAAAAATGCCCATTTGTAGACTAAGAGAAGACTGTTTTTGAAAATTTACCACTGGAATGACTGGCTCGATAATCAAAAATAATCTTCAAATGGACATTTTCTTTGACATAATAGAAATTTTCATGGACAAATTTGAGGGGTTAGAATGTCCTCGTTATGTTATTCATTTTGTGTTAACCCTTTCACCCCAACGATTTCCCTTAATCTCATTTTCAAGGCAACCATATAGGAAAACTGTTGAATATTTTGAAATTAATTTACTTTTTCTAGATTTGTCAGTGAAAGGGTTAAGAAATAAAGTGAATCTTACTGAATCAGCTCATAGTACACATCATATTCAGAGTTTTCTTGCAATGCCCACACGATAGATAACTAACTGATACGAACATTGTCTATTTGTACCCCTGAAATAAATCACCATTATACGTCACATACATTCAGTTAGCAAACTGTGCCCTCGCATTGTATGTGATGACATCATGACGTCAAAGCGAATATATCCCCGAGAAAACTCAGCGTGATCATTGACCCAGTCTAGTCATCACGCTAACATTCATGATCGAAGATTTAGCTTGCCAACAAATCATTGACCGGGCCAGGGTGTCAGTTTTACTCAAGGGAGCGGGATTTATCTGTTTCGAACACCCACCGTTAACGGTGGACCGAAATATCTGTATTTAATCCTGGCTTTCCATTTTGAATTTCCATTATTACCATTTTAGACACAAAATCCTAGTCAGAGTACGAAATTATGAAAAATTGGTAGTTACCGGGACGAGGGAACTGGCTTAAACTGCTGCAAGCCACCAGACAATAATTTCAAGACAATAACTCGGGACCTGCTGATATTTTGAAAAAAATGTGACTGAAAGTTGTTTCCAGTTTAGCTGGTAACAACCTTCAGTCAAAATTGTTTTCAAAATATTAAGAGTAAGCCCAATGGAAAATGTAGTCTTCAGAAATTCAGCATGTAACCCTTTAATTGTCAAGATTTGTACAAAAAATTTAAAACTTTCTCATAGAAAATGTCTATTTTTAGGCTATGTGACGACTATTTTTTAAGATTTACCACTGTTATCGAGCCAGCCATTCTACTGATGATTTTTCAAAAATATTCTTCTCTCAGCCTGTAAATGGACATTCCTCAAGACCATTGTAGAGGCATGTTTTGGCTGGTAGACCATTAAAGGGTTAAATTAATTACATTGTGTGGTTGTATGGTACAATTCTAATTTCACATTTTGCCTCAAAAATAGTTTCCGAGGCTGGGATGTGGGACAAATACAAAAGATTATGTATTTACATGAAGAAATCAGATAAATACACGTGTCAAGCACTTGAAAGTAGTAGTTTCTTACCCGCATTATATAAAAGCATAGAGGGCGTCTTCTTCTTGTTGTCCGTGAGACATTTTAAAATAACTCTCGTTCTACTGGAGAGATCATCTCCAAACTTGGAGGGAAGAATGCCCGTGGGGTTCTGAGCAGATAGGCGGGATGAAAACGCAACAACAACTTTTAGCAACAGTTTTCAAAATACACATTTTTACACACATCTTCAATAACTCCGGTTCTAGTTCTCCTGATGCAATCTTCTCCAAACATGGATGGAAGTTTGTCCATGTGGTCCTGAACATGTATGCCAATTTTGTCTACAACGGCGAAAACGTAACAGCAACAGCTTTCAGTAACATTGTTTCAAAATAGACATTTTAAAGAATTTTCAATAACTCTGTGGGGTCCCCAAGGCGTATGTCAATTTTAGGGCAAAAAACTAAACTACAACATCGTTCAACAACATTGTTTCCAAAATAGACACTATTGACCTTACACTGTAGCCCAACTGAAAAATATATCAACGATGCAGGTATTGGACAAATTTGTCCTTGTTCTTATGTATTTGTATTTTTAAATACTTTTGCGATGTGTTTGAGTATTTTTAAACTTTTCAATTACATACTTCTTCCACAAATGTCTCATAACTAAATGTATGAGTTGGTAACACGTTACCCTTTAAGCCTTAAATTTTTTAAAGAAAATGTAAATTTTCTCAAAAGAAAATATCAATTTGCAGACCAAGAAGACTATTTTTGAGAATTTACAACAAGAATGACTGGCTCGGTTATCGAGCCAGTCATTCCAGTGGTAAATTCTCAAAAAATTTTATTCTCTTGGTCTGCAAATTGACATTTCTCGAGACGACTGCAGAAGTTGTTTTTGGCTGATATGAGTGTTAAAGGCCAACTCTTGAAATGCCAGAAAGCTGGTCAATATTTTAAAAACACATATTGTAACTTGTAAACTGTTTCTACCATAGGAAGCAATGTTCCGCGAGCAGTAAAATTAGTTTCAAAATGTTCAACAGAATATTCCTTACATCATAAATAACTTGTCGTTTCTGGCCTCTAAGGTTAACTCAGATTAACGCTGACCAATTCCTGAAGAAGTTAAATTCTTTAAGACATAAAACTTATTCTGTTCAATATTTTGAAATTATAATTTGACTGGAAGCCGTTGCTGTTCAAAATATTCAACCGTTTTCCAAAATGAGGTATAGGGAATTTAATGTGAAAGGGCTACCATAGTGCTATGATTGTAATGAATAATGTCCATAATCGTTAAAATTATCATGTCCCATTAAATTGAGAAGCACAAGATATGAGATGCCTGTGGATTTCTGTCCAATTTACCCAGCATGCAATGCTACCCAGCGCACAATGCTACCCAACACATAATGTCCGCACTCCATAATAGTTTTAACTATTGGACACCATATTCGCTGAGTCATTTCTCAAACAAAAAGAACCTGTCTGCTTGCCGCAGCTGGTTATTTGTCAGCCAGCTCTGGAAGTGTAAGCATGCGTGTACATGTAGGACACAATGTAATATTAGGGACATTCAAGTATCCACTGCAGTACATTTGACAGTGTGTATAAATTAAACACTGTTCAGCTCAAGTGTGTCATTTTCCAAGATAAAACATGAGAATACTTTTACATCTGTGTCTGTAGCAGGCATGGCATACTGACTGTTGTCATTGATAGTACCAACTTTCTTACAAATCATTGGCAAAGTATATATAAGCTTTCCTTTTTTTCCCTGCAAACTGACACACTTGCAGTGAACAGTACTGAAATACAGGCCGTCGATTGTACTAGCGTGAATATGTCCTATGTGCATGCTTACGCTACAGAGGTGGCTGATATATATATAATATCATTATGCACGTTTTCACAGGTTTAAAAAAAAAATTTCTTGCATGTGTAGACGAGTTCTTTTTGTTTGAGAAGTCTTGGCCTGTACTCACAAGATTCAACGAATATGGCATCCAAAAATTACAATGAATGTGGAGTCAGGGCATTGCACGCTGGTTAACATTGGATTCTGGGTAAATTGAACAGAAATCAACAGGCATCTTGTATCTCATGCAAAAGTACCTCTATTTAATGGGGCATGAGAACCTAAATGTATGAGCTGTCATTATTGGCTCGAGTCAATGCAGCAACCAGCTGCAAACAAATTACTTTAGAAAATAGTTGTCACAAATCTTTATGGTGTATTAAATATTGACCATATACAGGACTGATTAACCCTTCAATGGACAAAATTTACATCTTTGATTAGTCAATGTCCATTTGTAGGCCAAGAGAAGAGGATTTTTGACAATTTACCACTGGAATGACTGAGCTCAAGCCAGTCATTCCAGTGCTAAATATTTAAAAAATCATCTCTTCGCCCACAAATGGACACTCAAGACCACTGTATAGGGGGCGGTTTTGGGCAGCTTGGCCCTTTAACCCTTGAATTTGTTCAAGAAAATTTCAATTTTCTCATAGAAGATGTCCATTTGTACATTTGCAGAGCAAGAGAAGGCTATTTGCTGGAAATTTACCACTGGAATGACTGGCTCAGTTATCGAGCCACCCATTCCAGTGGTAAATTAAAAAAATTAGTCTTCTCTTGGTCTGCAAATGGACATTTCTAAGACCACTGCGAAGCTGTTTTTGCCTGATGTGAGCGCCAAAATGAGTAATCGATGACATTCAAGCCACCATTTTATCACACATCTGTCTTTTCACAATTCGTTATCAGACAAAACCAGCCAATTATTCCATCTCTGAATATAGATAATACGACTCCAAGCGTCAGTCGCCATTATAATTGCATACAAATCAGTGTAAATGGACGCAAAGAATTTCTTGCGGAAAAGTCAATTTGTTCTAATATTTCTATCTAAATGATAAAACAAAATCATACATAAATCAATAAGGCCTTGCGAGGGAATATGACCACCTGAAAGTCTGTTGTACATCTACGATAAATATCAATGTTTTGAAATTAACACATTAACCCTCGAATTTCTTCAATAAATGAAATTTTCGAATAGAAATGTCCATTTGCAGACCAAGAGAGGACTATTTTTGAAAATTTTACCGCTGGAATGACTGTCTCGGTTATCGAGCCAGGCATTCCTCTGGTAAATTTTCAAAAATAGTCTTCTCTTAGTCTACAAATGGACATTTCTCAAGACCAGTGCATAAGCCATTTTTGGCTGAGAGTTAATGAGTTAATGTAAACCATTGGCAGTTATATGTATGGTAGTTATTCTGCATTATGGGTAGAATTCTGAACGTAATCATATATACATGTAACATATCGGCCGTCACATACATTCATGGCATTTACTGCAAACATACGAGTTTGCTTTGATCAAGAATATGGCAGAATGTAGAATGTATGCCGATCATTTCGATCATTATGGATGGGAAAAAACATTAATAATTCATGGAAAATGGAGATAAAGGTCGTGTTCTATTTATAACCTTTTACCGTCAGAACTATTTAGTAATTAATATTATTACTGCAGACATTTGCTTTCATTGATTTAATCCTTTAAGCCCTCAAATTCATTCAAGGAAAATGTAAATGTTATCAAGCCAGTCATTCCAGCTGTACATTTTCAAAAAAATAGTATTCTCTTGGTATGCAAAATGGATATTTCTCTATAAGACTGCTGCAGATTTGTTCGGCAAGCTTGAGCGTTAAAAAGTTAATTACGCCTTAAATGGCCAAATCCGGCCTCTGCCATGGTCTTGTGGAAGGTCCACTTACAGGCCAAGAGAATAGAATTTTTGAAAATTTACTACTGGAATGAGTGGCTCGTTAACCGAGCCAGCCATTCCAGTGATAAATTTTCAAAAATTCTATTCTCTTGACCTGTAAATGGACATCTCACAAGAAAATAGTCAAATTTTCTTGACCAAACTTGACCATTAAAGGGTTAACGAGCAAGTCAGCCAATAGCACCAGTCTCAGCATGTCAAGATGAGCCTTCTCTTCACTTGTACACATAGTAAATGGACATTCACTAAGCAAATATTTTGACTGCTAACAGGTCATGCGCTCCAAGGCCATTATTCAAGCTCATTTTGAAAACAAAAGGCCCAATGGTCCTGTATTGTTCAGGTGAAACAGAGGCATTTCAACTAGAAAGGCCATGCTCACCTAGATATATATATATATATATATATATATTATATTGTATAAGTAGAAACCTGATGTTTTTAGGCAGAATAGCAACAACAATGATGCATCCAGAGTTTTGTAACACAAAAATACTAAGCCACTCAATTCACTGTTTGCTAAAAGTCACCTGACTTAGATATCTCAGAAAATTTTAACCTATTCATTCCCATGGTGTAGGTTCCCTTGAAACAAGTTTAGCAGAGATACATCCCTCCATTGGGTAGTCTTGATAGTATCTCTTTAACTCTAAAGCAGTCATTGCTCTAGGGAACCGGTTCCTCTATTCCTATAGAGAACATATAAACGAGTCTGTGAGCATGCGCACTTATGCTACTATGCATGCGACTGAGTCCAAGCCGGCATTAATTAATTTTCTGTATTACGGGAAACACCTAACTTTTATCTCAACAAATCCTATTCATTCCATAATCTTGTGGAGCTACATCCACATTTGCTTTTCATGAATACCACAGTACAAGTGGTCTTTGTTGAATAAGTCATAGTACTTATGTAAAATGGTTATAATTTACGTGAATATGAGCAGAAAGTTCGTTGTGACCAAGTTGAAAGAAAATGGCGCCAGCTTCACATTACAAGCCAGGTGAAGTCAATAACTCTGATCCTATTTTAGCCACGAGGCTCCGTTCCTACGAAAGGTATACTATATACCGGTTTGGAACATCTCCTACGAAAGGTATCCTACATAACATATGTAACATACCGGTTGGGAAGTTAGTGGATCAATTAAGAGTTTTGACTAGGTACGTATTTCCGAGCGTCATTCTTTCCTACATAAGGTATACTACATACCGGTTTGGATCGAATCCTACATAAGGTATCCTACATAACTATGTAATATACCGGTTGGGAAGTTATTGGATCTATTAAGAATGTGACAGTGGTGCAAACAGGCGTGGTGGACCGGATGAACACCACAAGGATACACCACGATCATCCCCTGAAGAAAAGCGAGTGGTCCTTCTAAGGACCGTTACTAACCAACTAACATGAAACTCGCAATTACTTCATGATGATCAGTCAGTCATGTCAGTCGTATTACAATAAAGACGAGACAATCGTATTAATTCGCGATTCGGTGTTCGCTTTCAATTGGCGGCGTTTTGCAGGCTAATTTAACATTACTAGCAATGGGCCATGAAACCTTTTTACCTTTTATTTAATATCTTATAAAAATTACTCGAGATTTTATGTTTTCTAATACCTGGCGGGGTTAGTCGACGCAAGTATTTTTTATGGCCGTAGTTTCATGAAAAATGTAAACATTGCGTTGCTATGGGATATCCTCTTTAGTGTGTCGTAAATTGGCAAATATTGGACGATCTCGGAATGCCCGGATGTTCAAAATTACGATACTGAATTGAATCCTCGTAATCACATAACCCGCTTTTGTTAGATAGGCTAATAAGCCTGTGCCAGATTATCAGGTTCACTTGATTTGTAAATCTAGCGAGAAACTTGCGTTCACTTGATTTCTAAATCTAGCGTTAAAACTTATTATATATATTACTGGTTATATTGTAATGTGAACCTAAAATGATCTAAAACGTAATGCGATGTTCTAGAAAAATTGCATGAACGGCCGATAATTAAACTGGGTAGCCAGCGTCTATTGTTAGCGAGCCGGACAGTGGCAAAGTAAATCTCCGTTTGGAGGCGCTGACGAGAAGCGTAGATCTCATTGCCGATTTCCGATTCCAGGATATCTATATCCGAGTACTCGCTTAAGCTACTTCATTAAAATTTGCTTTAACCTAATCTGGTCAGATAATATCACGTGATTTATATATCATGTGATTATCACGTGATTCTGATTTATATATTATAAAGACGACATTTATGTCAAGTTAGGATTAATTTTGATGGAAAAAACAATCTTTATTAAAGGATACGCAATATTTAGTCTGCTCAATTTAATAATTTCACTTCTGCGAATGATGTTTTGAGGTATACATTAAGCATAGCCGCGAGGTGACAAGATTTGTGAAGGGTTTTTTCGTGGTATCTTCAGACGTTAAGATGTTTAAAAATTCAGAGGAAAATAAGTTTTATCCTTGTATATAGTGCGCGCAAATTTTTTAGAACATGTAAATTGAGCATGAATGTGCGACCTATTTATGGATTTTTAAGTAAATACGCCACTCCCATATTTGCTGGTACTCATTCAGAGTCAACTTATTTCCGTTGCAACTTATGACTAATAACTTCGAGAGTTAAATGGTTAATATTTTGATAGTAAACGCTACAAACTTTGATGACCAAGTTTTACTATATCAGAGATGTGTGTTGATCTCAGTGTTTTAGTAGCAAGCATAGCCTTTGGATCAGGAAAGTTCTTGACTATCAGCCACTTTTATTAGCCCTAAGATGGGTTTTTTCCCTACTTAATGTATAATCTAATCTCTCATCATTTTGTAAATTCTTTCTGCGGGTACTTAACTTGGGTGAAATTGGATATATAGAGCACGTACCCAGGCTATGAGGGATCATTCTATCGGCTCTCAATCGATTAATTGTTATAATCAAATATAACATTCTGCTTGCAAATGGACTATTACTCGTGGAAATCATCTGAAAGTCTAGAAGAGGGGGAGAACTAACCTAGTTAGAAAAATTTTCTCTCTAAGGGGTGTGTAAACTGTGAAATGTTGGTCTGAACATGTTGTTTCCACACCATCTCTTAAAACATTCGAAAATGGTTTAGGTAGGCTTTGGCATAGTCAAGCCAATGTATGACTACACCGTACACGCAGCCCATGACTAGAAGTGACGGCACAGGCATGGAGATAAATGAAGAAGAGATGACCATGAGGCCTAATTGTCCTGTGCTCAGTATTATTACCTAGATTATAACTCAATTTTTATGGCATAGCAACTGATTATAATTAAACTTCTGGTTTAGGTATGCCAAATCAAATCACTTCTGGTGTTTTGCTGGTATTGTTTGTTTCTAAATCACTTGACAGTTTAAATGCCCTATTTCAGGGGCTCTTATTTTGGATTCTTTAATTCTTTATTAGTTGCTCTTAGTGCAATGGCTGAACCATCCAATTATCCTCATCCTTCGAAACCTTGTGTACACCCAACTATTCGCATTTATCTTCTAGGAATAATTTAATTTTTTCTTATGATCCTAGCAGTGCTTTTGTCGTTTTGATTTCACTAGATTTCGTTTTGCTCCTGAATCTTCTCATGTATTACACTCTAACTATCAGCCTCCATCTTTCGACTAATATCAATCTGCAAATAAGTGCGTCAGACTATTATTTTAATTGTGAATAGTGGTTTGCTATCTTTTAGTATCATATCTGGCCTGATTTATTTTTAACATAGTTTTTCAGTCTTTCTTTTCTGTCAGTAGGATCCCTCGCCATGATGAAGCATATCTATGGGTGAATGTAAGCTTGTCACAATAACAAAATCTTTTTTGTCTTATCAAGATTTACACCGCTCCTTTCTCGAGTTCAGTAGAAATTTTGATCTTTTTATTTGTCTAGGGATATATCTATTTCTATTATTGTCATATGGAGAGGTCTTCTCAGCCTTATCTATTCAAGCCTATTTTTTATTCTTCTAAATTCTAAATTTCCCAGGCATTATTAAATAAATTCCTCAAGGGGGCCTAGGGTTAGGGTTAGGGTTAGGGTTAGGGTTAGGGTTAACCCTAACCCTAACCCTAACCCTATCCAAACCAAGATGATTGGATTATTGCCTTTGCATGGATTGTGGAATATGGTTTTTTCCTTTCACCCTTCTGTGTAGTTTCAGTCCTTTGTCCTTATCCATCATTGATCTGGTCACAGGTTTGATGGACTTCTTTCCTGTTTAATCATCTGATAAAGATATTAACAATTGGGCTCATATCATACTAGCTTTGTTTTAAAATTAGATTTGTAAAATAAGATTCTGCAGGTTTAGTCTGGTCCTAGCTGTCATGCTTAATCGCTTCTATATAATCTCTACTCTATCAGGGGTGGGATGGGTATAGCTAGCCTCATGCATGTCTTAGGTAGCAGATTTCCTACATATAAGGTACAATCAATGTAGTCATTGAATCCCCCTTTTTTCTATCAAACCATGTTGGTCTCCTTTGACATTAGTCCTGCTTCTGTTCCTGATCAATAATTTTCTGCTCTTTTCAAGTAGGATACAGTGGAGGAATGGCAGAATCCAGACTTTAAGGATTATGAGGTGCTGACAGATCATCTTTTATAGGGTCTCGGCTCTTATCTTCAACTCATATATTTATCCTTTTCTGACAACTTCCAAAAAATTTACACTTCATGATTTAATACTAATTCTGTTGTATATTTTGGAATTATTTTGTCTGGAACCCATGGCTGCTTTGATACTGTTTGAGACAAAAAATTACTTAGTCAATCGTTTTATATTCAACTATTTTCCTACTATGTTGTCTCAGAAATGGAGTTCATCGATGAAAGGAATAATATGGACATGGAGTCATTTTGCCTAGTCATCACTGGTCTAGTCAAGGATAAGGGACAGTGTTTTCTGATATTTCTATATATACAGAATTTGTCCTAACTGGATCTGGGTTCTTTTAATTACATCATAGCTAGTCTGGGATTCCTCTGGCTTGGAAGGTTGCTTAATTGTGTTAAAATTTGGGCCGAATGGAGTCAGTTTTGTGTACGAAGGTCAAGTCTGGTAATTCAGAATTTTGTCCCTCACCACGACTGCATACACTGCATTTTCATTCGTTGGGTGTCATCGGTACCAATTCACCAGTTTATCCATCTGCAGGTCCAGTTTGATGTCTTGTTCTTACGTGTTTGGGGGAGGGGATCTCGTTCTTGTGTCTATGGAATCAGATAAAGTAGTCTTACTACTCTCTTCCTTTTCAGGAACTAGAACAGGAACTAATACTCTAGTATTCCTCTTCAATACTCAGGAATATTGGAGAATGAAGAGATATTGTCTCTTTCACAAGCACCTATCTGCTCATGCAGTCATTTCTATAGTAGTGACCTTCATCAACAAGCAGGGCAGTTGAGGTTATCATATTTTGTCTGGAGTCTTGGTCTTCCTCCTGCGGTGGAGATGTCAGCAAAACTTTCAGCAGCTCACATTCCAGGTAGAATGATTTTCCTTGTAGCTCATTTATTACATCCCATTAAGTTTCTACTCAGTATAGTGTCCAGATTTGATGTTCATATTCTTCCTCCAGGCTAGGCTCTGGCGGTAGATGCTCTGGCCCAGTCATAGACTTCACATTTTTTTTTTAAATTATCTTCAATTTAACTTTCTAGTGCCAATTGTATTTAAGAACTTTTGTCAGCGGTTTCTAGTACAATTGTCTTTAAGAACTTTTGTCAGCAGAATGTATTATCCCTTTAATCACTCCTGCTTGGCCCAATGAGAGTTATTCAGTGGATCTCGTAGTCCTCTTTGTGAAAATCCAAAGCGTCTTACCAATTTTGCTGATTTTCTATCTCGTTTAACAGCAGCTTTCAGTTCATCATTCCACAAATCTTCAATATGTATATATGGTATTTTCCAAGAGACCTGTTTTTCAGAAATTGATTTTTTGTCTGAACTTTAGTATTCTTAATCAATTCAAACTATCTGTTACAGGAGAATTTACCAGAGTATATTTAAGGTTTTCAAATGGTTGTTAGAACAGCACATTATCTCGCCCGATTCTGCATCCCATCATCAAGTCATAGATTCATGGCATATTTTTTGATGATTTAAATCCCTGTATGCTGGGGTGGTGTTATCGTTTTCACTAGCATCTATCCTTCTTTGTTTTCTAGAAGCCGGTTTGAGAGTTATTAAGTATTTACATCATTTATCCATGGTACCGGTATTTTTAGGGTATAGCACAAAGGCAAATACCTATAATAAATTCCTCTATTAATTCATTCTTGGGTCCATCTGTTTAATTGTATAACTCTGAAATCATTCTTTTTGTACTAGCGGCCGCGTTTGTTAGATGGCATTTTGATATTCATATTCTTTTTGGGAATGATCTTTTCTAGGTGGTAGGAGAGCTGGCCTCATTCTTTGCCCTTGAAGAGATCTTATATATATAAAACCTAATTAATTGTTTTCAATCCTTTCCGAAAACTATGCCCAATTTAAAATATCTTTTTGAAACACCGTTCAGGTTACTTATGCAAATTTGTTTAGTAAGCGCGCATCTCATCAACTGGATTACAGACACCATTAATCGACACTAGAATGTACCTCCAGGAGACACTCAGTAAGTGTTAAGGCACACGATGTTCGTGGTATGGCCTTCTCCTTCGCATTCTATGCAGATCTACCGTTCAGATTACTTATGCGAATTTGTTTAGTAAGCGCGCATCTCATCAACTGGATTACAGACACCATTAATTGACACTAGAATGTATCTCCAGGAGACACTCAGTTTGTGTTAAGGCACACGATGTTCGTGGTATGGCCTTCTCCTTCGCATTCTATGCAGATCTATCAGTGGACGACATTATGTAAGTTGCAGTATAAATGTCAGATTCTACATTATTTTTATCTGAAAGATCAGATTCAATTCACAATCTGACATTTCTCGTTTCGCCACTCAAACCTAGGCTCAATTGCCTAGATTCTTTAGTCAGCCGTCTTCTTCACCATCTCACGGCTGTTTTTAAATTCTCTTTGCTGAGATTTTCTAATTATCATTATATTATTGTATTTTATTTCGAACATTTGTTTGTTCGTGCTATTTCAGCACTTCAGCGATTTAGTTGGTTTTAGTATTTTTGGTGATTAACCTTTCATTCCTGATTTGCAATTTACCAACCCACCTAGTATTTGGGCTCTGACCAATTCTGTGTTTTAGCAAACAGTGAATTGAGTGGCTTAGTATTTTTGTTGTGTTACAAAACGACCCAGACGTATATATACTGGTCTGGCGTTTTGTTAGCTTACTAAAATACTTACCACTCAATTCACTGGGGCCCACCTCAGCCACCCCGCATCGTTAAATTGCAAATCATTAAAAATTTGTGGAATTAATTAATGACTCGGTCGCATGCATAGTAGCATAAGTGCGCATGCTCACAGACTCGTTTATATGTTCTCTATAGGAATAGAGGAACCGGTTCCCTAGAGCAATGACTGCTTTAGAGTTAAAGAGATACTATCAAGACTACCCAATGGAGGGATGTATCTCTGCTAAACTTGTTTCAAGGGAACCTACACCATGGGAATGAATAGGTTAAAATTTTCTGAGATATCTAAGTCAGGTGACTTTTAGCAAACAGTGAATTGAGTGGTAAGTATTTTAGTAAGCTAACAAAACGCCAGACCAGTATATATACGTCTGGGTCGTTTTGGTGGGAGTGGGGGTGGAGGGGTGGGTGGGTGGCGTGGCGAAAATGGCCACCAAAACATTTATTCGACAGTTCTGAAAGTAGTAAATTTGAAATCAGCATGTCCAAAAACATATAAAACGAATTTCAGCTCAACTAAAACAAGAGGCCCAAGGGGCCTGTATAGCTCGCCTGGACCATAGGCATTTGAACTAGAATGGTCATTAACAATAAGTAGAACTCTAATGAGTTGAGCAGACTTGTAACAAGAAAACAGAGGCCATGTTTCTTTATGTGTCAACTTCTCTTGAACAAACTATAACGGCCCTTAGTCATCAATAGCATATCTCCCAAATTTCGGCCCAATCCGTCAGCCCAGGCCAAAAAAAGCTTGGATATTCATGAATATCCAAGTTCTGTGGAGATTGAATAAACCAGTTAATCCCAGCTAATCCAAGCTTTTAATAACTTGGAAAAGCTTGGATTAGCTTGCTGGTATTGGCCACATAAAATTCAAGATAATTCAAGAAAATCCAAGAAAGGCCTAGTTAAAGTAAAATCCAAGAAAATTCCAGATAGCTTGAACATTCAAGAAGATCCGAGCTAACTTGAACATTCAAGATAATCCAAGCTAGCTTGCCGGTATTGGCCACTTAAAATCCAAGAATATTCCAGCTAGCTTGAACATTCAAGAAAATCCAAGCTAGCTTGCACGTTCAAGAAAATCCAAGCCTGCTTAAACGTTCAAGAAAATCCCACTTAGCTTGGATTTTATTCCAGAAAGTCCCAGCTATCTAGAACTTCAAGAAAATCCCAGCTAATCCTAGCTTTTGAAATAGGTTAGCCATTAACATAAAATGTATGCATGTACACATAAATGCTGCCACACAGAGATTATATATAAATATGTATGCTTAAAAGCCCAAATCACCTTCATGGGAGTTGAGTTATTCAATAACAAATACAATTTCAGCCAGACATTAGCAATGTACGAGTTTCTGACTGATTTGTCTGTTATTCTTATAGACATAGATTGTTAATGTGTCATATTATTTAGAAAGGCATCATCATCACTGCATTAATTGCATAGAACTGAAAAAGCTATACCAAAACTGGTAATTCTGAATAAATCTCTGGAAATCAATAGAATACATACCTCAAAATACAGTTCTGTTTCCATTTAAGGTTACTGATGCTAAGCATTCTATCTAACAGTACTGTCAGTGTTTCCACACGATCATAATCTATATATCCATAGCTGGTAATGATCAATGCAATGAATGTACTGTTTGCTTTTTTACAGACTTTTTAAATTTCCCATCAATTTACCAGGTCAAGGTCACCTCTAGTCATGACTATACAGAACCTGTTCTTGTCTTAGTGCAAGCTATTTCAAGATAATCCAAGGTAGCGTAACTGAGTCTACAAATTCAAGGATATCCAAGTAGCTTGAATTCTTTTGCCTGACAAAACAAAGTCCTAGAAAATCCAAGCTAGCTTGAATTCTGTCAAATCAGAAAAGTCCAAGCAAATCCAAGAAGCTTGCACTTTTTCATGATGATATTCAAAAAGTCCTAGAAATCCCAGCTAGCCTGAATTCTGAGAGGGGGGATTTTCAAGAAGTTCAAGCAACTATATAACGTCCAAGCTAATTCAAGGTAATCCAAGCTGGTATGGGTTGAATAATTTTCCACTGGCTTGGATATTCAAGAAAATCCAAGCTAATCAAAATTAACTTGAAATCTATTTCACACGGGCGTGGCTCTGGAGACGAAGTTGCTTTCATGAAAACCAGGCCATCCAAGATGGCCGCACAACCATTTGGCAAATCAAGATCCCTTGAACAAACTTGGTTCAGCTCATGCTCTAAATGATATTTTACGAGTTTTGAACCAATCGCTCAAACAGTTTCGGCAAAGATTTTCAGACATTTCTAAAAATCGAACAAAACACATGATGGTCGCCGGCCAAATTGGCTGATCGGCTTCATTTAAACAAACTTAAGTCTCCATGCCCTAAGGATGTTTCCTGCCACATATAACTGGAATCGACCCAGTAGTTCTCGAGAAGACATTTTAAATTTCCATTTGCTTTAGTATGGGAGCTTTCTGCTGGAAAATTATCCAATTAGGCAACCTGTTCGAAAATTGCAAATTTGAGATCGGAATACCCAAAAACTTATAAAAAAAAAATTTCAGCCCCAAAATCCATCAAATAAAAAAATCCATATGTCCACCAAACACACTATATTTTGATTGACCTATGGCAGCCATGTTTTTTTTTTACAGATTAACTTCCCTTGAACAAACTTTAATGGCCCTTATTCCATAATCATCTCTCCAAAACTTCGGCCCGATCACTTCAGCAGTTCTGGAGAAGTCATTTTCGAGAAAACTAGGTCATCAAAGATGGCCGCCGAACCATTCGGTCAACCAACTCCTCTTGAACAAACTTGCCATATGACTTTCCCTAGATGAGGTTTCATGAGTTTCGAATGGATTCCCAAAGCGATTTCGGACATTTCCTAAAATCGGCCGAAATCCATGATGGCCACTGGATAAATTGGTCGATCGGCTTCACTTGAACAAATTTGGATCCCTGTGCCGTAAGGAGGCTTGCTGCCAAACATAATTAAATCGGCCTAGTAGTTGGAGAAATTTTTAATTTCCCATTGCTTTAATATGGGCGACTTTGGCGGGAAAATAATCCAAGATGGCCGCACAACCGTTTATCCGACAGTTTTGAAAATGGCAAATTTAAACTTAGAATACCCAAAAAACATATATAGAATCAATTTTGGCATCAAAATCCATCAAATAAAAAAATTCAATATGGCCACCAAACACAAATCATCTGTCATCTGATGTGTCATCTGACACAATTTAGATTGGCCCACGGCAGACATGTTTTTTGACGAATCAACTTGAACAAACGTTAATGGCCCTTAGTCCCTAATCATATCACCCAAATTTCGGCCCACATCTTTTCAGGGGTTCTGGAGAAGTTGTTTTGGGGAAAACTAGGCCATCCAAGATGGCCATCAAACCAGTTGGTCAATCAAGTCCTCTTGAATAAACTTGGCTTATCTCTGTCGCTAGATGAGGTTTCATGAGTTTTGAATCGATTTCACAAGCGGTTTCGGAGAAGAATTTTAGACGTTTCCTAAAATCGGCCGATCGACTTCATTTGAACAAACTTGGATCCCTTAGTGTTCTAAGGATACTTTCTGACATATATAATTGAAATCGGCCCAGTGGTTCCTGAGAAGTCGTTTAAAGGAAAAGTTGACGGACAACGGACAGACACACGAGATGGTCCCCACGGCTTAAGCTCACTTGGCCTTTCAGGCCAGGTGAGCTAAGAACACAATATGGCTGCCAAACACACTACATTTTGATTGGTCCATGGTGCCCATGTTTTATACGCATCAAATTCATTTGAACAAACTTTAATGTCCCTAATTACCAAAGCACTTGCCCAATCAAATTCCCGTGACCAAAATTTGTTCTTTTAAGATACTTCTAAAAATCAGCCATAATCCAAAATGGACGCCGGCCAAATTGACTGATCAGCTGTTTTTGAGAAGCTTAGATCTGTGTGCCCTATGATGCTTCCTGCCAAATATAATTGAACTCGGCTGAGTGGTTCTTGAAAAGTTGTTTAAAGAAAACGTTGATGGATGGACGGCGATTGAATGTCCATTTGCATGCCAAGAGGACTATTTAAACAAATTTACCAGTAGAATGCCTGGCTCAGCTATTGAGC
The DNA here is from genome assembly GCA_034401795.1 of Chaetoderma sp. LZ-2023a. NCBI lineage: Eukaryota > Metazoa > Mollusca > Caudofoveata > Chaetodermatida > Chaetodermatidae > Chaetoderma > Chaetoderma sp. LZ-2023a. The sequence continues at coordinate 67,829,771 of CM067362.1, forward strand.
CAGACATTCCAGCGGTAAATTTTCAAAAATAGTCTTCTCTTGTCATGCTAATGGACAGTCCTCAAGAGAACAGCAGAGGCAAAAAGAAATTTGAAATTTTTGCTTCTAGGGAATGTTGATTTACAGACCAAGAGAATAGTATTTTTGAAAATTTATCACTTGTATATGACTGGCTCGGTTAACCTTCACTGAACAGAAATGAGGATTTCTTTATAATGTAAAAATGACTTTGTTCGATATTTTGAAACCAATTTCTGTAGGCGCCAGTAATTTGTCTGGGAGCTTTTGCTGGCCAAATTACTTTCGAAATATTCAACATCTTACAACCGCTACATGTAGTTGTCCGGAAACTGAGACACTAGAATTTCAATGGTCAAAGGGTAAAAAATAAAGCCCACTGCTACCAGTAAAGCCTCAGTACCACTAGATCAAAACTGTAACCAAATACCGCTGATGCAAGAATTCATGCACTGATGCATTGAGGGACAAAAAAACATAATTCTCCACTTTCCTAAAGGTGTTCGGAGAGCATTTAATTTCGACAGTGACGCTCAGGAAATCTTGCACCAGTCATTGGATCAGTAGCTATATTACGTTTCTTAGACGCATTAGTCAAGCAAGCAATCTTTTGGACTGACAGCTATGTCATTAGAGAAAGGTTCTTCTGCACTTCTGAGGCCATTTCATTCCGCATTTGTAACCTATACAAACTTAGTCACTTGGATGGAGTTCAAACTGCCCCTGATTAGTTGAAAGAAGCGGTCTGAGTTTGAGCCAGTAATGACATTTAATCAAACATGTAAAATTATGTTCAAAATTGGCAGATTTCATATATATATTAAACTGCCTTGAAATTTGGATTGAAATATGTTGAAGAAGGGTCACTCTCAGAGCGGCAGAGGTGATCCATCTATGACGTGACGGTATTCTTTCAAACTGGCAGCCACTTTGGATAATAAATACTCTTTGTGGTTACCAGACACGTCAGAGATTCAGAATTTGTATGAGGATCTGCCACGATCGATGATACAAAGTTACAATACAGTGAAAATTTCTTCTTTGCCAATTTCAGGTCAGACATGTCAGACTGTAACATGACCCGTAAAAATCAATAGTTGTATGTAAATGCGTACGATACAGTACAACAAAATAAAATGCACTGTTGAACATTCTGAACTTCCAGTTTATCCATCCATCATTTGACTTCATAATCAACTAAGTGATGTGTAGGATGACTTGATAATTAATTACAGCACGAATGATTCGATATAGTCTGTCTTTAATGCTTAATAGTCCGACACATTGTTTGAATTGTATGTCTTTACCATTTAATAAACATTCTGTTGAATATTTTGAAACTAATTTGAATGAGCACTGTTGCACAGCACCCAGTCTAATTAGTTTCAAGATATTCAACAGCTTAAATGTCGTTTTCTGGAAATTGGCGTTCGGGGATCGATCGAGGTGTGGGGCTTAGCTCGTGATGGGCGGGGCATAGCTAAAACTGGAAAGATCCATTGGATTGGAAGACATTGCTGCCAAACTAATTAATGATGCTCAAAATATTCAACAAAACATTTCCATATATCGTATTCAAAACAAGAGGCTCAAGGGCCTGTGGCGCTCACCTGGACATTACACCATTTGCATTTAAATAGACATCATGGAGGTTTTCCGGATAATCCAAGATGGCCACTAAAAAATTGACCAATCAAGATTCTCGTTTAATATGTTGAAGCCTACCATCATAGGATCGTTCCACCCAAGTTTTGTTGAAATCGGGCTATTGATTGAAGGAGTACCATTTTTAAATGGTTCCGGAAAACTTTCAGCAAATCAGAGATGGCTGCCAAAACATGACCTATCAAAATTCTGAATAGAATTTCTAGAGGCTATGACAATAGGAACCTTCCCGGCAAATTTGGTTGAAATTGCCCAAGTGATTAATGAGGAGTAGCATTTTATACAAATTCCCATTTTTCGGAAAATGTTCTTATGCGTACCGGCCTAGGGTTTGGTTGAAATCGGCCAAGCGCTTATTGAGAAGTAGCCGTTTAACTGATTTCATAAAATGTTCAGAAAATTAAAGATGGCTACCAGAAAAAATGACCAATCAAAATTCTGTATACATGTTCTGAAGCCTACTGCCCTAGGCTCGTTCCAGCCAGTCTGGTTGAAATCAGTTTTCCCAGATAATGAGTAGCATTTTAAATGATTTTCAGCCTTTTTTCGTAAAATTCAAGATGGCCACCGAACAAATTGACCAATCAAAATTCTGTATATAAGCTCTGAAGCATACCACTTTAGGGTCCTTCCAGCCGAGTTTGCTTGAACTCGTTCAAGCGGTTACTGAAGAGTAACCTATTAACCAACATTTTCAGAAAATCCAAGATGGCCACCTGAAAAATGGACCAATCAAAATTCTGTATATATGTTCTGAAACCTACCAGCCTAGTATTCTTCCAGCCAAGTCTGGTTTAAATTGTTCAAGCAGTTAATGAGAAGCGTTTTAAATGATTTCCCCCCATTAAAAAAAATATTCAAGATGGGCGCCGAAAAAATGGACCAATCAAAATTCTGTATGCAAGATCTGAAGCATAATATGCTAGGGTTCTTCCGCATGAGTTAGATTGAAATCGGCCAAGTGGTTATCGAGGAGTAGGCTTTTAAGTGATTTCCAGAAATTTTCAGCCAATCCAAGATGGGCACCGGAAAAATTTATCAACCAAAATTCGCTATTCAATTTTCTGAACCATACCAGCATACTATCCTCCGAGCTGTCTGGTAGAAATTGCCCAAACAGTTAATGAGGAATAGTGTTTTAAATGATTTCCTGCCATATATCGAATATTTCAAGATGACCGCCGAAAAAATTGACCAATCAAAATTCTGTATATATGTTCTGAAGTATACCCCCATAGGATCCTTCGAGCCAAATTATGTCGAAATCCGCCAAGCGGTTAATGAGGAGTAGCGTTTTTAGCAAAAGTTGACGGCCGGACAGACGGACGGATGGATGCCGCATGCCAGACAGTCGCCATGCCATAAGCAATAATACTGACCTGTTTCTGTTTTTGGCAGACGCAGAATGTGTATCACTATGAGGATCGATGATTGAAAGTTACATGTGCACATTCTTTTACATTTTCTTTTCCAATTTCAGGTCAGACTCTTAGACACACCATGTAGGAGATCAATATGTGTATGCAGATACATGAATGCTAGAGCTCAGATATAACTTAAGATGTCCCCAAATCAAAGTATAACATACATGTACTGTTGAAGACTTTCAACATAATGGATGAATCGACTTTTAACTATCACCCCGTCCATCTCTAGCTAATCCCCGGCCATGCTTTGTGCGTATTAGGATTGACTGAACCCTTTAACAATCATATCTGCCAAAAACAGCCTTTGTAGTGGTCCCTTTTGCAGACCGAGACCATTTTTAAAAATTTACCACTGAAATGACTGGCTCGATAACCGAGCCAGTCATTCCAGTGGTAAATTAAAAAAAAAAAGTCTTCTCTTGGTCTGCAAATGAATATTTTCTGTGAGAAAATTGAAATCTTTCTTGAACAAATTCGAGTGTTAGTGTTAAATATATCAATTTCCAGAACCCCAATTTCATGGTAAATATACAGCTGACCTGTTGAATATTTCGAAACTACAGTAAACGTGAGTGCCTTAAAGTCAAATTAGTTTCAAAACAATACCAGGAATTTCCACAGTTCGCACTCAGGCGCAAAATTCACTGCCAAAATCATTGGCAGTTTTAGAACACGTAACTCAATCTATGGTATCTTATCACATGCTCCCTTTCATGCCTTTGCCATCATCGATATGTAGGTGAGACAGAGGCAATTTTGCCTCAGAATTCAGGAACATTTTAGGGATACTTGCCACGAAAAAGATACCCCATTAGCTTCTCACTTCAACTTACTACTCCATGACAAATCACACTTCTCCTTCGGCATAATACATGTCTTGAGAGGAGACCATGATGCTGACAGCAGTACCCCAATCCGGAGGAAAAGAGACATTTTGGATCTACCAGCTCCACACCCTCCATCCCACTGGAACTAACCAATTTGGATAGAGGGGCTTCCCCTTTTCCCCCTTCCTCTCTCTCCCCCCTTTCCCCACATTTTATTAAATTCTAGTTTTAAAATAATATTCAACAGAATGTTTATTAAACGGTAAACAAATACAATTCGTACAATTGACTAACTATTCCATATTCATGAATCCTGCGTATTGTCTGTCAGTTATGATTGTGATGTCAGTGACACGTGATTATGATGTCATATATTTTACTGACAGATTGGATCATCCATTGGCATGACTGAAGAACATTTCTTAGTGTTTTAAAAAATGTGCTAACTAACATAACTAATGCGTTTCTGTTTTTGTTCTGGAAACAGTTAAACTTATTTATGGTCTGAACTGCATATAGGAAATCTGGCTTTATTAACAGTTAAATTTGTTCCAGAAAGTTTCAATTTTCTCAAAAGAAAATGTTCATTTGCAGACCAACAGAAGACTAATAACTTGTGGAAAATTTACTGCTGGAATAACAGGCTTGATTATCTAGCCAGTCATTCCAGTGATACATTTTCAAGAAATAGTCTTCTCTTGGTTTGCCAATTGCCATATCTCAAGCCCACTGCAGAAGCCGGCTTGAGTGTTACAGGGTTAGTGCTTTAACTGTTATAGACCAAAAATGGAGAAAATTGACAGTAAGTTGTTGCTGACTATATAGAGACAACAACTGTGTCAAATTGTTAATCCATGCTATCACCCGGCTTTCAATATCACTGAATCTAACATGCGTAGAATACACACTGACTCGGCTGAGTGAGACCATTCGAAATTAATTGATGATATGCGCATAAAAAATAAGCTGCAACAAAAAACCCATATGGCAACCAGTCGGAAGAGTCTTTAATTACGTTGAAAATTGTCACTGATAAAAGAATAAATGCTGAATATCTACAATTTCAAAGCGTCTTCAAGACTGGCAATGTCTCGGTATGAATATTTTCAGCCATTAAACATTCCGATTTTTTAAAAGCAATTACAGAAATAAGACAAACTCTTAGGCAAGATGATGACTAGATCCTAGGAAAGCGAACATTCCATGAAAACCGGAAATGACCCGACGCCGGATGTACAAAATCCAGAAGTAGAAAAATAGGAAACGGAAATGCGCAAACCGGAAGTAGACAACCGGAAACTGAACAGGATCAAACCAACCCGGATGTACAGTAAAAAACCCAGAAGCATAGGAACCTGAAATACGCAAACTGGAAGAAGAAAATCGGAAGCGGAAGAGGAAGGACCGGAAACGGAAACCGGAAGTAGCCCCGGGTCTTGGAGACCCAAATCTACTAAGCACAAACCGGAAGTGCTTGCTAAACCGGAAGTTACCGAACTTCCGGACTTAAGCTTAAGCCAGACACAGGCGATCTAAAAACGCCCCTGGCTACTGGTATGACCGAAAACTTGACGTTGGCATATGTGTTGAGGGTGGGGGCGTCAGCCTCCACCACCACGGCTTGAGGGTAATGCCTGTCTCCCTCAAGACTCATGTGGGTTTGCCCCGGTGACCTACTCGAGATCACCTTCGAGAGCTTCTTCCTAGAGTCTCTATTTTTCAGTTTTGGAGAGCGAATCTCCTGTCTAGACGTGGGAAGTGGGCTTCCCCCCATTTGCGGACACGTCCGCTGACCTTCGGGTCATCGTCTGACTCTGAAGAATTTTCCTTTGCCGCGCGGAAGGCAGATGATATAACGCTCATCTAATGATTTCGTCAAGACGGTCTACAAAATCCTTAAAAATATGCTTTAGAGACAGTCAACGACCATCTTTTGCATACATGCATTTCTTTCAAACTTACTTAGGGTTCTAAAAGATTTGATTCTAGAAATAAGTGGATATAAAGGCTCTAAGGTTAATTGAGGGTTAGAAATGATGATGATGACTTAGGCATTTTGTTTACCACGAGAATGGGATACCACCACGAAAACCGGTAACACATATATAGAGTATATAATGCAGTAAAAAACCCCACAAAATACTTGATAAATATAAATTATGGAGGATAGGCTTCATTATGCATAATCATGAATTGAAGCACTCTCAAATAAGTAAGCTCAACTCAGCGCAAAGCAATAAAAACCTAGCTGGAGTATTTGCAGACTGTACTGCTTGCAGAATATTTGAAACGGGAATGTGTTTCCTATTTGGGCTCCTATGCGCATGCGCGGGCGTACTCAGTAACAGGTGTCACCAAGGAGTGAGTACAGACTGGTGCCAGTCTCTATCACGTCATATGCTGGGGTGTACCCTACCAGTAGCCTGAAATGGAATAGGCATATGGGGGTTTGTAAGCAAGCATAAAAACTTTATTCTGGTGGCTACATGCAGAGTAGTTGATTTAGCCAGCAGTGATTGAACAGTAATGGATGTTTTTGTGGTGTAATAACAACACCTGGCTTTCACTATCACTAAATCTAACATAGAGCGAGTATATATGCCTAGATATGCTTTCCCTGCAAAAATGATATATTTAGTAAACATGGTAAAGCCAATGTGTATACATTTCTGTTCTATCAATGCATTTCTAACTAATGCCCCATTTGACGATGAAACAGTCTTTGTTAACACTTTAACCCTAACATTTCTTCAGGAAAATTGTAATTTTCTCATAGAAAATGTCAATTTGCAGACCAAGACAAATTATTGAAAATTTACCACTGGAATGACTGGCTCGGTTACCGAGCCAGCCATTCCAGTGGTAAATTTTCAAAAATTCTCTTCACTTGGTCTGCAAATTGACAATTCTCAGAATCACTGCAGAAGCCGTTTTTGTCTGAGTGTTAAAGGGTTAAATTTCTGTATTCTTGGTGAGAAAGTGTACCATACATAGCATTTGCTCACTCTGCCTGTACATAGTAAGCTAATGCTATCAACAGCCAGTGGATTGTACTGATAAAACTATAAAACATTGTTTGCCGCAAGAGGGGACAGCATTTCTCTATGTAGTAGGTAGCAATTCTATTAAAAATATAAATAAATAAGTCAAATAATAAAAACAAAACAAGAGGCCCAAGGCCTGTGACGCTCACCTGGACCATTAGCATTTGAAACATTTGCATTTAAATATACATGAATCTTTACATTAAACAGATGGCCACCGGAAAAATCGACCAATCAAAATTCTAAATAGAAAGTCCAGATTCTAGCACTGTAGGATCATCAAAGTCAAATTTGGTTAAAATCTGCCAAGCTGTTAAGGAGATGTGTTTTGATAATTTCCAGTAAATATTTCATTCAAAAATCATGATTTTCACCCAAAAGATTGACCAATAAAAATTCTGAATACAGCATCTGGAGCCTACTCACATAGGATCATTCCCACACAATTTTGTTGAAATCCTTGAAGCGGTTAAGAAAGGCATGCGTTTTGACAATTTCCGGTAAATTTTTCATAAAATCAGATTTTCATCCAAAAAATTGATCAATCAAAATTCTGAATAAAAGTTCTAGAGCCTACCACCATACAATGCATCTAGTCAAATTTGGTTGAAATATGTCCAGCAGCTAAGGAGGCATAGCATTTTGACCATTTCCGGTAGATTTTTCATAAAATCCCCCCCACAGACACCCCCTTGCGCGTTGGTCAGTTGTTTTATTAACCACTATAAAAACACTTACCATTCAATCACTACTTGCTAAATCAATTATCTGCATTTAGCTACCAGAATAAGATTTTTATACTTGCATACACTCCTCCCTATGCCTATTCCTATAAATATGGACCCTCAACCAGGCTACTGGTTAGGTCCATCTCCAGTATATTAACTGATATAGACTGGCACCAGTCTGTACTCACTCCATAGTGACGCCTGTCACTAAGCGCGCTTGCGCATGCACACTGGAGCCCAAATAGGAAACAGATTCACTTTTCTGAATTTAAGTGCCAAATATTATAGGCAAATTCTCAAATCAATTCCACGTGGGGTGGCTGAGACCGGGTCGTAGTGATTGAATGGTAAGTATGTTTTTATAGTGGTTAATAAAACAACAGACCAACCCACAAATAGGGTTGCACGATTTTTCGATTATTCGATTAATCACGATTAAATAATTCAAAATGATCGTGGACGATTATAAAATGAAATAATCGTATAATCGCCATGTTGAAATTTTTGTCAAGATACTTTTACGCTTGTGAAACTCTGCTCGCGTTACCAAGCATGGAAACAAACATCCGGCTATCAGCCGAATGTGTGAACGATTAAATAAACTAAATAAATAAATAACTGATTTGTTTGTATTGACTCATGATTAGTTTTAGATGAATAAAGATTGTTTACTTGGTCACTATTTGTCATTGTTGTTGTAATCACACACGCTTATCCCGCGTTCCCCATTCTCTGAATAGCTATGCGCTAACGGGTTTCCCAAAAAAGTCCTAGAACTTCTACCATGGAAATTCAACGCATTTTCTCATGTAAAAATTCTCACCGCCTACGCCTATGTTTAATGTATACCTCAAAACATACCCGGGGAAGTGAAATTATTTGATTTGAGCGCCTAAATATTGCGTATCCTTTAATAAAGGTCATTTACATCAAAATTAATCACAATTTGATATAAAATGGCGTCACGAATAAAATACAAATCACGTGATTCGCCTCCAATTGAAGTTTATTTTAGAGTGAGTACTCGGATATAAATATTCTGGAATCGGGGCTCGGAACTCGGGAATTTCTATATATTATCATTGCACGATAGGAACTGCGTATTATACTGATCTGAATAACGGATACCCGTTTGATAAACTCCCGTTAACGTATAATATCTCGCGAGAACACGCCGCCTCCCATGGCAAAAGATCCACTGGCTCGCCAACTTAAGAAGCCGGCTATATTGTCGCTCGTAATAATTCAATTTGGATCATTTAATGTTGATCGGCGTTACAAAATTGATGCACATTTTCTCCCGTACTTGTTTGGTACATAAATTTGGTCTTACAATATATTTATAAGGAGGCTATTTAATCACGCCAAGACTGTTTTAAGCGCATTTTAACTACAAAAGTGTGGAATAAACTTTATTATATCTTGAACATACGTGGCCTACTATTAGTATTAATCTAATAGGTGGTCGTTTACAAATCCGAGGCCTGTATTGACTTCTAGAGGGGCCGGAAATGTATTATGGCAGAGATCTGTGACACAATTGTTATTATTATACACGCTATTCTTACAAATTATCTGTCGAGTTAGGGGGTGGGCTTCTAATACAGAGTTTTGCCGTTTTGAAACTGCTAAGAAATCATTGGAGCTCATATGTCAAAGTTAGGGGTGGACTTCTATTAGAGCATAGGCTACAATTAAACGAAATATGTTACCTTCCGCTTTCCGTCTAAAAAAATCTTGATACATTCCTTTGTTTGCAATCAGCAACTGGCGTATTCTGTCCATGTATGTATACCCATGTGCCTAACCCATAATCTTACAATCTGCAGTAGCATAATAACGTCCTCTAAGCAGCATTGACGTAGTCAATATAGTTCATGATTAATCGTATGATCGCGATTATTTTTCTTAAATGATCGCGATTATGAAAAGTGAACAATCGTGCAACCCTACCCACAAGGGGGGTCTGTGGGGGTTGTAATTACACCACAAAAACATCCATTACCGTTCAATCACTACTTGCTAAACCCGTAGGCTTGGTTAGTGCCCCACTTAAAACATTAGGTGGGAGGCGATTTGAGAATCAACAAACAAGGATAAAAATCAAACCAAGCTTATCCAAATGTTAATAACATAATATAATAGTGCAATTAAATCAATCACATCGTGATTATCAAATAAGGAAAACTTGAACCTAGAGATAAATAAAAACCAAAATAAACTCTCACCATTTCTTACAGACGCCCAGACTTAACGAAAATGGCGAGATGTGCTTGTAAATGGTCGCCAGCTATTTTGGTTAAAATTGTAATATTACGAAAGAAGGAGGCTGCTGCACTCTGATCTTTCAGATAAAAGGTTGTAAAAGAGGATTCAGATTTCCATCCTGCAACCTGCATGACTTCATCTAAATACGAACCGGCAAAAAGTGCAAAAGAGGAAGCCATTCCTCTAACATCGTGAGCGTTAATATGGGAGAGATTAATTTGTTCCGGAGAAGCAATCTCGTAACAAAGGTTAATCGTCTCCCAAATCCATCAGGATATCGTAAACTTTGAGACTTATGGGCTTAGTTAACTCTTCCGCATAAGAAAAATATAAAAGGGACGGATCAAACCTTTTGAAATCAGTTCGCTGTTTGTACATTCTTAATGGCCTAACAGGACATCAGAGTTTATCGGAAGGCGAAAAAGACGATAATGATTTTTAAATGATCGGACTAGCAGGAAACCGGTTAGACTGAGTTTTAGATAAAAAATCCCTTCTGGGATTAAAACTAAACCCTCTCCTGAAACTATAAATCTCTCCCTTTCAGCAGAAACAGCATGAATTCTGAACGCCTTCTAGCAGAGGCCGTTAATACTAATAGAGGAGAGGTTCAAAATGACGGCCTGCCAGCACTTGAAGAACCAAAGCCAAGTTCCATGAAGGTAAAGGCTTAGCTATCGGAGGACGAATATTGCCTAGACCTCTAATAAAAACTACTAAAGGTCTTAGTGTCCTTGACATCGGCATACAGCAGGAAAGGAAGAAGATGCCAGAGAAAATCTAACCAAATTAGCTGATAAATGGAAGGAATCAGAGATGTTAAAAAAAAATCTAATACTTGGGGAATAGAAACAGAATCGGGCACGAGACCTTGGTCTGAACACCATTCTCCAAAAATTTTAAGTCGACACTTGCAAACTCTGCGGTTCGACTATCTTCTGGAAGAATTGATAATTACTGGAGATCTTGAAGAAACTTTATTCTCGAAGACTAGTTTCGATATTCTTCAAACACACACACTGAAGATTTCTGAGTTTGGATGAAGACAAAGACCTCTTACTTGAGACAGAAGATCCTGGGAGAATGGAAGAAGACGAGGGAAGTCTACCAGGAGATCTAGAAGGTCTACAAACCAAATCCTCTTTGGCAAAAAAGGATCTATAAAAGAATCTCGCATATTTGTTCTTTGACATTCTTCAACACTACCCAGAGCTCTAGATAAGCTTTTCAATAATTGGGTGATTCACTCTTAGAGATTTTGTAAATTGGGTTTCTTTGGAATTTAATTGGGTTATTATACATTATTAGCAAGAGAACTGAAATTAATTGGGTGATTTGCTATTTCAGTACTCATGTTAAAAATTAATTGGGTGATTGCCAATTTTTATTGGGTGAAAACGCAAAAACCCTGCTTATCTAGAGCTGACACTAACAGAATCAAAATCGTTGGAGGGAACGCATTGACGAACATTCCTGTCCAGGACTGAGACAGGGCATCCACCGCCAGGGCTTGACTGTCCGGAAAAAGAGACATGTGAGACGAGATCTGAGATCCATAAGACTGAAAATCGTTTTGACAACTGACCTCTTTAACTGCCACTCTGTGTGGGCGAATTTGCTGGGACGTGACAGTTGGTCCGCAAGAAAAAATCCAGACTGCCTGGGACATGAGGAGACACTAGAAGAATCTGATTCTTTCGACACCATAAGAGAAGATTCCACACTTCTAGACAAAGGATGGATGACCTTGTAACCCCCTGCCTGTTGATATAAGAGACCACTGTCGAATTGTCCGAACGAATCGAGACTTTTGAGACCTATCACAAGATCTGACCATGAAAGGAGAGCCTTCTTGACACCACACAATTCCAGAATGTTAATATGAGCTGTCGACTCCTCCAGGGACCAAAGATCAGAAACCGACAGGGAGTCCCAGACCGCTCCCCATCCGTCCTGAGAAGCGTCTGTGAAGATAATTGCCTGAGGGGAGGACTTTACCAGCAGAATCAACAGTTCAAATGGAAAGAGGAGAGCAAGGCCTATTGGAAGCTAGAAGAGAAGAAAACTGTAAAGAATCAGAAAAGGAAAAAGATTGATCAGAAGGAATGTGAACAGATACAACATCCTGACCGTAGGACATGGAAAGAATAGAGAAAAAAGCTGACATGAAAGAACGAACAAGGGACGAATCCCTAAAAACAGAAAACAATGAGAAAACCAGACCTTAATCAACAATTAGAAACTCAAGCTCAAAGGAGAGAACGACAGAAACAATCGGATCAAGATGATCAAACGAGGAAGAGAGGAATTAAGAAGAATGGAAGATGAAGAGGAAAGAACAGGACCAGAAGATCCCAGGACAGGATTGATAGATGAAATACGGGAAAACCCCATAGGAGGGAAAAAAGAAGGAAGACAGAAAGAGAGAGAGAGAGAGAGAGGAAGGAGCACATGACTAGAAAAAAACTTTAGAAGGAGAAGGGGTAGAGGATGGAGGAAGAGACCTATACTTATCTTTACTCATTTTTATTAAAGACTTAGAAACAACATTATCATCTTGTAAAGGATGGAAGTCATTGAGTTTGATATGCTAATAATGATTGATAGAATGATAATGAATCCCGGAAACAGCTGGATGTTAAATACACAAAACACTAATACTAGATTATGATTAAACACTACGGGATGAATCACGAAACAAAACGCTGAAAAACAGAGGCGATATAAAATCTAAGCAAAAAGACTCGCCTAAACCATGACTGTGACAAGGCAGAAGAAAAAACTCGGCTTTTATTCCTTCTTTCTTCACCCTAATCTTTATTCTCAGCGTTTTCTTGCTCTTGTAATCATTAATCTTAGAGCCATTCTCTTCCCTATGAATCCACTACTGAATCTATTCCTTTCAGCGCCTGTCAGAATTAGACTAAGAATTACGCTCTAAACAGGAATTTTCCTCAAGAAATTAATTCCCTTGGTTAAAATAAATATGTCACCTGCCGACATAAGAGGAAAAAAGAGCGCGAAAAAAGGCTGAACGGCCCGGAGACAACTGGCCATCTAAAGTTGGATGAAATTAAAAATTAATTTTAATTGCGACATCTAGCGATAATGCGTAGAATACAGACTGACTAATCGACTGCACCAAAAAAACAATCCAGCAACCAGTCGGAAGAGTCTTTAATTACGTTGAAATGTTTCACTGATAAAAGAATAAATGTTGAATATCTACAATTCCAAGAGAGACTTCAAGGCTGGCAATGTCTCGGAATTAATATTTTCAGTGACTAAACATTCCGATTTTAAAAGCACTTACTGAAATATGACTAACTCTTAGGCAAGATGATGACTAGATCCTAGGAAAGACAAACCTGGAATCTCAGTAAGAGCTATCACTGGAAATCCAAAAAAAGGAAGACAGAACCAGAAGTTAATCATTGAACACCATGAAAACCGGTAATGACCCTATCCCCGGATGTACAAATCTGGAAGTGTAAAAATAGGAAACGGAAATGCGCAAAACGGAAGAATACAACTGGAAACTGAACCTGGATGTACATTAAAAACCCAGAATAAGCATAGGAACCGGAAATATGCAAACCGGAAGTCAGGCCGGATACGGAGAAAACGGAGGTAGATCCGGAAATGGAAGTAACCCCTGTCCTGAGGACCTGAATCCACTACAACTGATCTAAGACCTTGGCATTAGCATAAGCACTTACTGAAATATGACTAACTCTTAGGCAAGATGATGACTAGATCCTAGGAAAGACAAACCTGGAATCTCAGTAAGAGCTATCACTGGAAATCCAAAAAAGGAAGACAGAACCGGAAGTTAATCATTGAACACCATGAAAACCGGTAATGACCCTATCCCCAGATGTACAAATCTGGAAGTGTAAAAATAGGAAACGGAAATGCGCAAAACGGAAGAATACAACTGGAAACTGAACCTGGATGTACATTAAAACCCAGAATAAGCATAGGAACCAGAAATATGCAAACCGGAAGTCAGGCCGGATACGGAAAAAATGGAGGTAGATCCGGAAATGGAAGTAACCCCTGTCCTGAGGACCTGAATCCACTACAACTGATCTAAGACCTTGGCATTAGCATAAGCACCAGGCTTATGGGCGTCAGCTTCATCCTCCGCCACCACGGCTTGAGGGCTATGCCCGTCACCCTCAAGACTAATGTTTAGTCGCTCTAGACTTCTGCTTAGGAGACCTGAATACTTGCATTGACATTAGAGGAATCGGTTTCCCCCATTTGTGGGAACGCCCGCTAGCCCTCAGGCTATCGTCGGAATCAGAAGAAACTTCCTGTTTCTTGGCCTCTATGATGGCAGAAGAGATTCTTTCGTCTAAGGATTTAGTCAAATCTGCAGCGAAGGATTCAAATCTCGCAAATAAAGCTATCACTGCTTCTGAATTCGCCGAACCCCCCCCCCCCCCCCCCCTCCGTTGCTGCTGGATTAGACATATTAGAATATTGCAAAAGACACAGCTTTTGTCTACTAGTAACGGAGGAAGGGGAAGAACGACCATAGGGCAGCGCTGTAAGGGCGAATAATCCTTAAAGAAACTTAGATACGAACGCAGACAACCCTATGCAAAAACCGCACATCGATGTGGGTGGGTGGGGATACACGTAGTGCACTTAAAACAGAAATGTCCTCCATACTCCACAGAGTGAACTCGTTCACAGATTGGACTTGATTTATCGGTTGATAAAACACTCTTAAAAAAAATGAAAAAAGATTACGAAAGAAGTATACAGCTTAGAATTTCGATAAAAGGAGTCTAGAAACATGCAAACGCCTTTCAAAGAAAGGCTGGAAAAATTCAAATTCAAGATTGTTTCCTATCATAGGGAAATAAATGTAATTCCTTGTAAAGCACTATTTTTTCCTTTTAATTGAAAGTGATTAAGGGCTCACTGGAGTAATAGAGTGTTTTATATGATGATGACTTAGGCATGTTAAAGTTGTTACCACAAAAACCGGTAACATTTGTATACATAGTTATAAAGTTCAATATAACCACGAAATACTTCCAAAAACATAATTTTGTTTGGATAGACTTTATAATAGGCATATCTTAGCGTGAGGAAGTCCTTCAAGTGTAAGCTGACACAGCGCAAAGCTATAAAGACTTTCTGATAATATTTGTGCAGTTGTTCTGCTTGCAGAATAATTGAAAAGTGAATCTGTTTCCTATTTGGGCTCCAGTGCGCATGCGCAAGCGCGCTTAGTGACAGGCGTCACTATGGAGTGAGTACAGACTGGTGCCAGTCTATATCAGTTAATATACTGGAGATGGACCTAACCAGTAGCCTGGTTGACGGTCCATATTTATAGGAATAGGCATAGGGAGGAGTGTATGCAAGCATAAAAATCTTATTCTGGTAGCTAAATGCAGATAATTGATTTAGCAAGTAGTGATTGAACGGTAATGGATGTTTTTGTGGTGTAATAACAACTAAGATTTTCATCCTAAAAAAACTGATCGATCAAAATCTGAATAGAAGTTCTAGAGTGTACCACGATAGAATGCATCTAGTCAAATTTGGTTTAAATATGTCACGCAACTAAGGAGGATACTTAGCATTTTGACCATTTCCGGTTGATTTTTCATAAAATCTAAGATTTTCACCCAAAGAATTGATCAATCAAAATTCTGAAAAGAAGATCTAGAGCCTATGACCATAGAATCCATCTAATTAAATCTGGTTGAAATATGTCACGCAGCTAAGAAGGAATAGCATTTTTACCATTTCTGGAAGATTTTTCATAAAATCTCAGATTTTCACCCAAAAATATTGATCAATCAAAATTCTGAAAACATGATCTAGAGCCGACCACCATAGAATGCATCTAGTCAAATTTGGTTGAAATATGTCAAGCACCTACCACCATAGAATGCATCTAGTTAAATTTGGTTGAAATATGTCAAGCAGCTAAGGAGTAGCATTTTGACCATTTCCGGTAGATTAAAAAAGTCTCAGATTTTCACCCAAAAAATTGACCAATCAAAATTCTGAAAAGAAATTCTAGAGCCTACCACCATAGAATGCATCTAGTTAAATTTGGTTGAAATATGTCAAGCAGCTAAGGAGGAGTAGCATTTTGACCATTTCCGGTAGATTAAAAAAAAATCTCAGATTTTCACCCAAAAGATTGACCAATCAAAATTCTGAAAAGAAATTCTAGAGCCTACAACCATAGAATGCATCTAGTTAAATTTGGTTGAAATATGTCATGCAGCCTGCTTGACATATTTCAACCAAATTTAACCAGCTAAGAAGGAGTAGAATTTTGACAATTTCCGGTAGATTAAAAATAAAATCTCAGATTTTCACCCAGAAAACTGATCAATCAAAATTCTGAAAAGAAGTTCTAGAACCTACCACCATAGAATGCATCTATACAAATTTGGTTGAAATATGTCAAGCAACTAAGGCGGAGTAAGCATTTTGGCTATTTCCCGTAGATTTTTCATAAAATCTAAGATTTTCACCCAAAAAATTGCTCAATCAAAATTCTGGAAAAAAACAGCCCAGAGGGTAGCAGGTTAGGATCATTCCCGCCAAATTTGGTTGAAATCGGTCAAACCGTTAAGAACGCGATTTGACGGATGGACAACAGACGGCCTCCATGGCATAAGCTCACTTGGCCTTTTAGGCCAGGTGAGCTAATAAGAAATAACAAAAAACCAAGGAAACTGACAGAAATCCAGTGTTTGCATCAAAAAGCCCATTTTCACAAAAAATCTTGGATCTACAAAGGTGAATACTTCAAAAGGCAGATCTGCGTATTATAAGTGAGGCATATACCAAGTTTCATTAAAATATCTTATATGGTTCTGTACAATATACTGTTTACGAAAGCATTGAAAAAAATCCTGAGTTTTTGCATCAAAAAGCACATTTTCAATCGAAATCTTGGACTTACATGTATAAAGGTGCATCTTTCAAAAATGTACATCTACCCATCAAAGAGAAGGCACCTGTCAAATTTCATTAAATGATTTTAAGAAATTCTGTACGATGTGATGCTTACGAGAAAATTGACAACATTTTTGAGTTTTTGCATTAACAAAAGTCCCATTTTCAGCCAAAATCTTGGACCTATAAAGGTGAATTCCTTAATCAAAATGTACATCTGCGTATCATAACTGAGGCATATATCAAGTTTCATTAAAATATCTGAAGAGGTTATGTACCGGTATGATATGCTGTTTACGAGATATTGTGGACAGACACACAATTGGAGGGATATCTTGTAATTCGGCTAGAGGATATCCAAAAAGATGCTCTCAGAACGGTATGTGGAATGACACGTAGTGCGAGCACTGCAGACCTGTACTTAGAAACAGGCATCGAAACCTTGTCAAGCAGACGTGAATTTCATAGATTATCTATGCTATTTAAAATTATTAATGGGATGACCTGTGGGGTTCTGGTCACCCATCCTCCCACACTATCTTCTATGGATCCTTTTTCCCAGCAACGATCCGCGCCTGGAATATGCTTCCTGTGCCGGTGAGAGATTCTGTCGCTCTTCTAGAATTTAAAAGCAAACTCAAGGCTATGTCATCCATACGACAACCCCCTGAGTGGTATTACGTAGGCCTGAGGTTTGCCAACATAATGCTATGCAGGCTCCGAAATGGTTGTAGTTCTTTAAACCGACATCTATTTGACAACTTTCTGTTGGAATCTGCCAGTTGTTCTTGTGGGCACAATGATGAATCTACAAACCACTACCTCTTACATTGTGCCCTTTTTAACGAGCAAAGAGTTGTTTTCCAAAATCAGCTTGCCTTGAATGATATTTCTCTTGCTAATCTTACGGTCAACCAGCTTCTATACGGGACTTACGCTGCCAACTTGGAAATGAACAAACTGATCTGTAATACGGTATGTCAATACATAATTAACACCAACCGCTTTCAGTAGCATCCTGTTTGCGAACTTATAGTTTAAGGGGTAAATGGACAGCAGCCCAACACGTACAGGTCGGGGCGAAGGCAGCACCTAGAGCTCACCTCTGCTATTCTTCCATTTGATCTTATTCCTCGCTCTCTCTATCTCTCACCCTCTCTCCCCCCTTTCCCCCTCTCTCTCTCTATCTCAGTCTTTCTTCCTACTCTCCCCCACCTCACACTCAACATCCACACACTTATGCACACCAATAGACTACAATTAATTAAACTATTATGATTTGCCGCCATTTTGTTGTAAAAAAGTTTTGAATAATCTGTATGTGTATGGGAGACACGGGAATAAGACTAAGTCTTATCGTGCTTCCATCCGAACAAATAAATCACATTTAAACCAATTGGAGGGATGCAGTGATTACTATAGGGTTTCTGCAATGTCCGGTGCAGGGCCCTAATCACCGTCCTATCGCACGGTCTCGCCCTTCTCGTATCGAGTCCCATGCTTGTGTGCCTCTGATGTATGCACTAAGTTCACAAAACTTCATAAATGAGGTCAGTTAACATCCGCCTAATAAAATTGCTTGGTTATTATCGTCCCTACTAATATACTATCAATCACATAGATTGACATTCGTGTCTCGCGAGCTCTCCATCGATTGCACGAAGCCACGCCTTTATTTTTAGATTTATAGTTAGATTGAAGCAGACAGAAATCTGATTGGCTACCTGAAAACCGGCAGTCAACATAGCGAGAAATCTCGGGTTTGTAAGTACTGCCTCGAACGGCGAAGCGATGTGAGTGGGTGTATGGTAGTACGATGGACCCTAATTAGTGTCTCAATTTCAAGATAACTTATACATATATAACAGCAGTCTAGAGTGATTTGGGTCATATGTGGGCAATAAATTGCTGACCCAGCTTATCAGTGCAAAGGGGAGGAAGCAAACTTCCAATGAACCTAGTACACATAGAGCTTTTCAGAACATGGGTGAGGAACAAATTCCGGTGACCCCACTGTACATGCACAGCTTATCAGAGCCAGAGAGGAGCAACCTCCTAGTGCCCTCTTAAGCTAAATTTCTACAAGCAAATCTTCTCTATCAGCAATTGAACCACAGCTGTAAATTGGTCAACTGTAATAGCAAACTTCCAATGAACCTAGTACACAGAGCTTTTCAGAACATGGGTGAGGAACAAATTCCGGTGACCCCAGTGTACATGCACAGCTTATCAGAGCCAGAGAGGAGCAAACTCCTAGTGGCCTCTGAAGCTAAATTTCTACAGGCAAATCTTCTCTATCAGCAATTGAACCACAGCTGTAAATTGGTCAACTGTAATAGCAAACTTCCAATGAACCTAGTACACAGAGCTTTTCAGAACATGGGTGAGGAACAAATTCCGGTGACCCCAGTGTACATGCACAGCTTATCAGAGCCAGAGAGGAGCAAACTCCTAGTGGCTTCTGAAGCTAAATTTCTACAGGCAAATCTTCTCTATCAGCAATTGAACCACAGCTGTAAATTGGTCAACTGTAATAGCAAACTTCCAATGAACCTAGTACACATAGAGCTTTTCAGAACATGGGTGAGGAACAAATTCTGGTGACCCCAGTGTACATGCACAGCTTATCAGAGCCAGAGAGGAGCAAACTCCTAGTGGCCTCTGAAGCTAAATTTCTACAGGCAAATCTTCTCTATCAGCAATTGAACCACAGCTGTAAATTGGTCAACTGTAATAGCAAACTTCCAATGAACCTAGTACACATAGAGCTTTTCAGAACATGGGTGAGGAACAAATTCTGGTGACCCCAGTGTACATGCACAGCTTATCAGAGCCAGAGAGGAGCAAACTCTGAGTGGCCTCTGAAGCTAAATTTCTACAGGCAAATCTTCTCTATCAGCAATTGAACCACAGCTGTAAATTGGTCAACTGTAATAGCTGAATTGGGATATACAGTGTTTTAAATATCATCTGTATCATTATCATTAATAATTCAGAGCAAATGTTCAGCTTTCCTTGTCTGTAAACAGCAGTGAAAGCTTCATCTGATAATGTCACACACCGCTTTATGGATATATTTTCAACTGGAGAGTTCAGTGTATACCAGACCAACAAGTGCTATAAATTAGCTTAATGTTCACACAATGCTGAGAGAGAGAGAGAGAGAGAGAGAGAGAGAGAGAGAGAGAGAGAGAGAGAGAGAGAGAGAGAGAGAGAGAGAGAGAGAGAGAGAGAGGAGAGGGTGAATATGTGAATATATGTGAATATCATGTTACCATGCAGGACCTGGCTATATTTAATGGTGCTGAAATAACTTTAAACTTAGAGGTTAGATGGCTGGCTTGCCAACTTTCTATTAAATGTAGTAAATGTAGCAATGCCAGATGAAAAATAAAAGGAGAAACTCCGTCACATGTCAGTCGCTGGTCATAATTAAAGTTAATCCAGAATGTAAATCTCTTCTCAGCAGCCCTATTTAAAGGCATTAAAATACAAAGGGTTAACGTTTGCTATAAGTGTGGCGGTAACTTCATTACGGAGAACACCACAATCTAAAAGAGATTTTATCAATGAATAATATATCAAAAATATCAGCTATGATTAAAGCATTTCTTGAGAGTTTTGCTTAGTAAACACTGAAATTCAGGAGTTTAATGTCAGGAGACTGGTTCTAATCTAACTTACATAAACTTAGGTATGAGCTGGTGCTAGCAGCACAAATTGTATATGTTGATCATCTGAGTAACAGATTGAAATAATAAGTAAGAGCAATACATAGCCAGTGACCTATAGGCAGATCCATGCCTATGTGTGCAAACAATTGATTTTCATGCTCCTGGCAATTAATATTTTAACCATTTTATCCTCAAGGCAGCAGCCCGATTTAAAGGCATTAAAATGCAAGGGTTAACGTTTGCTATGCTCATGAGGCAAATATGTTTTTTAGACCAGAGCCACTCTTTCATCTAAATGGGGAAGCCTTTTGAACTCTGAGTATTTAAAGTGGCCTAAAATCAGGCCTTACCACAGAGATGCCAACATGTATGACTGCAAACAGTCTAGATGTCAAAAACACATTCTTTTCTTGATAAACGGAGATGCCTACATGTATGACTGCAAACAGTTCAGGTATCAAAAACATATTCTTTTCTTGATAAGGCCTTACCACAGCGATGCCTATGACTGCAAACAGTACAGGTATCAAGAATGTATTGCATTCTTTTCTCAAATCAATGGCCTTTGGATGATGATGCCTATGACTGCAAACAGTACAGATATCAAATACATCTCAATATTATCATTATAATCAACATTTTAAAGCTGAGCACTCGTATCAAGGACCATTATGTGCAAAATGGATGTCTGATAGTTTTATCTTGCATTTGGTATCAGGTTGTGTTTCTTTTAGCAAGCACATATAAAATGCACTGGTCATTCAGATTCAGATGATTGTTTATCTGTTGTATTTGTCAGACAAAACGCAGGGTTGCATTTATACGTATTTAAATTTTGCCCTACCTCGAGCAGTGGAATATCATTTCAAAATAGATACAATTGCATTAATTATTATTCTAATTGTCTGTTGTTGAGCCTTTCTAATGCATATTTCATGCATATTTCTTAGTGCTTGTTTCAGTAAGATATCAAATATTGTTTGTTAAATGGAATAATGTATTCTTTCAATTTGTAGGTTTACCACATAGCTTATCATCAGCAGAATATATAGCTTTTATTACTAACACCGGTTATATGCTCATTTAAGATAAATGGAGAATATTGCACACTGATATATTGATGACTGGTTTCGTGATGCACATTCAAATGATTCATGTGCCATTATGTATAACAATTAAATGATGGTGATGCCATTGGATGTTTTTGTCTGTAATATACCACTTCTCGTCCCAACCTGAGTTGAAGAAACATTCAGTGTGCATGTCAGAAGAGCTGGCATCTAAATGACAAGAATATTTTTCACAGTGCTACGAAAGTGTTAAATTTGGTAACATAAAAATGTGAAAATTAGGCTGCTGAGCGTATAATACTTATGGTTATGTCAATTTTGAGTTGTAGAATAATTAACATTTTTTTTTAGAGAATCTGATAATCCGAATCACTGGAACCGGGTGTCAGATGGTTTTGATAAAAATATGTGATTGTCAGATTCAAGTCATTCTGCGTTTACATGGTGGATTGGTGTTATTTCAATAACAGCCAGACACACAACTCAATCATGAAAAATGCTTGTGATATAACAACTGATGTGTCATCTGAAGGGGGGGGGGGTAATGTTTACTGACCTACTGACATCGTACAGAAAAAGAATACACATTCTATAGGTGGTAGATGAAGAAACAAATCGGAGCAGCATCATATTAATGTACTGGACATTAAAGCTTGATAAACTATGGCCCGGAGAAACATTTTCTGTGATATTCAGTCAACCATGAAAAGTAGGTCAGTATGACCTACTTTTCATACTGGGCACACCTTCTCTCTAAGATGCATCCACATACCACGTTTGGTGACCATATGTGAAAAGGTCTTGAAACTATGGCCCGGACAAACATTTTGTGATATTCAGTCGACTATGAAAAGTAGGTCAGCATGACCTACTTTTAATACTCCGCAACCTTTTCCATAAGATGTATCCACATACCAAGTATGGTGACCATATGTGAAAAAGTCTTGAAACTATAGCCCAGACAAACATTTCTGTGATATTCAATCGACCATGAAAAGTAGGTCCGCATGACCTACTTTTGACCTGATTTTCATACTCCGCACACCTTCTCGCTAAGATGCATCCACATACCAAGTTTGGTGACTATATGTGCAAAAGTCTTGAACCTATACCCCGGACAAACCTATATATGGTGAACGGATGGACAAACCCGCGACTATATGCTCCTGCGAAATTTTTTTCGGGGACCATAAAAATCCAGAGTATTTGATGATGAGTGCAAACTGAATATCAAGGAGTTTGTACATCTGCAGTAGCTTTACAATGAAGTCTTGTGATTTGTTCGCTTCTAGGCTTAATTTCTAGATTAAGCCACATGTTTTTTGAATACTTGTACCTCAGGAGCTTATGATATTGATGCTTTTTATATTAGATCGGTTTGAAGTTAACCCATAGTCGTTTACACTTTTTTTGTCTCTACTAAGAGTTAATCTACAAGAGTAGAATTGGATCAAGCAGCAGAAACAGTAACATAGCATCAAGTTGGGAAATATGTAAAACAGATTTTGCTATTTAATAATAGGTTGTTTTTGAATTGGCAATCTTGGGGCATTCACACATAAGGACAGTGTGCATCCACTAAGCAAAATATTGTTAATTAATAGCCTCTTATACAAGAGAGCCTTGTATGATAAAGAGCTTGCTGGCTAGATATTTTTGTTTATTAACTCATGGAGAGAATCAATAAAGAAATAATGCTTACTATCAGGATTAGGTTTTGAAATCTTTTGGGTTATTGATATTTTTACTAATGACCTAATCAGTGTTGCATTTTCTGGGTTTAAATTGGCTTCACCAAACCATTTATGAGTCATCAATTAAGGATAAGATTTTTTAAATGGATCATTGTTCAAATATCAACTAAGGCCAGATAGAATTATATTTGGCATTTCAGTATAGTTTTGAGTAAAATGTTTGATATTTTTATACAGCAATCTCTTGAGGAATCAATTTAGGAACTTTAAGCAATCATTATTAGAATACAACTATTTTGCTTGCATATAAATCACTTTAGCCCAGGTGTATAATTTTCAATGCATTGCCATCATATTTAGAGAGAATTAAGAATCTAAGAAAGATAATAACACAAAATTATTCATGAAGATGATAACGCAGTACGTAGAGACACTATATCGAAGGCTGATAAAATAACTATGATACTGGCATGGATTGATATAAATATCTATAGACCATACAATAGACAGAAATGGCAGTAGACCATTTTTGCTGTCCATTGAGATGGTTTGAAAATTCCATAACTTAAATCTGTACAACAGGTTGATAATGAGTGTTTAAGTTTTATAACAAACTACTGAATATATTAGAAAGATGTCAGTGTTCAGAAAGATGATTATCAAATCTGTTAATTGTTCAATTCATGTTATCATAATTGTGAACAATTCATTATATGGAATTTATAGTTTTGAGTCCACACACAGCTTTGAAGTCTCGTGGAACTCCGTTTGACTGAGTGGTGATTGGCTAGAATTTATTAGTTAAACGAGAACTTACCTGAAAGTGGAAGTTAGATGTTTGAGTGTAATTCTAGCCAATCGCCACTGGAAGCCGGAATTAGATGCCCACCTCTAGAAAAGAGGTCATAGTTTGAGAATTCATTTGGGAACGTTTCTTGACCCACCCTAATTTGGGATTACTGTGCTCTGCACTCAATTTATCTTTGAAAACTGATCTCAGCAAGTCATGACACGTCTCTCATGTAACCCCGGCTTCCAGTGGTGATTGGCTAGAATTACAGTCAAACATCTAACTTCCACTTTCAGGTAAGTTCTCGTTTAACTAATAAATGAAATCACGTACATCCTGAAATTTAAGTCAAAATTAACCCTATAGCACTTAAATTTGTTCAAGAAAATTTCAATTTTCTCAAAAAAATGTCCATTTGCAGACCAAGAGTAGACTGTTTTTGAAAATTCACCACTGGAATGACTGGCTCGGTTATCGAGCCAGTCATTCCAGTGGTAAATTTTCAAAAATAGGCTTCTCTTGGTCTACAAATGGACATTTTCCAGGACCACTGTAGAAGCCATTTCTGGCTGATGCGAGTGCTAAACAGTTAACTGTATCAATTTGTTTCACTGCCACCGATGGACAGATACATCGTGAACGCTAAAGTTTTTTTCACATACAAAAATGTACAACAGACAGACGACAGAGCATAATTTAGAATTTGATATTTGCATCTGGCATGTATTGCTATGCAAATTATAAATTGCATAGCTGTCGGCAAAAATGTACATGTATAGCATATTAGCTCTTTCAGCGATAAATTCCCTGTATCTAAATCTCAGAGCAAACAAACAGGAAATGTGTTGGATATTCTGAAAAACGACTGGAAGCCACTGCTGCCAAATTGTTGCAATGTAAGGCAGAAATGGTTTCCAGTCATATTAATTTCAAAATATTTAACAGAATGTTATACATCGTAAAGAATGTACTTTTTCAGGGATTCGTTGTTGGAAGGGTTAATGATAGAACTTAAAGAAAATCAATGATAAATTTCAATCCCGTACAAATGTTGCGTGAAGATACACGTACAGCTATGCATGATGCACAATGTACAGTAACTGCCAAAATGTGTGCAGCAAATTGAGCTGCAACACCTGATAAATTATTCCCTGTACAATGAATGTACATGGAGGTCAAAATTAAATGTGTAAAATTGCAATAGCATGCACTTACCTAATCATGGATCAGCTCCAATCATCTTATATTTATAGTAATCTGGCTTGATTAGACAGATTATTATACAAATCTCAGACAAAACCATTGACGCAGACTTTGTGGAATCAATATCCAACCAGAGAATGTTGATCCTAGCACGCTTGTCTTGTAAATATGTTCATACATGAACTCTATACAACCAGACCTAAACAAATGTTAAAGAACGTGACAAATTCCTGACAATGTCATTATATTCCCAGACGATATTTCTCTTGAGAATTGCTAAATTAGAAATTTTTCTCTTGTAAGGCAGCATGTACATGGAAACACAGCCTGCTCACATCTTGAGTGCTAAAAAACGTATAAACAATTTAATAAAGACTATCCGACATGTCTGATGTTATAGATATATAGATCTATAGATATATACACACATATCAATTGTTTAACCATTTCTCCGATGACTCCTTGAAAAGGTAAATTCTTTATGACATAAAACTTATTCTGTTGAATATTTTGAAATTAATTTGACTGGAAGTCATGGCTGCCTAAGGCTTACAGTCAAATTAATTTCTAAAAATTCATGTTTTCCTCTATGGCTATCTTGAAAATAAGATATAAACGGAATTCATTGGTGAAAGGGTTAATACATGTTGCTGAGATCGCAATGAAACATGTCAAGTGATGTTTATCCAGCATGACCTGAAAGCAAATTTTGATCCAACACTAACTATAGGTATGAAATCAGTGAATTGAACATGTCTTCAAATGGGGAATACAGGGAGGGATAAATTAGTTTTAAATGCACCCTGTGCATCTAATATTGGCATTTTACCTGTCCTGCATAACAAAACAGCTACCTGAAAGTAAATTTGATGTTATATATTATATAGGATATTATATCAGCTAGAAATGCATATATGCACTCTGTACACAGTGAACCCATGATTACAAATGGAATTGCACTTTGTGTACCCAGGATTACAAATACACATGCACTCTGTGCATCCATGATTACAAATGCACATGCACTCTGTGCACCCAGGATTACAAATGCACATGCATTCTGTGCATCCCGGATTGCAAATGCACAAGCACTCTGTGCGTCCAAGATTACAAATGCACAGCAACCTGTGCACATAGGATTACAAATGCACGGCATCAAGGATTGCATATGCACTCTGTGCATCCCGGATTACAAATGCACATGCAATCTGTGCATCCAGGATTCCAAATGCACATCACCCTGTGCACCCATGATTACAAATGCACATGCACTATGTGCATCCAGGATTACAAATGCACAGTACCCTGTGCACCCAGGATTACAAATGCTCATCACCTTGTGCACCCAGGATTACAAATGCACATGCACTCTGTGCGTCCAGGATTACAAATGCACATGCATTCTGTGTGTCCAGGATTACAAATGCCCATGCACTCTGTGCGTCCAGGATTACAAATGCACATCACCTTGTGCACCCATGATTACAAATGCACATGCACTCTGTGCACCCAGAGTTACAAATGCACATCATCTTGTGCACCCCGGATTACAAATGCACATGCACTCTGTGCACCCAGGATTACAAATTCACATGCATTCTGTGCATCCAGGATTGCAAATGCACAAGCACTCTGTGCATCCAAGATTACAAATGCACAGCACCCTGTGCACATAGGATTACAAATGCACATGCCCTCTGGGCACCCAGGATTGCAAATGCACATCACCTTGTGCACCCAGGATTACAAATGCACATGCACTCTGTGCGTCCCGGATTCCAAATGCACATGCAATCTGTGTGTCCAGGATTCCAAATGCACATCACCCTGTGCACCCATGATTACAAATGCACATGCACTATGTGCGTCCAGGATTACAAATGCACAGTACCCTGAGCACCCAGGATTACAAATGCTCATCACGTTGTGCACCCAGGATTACAAATGCACATGCACTCTGTGCGTCCAGGATTACAAATGCACATGCATTCTGTGCGTCCAGGATTACAAATGCACATTTACTCTGTGCGCCCAGGATTACAAATGCACATTTACTCTGTGCGCCCAGGATTACAAATGCACATGCATTCGGTGCACCCAGGATTACAAATGCACATGCATTCTGTGCGCCCAGGATTACAAATGCACATGCATTCTGTGCACCCAGGATTACAAATGCACATTTACTCTGTGCGCCCAGGATTACAAATGCACATTTACTCTGTGCGCCCAGGATTATAAATGCACATTTACTCTGTGCGCCCAGGATTACAAATGCACATGCATTCTGTGCACCCAGGATTACAAATGCACATGCATTCTGTGCGCCCAGGATTACAAATGCACATGCATTCTGTGCACCCAGGATTACAAATGCACATTTATTCTGTGTGCCCAGGATTACAAATGCATATGCATTCTGTGCACCCAAGATTACAAATGCACATGTACTCTGTGCACCAAGTATTACAAATGCACATGCACTCTGCATAGTTACTCTGAAATTTAGATTACTGTTAAAATCGAATCAAATGATTCAAACCTGCACAAAGTTGCTGGACATGCTAGAAATAAGCCTTTATATCTGGAACATGGCCATAATGGCTGGATCATGGTCTCTGTGTGCTATATATCCAGGTCCTGCATCATACAACTCATATCCTGTACGTGTAATCAATGTTGGTTCAATCAATGAGTTTGGCAGTTGTCTAATTTACACACTCTATCAGCCGCCTACAGTTCCACACACTATTTGACAACTATGGTCTAGTGTAAAATATCAACCTACTTATAAATAATGATGGGCTCTGGTTTGAATCCCATCTGAGTCTGAAGTAGCAAAATGACAAAACCAGTAGATGATCCCACATACTGGATGAATCTGCTCTGCCATGTCTGCAGGGTTCATACGCTTTCTGCAGAATGAAATTCCACACTTTCTTCATACCTTTTCCAGACATAATTGATAAATTCCGTGACGCATGATGTTTCCAATCAGTCTTCCTTTTTAAACCACCAAATTTTGCAGAAAACTGTTGGACTCAGTAGCCAAGATTATCAATATTTTGGATATATATATCTATATTATATTGTAAATAGGAATTAGGTGTTAGATTTTGAAATTTCCATGTACTTTTCCAAACCATCACTGCATTAGCAGAAAGTTTTGAATTTTCCATACGTTTCTGACTTCAAGGTCATGGAAATGTCTTTCTTATAATTCTGTAATTTAATTACGCACGTATAGGAAAAATCTGCCATTCGTAGCGGTCCATTGCTAGAACATATAATTTACAGCAGTAGGCAGCGGTATGATGGTACACAGGGACAGACCTGGCTTTCACAAATGATTAGCCAGTAGATTAGCCATCTACAGTTTTCTTAGCCAAATCGTAGCAATTTTAGCCAATGTTTTGCAATGTATACAATCCATCTCCATTAGGTAACCATTTCAACTGAACACTGCATGCCATTAATACAAGAATATGTTGAATATTTTGAAACTAATTTGCCTGGAGGATGTTGCTGCCTAAGGCAGCAACAGCTTCCAGTCAATTTAGTTTCAAAATATTCTACAGCTCAGCTATATGGGTGCTTTTAATCTGAGATATTGGATTTCAGTGTTTATTTGGTCACAATAAAACACAATATAAGTACTTGTTAGTTCTTCACAATTAATCTTAATGGTTCTCTACTTAGAAAATATGTATAATAGTGTAATTTTAATCATTAGCCAACTATTTAGCCAATCCTGCTTTCTGTTACCCAGATTTTGATTTTACTAGCATTTGGATAATTGGCGAATGGGTAGGTCGGTCCTTGGGTACACACGCCTAGTCTGTATTACATTGCTTATTAGCTGAATATTTATAAATTAAATTGACAGAAAGTTGTTGCTGCGAAAACATGAATATGTTTTAATCAATCAAATTGTACTTAAATTAAGAGTATGTATAACATGTACTAAAATAAAAATGAAACATGATGAAAAGGAGTCACTGTCTAAAAACCTTCTAGTAAGTGTCTATAATAGACAGCGCATAATATTGATGTTAATACCATGTGCACCTTTTAATCACTCATCACAGCATCCACTGATGACCAGAATCACCTGATTAATTGGTGCAGGGCTTCATTTCTGAGGTGAGATATCACTCTCGCGCTCATAGTTCATCTAACTTTTCATCGCAGGGGAGCAATTAATCACTAGGGCTAAGGTCATGAGGATTTTCACGAACCGAACCGGTTCACAATACATATGTCTGAACCACGAACCTTTTTAATATGCTATTGTATGCTAGAAATTACTCCTAACAGAAAATAACATTTAAAGGCAGTATGTGGCTTTACTGGCTAAATGGTAGAAAAACACAAATGACAACTTCTGACAACAAATGTTAGAAAATAATATAAGATTCATAGCCAGCTAAGTTCCATTCATGGTCATATTTGTAAATCACACTTAGAGGACATTCAGAGATTGCGTGTCTATTAGCGCTTTCACCAACAAATCCCTGAAAGGTTTATTCTTTATGATATAAATATGATAACACTCTGTTGAATATTTTGAAATTAATTTGACTAGAAGCTGTTGCTGCCTTAGGCAGCAACAACTTCTAATCAAATTAATTTCAAAATATTCAACAGCTTTCCTGTATGGTTTTCCTAAAATTGGATATGGCAATTCATAGGTAAAAGGGTTAGTTGATGTATGGCTCATGAACCACACGAATCCCATGCAAGCGAACCAAACCATGGTTCGTCATCCCTTGGTTTGCGATTTTCCGAATCAACGAATGTTCATTACAGCCCTATTAAACACTCACCTCAAATCTTAAAACTGAAATCAAATTTTGACTATTTTGATCTAAACATGTTATTGATAGATTTTCACATTTTAATTCTACCAGAGTAGTGATCACTCGCTTAGCATTGATCATGGAGAGCAATTTATAGCTCACCACATATTTCTAGAAACGAAGCCCTATAGGTGATGACGAGAAAGAAGAAATTGCAAATGCCGCCAAAAGTGTATGATGTAAAATTAGCCACATAGACAATGTGTTAAAATTCTTTGAGTGCAATAGACATTCCCAAGATGCAAACTTTTGAATGCGTAATCAGCTAAAAGAACGTCTGATTTGTATATCATTTTTAAAGCAAGCGCATCAGAAATCCATGACAGATTATTATCCTACTGCTAAGAGGTATCATTACAGTACTGTATTCAGATTTATCGTTTATTACGTAAATTTAAATTGAAGATTAAAAGATGTTCAATTTGTGCGCAATCTATTGACGTTTAATTACAACCATGCATGCACAGACGTTCTCTCTCTCCCCCTCCCCACCGCCATCATCCTCTCACACCCCCACCCCCTTGCCTCTATCTCTTCCTGAGTCACTCACTCCTACGCCCTCTCTTTCTCTTTACCTCACTCATGTCACTCCCCTCCCTTTGTCTGTACCTGATTGTATCCCTACCTCCGTCACTCTCTCCATCAATACCCCAGCATTGATTATGGAGAGCAATTTATAGCTCACCACATATTTCTAGAAATGAAGCCCTATAGGTGATGACGAGAAAGAAGAAATTGCAAATGCTGCCAAAAGTGTATGATGTAAAATTAGCCACATAGACAATGTGTTAAAATTCTTTGAGTGCAATAAACATTCCAAAGAGGCAAACTTTTGAATGTGTAATCAGCTAAAGGAACATCTGATTTGTATATCATTTTTAAAGCAAGCGCATCAGAAATCCATGACAGATTATTATCCTACTTCTAAGAGGTATCATTACAGTACTGTATTCAGATTTATCGTTTATTACATAAATTTAAATTGAAGATTAAAAGATGTTCAATTTGTGCGAAATCTCTTGATGTTTAATTACAACCATGCATGCAGACTGCAGGAAATGTCAATTTCCCTTTCTCCGAGATCTAACAATACTCACCATTCTGTTACTTCTGATATACAGCTGGCCCTGACAGCGGCTCTAGGATTATAGACTTAGAAAGCTTTACCGACTCCTGGGAACCGGGTACCCGGCTCCCCACTGCCGAGTACCCGTTTACCATAGAGCTCATATTGTTTGCATAGCCACCAAACAAGAGAAAACTATGGCTTGCCTCCGTGGGGCTGGGAGGCTGGGTCCGTAACAGAATGGTGAGTATTGTTAGATCTCGGAGAAAGGGAAATTGACATTTCCTGCATTCTCCTTCGATCAATACTCACCATTCTGTTACTTCTGATATACACCAGATTTGATCAGTAACCTGGTGGGAAGGGGCAAGCCATACATGCTAATTTTGCCCCTTGGAGAAAGATTTTAGACTTCAAACTTGACTAACGGAGACCTAAAAGGACCGTCAAGTTCACGGAACCGAATCACATTCGCGTCACAGCCCCCCCCCCTTTTTCCTCCTAAGAAAAGGGAGAGAACTAACGAACATGTATCTCGCCTGAAAACACCAATATGCCAAGAGGGTTAACTACTCCCTGCATATCGCTTGTATTAGCCTGGGAATGAGCATGAATATATAAGATGAATGAACATGATACATATACATAATACAAAAAACTCTCACTTGTTGAATTACCTTATGATAACAGGACTTCAGACGTACCGCCTACAACCATTCACCGGTTCGGCCATCAGTGACACAATCTGGTTGACATCCTCTCGCTTGACCATGCCTGCTTTAGGTTCTTTTCTTACCAAAGTGAAAAAAGGGGAAAAGCAGTGTGGTCACTAACTATCGTTTCAAAACAGCTAAAGCGAGTGGATTGGCTGAGTCTGACACATCCCTCATATAGTAATCCGTAAATGAGGACTCACAGTGCCATTGTGCAACGGCCATGATGTCCTCTAACGGAACACCATTGTAAAGGGCGGTCGAGGCGGCTATTCCTCTAACATCGTGTGCCCTTACGCCCTGCACCTGGTGCCCAGTCGCCATCTCATGAGTAGTCTGAATGCATTCGACCACCCAACGAGAGATAGTATCCATGGATGCGGCGCCATAAGGCTTTTTATGGCAGATCCACAGATGTCTATCGTTCGACCGTAACGAGTCAGTCCGTTTCTTGTACTTAGTCAAAGCACGGACCGGGCACCAGACACTGGCATCACGATCAAACCTGGTTAACTTCGGTATAATGATCGGTTTGCCGGGATATCTCAAAGATTGGTTCTTTGACATAAATTCTGCTCTTGGCAGAAGACGCAGACCTTCTCCAGAAACAATAAATCGGTTCCTCTCTGCCGAAAGCGCATGGATCTCACTGCGCCTTCTAGCTGAGGAAGCTGCCAATAGAAAGACCGCCTTTAGAGTCAAATGCTTTAGACTAGCCGAACGCAACGGTTCGAATGGGTGCTTGGCCAGTACATTAAGCACTAAAGATAGACTCCAGGCTGGAATGACTACCGGTTGTCTCGGGCGGAGATTGCTCATTCCCTTCAACATCACATTTAACTGGGCCACCTCTGGACTATCCCTGTTGGCTAGACAAGGGATAACTGATGCCAAAGCTGACTTGTATCCAGCAATTGTGACGGGAGCTAGTCCTGTAAAGAACAGCTCACAGAGAAAGTCTGCTATTTGCTGAATAGTGGATTGAAAGGTATCAATACCCTTTTCTTCACACCAGTCTGCAAATCTGTTAACCTTGTTGTTATATGACTTGAAGGTTGACCTCCTTCTCGCAGCTGCGATGAAATCAGCAGCCTGTCGAGAAAAGCCTTCCGACGTGGAACGTTGTTTGACAACATCCACGCAGTCAATTTGAACATTTCGGGACGCTCGTGTAGGAAGCGTCCCTTGGCCTGGGAGATTATGTTCGGAATCTCGGGCAACTGCACAGGATTTTCCACCAGCAGATCTAGAAGATCCGTGAACCACGCCCTGCTCGGCCAATACGGCGCTATTAGCAGGACCAGACACGGTTCCTCCCTGACCTTCACCAATACCTTCGGTAGAAGAATGGTGGGTGGATACGCGTAAGCGTGCATCCCTCTCCAGCTTATCGCCAGAGCGTCTGTATCGACGGCATTTGGATCTGGAATCGGCGAGACATATGTCATGATTTGAGCATTTTCCTTTGTGGCGAACAAGTCCACGTTGGGTTTGCCCCAATGCTCGAAGATCCGTCGTAGAACTGGAGGGTTGAGGGACCATTCTGTTGGCAGGATTCTCTGTCTGCGAGACAAAGCATCCGCCAGAATGTTCAATCGGCCAGGAATATGAGCTGCTTTCAAAACAACCGAGTAATTCCTGCACCATTGAATCAAGTGCCACACCCTGATGCACAGGGTGGGCGACCTGGTCCCTCCTTGGCGATTTATATATGATACTACTGTCGAATTGTCCGACCGTATCAATATCACCTTGCCCCTGATCATCGGAAGGAACTCTTCCAACGCCAGTTCCACTGCCATCATTTCCAACAGATTGATATGCAGCTGACTCTCCGGGAGAGTCCATGTGCCCGAGACCTGGTGTTCTCCCAGGTAGGCACCCCACCCTTCCAGCGATGCATCCGTGTAAACGGACAGCTGGGGGTGGGGTAGGTGCAGCGA
Source organism: Chaetoderma sp. LZ-2023a (assembly GCA_034401795.1). Lineage (NCBI taxonomy): Eukaryota > Metazoa > Mollusca > Caudofoveata > Chaetodermatida > Chaetodermatidae > Chaetoderma > Chaetoderma sp. LZ-2023a. Next base: position 67,863,702 of record CM067362.1, read on the forward strand.
AACCCCTATTAGGAGATTCTGACGCTGTTTCCACCATAGAAGATGCGATATTATCGGCTCCAAAACTGGCACCAGTTTTGACAGGGGTTCTGTTCTCTGCTTCCACAGAGACATCAGATACAACTGGATAGGTCTTCGCATTAGAGCAGCGTACGGGATAACCTGCTCCATGGAGACCATCATGCCCAGCATCTGAAGGAACCGCCTTGCCTGAATGTGGTTTCCCACTCGAAAACTCCCGAGGATGGCTAACAGAGACACCACTCTGGGCTCTGACGGGTAAACCCTGCCTTCCTCGAGGTCGAATCGCATCCCCAAATAAACGAAATGTTGAGTGGGTGTCAACTCGGATTTCTCCTTGTTGACTATCCAGCCTAGATCTGAAAGTAACTTCAGAGTCAGAGCAGTATCCACGTTCAACCTGGCTGCCGAGTCTGCCTTGAGCAGCCAGTCGTCTATGTAGGTGTGTAGCGCCACGTTCTCTTTTCTGAGAAACACTGTCACCGCAAGGACCACTCTTGTGAAAACCCTCGGAGCTGTCGACAGGCCAAACGGGAGAACTGTAAACTCCCATACTTGATTCTGAAACGCAAATCTCAGAAACCTGTGCCAACTCCGATTGATCGGAATGTGGAAATATGCATCTTTCAGATCGATCGATACACACCACATTCCTTTCCTCAATCCCGCCATTACCGACCTCGGTGTTTCCATCTGGAACCGAGGCGTATGGATAAACCAATTTAATGGCCTGAGATTGAGTATGGGTCTCCATCCCCCCGTGCTCTTGGGGACAAGGAACATGTTTGAATAGAAGCCTGGAGTGTTCCGGTTTGCTGGTTTTATTGCTCCCTTCATAAGCAAACCCGACACTTCCTTTTGAACGGCTTCTAACTTGTCTGGCTCCCTTGGTACGGGTGTCCAGACTGGTGCCAAAGACAGATTTTGTGGCGGAAAGTCCCACCACTCCGGCATGTAACCCTGGGATAACCATCCCAGGACCAGACTGTCTGACGTCACACCTCGCCAAACCTCGACGAAACGCATGAGCCTTCCACCCACCATAGACGCCTCGACGTCTAACGGGGTTGTCCGGCTCGCAGTCCGCCCCCCCCCCCCTTTCTTAACGAGAGAGAGTGAGAACCATTTCGTTCTAGGTACGACGGGTATAACTGGCACCGCTGTTCCTGTCGCACAGGTGCGGTCCAGGCGGATATGAAGGGAGCTTGCGTACCCTCAGGTGCGCTTCGGCCCCTTCTGTCCGCCCTTTGAGGCCTTACCCTTACCCTTCCCCTTGCCCTTACCACCTCTAGGGCGGTCAGGAGCAACATTGGGGAGGGTAGGCGCCTCTACAGCCTTCCTGGGTTTCTTCGCCGCTGGCGGCTCCGAGAACCCAGCCGAAACAGACGTCGCAATAGGCCTGGCTTTCGCCTTGCCCTTATGCTTTTTCTGTTTCTTTAAAGGCTGTCCGGTTAGCGGCTTGCCCACAGCCCCTAGTGCGTGCGCTTGCCGCACCAGCTCTAGCTGGAGATTTACCGCTAACCGATTCTGCGCAATACTGGCGGTGTCCTCTAAGATGGCCCGCGCTTGGCCACCAAAGATGCTAGGCCCTGTCAGGGGCGTCCCAAGAAGACGCTCCCTGACTGCCGTAGCCGGACGCATATGGTCAATGACCATTTGCCTCCTGGACTTCGTCACACGCGCTTGCACCCTTGCCAATGCGTCCATTGACAGCACCAAGCCGTCATTAACGCACGATAGCGCCACAGGTGGCACAGGGTGGCCTGCCCCCGCTTCAGCCCACACCGACTGAAGTAGACGATAGGAGTGATTGACAGCGCTCATGGCTGCCCTCACACCCTCATCGCATAGGGCCAGGACTTCTTCCTGGTGTACCTGGGCCTTATCCACTAGTGCCGGACCGGGACCACCCGACCCGGCACTCTGGACGCCCAGTACCCATCGGTCATCCTCCGTGACCGACGGGACTACACCATACCTGTCGTATTCACCCCGCGGAATACGGCACCTTGCCCGCACCTCCCTGGAGGCCGCAGGGAGCTGACCCTTGGTCATTAGTTGTTTACTATAAATAGCATCCAACAAATCAATGAACCGTGGATCCAGTCCCACTGACTGGATCCGGGCCGCGGGCAAAATCCCCGTCCTAATCGACGCAACCGACGGACGGGGCGCATCTTCATCGGCCGTGGCCGAAACCACAGACGGGTCAACTCTGGCTAGCCACGCCAGAGCATCAGACCAGTCTAACTCCGAAGAAGATACCCCCGCAAACACGTCACCCGTTGACATGTTTACGGGTCTGCCAGCCATGGCCTCCCGGCCAGGAGCCACGGCTGACACGCCAGGCACTCCGCTACCACATGGTTCCGCCGCCACCCCATGAAACACTCCGGTCCATGGGGTAGGTCCGCACGGAAAACCGTACGGACCCGTAACCGTCGCGGAACCATAGCCGGCCACGGGCGCCAACGGCACCCCATGTCCGGCTGCCGGACCAGGCGAGATAGGTGAGTACCACGCCTGGCCCGGCACACCGGTTCCCCTGACGGCTGGTGACAAACCAAGCCGCGAGGAACCGGTGCACGGTAACGGATTGGCCTCAGCCGCAGGCGGAGCCGCTGACCTGGCTTGCGCCAAACCAGACAAATTGAGGCCGGTTCCGTCCAGGACGGAATCAACCTCCATATTCTCCACCTGCGGCTTCACGGGCCGCAGCAACCTCTCCTCCTCGGCCTCATCGTCTTCAGACTCCGAAGAGCCGTCACTAGACGAATAAACCGTGGAGCCGTCCTGGCGGACGGCTCCCACACCTGACGGACCGGCCACCGCTACTGGACCACCCGGAGGTGGCCGCAGAGAGACAGAACCCGTCTGGCCGAAGCCAGACGGACCCGCCAGGGGGCCGTACGAGACGGCCCCCTCGGTAACCAGTCCAGAATCCTGTCCGAAGACAGGATCCGTACCAGGCATGGGGAGAAACTGCCCCCCAACCTTTGGTAGCAGGGACGACACCAGCGTGGGCAGAACGCTATGCAGAAAACCCTGCATAGCCGGACCAAACCACGCCGGCGGTGCAATCTCCGCCACCTCCAGCTGGGGACGTGGAGCACCCCCACCGGCCGAACCGGGCGCTCCACGATTTCCTCTCGGACCGCCTGACCCCGCGTCAGACCCAGCCAAGTCCTTCTGGGCAAGGAACTTAACCATCGTTTCGACGGACCACACTGCACAAACATTACACCTATGATCTATATTACACAGGGCACACCTAAAACAGACATGGTCCTTGAACATTACACGGACAAACTTATGGCAGTCGTCACATGATGGCGGGGCTGGCTTGGCCTATAAAATAAGCACAAACCTACAATAAACAAGCGGAACGAGACACGGATGGAAGGCAGACAATTAATTTTCAAATATTTTGACTCATAAATTAACCGTAACCTCCCGCACCCCACCCCGCCACGTTACAACAACGATCGCATTGACTATGACGACAAGAACGCGGCGGGCACAACACACCCATAATAGATCCTACAGGATGTGTAACGGCTCCAGGAATCATATCGCATAGCATTCAGGGTATATTTACTAATCAATATAAATTATACTCCTAACGAACGCAGCACGATATGTGAAGAAAACAACAAAATGTATAACAACTGCTGTCTCACACTGTAAAACTGCAGACCACGCATCTACTCAAGAATTTTGAAACCACCGATCATTGCAAACCGATCGTGATCGCACGTAAACTTGATCATTCTAAAGTTTCCGGTACCATTTTTTAGTACGCAGCACCCAGAACAAGATGCGCGAATTAATGAAAAAAATTTTCTTCACATAAACATCCGAGCGACCGGGTGTGACGTCACCCGCTCGGATTCTACGGAGAACGACGTCAGCCGATATTCGTGTTAGAAATACCGTAGCAAACACCTATTTTCATATCTGCCGATCGCCTGTTGGGGTTTAAAGAAGGCGATCGTCTGGCATATATCGTTGCTAGCACACGTCCCAGATTCTATGGGGTTAGAAATTGGAACATGCGACACAACGAAATTTAGAGACCTAAGTCTTTTAACTATGGATATAAAGAACAATACAACCTGGTTATCTTGGGCGGTATTCTCCATAGTCCTTAGTTATCCTTTCAGAACACACAAACTATCACTGATTAAAGACTTAGATTCTTTTAAAAAAACCACTAAAATCCTTAATGCGAAAAGCATGTATTGCACTTGTTGCTATGCAAACAAGAATGAGCTCTATGGTAAACGGGTACTCGGCAGTGGGGAGCCGGGTACCCGGTTCCCAGGAGTCGGTAAAGCTTTCTAAGTCTATAATCCTAGAGCCGCTGTCAGGGCCAGCTGTATATCAGAAGTAACAGAATGGTGAGTATTGATCGAAGGAGAAATTCTCTCTCTCCCACCCCTCTCGCTCCCTCCCGACCGCCATCATCCTCTCACCACCACCCTTGCCTCTGTCTCTTCCTGAGTCACTCACTCCTACACCCTCTCTCTTTACCTCACTCATGTCACTCCCCTCCCATCCATCAATACCCCATTCGTCTCTTCCTCACACCCTCCTTCACTCTCTGCCGCCTTCCTCTCTCTCCCTCCCTCATCAGTCTATCCCTCACCCACTCCTATCTCCCACTCCCTCCATCTCTTCCTCTCTCTTTCCCTTCCACCCTCCATCTCTCTCACATTCCTCTGCCTCTCCCTAACACCCTCCATCTATCTATCACTTTATCTCTCTCCCTTCATCTGCCACTCCCCCTCTCTCTATCCCCTTCCCTCTCTCTTGCATGCACCCAAGGAAATTATCAAACCTAGTGGCAGTAACATCTCAACCATCACGCCCCACCCATCATGGCCAACAATGCCCAATACTTACAGCATGCTTAGGCTGCGCTCATGGCAATGGACTAAGACAACTCGTTTATTCACCACCCTTGATTTCTCGCCAGTTTTGTGCGCATGTGGGCAGTTAATCAATGGAGCACTGTATTTGCGTTTCTGAACATTGTACCTCAAGTTGAGATTGTGACTATTAGATATTAGTTTACTTTAAAGAATTTCCAGTTCTTATCAAGAATCGAAGGATTACTTGAACACCATCATCGTGGGTCAGCTGGCTCACTGCTTGCTAAACCAGCAAGCCCGTTAACAGCAACATCACTGTGATGAACTTTCCACATATGTTACTGGGATCAGGTAGAATTGAATATTTCAACCACTGGCTAAGTCACCTTAAAATGGCAGCAATCCTTGGACTGGAGTTTGACTTTGAGTCAAGTAATGATTAATGAAATTAATGTTACATATATACATACACATACATATATATTCTTCTGCTGTGTATGCTAAATAGCCTGTAGCAGGTATTCACTGTCTTCTTCAACTTGGTTATCTCTCACCTGTTTAACTGAAATGTGGGTGCGGATGTGTGAGATCAGGAATTCTGTAGTGTACATGACTTCCTTGTAGTGTTTGTCCAGTTTTTACTTGAACGCATTCACAGACTGAGCCGATACTGCAGAATCCGACAGGCTGTTCCAATGGTTGAATACTCTGTTGCTGAAGAATTGTTTCCTTGTATCTGTATTAAAACGCTGCTTTTGTGGTTTTAATGAATGGCCTTGGTTTCTGTCACATTTGTCTGATGGGGGTAGCTGATCTTGGTCCATACTATATAGTCCATGTGTATACTTGGGGCTTCACGGTACTGGAAAAATAAATACTGGTAACGATATCAGTTTCCATACCAGTATACCTTTAATATTGGTATTATTGCGATGGGCAAAATAGAGTCACGGTTGGGGAGTTGAAATAATTGCTGAACTATACAAATTTCCACAATTAAACCAAGGAATTAACTGAATCCTGATATTAAACGGGTCACTCTGTGTCAAGACAAACAATTTTCAGAAATCTTGTTGCGTGACCGACTCAGATCATCATAATTCTCTCTCTACTGTATTATTCGTAGGTTTTTAGGAAATCCTGGAAAATTTTAGCTCTCAAATCTCAATATTTTTTTTAGATATAGATGCTAGAACAGCAAGGGCGTCCACCACATGTGAAGTGATTGTGATTTTGCAGCATTTTCAAGGCTCTGCAAATTCTTAACCTGACATCCAATTCCCATAAAAAACCCAACAGACCACCCCTTTAGTGAATTGGTCTGTAGTTTTATTAACCACTATAAAAACATACTCACTGTTCAATCACTACTTGCTAAATCAATAATCTGCATTTAGCTACCAGAATAAGATCTTTATGCTCGCTTACATACCCCCTTATGCCTATTCCATCATCATGCATACCCTTAACCAGGCTACTGGTAGGGATCACCCCCAGCATAAGCCCTGATAGAGACTGGCACCAGTCTGTACTCACTCCTAGGTGACGCCTGTCACTAAGTATGCCCGCGCATTCGCAATAGATCCCAACTAGGAAACAGATTCACAAATCATTTCCCTGCGGGGTGGCTGAGGCCGGGTCATAGTGATTGAACGGTAAGTATATTTTTATAGTCATTAATAAAACTAGACCAACCCACTAAAGGGGGTCTGTTGGGGATTGTTATTACACCACAAAAACATCTTGACCGTCCAATCACTACTTGCTAAACCCGTAGGTTGCAGGAAATGTCAATTTCCCTTTCTCCGAGATCTAACAATACTCACCATTCTGTTACTTCTGATATACAGCTGGCCCTGACAGCGGCTCTAGGATTATAGACTTAGAAAGCTTTACCGACTCCTGGGAACCGGGTACTCGGCTCCCAACTGCCGAGTACCTGTTTACCATAGAGCTCATATTGTTTGCATAGCCACCAAACAAGAGAAAACTATGGCTTGCCTCCGTGGGGCTGGGAGGCTGGGTCCGTAACAGAATGGTGAGTATTGTTAGATCTCGGAGAATGCAGGAAATGTCAATTTCCCTTTCTCCGAGATCTAACAATACTCACCATTCTGTTACTTCTGATATACAGCTGGCCCTGACAGCGGCTCTAGGATTATAGACTTAGAAAGCTTTACCGACTCCTGGGAACCGGGTACTCGGCTCCCAACTGCCGAGTACCCGTTTACCATAGAGCTCATATTGTTTGCATAGCCACCAAACAAGAGAAAACTATGGCTTGCCTCCGTGGGGCTGGGAGGCTGGGTCCGTAACAGAATGGTGAGTATTGTTAGATCTCGGAGAAAGGGAAATTGACATTTCCTGCATTCTCCTTCGATCAATACTCACCATTCTGTTACTTCTGATATACACCAGATTTGATCAGTAACCTGGTGGGAAGGGGCAAGCCATAAATGCTAATTTTGCCCCTTGGAGAAAGATTTTAGACTTCAAACTTGACTCACGGAGACCTAAAAGGACCGTCAAGTTCACGGAACCGAATCACATTCGCGTCACAGCCCCCCCACCCTTTTTTCCTCCTAAGAAAAGGGAGAGAACTAACGAACATGTATCTCGCCTGAAAACACCAATATGCCAAGAGGGTTAACTACTCCCTGCATATTCCATGTATTAGCCTGGGAATGAGCATGAATATATAAAATGAATGAACATGATACATATACATAATACAAAAAACTCTCACTTATTGAATTACCTTATGATAACAGGACTTCAGACGTACCGCCTCCAACCATTCACCGGTTCGGCCATCAGTGACACAATCTGGTTGACATCCTCTCGCCTGACCATGCCTGCTTTAGGTTCTTTTCTTACCAAAGTGAAAAAAGGGGAAAAGCAGTGTGGTCACTAACTATCGTTTCAAAACAGCTAAAGCGAGTGGATTGGCTGAGTCTGACACATCCCTCATATAGTAATCCGTAAATGAGGACTCACAGTGCCATTGTGCAACGGCCATGATGTCCTCTAACGGAACACCATTGTAAAGGGCGGTCGAGGCGGCTATTCCTCTGACATCGTGTGCCCTTACGCCCTGCACCTGGTGCCCAGTCGCCATCTCGTGAGTAGTCTGAATGCATTCGACCACCCAACGAGAGATAGTATCCATGGATGCGGCGCCATAAGGCTTTTTATGGCAGATCCACAGATGTCTATCGTTCGACCGTAACGAGTCAATCCGTTTCTTGTACTTAGTCAAAGCACGGACCGGGCACCAGACACTGGCATCACGATCAAACCTAGTTAACTTCGGTATAATGATCGGTTTGCCGGGATATCTCAAAGATTGGTTCTTTGACATAAACTCTGCTCTTGGCAGAAGACGCAGACCTTCTCCAGAAACAATAAATCGGTTCCTCTGACGCCGAAGGCGCATGGATCTCACTGCGCCTTCTAGCTGAGGAAGCTGCCAATAGAAAGACCGCCTTTAGAGTCAAATGCTTTAGACTAGCCGAACGCAACGGTTCGAAAGGGTGCTTGGCCAGTACATTAAGCACTAAAGATAGACTCCAGGCTGGAATGACTACCGATTGTCTCGGGCGGAGATTGCTCATTCCCTTCAACATCACATTTAACTGGGCCACCTCTGGACTATCCCTGTTGGCTAGACAAGGGATAACTGATGCCAAAGCTGACTTGTATCCAGCAACTGTGACAGGAGCTAGTCCTGAAAAGAACAGCTCACAGAGAAAGTCTGCTATTTGCTGAATAGTGGATTGAAAGGTATCAATACCCTTTTCTTCACACCAGTCTGCAAATCTGTTAACCTTGTTGTTATATGACTTGAAGGTTGACCTCCTTCTCGCAGCCGCGATGAAATCAGCAGCCTGTCGAGAAAAGCCTTCCGACGTGGAACGTTGTTTGACAACATCCATGCAGTAAATTTGAACATTTCGGGACGCTCGTGTAGGAAGCGTCCCTTGGCCTGGGAGATTATGTTCGGAATCTCGGGCAACTGCACAGGATTTTCCACCAGCAGATCTAGAAGATCCGTGAACCACGCCGTGCTCGGCCAATACGGCGCTATTAGCAGGACGAGACACGGTTCCTCCCTGACCTTCACCAATACCTTCGGTAGAAGAATGGTGGGTGGGTACGCGTAAGCGTGCATCCCTCTCCAGCTTATCGCCAGAGCGTCTGTATCGACGGCATTTGGATCTGGAATCGGCGAGACATATGTCATGATTTGAGCATTTTCATTTGTGGCGAACAAGTCCACGTTGGGTTTGCCCCAATGCTCGAAGATCCGTCGCAGAACCGGAGGGTTGAGGGACCATTCTGTTGGCAAGATTCTCTGTCTGCGAGACAAAGCGTCCGCCAGAATGTTCAATCGGCCAGGAATATGAGCTGCTTTCAAAACAACCGAGTAATTCCTGCACCATTGAATCAAGTGCCACACCCTGATGCACAGGGTGGGCGACCTGGTCCTGCCGTGGCGATTTATATATGATACTACTGTCGAATTGTCCGACCGTATCAATATCACCTTGCCCCTGATCATCGGAAGGAACTCTTCCAACGCCAGTTCCACTGCCATCATTTCCAACAGATTGATATGCAGCTGACTCTCCGGGAGAGTCCATGTGCCAGAGACCTGGTGTTCTCCCAGGCAGGCACCCCACCCTTCCAGCGATGCATCCATGTAGACGGACAGCTGGGGGTGGGGTAGGTGCAGCGAAACCCCTAATAGGAGATTCTGACGCTGTTTCCACCAGAGAAGATGCGATATTATCGGCTCCAAAACTGGCACCAGTTTTGACAGGGGTTCTGTTCTCTGTTTCCACAGAGACATCAGATACAACTGGATAGGCCTTCGCATTAGAGCAGCGTACGGGATAACCTGCTCCATGGAGACCATCATGCCCAGCATCTGAAGGAACCGCCTCGCCTGAATGTGGTTTCCCACTCGAAAACTCCTGAGGATGGCTAACAGAGACACCACTCTGGGCTCTGACGGGTAAACCCTGCCCTCCTCGAGGTCGAATCGCATCCCCAAATAAACGAAATGTTGAGTGGGCGTCAACTCGGATTTCTCCTCGTTGACTATCCAGCCTAGATCTGAAAGTAACTTCAGAGTCAGAGCAGTATCCACGTTCAACCTGGCTGCCGAGTCTGCCTTGAGCAGCCAGTCGTCTATGTAGGTGTGTAGCGCCACGTTCTCTTTTCTGAGAAACGCTGTCACCGCAAGGACCACTCTTGTGAAAACCCTCGGAGCTGTCGACAGGCCGAACGGGAGAACTGTAAACTCCCATCCTTGATTCTGAAACGCAAATCTCAGAAACCTGTGCCAACTCCGATTCATAGGAATGTGGAAATATGCATCTTTCAGATCGATCGATACACACCACATTCCTTTCCTCAATCCCGCCATTACCGACCTCGGCGTTTCTATCTGGAACCGAGGCATATGGATAAACCAATTTAATGGCCTGAGATTGAGTATGGGTCTCCATCCCCCTGTGCTCTTGGGGACAAGGAACATGTTTGAATAGAAGCCTGGAGTGTTTCGGTTTGCTGGTTTTATTGCTCCCTTCAGAAGCAAACCCGACACTTCCTTTTGAACGGCTTCTAACTTGTCTGGCTCCCTTGGCACGGGTGTCCAGACAGGTGCCAAAGACAGATTTTGTGGTGGAAAGTCCCACCACTCCGGCATGTAACCCTGGGAAAACCATCCCAGGACCAGACTGTCTGACGTCACACCTCGCAAGGCCTCGACCAAACGCATGAGCCTTCCACCCACCATAGACGCCTCGACGTCTAACGGGGTTGTCCGGCTCGCAGTCCGCCCCCCCCCCCCCTTTCTTAACGAGAGAGAGTGAGAACCATTTCGTTCTAGGCACGACGGGTATAACTGGCACCGCTGTTCCTGTCGCACAGGCGCGGTCCAGGCGGATATGAAGGGAGCTTTCGTACCCTCAGGCCCCTTCTGTCCGCCCTTTGAGGCCTTACCCTTCCCCTTGCCCATCCCACCCCTAGGGCGGTCAGGAGCAACATTGGGGAGGGTAGGCGCCTCTACAACCTTCCTGGGCTTCTTCGCCGGTGGCGGCTCTGAAAACCCAGCCGAAGCAGAAGTCGCAACAGGCCTGGCTTTCGCCTTGCCCTTATGCTTCTTCTGCTTCTTTGAAGGCTGTCCCGGTAGCGGTTTCGCCACAGCCCCTAGTACGTGCGCTTGCCGCACTAGCTCTAGCTGTAGGTTTACCGCTAACCGATTCTGTGCGATACTGGCGGTGTCCTCTAAGATGCCCCGCGCTTGGCCACCGAAGATGCTAGGCCCTGTCAGGGGCGTCCCAAGAAGACGCTCCCTGACTGCCGTAGCCGGATGCATATGGTCAATGACCATTTGCCTCCTGGACTTCGTCACTCACGCTTGCACCCTTGCCAATGCGTCCATTGACAGCACCAAGCCGTCATTAACACATGAAAGCGCCACAGGTGGCATAGGGTGGCCTGCCCCCGCTTCAGCCCACACCGACTGAAGGAGACGATAAGAGTGGTTGACAGCACTCATAGCTGCCCTCACACCCTCATCACATAGGGACAGGACTTCTTCCTGGTGTACTTGGGATTTATCCACTAGTGCCGGACCGGGGCCACCCGACCGGCACTCTGGACTCCCAATACCCATCGGTCATCCTCCGTGACCGACGGGACTACACCATACCTGTCGTATTCCCCCCGCGGAATACGACATCTTGCCCGCACCTCCCTGGAGGCCGCAGGGAGCTGACCCTTGGTCATTAGTTGTTTGCTATAAATAGCATCCAACAAATCAATGAACCGTGGATCCAGTCCCACTGACTGGATCCGGGCCGCGGGCAAAATCCCCGTCCTAATCGACGCAACCGACGGACGGGGCGCATCTTCATCGGCCGTGGCCGAAACCACAGACGGGTCAACCCTGGCTAGCCATGCCAGAGCATCCGACCAATCTACCTCCGACGAAGACACCCCCGCAAACACGTCACCCGTTGACGTGCTCACGGGTCTGCCAGCCACGGCCTCCCGGCAAGGAGCCACGGCTGACACGCCAGGCACTCCGCTACCACACGGTTCCGCCGCCACCCCATGGAACACTCCGGTCCATGGGGTAGGTCCGCACGGAAAACCGTACCAGTCGCGGAACCGTAGCCGGACACGGGCGCCAACGGCACCCCACGTCCGGCTGCCGGACCAGGCGAGATAGGCGAGTACCACGCCTGGCCCGGCACACCCGTTCCCGTGACGGCTGGTGACAAACCAAGCCACCCGGAACTGGTACACGGTAACGGATTGGCCTCAGCCGCAGGCGGAGACGCTGACCTGGCTTGCGCCAAACCAGACAAATGGAGGCCGGTTCAGTCCAGGACGGAATCAACCTCCATATTCTCCACCTGCGGCTTCACGGGCCGCAGCAACTTCTCCTCCTCGGCCTCCTCGTCTTCAGACTCCGAAGAGCTGTCACTAGACGAGTCAACCGTGGAGCCGTCCTGGCGGACGGCTCCCACACCTGACGGACCGGCCACCGCTACTGGACCACCCGGAGGTGGCCGCAGAGAGACAGAACCCGTCTGGCCGAAGTCAGACGGGACTGCCAGGGGGCCGTACGAGACGGCCCCCTCGGTAACCAGTCCAGAATCCTGTCCGAGGACAGGATCCGTACCAGGCATGGGGAGAAACTGCCCCCCAACCTTTGGTAGCAGGGACGACACCAGCGTGGGCAGAACGCTATGCAGAAAACCCTGCATAGCCGGACCAAACCACGCCGGCGGTGCCATCTCCGCCACCTCCAGCTGGGGACGTGGAGCACCCCCACCGGCCGAACCGGGCGCTCCACGATTTCGTCTCGGACCGCCTGACCCCGCGTCAGACCCAGCCAAGTCCTTCTGGGCAAGGAACTTAACCATCATTTCGACGGACCACACTGCACAAACATTACACCTATGATCTATATTACACAGGGAACACCTAAAACAAGCATGGTCCTTGAACATTACACGGACAAACTTATGACATTCGTCACAGGATGGCGGGGCTGGCTTGGCCTATAAAATAAGCACAAACCTACAATAAACGAGACCCGGATGGAAGGCAGACAATTAATTTTCAAATAATTTTGACTCATAAATTAACCGTAACCTCCCCGCACCCCACCCCGCCACGTTACAACAACGATCGCATTGATTATGACGACAAGAACGCGGCGGGCATCAAACACACCCATATTAGATCCTCCAGGATGTGTAATGGCTCCAGGAATCATATCGCATAGCATTCGGGGTATATTTACTAATCAATATAAATTATACTCCTAACGAAAGCAGCACGATATGTGAAGAAAACAACAAAATGTATAACAAACTGCTGTATCACACGGTAAAACCGCAGACCACGCATCTACTCAAGAATTTTGAAACCACCGATCATTGCAAACCGATCGTGATCGCACGTAAACTTAATCATTCTAAAGTTTCCGGTACCATTTTTAGTACGCAGCACCCAGAACAAGATGCGCGAATTAATGAAAAATTTTCTTCACATAAACATCCGAGTGACCGGGTGTAACGTCACCCGCTCGGATTCTACGGAGAACGACGTCAGCCGATATTCGTGTTAGAAATACCGTAGCAAACACCTATTTTCATACCTGCCGATCGCCTGTTGGGGTTTAAAGAAGGCGATCGTCTGGCATATATCATTGTTAGCACACGTCCCAGATTCTATGGGGTCAGAAATTGGAACATGCGACACAACAAAATTTAGAGACCTAAGTCTTTTAACTATGGATAATAAAGAACGATACAACCTGGTTATCTTCGGCGGTATTCTCCATAGTATCCTTAGTTAATCCTTTCACGAACACACAAACTATCACAGATTAAAGACTTAGATTTTCTTTCACAAAAAAACACTAAAATCCTCAATGCAGAAAGCATGTATTGCTCTTGTTGCTATGCAAACAAGAATGAGCTCTATGGTAAACAGGTACTCGGCAGTTTGGAGCCGAGTACCCGGCTCCCAGGAGTCGGTAAAGCTTTCTAAGTCTATAATCCTAGAGCCGCTGTCAGGGCCAGCTGTATATCAGAAGTAACAGAAGTAACAGAATGGTGAGTATTGATCGAACGAGAATTAAATACTTTGAAATTAATTTGACTGGAAGCAGTTGCTGCCTCAGACAGGCTTTCAGTAAATATTTTTTCCAGAATATTCAACACACTAAGTTTTATATCTTGTCAAGCCTAAAAATTTTTCAAGTTATTTTTATTTTCACCCACACCAGTCACGCACCCAATAGCCTACAAAATCTGGTGCTATCCACTCCTTATACTTATCATTACATTGCCATATAGAAGAATATTTGCACTTTCCCATGATCATGATCGCAACATTTGTTTAACTCAATCTACAATACAAACATTATTTATATAATTATAATTGCGCGGACGTTACTTTCTTGATGGCTATCTAAACACAACTGATTCAATATTTACAAATTCGTAAAAACAATGGCTTCTTGCAATTCACAAATTCAGACACGTATTACTCAAGCCGAAGTGTGTTCCCAGTATGGTTATCGTTAACAGCGCAGTTTAGCATACACCGGGAACCAATCTGATGTTGCCGACCATAAACACTCAGACAATAACGGCGAGATTTTACGAGACGGGCAAGAATTTGTGTTTGATGACGTTTTACACAAGCCGAAGTGTGTTCCCGGTATGGTTAAACGCATAGTTTAGCTTACACCTGGAACTAAACGGCTGGATTTTGCAAGACTAGCGAGCATTCGTGTTTGATGGAGAATTGCAATTGCCGATATTTTAATTTTCCATATCTTTTCCATAGTGGTAACAGAAAATATTGACGTTACGCTAAGCCTGGGGATACCATGATAACTGTACAAAAAAAATGAAATTAAATAAGATTTTCCTCTCGCTTCTCAAGTTTAGCACTTACATCGACAACTTTTACACATGTGTACCTTATTTAGCCGGTTATCGAAAAATATACAATTTATTGCAAAATATTTCGATACAGGGCCCCAATACATTCACGACCCAGCGAATCCTGCACCAGTTCCAGTGTCCTAGTTACAGCTATGGATCATGGGAAATACACTGCCTTATTTAGCAGGCTAGGTCAAACCTACCGTATATGGGCAAGTGGGCATGGTGACTGCGCATCACGCTCGCTCGTCGTCTGTTTGTGTTTGTAGTAAGTGTTCGCGAGAATCATGCTGCTCCACCCACTTGCCCATGTATGGTACGTTTGACCGTGTCTGCTAAATAAGGCAATGTATGTCCGATGATTTATAGCAGTAACTAGGACAAGAATGGCTGGCACACTGGAACTGGTGCGAGATTCGCTCGGCCATGATGTATTTGGCCGTGCATTAAAATATACAAAATGTTTAACAATAATGTATAACAGTATATCTTTCGATAACTGGCTAAATAGGGTACACGTGTGTGAAGTTTGGGCGATGTAAGCGCAAAACTCGAGAAGCGAGATGAAAATCTGATTTAATTTCAGTTTTTTGTTATGGTTGGACCTGAAGCTCCAAGGCAGTCATAACGTTTTAAGCATATGGAGATACAGTACTGCAGCTACCCACCCTCTTGCATTCTGTATCGTAACTTTGGGTTGGACCTAAATGTTAGTTACTTTGGGTCGGATCACAGGCCTTTGAATTTTCGTCCATCCACCCCTCTACCTCATATCCCTCCTACTATATATAATATACACATAACCTTCATCTGTGGGCACCATTGTCAGGACGCTGATTGGTTGGTTTGACCAACCAATCAGCTTCCTGACAATGCCAATGGTGCCCACAGATGTAGGTTTCACACCTTGTGTATATTTATATATATATATAGTAGGGGGAATATGTGTTAGAGGGATGGATGGACGAAAATTCAAAGGCCTGTGGTCGGATCTAAATGTTAGTTATTTCCTGTTAACCAAATAATTATAATACTACTGTCTAGACTACATAACTAAAGTGCATAGATTGTAAATTTGGACCAAGTATTGTTTCAACTGTTTTTTATTTTGCAATTATTCTAATTAATTCCAGAATCCATTTATCACAATTTGAATACCACTCACTCACCTTGTTGTTTAGCTCATTTGAAGTTTCCCTTTAAATGGACGGCTTATTTTACCGTACGGTCCAGTCCCCAGAAGACCATTGTTCTGAGCTTTATGAAAACAATATAAGTGAAAACTGAAATCACAACACAGATTATTAATCAAGGATCTAACTGTCAAGAGCTTTGAGCTAAGATAACAATTTGATTAGCGCCTCCAGGAAGAGTCCAACGGCATAATCTCGCTCGCACTTGCGGTAATTCGCGTGAAGTCAAATGGACGGGAGTATTATGAAAATATAGGGGGTTAATGTATTTGCTAAATTATTATTGAGTAGAATTAAGGGGATTATGATTAAATCTTAACACCATGCTATCTTACTGATAAAATATACAGCAATAAAAGTATAATTTCTGAAATACGACATGATTACCCTCAATATGTCTGGCATGGTCATTTAGAGGAAGAAGTGTCTGACCCCGACAAATTTATTAACATTGTTCCGGTTTGATTCAGTAAAAGGATTTTCCACTTCCGGTTCATGTCATGTTTTCATTCGAATCATTGACGTTACTTTACTGATTACACCATGCCTGAAGCCGACACAAATGACATTTTCTTCGTGCGTTGATGAGTAGTTACAGACACAACTGTCCTGATTACTGTCAATCATACAGTTTCTCCAGCCTATCACATATTTATATTTTCGTGTCATCAACTGCTCTATTTCCGTGGTACCATCTCGTAATCATGCAATAACATCCCACAGTGACCCACGTTGTTTGACACGGGGTATGGCGGTGTTCCATATTCTTGCTGTAGTTAGGGCAATAGGCATCACAATAAAAGAAATTAATCTTCCCTGTTTGAAATGTTGCTGGGACTTGAATGGCTGCCTTATTTGAATATTTCCCAAATTGTTAATAAAATAATATGAAAATAGGCCTTGCCTATAAGCGAATGCAGACACCATTTATTGCTTAAATAAATAGGACATTTGTATATGGTCGAAATGTCCTAAATACATATGCCCATCTATAGTATTTTGAAGCTAATTTTTCGCCATGCGTGGAGTGCATTCTGGTAAATCCAGTCCACGATATTCACAACAATGCCTCTGACCATTGTCAGTGATATCCGCCAGCATTGTTGCGTCTTTTACCGGGGCCTACACCATTAAAATAGTTGCACCAGCCAATGATGTTATAAAATTTGTACCAATGTATCGCGGTGCTCCTCACTATTTGGGGGGAAATACAAACAAGTTCATAGTAACTATTACGTCATAATGAAATATCGTCCGCTAGAATTTTTAAATCGCGTTTAGGCAGACATAAGGTACAAAAAACAGGAATTAATGCATGTCTGCGAGTAACTACATGAATGTACATTCCATCTGGGTGTGAATGGCGTGGTACCTGGCCTTAAATTTCCTGCTATCTTCGCTAAATACATACGACATTGACAACAACGACTTTCCGTGGCCATGAGCGTTAAAAATAATACGAGACAACCAACCAAACCTCATATTGCATTTACAGACGCATAAATAGGGATAAATAAAGCTTGTATCTGGTCTGCATCAGACGATTTAACCATTTTACATTCTGAAGTAAATGTATGCTATTTAGTGATAACAATATCATACAAATTTTGGACATTGAAAATGCGCAGTAGGTTGCCCTAAAACAACGAGAGGAACATACGCATAATGAAGAACCATATCCCATAATGCAACGGGGGCCCATGAAGAAACCACAAAAGCTATATCATAAGCCGAAACCGGAAGCAAAAAAAAGCTCGCGACCGGAAACAAAGCTTTCTCAGTCGCATGGTATATGTATTTTAGCCTGGTTCCCTGTCTCATTTTCTGTTGATTTTTGCTCATTACACGTACGTACATGTTATCTATATACGCTCACTTCGTTCACGATGGCTTCGCGCGAAGCCATCGCTCACTGCGTTCACTATAATCCAATTTTTAATACCTGCTTTCTGACATCTACTTAACTTAACGTAACAATTTTGTGCAGAGGACATTTTTTATATCACCTCGGGAAAACACCAGGGTAGGTGGTCATATTTCAGAGAGGGTGACCATATTCTCGCGGTAAACAAAGAACATTAGCTACGGTGGCCCAGCATAGTAAAAACACAGAAAATATCAGGATTGCTTTCCAGCTTAACAGTCTTCTACAAAAAGTTATTATTTATTAGAAAATCAGTCAAAATCTAGATTCTATCATGCTGTATGCAGTAGGCCCTGCCATCGTTTGTTTGTAAGATGCGTGATTGGGGAAACCCCTGAAATTATTACATGATAACGTGTAATAACGTAGCAACTTTCTGAGCTTATTATGAATCGCAACGCTTATTTTTTTCGATATACCTTAATCGACCAACAGCAAGGTAGATTCACCGCTTGCGGAACTTGATGATGATGTAAACAAATTAGCAGACGACGTGTTTCAGTCAGATGGAAGTTTTATATATTAGATTATTGCGAGTTGGTGATGAGTTATGGAAGTAGGGCATAGGCGCATATATGATATATTATAATATCAACGTTTTTGTAGATTTATATTTTACTCTAATAAGAGGGGCATTCTTTGGAAAAATGTTGTTTGCTAGTATCTTTGAATTCCTGGTTACAGCCTCGCCATGGAAAACAGACAGTAGGGAGCGTGAGTTATTATTTAGAGCAAAAAATCATATTGCCGCAGGAATATGGAACCCGCGAGAATATGAGACGGGAGTATATTATGCAGACTGGTCATAGTATACGCTTTCTGCAAAGACACAGTATGATATGAATCCCTCTCATCGCCCCAATTCCGTCCAAACTAATGTCACTGTCACTTAACTTTGTCAGTTAACTTTGAACCCTGAATTTATTTCTGGTCGGCACACCCACCCTGAGTATAGTGATAGCATTGCCAGGCAAGATAATATGAAAATAGGTGTTGCCTATAAGCGAACCTAGACACTATTTATTGCTTAAATAAATAGGATGAATTTGCATAGGGTCGAAATGGCCTAAATACATATATGCCCATGTATAGTATCGTCCAGTAAGGTGTTTTCGAGGGTCATGTGATTTCGAGGGTATGTACTTATGACGTTCTCACGTGCGCATTGCTTAGGTGATGTCAACAAATCATATATCTTTAAATAGATACAGTATTTGTACACCACAAGTGTAAATTAAAAAAAGATGCGCTTGGAACAAGTGATTGTTTTATGTATTCTGATGTCAGTGTAGAGAAAAACATGTATTTTCACTGTTACTTTTTTACCCATGACAAAAATACTGATAACATGTAAGGGAATGGTACAAATCAATCCAGTTTTTGCATCCAATGAAATCTGCCAGTTACTGGCCTGAGTAGCATAGCAGATCTGTTGCATAATAATAATTTATTTCTCCCGAAGCGTTGAACTGTTAAGGGGTGCTTATGTAGTTTTCAGTTCTAGATTGATTTTTCTCTACCCGCAATGGCGATGCAAACAGACCCTAGATACCACATTCAACATAAATTTCAATAATTCTTTTCTATTTTCCGGTAGGCTAAACACTTATGTTTGCTGCTACTCGGTTATCACGAAAGGCAGAATATACCATGATCTGGATTTACAACTATAAATTAAGTTCTGAGTTTGTATCAGACCCGTTTATGGCATTAATCTTGGTGACACACTCCTTTGCTCAAATCATAAAAATTACATCAATTCACCGCCTAACTAGAGTTGAAATTACGCGATTATATCACCCTCGAAAACACATGACGCAATCCTGAGATTGCATCTGTCGACCAGGTTGTGGATATTTATAAGCACCAAGTTTATTTTAGTGTTTATGTTTATTTTTATGCATGTTTTATTTCAGTGAATGGTTGCTAGTTATGAAATTGACAAAAATATTTTATAAAATTCCTACTCTTATATTAAATCAGTGAAAATGTACTTACACCCTCGAAAACCCATTATCCGATGATACATTTGAAGCAAATTTTTCCTCATGTGTAGAGGGCATTCTTGTAAATCCAGTCCACAATATTCACAATAATGCGTATGCCCATTGTCAGTGATATCCGCCAGCATTGTTGCATCTTTTACCATGGTCTACACCATTAAATAGTTGCACCAGTCCAATAACGTTATAAAATTTGTACCGACGTATCGCGGTTCTCCTCGCTATTTGGGGAAATACAAACAAGTTCATAGTAGGGCCAATGATTTTCCATTTTTACCGGAAACGAAGCGGAGTTAACGGAATTCAACTTTTGAAATGGAAAATTATATTTACAATAGAGATCAACACAAATTAACTATTTTCTAATAAAAATCTTTCACACAGTTCATGTCCGAAATGGCCTATGAGGGTGTGTGATGTTTGAAATATTAAACAGTTTGGCTAATCTAAGAAATTTGCTAACATTGTAACTGAAATAAAAAAGTGTTCTGAAGCGGAATTCTCGATTCTGAAATGGAAATCAGGTTATTTTGAACAAAAAGTGTATTATGCCTAACCTTTTGGTGTTTTTATATCTTAAAAACAATGATACCGGTGACCTAACAGAATTTACTGTGACCTGAAATGGAAAACATGTTATTTTGAAGTGGAAAATCATTGGCCCTAGTTTATAGTATCTATGACGACATAATGAAATATCGTCTGCTAGAATTTTTAAATCGTGTTTACCCAGACATAAGCTACAAAAAATGGGAATTAATGCATGTCTGCGAGTAAATACATGAAGGTACATTCCATCCGAGTAAATTTCCTACTATCAGGGCTAAATGCATACAACATTGACAACAACGGCTTTCTACGGCCATGACTTGAGTCTTAAAAATAATACGAGACAGTCAACCAAACATATTGCATTTACAGACGCATATAAATCATAATGAAGCACCATATGCCATAATGCAGCAGGGGCTCAATAAGAAACCACAAAAGCTATATCATAGGCCGAAACTGGAACCAAAAAAAGGTCAGGACCGGAAACTAAGCTTTCTCAGTTGCATGGTATATGTATTTTACTCTGGTTCCCTGTCTTATTTTCTGTTGATTTTTCCTCATTACACGTACGTACATGTTAGTCTATATACACTCGCTTCGTTGGTGATGGCTTCGCGCGAAACCATCGCTCACTGCATTCACTATTAATTTTTCACATTATACTTAGCCCATATATGCTAAAGACCATTATTACATCCTCTGGTCTTATTACGGCCTCGGTCCATGTACCCGAAAGGCTGGGAAACCTGTGTGTGCTCTTAACCTTTTTTAGGACATCAGCCTATTATTATAGGTATGTCCAGTTTAGGGTATGCACTTTCTCAATGAAGCCAGATATCCGCCCTTTCGGGTTCAAAGTGTTAAAGAGTTGCCTTTGGTCATTTCGTCTACGATTCATAAAATTCCCATAATCATGAATACCCTGGGAGCAACTCCATTTTATGGGGCTAATTTAACATTATGAGCACTGTGCCGTGGAGCCTTAATTATATTTTCTTTGCTATCTTGCAAAATTCACTCGTGATTTCATCATCATCATCATCATCTGTTGCGACATTGGAGGCCCTATTGGGCCTATTGTCTAGCTGACGGTTCACACGAGTTGCATAATGTGCGGATAATGGTTAAAAGTTTCTTTTTTCGTTTTTGTTGCTTTTTTTTCTTTTCTTTTTTCCCCCACATTTTAAAGTTTTAGTGGCTCGTACTGCATGGTTAAGCTATGTGCAAATTACAGATGTACATATATACATATTTATTTGGAGGCCTAACTTACTTAGCAACCAGGTGTTCTGGTAGGCATAGAGTTCTCCAGCATACATCAACTGTAGTGTGATGTCAGCTTATCAGACTGATAGGACAAACCCACCTTATCTGTGTGGTTGAGGTAACACTAGAGGTTATTGGTACCCTACTAGGGCTGGTAGGACACGCCCACATGGCAATTTATTACTCTTTACAGTACATGTAACATGGTATCTACAGTGAAAATGACCACGCTGGAGTGTTGGGTGATAATCCACACACACTTCTGTACAGGTTATTAAGTAGTGGAGGGACTAGAATGGTAGGACAGACCCACATTATCATTATGCTTGGGTAACACCAGAGTTTTGTTTTGCCTCATGAAGCTGGTAGGACATGCCCACATGGCCTGCATGGTTTGTGTGGGGGTTATATACAGTAATGTTGGCTGTTGGTGAGGCTGGTAGAAGGCCTGTCCAAATTGGCATAACCTATTTTTTGTTGGTGTAAGGTTTACGCACATATTTCTGACACACAGCTAAACAGTTCGCCATCAATGTAACAGAAGGAGTGCCTGATCAGCCCTCCTACTTGATTGGTTTTGTTGACTGTCATCTCAACATGTTTTAAATGGAATGTTAGCTTGCCATCGAAAAGAACTCTTGGAAGATCCTTTTTGCATGTTTTCACTTACGGTTGGATCACTTGCCCCAGGATTCAGACATTGTATCTAGGTGTATTCTGGGTGGCCTGTGCCGATCCTCATTACTTTGCATTTTTGGGTGTGAAATTTTAATAACCAGCGTTCTGACCATAATTGTAGGTTGTCGATGTCCTTTCGTAACGTGTGACAGTCATCTACTGACACAATTGCACGAAAAAGTTTTGTATCATCAACAAATAGTTTTATGTAACTGTGAACAACATCTGGTAGATCATTGATATAGAGAAAAAACAGGATGGGCCCTAAACCACTACCTTGTGGAACTCAACAAATGATGTCAGCCCATGGAGAATATGTTCCGTTTACGCAGACTCTTTGGCGCCTGTGCGAAAGGAAGGCTTGAATCCAGGATGAGACTTGACTTACGATTCCGTAGCTCCTGTGCTTGGTGAGAAGTCTTGAGTGTGGCACAGTATCAAATCCTTTTTGGAAATCTAAGTAGATTGCGTCTATACAAGACTGTTTGTCTAGCAGTTCGGGCCACGTTTCTATTACTGTTAAGAGCTGTGTAGTACAAGAATGTTCTGCCCTAAAACCATGTTGATCTGCAAACAGGTTATTTAGGGTCATGTGGTCGACCATGCTGCCCCTAACTATTGATTCCAGCACTTTACATCAAATTGAGGTTAGACTGATGGGCCTATGCTTGCCAGCTGATCGTTTTTCACAATTTTGGTTTAGCAATTTTTGGGGTGAAAGTCTGAGATTTTATGAAAAATCTACCGGAAATGGTCAAAATGCTACTCCTTATTAGCTGCTTGACATATTTCAACCAAATTTGACTAGAGGCATTCTATGGTGGTATGCTCTAAAACTTCTTTTCAGAATTTTGATTGATAAATATTTTGGGTGAAAATCTGAGATTTTATTAAAATTTTACCGGAAATGGTAAAAATGCTACTCCTCCTTAGCTGCTTGACATATTTCAACCAAATTTGACTTGATCGATTCTATGGTGGTAGTGTCTATATCTTCTTTTCAGAATTTTGATTGATCAAGTTTTTGGGTGAAAATCTTCGATTTTATGAAAAATCAACTGGAAATGGTCAAAATGCCACTCTTCCTTGGCTGCTTGACATATTTCAACCAAATTTGACTAGATACAGTCTATGTTAGTGGGCTCTAGATCATCTATTCAGAATTTTGATTGATCAATTTTTTGGCTGAAAATCTTTGATTTTATGAAAAATTTACCGGAAATTATCAAAACGCGCATCATCCTTAACCGCTTCATGGATTTCCACCAACTTTCTTTGGAATAACTATAATGGTAGGCTCCAGAACTTCCATTCAGAATTTTGATTGGTCAATTTTTCCAGTCACCACCTTGTTTAATGTAAAGAAACATGTATCTTTAAATGCAAATGTTTCAAATGCTAATGGTCCAAGTCACAGGCCCTATTTTATATGAGAAAATTGAAAGTTTTTTGAACAAATTCAATGGTTAAAGTGTTAAGAGTATTTACAGATGGAGCTTCTAGAACATATTGAGATAATTATTCCAGACTTTGGGGACGCGGACTGGAAACCAGTTTCTTTAGACTTACTAGTTAAGCCCTCAGCTTGAAAATTGTCTTATCATGTCCCCTGACATCTTCTCTTTCGACTAGGTCTTCCCTTAACTTGAGAATGGATCATACTTCTTTGTATACATCGTGCAGTAGTTTGTATAATTCATTCATATTACCGCCAACTCTGTGAAATGACAGTGTAGGCAGTTTCAGTTTCTCACTCTTCTCGTAGCTAATCTCCCTTAGACCAGGTATCTGTTTCATTGCTGTCCTCAGCACATTTTCTATGAGTGTGATCATTGACTTCTTATGTGGACATCAATCATCTGCATCATAGTCGAGATGGCTCCTGACCATTGCCTTGTATAGTGGAATAAAGTTTTTCTCATTTAAATTGTCATATGCTCGTCTAATAATTGTAAACATACTATTTGCTTTATTCACCTTTTCTGTAATGTGTCTCTTTAAGTTAAATGCCTCATCTATAATCACTCCAATGTTCTTTTCTTCTTTGGATTGCAAGATTTCATGGTTCTTTCCATCACCGATTCTATGGTAATTACTTGCTTCTGCCCTTGACCGGCCACAACTCATTTTGACTGGTCTAGATAGAAGGGAAAAAGCCAGTTTTTTTATCACTCTGCTAACTCATTCATGTCTTCCTGTAGTGTGACAGTATCTGCTTGAATTGGTACAGTCTGGGAAATCTTAGTGTCATCTGCAAAAAGATATGCATCAGAGATCACTTGTCCAGGCAAGTCATTTAAGTAAGTAACAAAAAGCCATAGGCCCAGTTCTCTCCTCTGAGGGACTCCACTAGTAATATCCATCCAGCTTGACTGCTCTCCATTTATGGCTACTTGTTGAACAAAGTCACTAAGCAATGACTTAATCCATTCACAAATTGGATCTTTTATCTTATATGCCTTCATGGGATCCATTTATAAGCCTTTTGTATGGGATCGTATCAAAGGCCTTTTTGAAATGCAAATATATTGCATCTACTGAGTGCCCCTCATCGATGACCTTTGTTCATTTGTCAATGACATGAAGAAGCAGTAGTGTTGTTCACCTGCCATTAAAATAAATCTGAACAGATTTTTACTAAAGAACTTATTCTCAGTCATGGAGCCCATAATGTGGTGCCTAATTATGCCCTCCATTACCTTACATAGAATGCTTGTTAAATTTACTGCTCTATAATTCCCAGCCATGCTAGCCTGTTTCTTGTCGCCTTTCTTAAATATTGCTGAAATCTTAAGCTTTCTTCCAACTTTCGGGAACTGACTTAGATCTTAAAGATGTCAAGTATATATCCGCTAATGGGATAGCAAGTGGTTCTGCCAGCTCTTTGAGAACTCTTAGATGGATACGGTTTGGCCCTGGAGATTTACTGATATTTAGTTTCTTTACGGCCTTCTCCACAGTCGCCTTCGTGATCTCAAGTTGTGCCATCTCTGTCTTCGTCTCCCAGATTTGAGGTCTTGGAGTTTCCCCTGGTGGCACCGCTGTGACAACACTTGAAAAGAAGTTTGCAAGAACCTCTGCTTTCTCTCTGTTGTTTATAGTTACATGTAGTGGTGACTTCTTATCTGATGTATATATATACTTGTCTGATACTCTGTCTTTTGTATTACATTTCGATTTAATGTACTTCCAAATCGTTTTCGGGTTTATCTTGGTGTGTGTCGCTAAATTTTCTTAAAATGTTTTCCTCATTTTCCTTCTTACCATTCACACCCTGCTTCTGGGCTTGTAGTATTCTCTATATTTCTCTCCATCCTTTGTCTCCATGTATCATTCGTACAATGTGCTTGTGAAAATAGACAGTTTCTCATCTACTTTGTCCTGACTATTTTTTAATTTCTCATTCCAGTCTATGTTCAGTAATTCCTTTTTCTTATTGATGAAGTCTGCTTTGTCATAGCATATATTTTCTCTTTACACCCTTCTTTGATGTCAGTCTACAGCATGTCAGGCTAAAAGACGGTGACATGGTCACTTGGTCCAATTGGGCTCAGACACTATATCTTATCAACCACTCTTTCTTCATTTGTTAATACCAAGTCGAGTATGTTTGGATCTGCATTGATTCAGCTCTTTGTTGCTTTGCTAACATGCTGTAACAAAAAAGCATCTGTGACAACAACAAATCTCAATTCATCACTTGCTTTAGCACTCCAGCTTTCCCTGGGTAGTTGAAATCACCCATCAACATTACACGGGTATGTCCTGCTGTGTTTGTTTTCTTGATTAGGTTAACCCTTTAACACTCAAATTTGTTCAAGAAAATTTCAATTTTCTCATAGAAAATGTCCATGTGCACACCCAGAGAAAACTGTTTTTGAAAATTTACCACTGGAATGACTGGCTCGGTTATCGAGCCAGTCATTCCAGTGATAAATTTTCAAAAATAGTCTTCTCTTGGTCTACAAATGGACATTTCTCAAGACCACTGCAGAAGCTGTTTTTGGCTGGTATGAGTGTTAAAGGGTTAATTTCTGGGTAGTTGAAGTTACCCATCAACATTACACGGCAATGTCCTGCTGTGTTTGTTTCCTTGATTAGGTCCAGGATCCTATCAATAATTTGTCTCCTTTCACTAAGTTGATTTCTACAAATACTGTACATAGCTTCTGTAACTAAACATACAACTGGATAGTATTTGAATATGTTCAGACAGGAAAAGTACTGGCCAATAATCAGTGTTGTCTCGTGAAGTATGCGCTTTAAAATTCTCTTTTATACACATAAACACAAATTCCAGTTTGTCATTGATGAGAAAATGCAATCTGATTAGTGCCCTCAGGATATTCTTCATCTGTTATATTAGTCACTCACCCTGAGGGCACAACTCTGTACACTAAACCTTTCTACTTGAGACATTGTGTGATTAGAGCAGTGGCCTCAGGGCACTGATTATTTGCTTACTTACATTACTTGCTTGCTTGTTAGTTGATGTACAGATAACCTCTGATAGGATCACCTGTATATGATTTCCTCATCTGACATTCAGTGGTGTACCCTCTATCTTATTTTAGGAGTACTGTGATTAACCCAATTTATATCAACAGTGCATTTCCGTATTGGTAATTTTGTATGTTTTCATGTTCTAGTAGTGTTGTTCCAATTAAACGATTTGATCGATGATTGATTGGGTTGGATGTCCAACCAACAGGTCGATTATGATTTCAGAAATCTATTTTGACTGCTTATAAATTTACAATATTAAAACTGCAAATTTCCTTTGTTTTGGCAGCGCTATTTTAATTTCATTTTTACAACTATATAACATAGTATTACTCCATACGGGTCCATAGTCGAAGACATTAACCCTCTCAACACTGAAATGGTGTGCTTATGTCAAAATCACCATACGAATAACCTGTTGAATATTTTGTAACTTATTTGACTGGAAGCTGTTGCTGCCTAAGGCAGCAACAGCTTCCAATCAAATTAGTTTCAAAATATTCAACAGATTATCTCTTAAATTATTACGGTTAAATATCCATGAATAATTATTGCATTAAAAATTTCCGAATGGGTAAAAATGAGAAAATGCTACGTGTATGATCGATCATTAATTGATCATCGGTTAGTACGTAAAACCAATCATCGATCACAAAATTAGTACCAATTCCAAATGCTGTTCTAGTGTTTTATAAATGACCAAAACATTTTACATTTGTCATCGCTGTAACATACAACAAGACAACAAAGGGTACAATGATAGCGTTATCTGATTCAGTAGCATTTAAAATCTGTCAGACAATAGTTTATGTAGCAGAACATTGTATGTTTAATAAACATGATTAAATTCTGTACAAAAATCGATATTGGAGACATCATTATCGAAAATCGCTTTGCATTTATAAAGTCAGTCGATATAACGATAAATCGTTCCAACCTTATTATCTACATTTCTATGAAAGGTCTCGTAGTCATCTATAGCAATCTCAGCTATAGATATATTATTATAACGCAATTTTTTTTATTTCACCTCTGTTACTCCTATAGAATTATTATTTGTGGTTGATTTTGCCTCACTAATAATTTCAGCTCATCTAGTTTGTTCGTAAGGAAGTTTTTCATTGGTATATACTCATTGGAGGGAATTATGTGCAGTACTTTTATGTACAGCAGTATGACTATTTACATTCTTCAACGCCTCATGTGGCTTTAACACTCTGGTTTGTCCCCTGTTATGTCCAGGGGTTGAGTTACCCTCGGCTTCACTTTGACGATTCTCTTGGCCCATGGAGGGCCCCGAACCTTATAACCCAGCATCCACCAGCTTCTTTTTCTTTCATCTTCACTTCTTCCATCATCCTAGTGGGGTGGACATATCCTGGGCCAGAAAGCAGTTGGTAGTAACACATGTAAGTAGTCAATGTGAGTGACACTTGAAGCAGACCGTGAGATTTTGAAAATTTACATTAATTGGTTAAAATTAGACATGTGAAGGGTATTTTCTGTTTGTAAGAAAGATATCATTCGGTTATGCCCCATTTGTTCGTGTAACCTATTTGTTACGCAAATTTCTGACCAATCGCCTACATGTATCTTGTGGTCAAAAGATAAATGTTCTAAATTTGCCTATGTTTTGCGACATATTGCATGTGTGGCTCAGCCTTTGGTGGACTAACAGTTGTGTGAATGTAAATATGGCTGAGGTTCATGAGGATTTTCACGAACCGAACCGGTTCACGATACATATTTCTACTTTGAATAATACTTACCAGATGTACTCTTATGATAATGCCTATTATCTAGTTTAGCTCAAAATAAACAATTAAAACTGCACTCTCCTGGTCCTGCCCATACTGTGTCTGGGAATTACCATAGCCGCAGGTACCGAGTCAATTCCCAATCACAGTCAGATTCACTTATTTTGCAGACTTGAGAAGTCGCATGTTTTCTAGTGTTTAATATTTTCTCAAATTTCCGAATTTTCATGTGTTGTCGTGCATTCGTTGCTGGCATCATGGAGGGAAAAGAAAGTCATCACAAGGGCAGGTTGTATCAATCTAGAATTTATACATTCGTGCCGTAATGACTGTTTGAAATTTCCTTAAATTGGCACATTATTCTAAAATGGTAGCCATTGTTGGAGTCGCTCCGGTACTCGTTAACTGTTTAATCTTATCCGGGTACTCGGTTAATTTCTCTTGTGACTCGGTTCCTTCTAAGATGGATGCGCCCTTAGCCAAGATGGCGGCACCCATGATTAATGTTTCGTTTTGGCTTGGCGTGTCTATGCACTCTGTTTTATGCCGATCTTTAGCTCTCGCTTCATTGTCGAGGGTGTTTGTAGCGTTCGGCATTTATTTCTTGGCTGTATTAACGTTAGTTAATTTCCAAGTTGTGTTTATTAATTTTCACTCAAAAAAGTTTCAAATATTTCCTGCCTAAAGGCTTGATTATCATTAATTTAAGAGAAAGTTAATGTTTCTAAGTAATTCTACTTTACAATCAAGTCAATTGTGCGTATTGCTCGTCATTGTTTGTCATGTGCAGTGTTTTAATTCTTCTCTGTGTTCGCAGAAGACCAGAATCAGGACACTTTGTGTCAGAAATGCAACAGGTTCATGAAGCGCAAGTTCAATGGTCATCACTGTGTCGCTTGCGCGAGGTGCAAAGTGGGAAGTCTGTGTGATGTGTGCGCCAAGTGGTCGTCTGAGTTGGTGGGAGAGTTCGATCGTGATCGACGTGCGCGTTTGGAGAGGATCGCGAGGGACAAGGCGGCCAAGCTGGATCAGGCATCAGTAAGAGGACTGGAAGATCGTCTGAACGAGCGAATGGATTCAGCATTGGGTGTATGGGCGGCCCAGTTCAAGGCAATGTTTGAGTCCTTGCAGTCCACGATCCTGACGATGCAGGCTGGTGCAGGGCAACCTTTCGGTGGTCCGGCTAGTACAGCAGAGGGACAAGCACATGTCCTTTCTCCTACCTTGGCTCAAGAGCCGATGGTGGAGGAGGAAGATCTGCTAATGGAAGATTCCGGCATGCCGGATATTTCGTCAACGGCTAAACCAGGTACATCCCAGGGACCTCCCTTGCGAATTGTATGGGTTTGCCAAGCGGGTGGTGATGTCGACGTTCCGTTGGGCATTTTCCACCCGGATTTCGCTCAACCCGCGTTGTCGTTGGAGCCGTGTTTTGCTGTTCCTAGCAGCATCCCGGCGGCATTAGGTGTGGCTCCTCTCAGAGTTCCGTCATCTTCCGTGGTGAAAGCGGCTGTAGTCCCAGCTCCCGTGCTGGAGCCGATAGACTGCGGTGAATCTGTGTCCGGCGATTCGTTGGACACTGGTGCCGCTAGTAGTCGGGCTATGGACGTGCTTCATGTTGGAAGAAGTGCGGGCCATAGCTCTCAGCATGGATCGTCGGTGGCCTACTCACCCAAGGGTGAGAAGGAAGATGAGAACGGTAGTCCATTGATGGACGAGTCCTCTTTTTTCACCGAAGCTGAATGGGTGCAAGTCCTTGGCTGGATGTCCGACTGTCTCGGGTTGGCATCGAATCAAGGATCTCAGCGTGATCCGGCGATGGAACGGATGTCAGAGCGAGTGGCTAGCGCTCTGTCAAGTGGCTCTTTGGCCATGCTGATGCACCCTTTGGACACGCAGACTTCCGACATGTTGGAGGTTGCAGCGTATCGTCTGGTTCAGCCAGACTATGCATTGCCCAAGGCCCCGACAGGGATAAGGAGCAGAGTCCGTTTTCCGGAGCAGGTCTACCATCAGTGTGCCCGGGTTCCACGGCTTTCCATCGGGAAGCGAGAGGCGCTGAATAGGCCATTGGCTGGCAAATCGAATGGGCGTTCTCGTCCCTTAGTTTCCCAGGCCAATAAAGATCCGCTTAATGAGCTAACCTGCGTAGCGGAAGGTGGAGAAGTGCCAGAGGCTGCTCCTGGAGTTGTCCGGGACACCATGCACTTGTCCCAGGAGTGCCTTGCCAGGGTGATCACCTGATCATTGGCGGAGCGAAGGAGAATGGTTCTCGACTGTGTAGAACCAGGACCTGAGATGAGGGCTGCGTTATCTTCTGCGCCTTTCATTGGTCCAGGCTTGTTCGGTGGCTCGGCACGGTAAGCCTTATCCAAGGTTGCGTCAATGGTTGCTGAGCAGGGGTAGTTGGCAAGTCGTGGAAGTCGACTAAGAGGACACAGCCGCAACAATCCTACAAACAGCATCGGCATGAGCAACAGAGGCAGCGGCAGAGATCGTCCTTCTGGCGTGATGCCCATCGGGCATCCGGATCGCAGGGACCTGGCCGTTCGTTCTCATACAAATCTTCTAATAAGAGGCCGTATGAGGAGGACAGGAAGGGTGGCGGTTCGGGTCACGGCGGTTATCATAAAGATAGTCGTGGCGGCGGGCCCGAGCCGTCATATTCCAAGAAACCGCGGGGCGGCTGTGGAGGTCAGTCCTGATGGGTTTCCGGTGGAATCAGCTCCGGTGGCGTCAGGAACGAAGGGAGTCGAGAAGCTTCACCCAAGCGATTTAGCGTCTTAGCGTGCAATATCGACCGCCAGCTGTGTGCAGATTCCTACCGTCGGAGGCAGACTTCAACTGTTCTCAAGCCAATGGGAACGGGTCATGCGAGATTGTTTAGTCTGTCAGTGGTTAAGAAATGGCTACGAACCGGACTGGCTCATCCAGCAATCATTAGTTCCGTTAACATCGACTCCAGTGTGGACTCCTGTTCCAAGGGAATCCGATCGTCCAGATGCCATTTGCTCAGAAATCGAAGCTCTTCAGCGGAAGAACACGATTCATCTAGTCCGCAATCAGTCCTCCCTAGGCTTCTATTCGATGATGTTCCTCGTTCCGAAACGTACCGGAGGTTGGAGACCAATTCTCAATCTCAAACCGTTGAACAAATTTATTCTTTCTCCAAAGTTTCAGATGGAGACTGTAGCAGCGGTGATGACAGGGCTGAGAGAAGGCATGTGGGCAGTGTCGATAGATCTGAAGGATGCATATTTTCATATTCCAATGTCAATTCCTTTTCAGAAATACCTTCGTTTTGCATTCCAAGACAATGTTTGGGAATTCAATGCGCTTCCATTCGGCCTGACCACAGCACCGAGGGTTTTCACCAAAGTGGTTCTCGCCATGACTTCTTATCTTCGCAGGAGAAACATAGCTGTTCATACTTACATAGATGACTGGCTGCTGAAGGCGGGGAATCCAGTCACTCTGCGCAACAATCTTCAGGTAGTCCTAGCCTTACTAAAGAATCTAGGATGGATTGTGAATCTAGAGAAATCAGAACTGACTCCATCCCAGGAGTTTGTTTATCTGGGAATATTTTTCAGCCTCGGAGACGGCGTAGCTTTTCCGGCGGAGAGCAGAGTCAGGAGTTTGCTTGCAGTACTGGAGTCACTTTCTCTAGGAGCTTTTCTGATGGCGCGCCAATTTCTCAGGATACTGGGTTTACTAGTATCTCTGGAGAGAGTGGTTCCTTATGCGGCACTCAGGCGCAGGCCGATTCAGATGTATCTAATGTCATTCTGGTCTCAGAAAATGGATCCGTTATCTCTGAGAATTCCAGTAAAAGAACCATTGATATTCCACCTTCAGTGGTGGTTATCAGAACAGAATCTCCTGCAAGGTGTTCCTCAACCACAGATGTCCATCTTCACCGATGCATCAACGACAGGTTGGGGAGCGATATTGGACGATCAGTCAGTGTCAGGAAAATGGGATCGGACCAATGCGCAGAAACATATCAATGCGCTCGAATTATTAGCAGTGACATTAGCACTTCGAAAATTCGAGAGCTTAATCCGAGACAAGATTGTCCTAGTAAGGACAGACAACTCAACAGTGGTGTCTTATTTGAACCGCCAAGGCGGGACGAGATCACCGGAGTTGTGTATGATGATTTGGAACCTTCTGCTGTGGTGCCAAGAGAGGAATGTTATTCTTCGGGCAGCACACATTCCAGGAAGACTGAACATCCTAGCAGATGTTCTCAGTCGAAGGACGGTTTGTCATCCGATTGAATGGCAGCTCAACCAATCGGTAGTGGCGGTTCTATTCAATCATTGGGACAAGCCAAATGTGGACCTTTTTGCGATAAAACAGAGCGCAAAGATGGTCACATGCGTGTCATCGATCCCGGACCCGCTGGCTCTAGCAGTAGACGCACTGGCGATAAGTTGGAAGGGAATGTACGCGTATGCGTATCCTCCAACGATTCTCATCCCAAAAGTTCTGGCAAAGATAATAGAGGGTATGTCCCAAGTACTACTGATTGCCCCTTATTGGCCAGGCCGATCATGGTTTACGGATCTGCTGGACCTTCTGCTCTGCATTCCAATCACTCTTCCAGACAGAAGAGATCTAATCTCTTAAAACAGGGGTCTGTATTTCCACGACACACCAGAAATGTTCAAATTGACTGCGTGGGTGTTATCAAGCAGCGTGCAATTAAGGGTGGCTTTTCTGAGCAAGCAGCGAAGTTTGTTGCTTCAGCCAGAAGAGGATCAACCACTAAAACATATAATTGTAGAATCAACAAATTTTCAGAGTGTTGTAAGGGAAGTGATATCGATCCCTTTTCTGCATCTGTTCAACACGTAGCAGATTTTATCTGTCATTTATACGAAGTTGACAAACTTGTACCTTCAACCCTAGCAGCATATAAGTCTGCATTAGCTTCAGTCCTTCCCAGTCTGGCCATTGAAGGAGTGGAGAATGAAGTTATTAAAGGAATGAGCAATCTGCGACCTAGATAGCTAATTCCTATCGCAGCATGGAATCTATCTCTTGTTCTACAGGTTTTAGGGCATGCTCCCTTTGAACCGATTAGATCTATAGATATTAAACTGTTAACTATTAAATCAGTTTTCTTGGTTGCAGCAGCGTCAGCGAGAAGGAGAAGCGAAATACATGCGCTTTCTGCTGAACAAGACCGTTTTGTTGTCACGGGTGAGAGTTTAAGACTACTTCCACGTCTTTGTTTCCTGGCAAAGAATCAGTCACTTAAATATCCAGGACAGCCGATCAATTTGCCAAGTTTAATTAGACATGACCCAAACTCTTCTGCTTGGTGTCCTGTCAGATGTCTGAAAATGTATAAGAAACATACTGAGGAGTGGAGAGATGACCCAAAATCTCTGTGGTTATGTCTCAAAGCTCATCATTTGCGCGCCTCGAAAGATACTATTTCTCGTTGGATAGTCGATGCTATTCAGATGTTGCATAAAATCGCTACAGGAAAGCAGATGGATCGTGCGAATGCCCATCAGGTCCGAGCACTAGCAGCATCATCGGCCCTTTATAAGGGTGTCTCATTAGAGGAGGTGATGTCTGTAGCACAATGGCATGCCGAGTCGTCATTCACTGATTTCTACCTTCGCGACATCTCCAGCGCACTTAATCCGGTAGCCGTCGCCAATTTGTCGAATCTGAACTAAGCCACATCCGACCAATATTTCGCACACGTCACAAGTTCTTCCACTTGCACTGAACAATGGCCATGCACATGACCCGAGAACGACCGTGGATTGGGCCGAGCTCCTGGGATGAACTAGAAAGACCAAGCACTCAAAATGGTGAGTGTTTACATTAATTTTAAGTTTACTTATAGTCGAAATACCAGACTATCTAAGTAAATAGTCTGGACAAGAACATCTTATTCTTTTGCAGACATTAGACTCATTCCAATTTCAAAAAATTAGAAGTTGTAGTAGCTTCTTTGCACTCTACTGGACTGCCCTAGCTGAGACTTGGGGCTGACATGGGTCTGGTGGGTGTTGCTCCCCGTTTTGACAGCCCTCTGGAATTTGTGCGGGCAAATGAGGAGGGGGGGGGGGGGGTGAACCGCCGTCTAGATCATGGAAGTTTAGCACTCTATGAGTCAGATAGCCAAACCCAAGCGTATGCCAGCGGTCTAGTCTCTTCACAACCTTCTCTGTCGGATGGTAGATGAGTGCTGGTTGGAGCCTCACCTCTTCCCACCCGTATTTCTTGGCTTCCGAAATCCGGAGTTTATCATAATAGTACATCTGGTAAGTATTATTCGAAGTAGAATAAAAAAAGCATCCGCTTTTGTTTCTACGAGAATTCTTAATACTTACCAGATGTACTATGGCCCTGCCTCAGCCGCCCTGCTGAGGTGAGGCTAAGCTCCTTTCGCTGTTTGTCAAGGCAAATATAAGACGAATCTGACTGTGATTGGGAATTGACTCGGTACCTGTGGTTATGGTAATTCCCGGACACAGTATGGGCAGGACCAGGAGAGTGCGGAGTTTTAATTGTTTATTTTGAGCTAGACTAGATAATAGGCATTATCATAATAAGTATTAAGAATTCTTGTAGAAACAAAAGCGGATGCTTTTTTGAGTCTGAACCACAACTGGTTCATGAACCTTTTTAATATGCTATTGTATGCGAGAAATTACTCCTAACAGAAAATAACATTTAAAGGCAATATGTGGCTTTACTGGCTAAATGGTTGAAAAACACAAATGTCAAGTTCTGACAACAAATGTTAGAAAATAATATAAGATTCATAGCCAGCTAAGTTCCATTCATGGTCATATTCATAAATCACACTTAGAGGACATTCAGAGATTGCGTGTCTATTAGCGCTTTCACCGACAAATCCCTGAAAGGTTTATTCTTTATGATATAAATATGATAACACTCTGTTGAATATTTTGAAATTAATTTGACTAGAAGCTGTTGCTGCCTTAGGCAGCAACAACTTCTAATCAAATTAATTTCAAAATATTCAACAGCTTTCCTGTATGGTTTTCCTAAAATTGGATATGGAAATTCACAGGTGAAAGGGTTAGTTGATGTATGGTTCACGAACCACACGAATCCCATGCAAGCGAACCAAACCATGGTTCGTCATCCCTTGGTTTGCCATTTTCCGAACCAACGAATGCTCGTTACAGCCCTAGTAAATAGTAAGTGTTTACATTTACACAACTGTTAGTCCACCAAAGGCTGAGCCACACATACAATATATCGTAATACATAGGCAAATTTAGAACATATTTTATATTATACATGTATTATATGAAATTAATAATCTTGAATCTAAAATCGTCTTTTTTCATTTACTTACTGCACTGATATAGGGAATGAGAAAAATAAACGAATTCTGTGTTCTTCACTATTTAGCTGAATGTTTCAGAAACGTGTATTGCATTCGAACACACCACCAAACTCAGTATAAAACAACAACATTGACTGGATAGAATCGGTGGGTCGACTAATCAGATTCGCAGAAACATAATGCTGTGTTATGAGCAGTGCATTATGGATTTCCCTCCTTCCCCCCCCCCCCCCCCCCCCCTCTCATCCCACTCCC
Organism: Chaetoderma sp. LZ-2023a; assembly: GCA_034401795.1. Taxonomy (NCBI): domain Eukaryota; kingdom Metazoa; phylum Mollusca; class Caudofoveata; order Chaetodermatida; family Chaetodermatidae; genus Chaetoderma; species Chaetoderma sp. LZ-2023a. Next base: position 67,900,062 of record CM067362.1, read on the forward strand.
AAAGCCATAAAGAACGCAATATCATCAACAAACACTCGGAATACTAGAAAGTAGTCCCAAATATATGGCCACATTCCCAACGCCACTAATGTTTGGTGACCGCAAAAATCCTGCACTTAGGTATACTCTAGTCAGAGCCAAATTTGAATTTCTTACCACAGCAGGTTTTCAAGGGAGATTTTACCAAAACCATATTGACACGGTAGACATGGTAGATCAGTCATTCCAGTGGTAAATTTTCAAAAATAGTCTTCTCTTGGTCTGCAAATGGTCATTTTGTTTGAGAAAAATGAAATTTTCTTGAATAAATTTTGAGTGTTAAAGGGTTAATACCTGTTACTATGCTTTCCTTAATGCTGATGCGCTTGGATTGCACAATAGGTGTTCTCTAAGCTAATCTGATGCCATTGCACCTCATGAGCTAGCATAAAACTGATCACTTGCATAAATTGTGCCACTTTTTCATTAGAATGTACCCAGTCATGACAGTCAGTACAAGTATGTAGAAAATAGCTTCACATAATATGGCATTTGATATTTGAAATGAATATGACATCTGAACATTGCATTCTGGGTAAATTGCATTGTAGTTATCAGGACATGAGAGATTTAACACTATGGAACAAAGGCCTTACATAATAAGTAATTCGGAAATCATATGAGCTTTTACTAAAGATGCTTTTGGAATCTGGTGTAACTGTAATAGCGGAATCCAACCTGTCAGTCAAATATACAATGTATGTGATGTGATATTGAATTATGTCACATGTAAGTTGACGTCACAATCAATTCACCTTTTCGGAGTATCCATCCTTCTGACTTCGTATGATGTCATAATCAGCTCAGCGAGTGTATGATGACGTCATAATCATTAAGTCACAAAGGATTCCATATAGACCCTCATCAAATCTCAAAAAGTCTGACATGTATGAATTGTATGTCTGTAATTCTTTGCTATTTAATAAACATGTTGTTGAATATTTTGAAACTAATTTGACTGGGCGCTGTTGCTGCGCTGTAGGCAGCAACAGCAGCCAGTCAAGTTAGTTTCAAACTATTCAACAGCTTACCTGTGTAGTTTTTGGAAAATGATAGTCAGCGTGTTCAGAGATCGATCGATCCCAACATGAGTGAGGTGTGGGTGGAGCTTAGCTGGAGATGGACGGGGCATGGTTAAAACCGGAAAGGTCTATTGCCTCATGAATGACGTATAGGTCTAAGTCCATCATAAGCGCTTAATAGTCCATCAAGTTGTACGAATTGCATGTCTACTATTTAATAAACATTCTGTTGAATATTTCGAAACTAATTTGACTGGGCTATGACAGCAATAGCACCCAGTCTAATTAGTTTCAAAATATTCAATAGCTTACCTGTATATTATTCTGGAAATTGAGGTTCAGGGTTCGATCGATTCCAGCACGGACACAACATGGGCAGAGCTTAGCTAGGAATGGGTGGGGCATACCTAAAAGTGAATCCATCCATTTCAGAAGTTGTCCAGTATTTTAAATAATTTGATAGTCAATTGCAGACTTAATTTGACCATTTACTGATGGCAAAATGTGTCAAGAAAATGTTTGCTTGGTAAATAAATATCCATTTGCATGCCAATACAAATGTAGCTAGAAGAGTGGTAAATTTTCAAAAATTGTTTCCTCTGCCTGCAAATGAACATTCCTTAAGGCCACTGCATTTTTTTGCAGGTTTTGGCCAGTTTGAGCATTAGTTGGATAAGATAGATGACTTGTATACAAAATTATCTGTTTCTTCTTATCTTTGATTTAAACATCATTATTTCACAGGAAGATGAGGATTTGCCCTATGAGGAGGAAATTATTCGTAATCCATTCTCGATCAAATGTTGGTTAAGATACATTGACCACAAGAAGAATGCCGCTAAGAATGCTGTTAACATGGTGTATGAGAGGGCGCTTAAAGAGCTTCCTGGAAGGTACATCTACCTAATACACCTTTCCACTTTATCAACCCATCCTATGATGTCATAATCAACTATGCGACGTTTAGAATGACATCATGATGAATGATGTCATGAATGACGTCGATAAGTACATAGCGAATGCCTGTTTGAAGATTGACTATGCGTTGTTGTACGAAATGTATGTCTTTACTACATGTATTTAATAAATGTTCTGTTGAATATTTTGAAACTAATTTGACTGGGCGCTGTTGTTACAACTAGCATGACTGATATGGATGGCCTAGTTATAAATCGAGTTACTTAATAGCCAGTCCGGTGGTAATTTTTCAAAGATTTCTTTTCTTTATCTGCAATTGGACGCTCAAGACCAAGTGCTACAGAAGCCATTTTAGCCGGCTTGGTTAATGAAGGGCTACCGGTACACTTGATCTTGAGACCACCACAGCTTCCAGTTAACCTATTTTCAAACTATTTAGCAGCATTCCTGTGTCAATGGTTTGAAATTTAGATATTTGGATTTCAGAGTGCAAAATCGTTAAACATGTATCGGAGTTGATGCCTTAGCGGTTTCCAGCCAAATTAATTTCAAAATATTTGGCCACATTACAGAGCACCAGGAAGTGGTCACTAAAGACAGGTGGCCTCTTAATGCAGGTCATTCATTATGCAAGATATATGCCTTTACATGGTTGGCTATTAACCATTTAACTAAATTTTTTCAAAAAAAATTTAAATTTTCACAGAAAATTTCCATTTGTATACCATTATTTTGAAAAAATAATCGCTTTATTGACTGATTTGTTTATCGAAACTTGGTTTACAAATGGGCATTTCCTAAGACCACCAGTGCAGAAGATGATTTTGGGTTGCTTGAGTGTTAAAGGATTAAGACTGGTGGTTTTAAGGACCATGCTCATTCGGTCCTAAAAATATGTCATCCCTCGTGCAGGTTTGTCACCGTCTTACAGCGCAGAAATAACATGTTTTCAAAGCAAAATAAAAGGGAAAGAATAACCCTAAGGCATCAATGGTTTCCATTCAAATTAAGTCCAAAATATTCAACAGAACATTTCTTACATCGTGTTCAAAATTGTACTAACTAACTGTTTTTGTTTTGGAAACACGTTGGATTATTTATGAGCTGTGGTGTATAGATTGTTTTACGTTTATTGATAAAAGGACATGTGTCCCTGTGCTACAAGAGGTAATGAGGCCATCTGCGGTGATTTTAGGGGGAGACAATTGGACGTGGTGTTAGTGTGGTCAACTGGTAATTAGGGGGGAATGTTCAAATCCTGCTCGGCTGTTAGGTGATCAGGTGATGGACGAGCAATCAGAGGAAACATAGGTAATCTCCTTCACTCCTCATCGCCTCCCTACCCAAGAGTATAAACGGGTACCAGTGTAAAACTGAGGAAGTTATACCAATAATAGACTGAAATATAGACCGGCCTAAATATGACGTTAATGGGACCTGGAATCAAGGACTCGAGAGATGCCAATCAAACCAATAACTTCTTCTGTGGTGTATTTGCTGTAAAAGTATGGTATTTATTGTCAAAATTAAAGAAATTGAGTTCTATGGCAGGGTTCTGTGGACATCAAGGTAAAACACTTGTCTGGTACATGTATATTATAATGAATTTGATGTCTCATCTTTGTACGGTTAAGGTTAGTTAACCCGGCCTCTGTAGTGGTCTTCGGGAATGTCCATTTGCAGGACAAGTCAGAAGACAATCTTTGAAAATTTATCACTGAAATGACTGGCTCGATAACCAAGTCAGTCATTTCAGTGGTAAATTTTCAAAAATAGTCTCCTCTTGTCCTACAAATGGACATTTAATAAGGAAATATTTAAATTTGACCATTAAAGGTTTAATTAACCCTTTGGCCCTTGAAATGTCAGTGTCTCAATTTTAAGAAGGCTATATACAGGGATGTTGTTGAATATTTTGAAACTAATTTGACTGGACCCTGTTGCCATTGGTTTCAAAGTATACAAGGGAATATAAAAGACACTAAAGGAGCTTAGTACGCTTGCATTGAAATGGACAACAGACAGAGGAGAAGATCGAAGCAAACTGATAGCAGCTAAAAGAAGTTTCTACTCATTTCAGTCACAGTACATAGTCGCTCATCATCATCATCATCATCATCATCATCATCATCATCATCACCAACCACCACCACCATCATCATCATCATCACCACCACCACTACCATCATCATCATCATCATCATCATCACCATCTTCTTCATCATAATCATCACCACCACCACATCATCATCATCACTACCATCATCATCAGCCATCATCAGCATCATCATCATCTTCATCATCATCATCAGCCATCATCATCATCATCATCATCATCATCCATCATCAGCCATCATAATCATTATCATCATCATCACCACCATCTTCTTCATCATAATCATCACCATCATCACCACCACCACATCATCATCATCACTACCATTATCATCATCATCAGCCATCATCATCATCATCTTCATCATCATCATCATCAGCCATCATCATCATCATCATCATCATCATCATCAACCATCATCACATCACCATCATCGTCGTCGACATTCCCTACATACATGACATAAAAAATAATTTGTCATTTTAGTCTGTCTGTGAGGAGGATTATTATTATCCCCATGTTTTAATAAAACGTCGGTGATATTGTAATTGCCTCTGTCTATCCATCTGTCTGTCTGTCTAACCGTCCGCCCATCCGTCCATCATGCTATCTCATCCCAAACTATTGGGTAGAATTAAATCAAAATTGGTATGTGGCTTACCCATATGATTCCGCTTTGCAAGACAATATTTAGATTTGGCTCCGCCCCAGGGGGGAGGGGTGGGGTGGGGTGTGGTGTGTGTTGTAGCGCAACTCCTTTGAAATCATTAGATGGAACTCAACTAAATTTGATATCTGAGTTACATATATGATTGCGGAGTGCAAGAGGCCATTTAGATTTGGCTCCCAGTGGGTAGGGGGAGGAGTCAAAAGGTCAAATTTTAACCTGCAGATATTGATTGTAGCGCATCTCCTCCGAAACCGTTGGTGGTCTATGGATTACCCATATCAATGTGGAGTACATGAGCACGTTTACATTTGTCCCCAGTCCCCAGGGGTGGGTGAGGGGTGGGGGTCAAAAGGTAAAAAAAGTTGATTGTAATGCACTTCTCTGACACTGTTGAATGGAATTCAATCAAATTTAGTATGTCAGTTACCCATATCAATGTGGAGTATATGAGCACATTTACATTTGGCCCTGCCCCCTGAGGGTATGGGATGGGGGTCAAAAGGTCATGAAATTGATTGTAATGCAACTCCTCTGAAATCGGTAGACGGAACTCAACCAAATTTGATATCTGAGTTACTACTATGATTGCGGCGTGCACGAGGCCATTTAGATTTGGATCCACCCCCAGAGTGCGGGAGAGGGATCGAAAGGTCAAATTTTAACGTGCAGAAATTGATTGTAATGCATCTCCTCCGAAACCATTGGACGGAATTCAACCAAATTTGGTATGTGAGTTACCCATATCAATATGGAATGGATGAGTACATTTACATTTGACCCCACCCCCAGGGGGTGGGGGATGGCATCAAAAGGTCATGAAATTGATTGTAATGCAACTCTCTGACACTGTTGGATGGAATTCAACCAAATTTGATATGTGAGTTACCCACTGATAGGGTTAATTAGTCTGTCGGTCTGTGAGGAGGATTATTTAGTCTGTCAGTCTGTGACGATGGTTATTTAGTCTGTCGGTCTGTGAGGAGGGTTATTTAGTCTGTCGGTCTATGTGGAGGGTTATTTAGTCTGTCAGTCTGTGAGGAGGGTTATTTAGTCTGGGAGTCTGTGAGGATGGTTATTTAGTCTGTTAGTCTGTGAGGAGGGTTATTTAGTCTGTTAGTCTGTGAGGAGGGTTATTTAGTCTGTCAGTCTGTGAGGAGGGTTATTTAGTCTGTTAGTCTGTGAGGAGGGTTATTTAGTCTGTCAGTCTGTGAGGAGGGTTATTTAGTCTGTTAGTCTGTGAGGAGGATTATTTAGTCTGTTAGTCTGTGTGGAGGGTTATTTAGTCTGTCAGTCTGTGTGGAGGGTTATTTAGTCTGTCAGTCTGTGTGGAGGGTTATTTAGTCTGTTAGTCTGTGTGGAGGGTTATTTAGTCTGTTAGTCATTGAGGAGGGTTATTTAGTCTGTTAGTCTGTGTGGAGGGTTATTTAGTCTGTTAGTCATTGAGGAGGGTTATTTAGTCTGTCAGTCTGTGAGGAGGGTAATTTAGTCTGTCAGTCTGTGCAGAGGGTTATTTAGTCTGTCAGTCATTGAGGAGGGTTATTTAGTCTGTCAGTCTGTGAGGATGGTTATTTAGTCTGTCAGTCTGTGAGGAGGGTTATTTAGTCTGTCAGTCTGTGAGGAGGGTTATTTAGTCTGTCAGTCTGTGAGGAGGGTTATTTAGTCTGTTAGTCATTGAGGAGGGTTATTTAGTCCGTCAGTCTGTGAGGAGGGTTATTTAGTCTGTCAGTCATTGAGGAGGGTTATTTAGTCTGTCAGTCTGTGAGGATGGTTATTTAGTCTGTCAGTCTGTGAGGAGGGTTATTTAGTCTGTCAGTCTGTGAGGAGGGTTATTTAGTCTGTCGGTCTGTGAGGAGGGTTATTTAGGCTGTCGGTCTGTGAGGAGGGTTATTTAGTCTGTCAGTCTGTGAGGAGGGTTATTTAGTCTGTCAGTCTGTGAGGATGGTTATTTAGTCTGTTAGTCTGTGAGGAGGGTTATTTAGTCTGTCAGTCTGTGTGCAGAGGGTTATTTAGTCTGTCAGTCATTGAGGAGGGCTATTTAGTCCGTCAGTCTGTGAGGAGGGTTATTTAGTCTGTCAGTCGATGTGGAGGGTTATTTAGTCTGTCAGTCTGTGCGGAGGGTTATTTAGTCTGTCAGTCTGTGTGGAGGGTTATTTAGTCTGTCTGTCTGTGAGGAGGGTTATTTAGTCTGTCAGTCTGTGTGCAGAGGGTTATTTAGTCTGTCAGTCTATGTGGAGGGTTATTTAGTCTGTCGGTCTGTGAGGATGGTTATTTAGTCTGTCTGTCTGTGAGGAGGGTTATTTAGTCTGTCAGTCTGTGTGCAGAGGGTTATTTAGTCTGTCAGTCTGTGAGGATGGTTATTTAGTCTGTCAGTCATTGAGGAGGGTTATTTAGTCCGTCAGTCATTGAGGAGGGTTATTTAGTCTGTCAGTCTGTGCAGAGGGTTATTTAGTCTGTCGGTCTGTCAGGAGGGTTAATTAGTCTGTCAGTCTGTGAGGAGGGTTATTAGCTCACCTCGCCTGAAAGGCCAAGTGAGCGTATGCCATGGCGACCATCCTTCATCCATCCGTCCATCCGTCCGTCCGTCCGTCTGTCATCCATCAACTTTTGCTTTAAAACACTACAACTCCTCATTAACCGCTTGGGCGATTTCAACCAAATTTGGCTGAAAGTACCCTATGGTCATAGGCTCCAGAACCTCCATTCAGAATTTTGATTCCTCAATTTTTTGGGTCAAAATCTTAGATTTTATTAAAAATTTACCGGAAATTGTCAAATTGCTTCTTCTTACCATTCTGAACGATTTCAACAAAATTTTGTTGAAAGGACCCAATGGTCATAGGCTCCAGAACGTCCATTTGGAATTTTGATTCCTCAATTTTTTGGGTCAATATCTTAGGTTTTATTAAAAATTTACCAGAAATTGTCAAAATGCTTCTTCTCCTTACCATTCTGAGCGATTTCAACTAAATTTGGCTCAAAGGACCCTATGGTCGTAGGCTCCAGACCTTCCATTCAGAATTTTGGTTCATCATTTTTTTGGGTGAAAATCTGAGATTTTATGAAAAATGTACTGGAAATTGTCAAATTGCCTCGCCTTACCATCTTGACCAGTTTTAGTCAAATTAGGCTGAAAGTATCCTATGGCCAAATTGCTACCCCTCTTTAGCTGCTTGACATATTTTTAAAAAAATTTCTCCAATGGGTTCTAATGGGTCTAGAAAATCTATTCAGAATTTTGATTGATCAATGTTTTGGGTGAAAATCTAATTGTCAAAACACTGCTTCTCCTTAGTTGCTTGACATATTTCAAACAAATTTGGCTAGAGTGACGCTATCAAGGTAGACTAGAATTTCTATTCAAAATTTTGATTGGTAAATCTTTTGGGTGGCCATCTTAGATTTTCCGAAAATTATCCATCATATCTCTTTAAATGCAAATGGTTCAAATGCTAATGGTCCAGGTGAGCGCCACAGGCCCTTGGGCCTCTTGTTTAGTCTGTCAGTCTGTGAAGAGGGTTAAACGCTTAACTTTATTATCTACCTTTTCACAGATACAATCCCTGTATCTCAATCTCACAGTAAACAAATGGGAAATATGTTGAATATTTTGAAATTAATATGACTGGAAGCCTTAGAATATGCTATTCATCATAAAAGATTACATTTTTCAGGGATTAAAAGGATTAGAAAGTATAGTCCTTTGATAGAAATGTGTACATTTTTGTTCAATTCTCTTAAGTTTATATAAGCTGCTTGCGTTTCTTCTCTTGCAGTTATAAACTATGGTATAATTATCTGAAGACGAGACGGCATCAGGTACGAGGTCGCTGTATCACAGATCCGTCATATGAAGATACAAATAATGCATTTGAACGATCACTTGTTTTTATGCATAAGGTATAAATTTATGGTTAGAAATAAACTGAGCTCTATTTTACTTTTATATATTTCTACCATATTGTAATGGTTAAGCCGTAAACACTGGTCTTGGAGAATGTCTTTACAAGACAAGAGATGCCTATTTTTGAAAATCTGCCACTAGAATGACTGACTGAATAACTGAGCCAGTCATTCCAGTGGTAAATTTTCAAAAATAGTCCTCTTGTCCTATAAATTGACATTCATTAAGCAAAAATGTAAATATTCTTATCACTATATGTAGATGACCTCAATTCATGGAGCCATATTTTCTGGTTAATCCATGCCAACATAGATCACCGTCATGATTTATTCACAGTGCACAACCGTTTTCATCCACCCTGTTACCTGATAGTTCACATTGTCTAAAGCGAAACACTAGGGAACAGAGGGACTGAATAAGTTCATACGAGCTGAACAGCGTATTCCTATTATGTACTTATTCCTTTCACCACGTTTACAGTCATGATTGTTCCCAAGAAAATATATATTTCGCTGCCTGCAAATGGATAATATAAAAGAGCATGTCAGAGGTCAGAGGTTATGTTGGTTGACCATTAACCCTTTAATGGAGAAGCCAGGTAAAAGTGGCTTTTAAGCGCTCTTGAGAAATGTCCATTTGCAGATGGAGAGAGCAAAATTCTATTTTAATATACCCCTGTAATGCGTGGCTTGATGAAAGAAGCAGTTATTCCAGTGATAAATGTTAAAAAATAATCTCATGTCCTTGACATTCACTAAACATAAATATTTTGACCTATCTTGACCATTGCTGGGTTAATGTGTTAATCTGATGCGCTGAGTTTTTGCAAACAACATATTCTAAGTGTTATATCTTTGGATGTGCTAAATATTTTGAAAACAATTCGAATGAAAGCGGTTGGTGGCTATTGTTTTCAAAATATTCAGCAAGTGAAGAGTTTTTTCGTATAGGTATTTATTGCCAGGTGCCTTTCATCAGTGAGACAGTTAATTAAGTAAGAATGCTTAGATAGATGTAAGCTAAATCACGGTTTCAAAAATGATCTCATTCATTGGATCTAAAACATCTATTAAATTTAAATGATTAATTGACTATTTTGAGAAAATATTATAATCCTTTTGGCCATTAAATGGTCCAGCTAGTCAAAACTGGCCACAGCAATGTACGAGAAGAATGTCTATTTGCAGGCCGAGAAAAGACTATTTTCGAAAATTTACAGCTTGAATTACTATTTAACATATTTTGATTTTCTTGTCCAAATTTGATCAAATTTTTTGGTTTTGTTTAAATGGAATGTCCATTTGCGGGCCATGCAAGACTACTTTGAAAAAGTTAACACTGGAATGACTGGCTCGATAATTCATGTTGTAAGTTTTCAAAAATAGTTTTTTCTAGGACTGCAATTTAGACATACAGGTCAGTGAATTATTGTATGTTATAGATGCCGCGGATATGGCTAGATTATTGTCAGTTCTTGATTGACCAATGTAAGATCACACGTACTCGCCGCACATTTGATCGAGCACTAAGAGCTCTACCTATCACACAGCACTATCGCATCTGGCCGATGTACCTGAAGTTTGTCCGTAGATATCAACTGCCTGAGACAGCAGTCCGTGTGTATCGACGTTATCTACAGGTAAGATCTGTCGTAACACTTTAGCCCTTGTTCCAGAAAATTTCAATTTTCTCATTGAAAATGTCCATTTGCAGACCAAGAGAAGACTATTTTTGAAAATTAACCACTGGAATGACTGGCTCGGTAATCGAGCCAGTCATTCCAGTTGTAAATTTTCAAAAATAGTCTTCTCTTGGTCTGCAAATGGACAGTTCCCAAGACGACTACAGAAGCCATTTTTGGCAAATATGAGTGTTAAATGGTTCAGCATTGGGTCTCAAACAGCAGCCATTAAGTAGCTCACATGTATCCATGGCGAGAACGGAAAACTCCGAAATAACGTAATATTTTTCCTAAACAAAAACATGTTAGTACAATTTTAAACAAGATGTAAAAACAGTTCTGTTGAATGTTTTGAACATAGCTGGATTGGAGGACAATGCTGAGGCAGTAAATGTCTTCCAATCCAATTACGTATGTATGTATGATTACTGTGTTTGTAGCAGTAGACACATTTTACAGCTGCAATCAGTACTTCGCATTTGATCGCTGTAGCTTATCCTCAGCCAAAATCTTTAGCTTCCTCATGTTCATTCTTCATCTGAGTGTATATACCGAGTCCTTTAGGTCACTTCACTATGTGCATAACAGATTTATGCAATGACATCCTCTCCTGACTTTATATTTACTGGCTCCCACTAGGGAAGATTTCAAGTCTCTGCAGGTTTGTCTTCTGGCATCTTTAACACATAGGCAAACACGGGCCATCTTTGATCGAAAACCTTTACAGACAGCGGCGATATATTAGCCATGTTGTATAGTGCATCATTGGAAATTATGCAGCCATCAGTATCCAGTGCAGGCATCAAGTTTGTCTAGAGCTGCCGTTGCATCTGCCCAGCTGTCAGTGTCAGGTTTTAGCCAATTAACACATCCTACTAGAGCAATAAAGATGATCTTTCAATGGATGAGGCTGCTTTGAAACTCAGAGACAAGCAAGCAGCGATGGGAACAAACTAGCCTTCAGACTTGGAATGGCGCCGATGGATAACATATCCGTCGTGATGCAGTTTGTTTCTACCATGTCAGTGTATCAGCATTGATTAGTTTAAACCACATGCCTTAATGGGACTGATGACATGAGCATTCAGTCCCATGCCCTTAACCCTTTCATACTCATATCACCACTGGAATGACGATAACCGAGCCAGTTATTCCAGTGGTAAATTCTCAAAAATAGTCTTCTCTTGGTCTGCAAATGGACATTTTCTACGGGTTAAGTGGGTAAACTGCTCCCAAACTATTCCTAGCACAAAACTAACATTGCTGCTGGTCGTATGGGAAATGAATCTCATTGATCAGTAACAGGGTTATCATAGTGCTTCCACATATTCCAGCGAAATAACCAACCATTAGAACACTTGAGGGAACATGAATCTTATGTGATCGATTCTGAATGGATCCAATCGGTATTAATTATGCCGACTTGTACCATTTTTGTATCACTGCAAGTTTTAGAAGACAAAATAATAAAATGTATGCAATATTTGTACAAAATCCTTGTATTTAATGTTTGAATTTTCACTTTCTTTTAAAATATGAGCCCAGTATTGATTTCCAAATGCATCTTTTCTGTCTGATTGGTTAATTAAAAAATGGATCCATTTATAGCTAAGCTCGCCCACACTTTGCCTGTGTTGGGATCGATTAAACCCTGATTCCCAGAATCCCAATATCACGGTAACTATACAGATAAGCTGTTGGATATTTTGAAACTAATTTCACTGAGTGCTGCTGCTGCCTATGGTCTAAGGCAGCAATAGCAGCCAGTCAAATTAGTTTAAAAATAGTGAAAAGTCTGTTTATTAAATCGTAAACACATACAGTTTGCCGGCAAAAATTGATTATGACATCATGTACTTGAGTGACAGATCAGATCTATCCATTGTGTAATAGCATGAATACAATCAGAAACTATAGTTGCAATGGATTCTGGGATATAGGCTGATCAGTGAATTTGTCATATTTTTACGACAGTATTAACACTTACCTCTCTGATGTCAATATTCTGTCTTTTACTGTGGCAATAGCATAAAACCTGGTGTACATTTGTCAATAATTTCCACCAAATTTGTTGAAAAATTTACACCAGTTCATCTGTTAATTTAATTGAAATAGTAAAAACTTTAACATTAGAGTGTTAATGGTTAAGGCCTCTTTTGTGTTTATACAGCTACAGAAAGAGAATTCGGAAGAGTTCATTGACTATCTAAAGTCACAAGGCCGCCTGGATGAAGCTGCTAGACTATTGGTCGATATTATAAATGACGATAGTTTTGTGTCAAAAGAGGGAAAGTCTAACCATCAGGTTTGATTTGTAGCTCACCTGGCCAGAATGGCCAAGTGAGTTTATGGCATGGCGACCGTCCGTCGTCCATCCATCTGGCATCCATCCGTCCGTCCGTCAACTTTTGCTTAAAACGCTACTCCTCATTAACCACTTGGCGGATTTCAACCTAATTTGGCTGGAAGGCCCCTATGGGGGTAGGCTTCAGAACTTACATAGAGATTTATGATTGGTCAATTTTTTTGGCGGCCATCTTGAATTTTTCAAAAAAATTGCGGGAAATCATTTAAAACGCTACTCCTCATTAACTACTTGAACAATTTCAATCAGACCAGGATAGTACGCTGGTATGTTTCAGAAATTGTATACAGAATTTTGATTGGTCCAGTTTCTGAAAATTCCTGGAAATCACTTAAAAGTCTACTTCTCATTAACCGCTTGGCCGATTTCAATCAAACTTGGATCAAAGAACCCTAGTGTGGTATCCTTGAGAACTTGTATACAGAATTTTGATTGGTCCATTTTCCTGGTGGCGATCTTGAATTTTCCCAAAAATGGTGTGAAATCATTTATAACGCTACTCCTCACTAACTGCTTGAGCCATTTCAACCAGACTTGGCTGAAAGGATACACAGGCTGGTAGGTTTCAAAGGTTGTATACAGAATACGTAATCACTTAAAGGCCTACTCATCGATAACCACATGGCCAATTTCAATCAAACTTGGATGGAAGAACCCTAGCCTAGTATGCTTCAGAAGATGTGTACAGAATTTTGATTGGTCAATTTTTCTGACAACCATCTTGGATTTTCTGAAAAAATGATGGAAAATCGTTTAAAACGCGACTCCTAATCAAATTTCTGCTAGCCTTGTAGATTTCAGACCTTTTATGCAGAATTTTGATTGGTCCATTGTTCCGGTGGCCATCTTGGATTTTCTGAAAATCTCTGGAAATCGGTTTAACGGCTACTCCTCATTAACCGCTTGAACGAGTTCAAGCAAACTCGGCTGGAAGGCCCCTAAAGTGCTATGCTTCAGAGCTTGTATATAGAATTTTGATTGGTCAATTTATTCGGTGGTCATCTTGAATTTTCCGAAAAAATGGCTGAAAATCGTCTACTTATTAATTACTTGGGCGATTTCAACCAGACTTGATTTTAACATCTGCCTTGAAAAGCCTTGAATTTGAAATTTGTCTTGAAAAGTACTGGAATTTCACCCATCCGCCTTGAAAAGCCCTTGAAAATCAACATTTCCTCCCATGTGATTTTTACTGTCTACAAAATGTTCACATACTGATTTAAATAAAGATTTAAGAAAATTTGATTGGCAAAATCTCTCTGGAATCGCGTAAGTTCCAAAATTCAAACTAATTTTGAAAGGTTCTGAAGGTAAGCTATATGAAATTTTGCGCCAGTGTTATATCCTCACTTTGTCCAGGGTCCTGGTTCTGAGCAGGGGTGGACTAAGGCTGTGTGGGCCCCTAGGCTGGAGAGCATATGGGGCCCCCTCATGGCTAGGGGGGGTAGTGGGTGGGTGGGGTGGGGATAGGGGGCACTTAGACTGTTCACATAGCTTTCGTCGGGTGGTGGTAGTGGGGGTCTAATCTAATCTGAAAATCTAAATTCTAAAATAATTAAAGATTTACAAGTTGCAACCCACACTCCAAAACATCCTAATGCAGAGCTGCATAACTTAGGCAATAAAATAAATATTAACCCTTTAATGCCTAAAGTTTATCTGGAAAATCAAGATATTTGCTTACCAAATGTCCATTTGCAGGCTAAGTGAAGACTAATTTTGACATTTTAACCAGCCATTCCTGTTATATAATTTTCAATAATAATCTTCGCCTGAAAATGGACATTCGGAAAACAAATATCTTGATTTTCCAGACAAAGGCATTAAAAGGTTAATATGAAAATATCAATTTTATTGGCTGGGTTATGCAGCTCTGTATTAGATAACGTCTTTAAAATTGAGGGAATTAAGGATGTCACTTTCAATACTCAAAAGTGCCAATGTGTTGAGTCTATCGTCACCCATAGATATCCTAATCATATTTTTCACACGTGACAGTGTTGAGAATGACCGGTCACCAGAACAGTTGCTGACTAACAGAGACAGATAGATGCGGAATGCAACCTCAACATTAGGGAATGTTTCTCTGACACCGACTTGTGTAACAATCTGAAATAGTTTGAGTTCTGTGGAACGATTAGAATCAAAACCTGTCTGTAATTTGGCGAATTCACTGAATTGCACAAGTTCCTCTGCTAAACATGCTTCTAAATCACTGAGGTAAACTTTCACAAGATTAGTAGCAGAAAGTCGTATTTGCTCAGGTTGAAGCGTCAAGAGTTTGTGTAAGAATCCGAGAGGTTGTACACTGTTGTGTATGCATCAAGACGTTTTGTAAGAGCTGCAGTGAGGTTGTCAATGATAGGTATGTACACTTGTGTCCGGAAAGTTTCACGTGGAGAAAGTTGTGTCTCCTCCCCTTGCCCTTTGAAACGTGTAATTCGAATGCTGCGTTTGCGCTTTCGAGAAGTTTCCTCTTTAAACACATCATTACCAGACTTCTTTCCCATTGGCTTCAATTTCTTCGAACTGATCTCTCAATGTGTGTGTATACACCTTTAGTGATTGCAGCATTTTAACTGCTGTTATTCAAATCCAAATTAGAACTTTGCAGAGCCATGTTTGTTCAATTAAATCGCTGTAAGATGGTTGCCCATAGCACTATCAAAATTCCATATTCCAGCCTCTCCATTTTGTTGATTAGTCCTTCGGCCTCGTTTCTTGTTTCGTTCTTCTCTTCCTTAATCTTGCTCAATAGTGTCTAAGGCTTACTTTATTAACCATGCGTCAGAGCATCGGTTGTATCTGCTCGGGCAGACCAACGCGTCTGGCTTAACGTCTTTACAACTGGAGTTCCTTGTAACAGATTTGTAAGAATAGACTATCTATGAGTTGATGCACTGAGGAATGTGTAGATTTTTTGAACGAAGTAAAAAAATGCAGTTCCCTGCTGTCTGTTGTACTTTATGCTTTTCAATATGTGCAGCCAAAAATGGATCAAATTTAGCAAGTAATTCCAAAAGTCCAAGAAAATTTCCATTTGAACAAGAACCAAATACCTCATCATGACCACGGAACCAAGCCTCGTTCTGCCAAAAACATAACAACCTGCACAATACGATCAAGTACAGCTTTCCAATATGCACATTCTACATTATACTGCAAAACCATACTTTCATCAACTCTTGCATTTGACTTTTGAAAATTCTTCAAACAGTCGATTTAACATGCATATCCGAACGTTCATGCTGTGGAATCCGTGTGGACGCATTTTTTCAATCACTAAATCCATTTCGAACAAAGGATATGCCTTCCTGTGAGTCTGTGAACAATTTACAGGGAAAGCAGTAAACACTTGCTTTTGATGGAGAATAACACGGCCAAGAACGCATAATTTTTTTATGCGTTAATGGATGCTCATACGTAGAGTTTCTTTGGTAAGTATCTAATCTGGCGATTTCCATCAACAATCTTTGATGCTTCAAAACTTGCATTTGAATGCTGACATTGTTCACTGCCATGATCTGCCCAATAGCTTCGCATTTCTTCAGTAATAGTGTCTGACCACTGCCCTAAATCGGAATCATATACAGGGATTGCTATGTCTGGATCTTTATCTTTTTGTACAATGTCACTGCCAGTTGGTGCTTCTGAGTCAGTACATGTGTTATCTGTAATATCATTATTTGGAGCATTATTATCCAGATCCTGCTCCGCAATGACCTCAGTCTGTTGGTTATCAATGCTAGAATCAGGAGGAACCGATGACGACTGTTCACCGACACGTACAAACATTTTTTTTATTTTTGGAACTTTTGTCAAGATGGATTCCAAACCCAATTTGTTTTCTTTCTGGGCATGTCGCTTTGCAGCCCCAGATGGGTGGTGATATGACATAGTTATTCTAAAATCAAAAACAAAATGAAACATACAATTGAATGCTTACATCGAATTCACTCGAATCCCCAATGCTCATTAAGCCCAAGTGCTTAAATTGCATGTAGCTGCTGAATATTTTGAAATAAATTTGACTGAAGACTATTGGTGCCATCATCAGCTAGAGATCATAGTCAGATTGGTTTCAAAATATTCAACACTATTTATTGGATTTTATAAAATCATATTTGACATTATATTTATATAACTAATAACTATTTTACAACATTTTTTCTGCTCTCTCGCATGTGCATCACTACAATCGCTGCTTGTGTACTAGAATAGTGCCATTTACTTTATTATTCATGCTCGAAAATGCAATTAAAATTTCATTTTGCTGAAATGGTCTACATTGATTAGGCAGATCAAGAGATTTAAATATTGAATATGTCAAACCAAAGGCTGCAACAGGATTTAACAAGAGCACCGACTAAAAGATTACAAATGCCTGCTTTATATTGGGATCCATATATTTTCATTGAGAAAATTTGGAACTCCTAGCGGGTCATAATGAGCCATGTGTCGACATTTAAAACAATTAGAACCAGCAGTTCCTGGGAAACGACACAGGCAGTGAGGCAGACTGCGTGACAAACATATAATAAAGAGTTGGAGGGAACCAAATGCATCATACATCCACCACGCGTCGCGGGAGTGTAATTATTGTGCTTAATTACTTAAATTGTCAAGCAACAGTGGCGGCGATGCTTTATGCTTTGCCCCTTTCTTCCCCCCCCCCCCCCCCTTTACCAAAATTTCCAGGAAAATATTTCAAATGGTTCGTTGCTGACGTTGCATAGTAGATCACAGCATGTACTTTTAAACAATAATCTTTGATAAAATAGCGTCAGTCTTTCCAAATGTGTGCATCACTTTGTAAACTACACCCCTGAGCGTATGTGTGAGTCCTTGCTTGTCTAAATTTACCTTCAGAAACAGAGGAAATCCACTACCAGACCATCTAAATTTTAAAATTTTCCCCAAGAAGCTACCAGTAAGAGGGTAGAGGGAAAGGGATACACCTTCACTGACGCACCCACAGCCTTGCCTGCCCCCCCCCCCCCCCCCCATGTAACTACCTTGCCCCTCTCTTGCCCTCCCCCACCCCGACAATAATTTTCTTGTGCCGCCACTGAGCTTATGGTGATAAGACGCATACTTAATTTCAAGTCGCATATCTACTGTCAGTGAATATTTTATTAAAATGATGGCAACCTATAAATTTGTATTCTACCTGCCGATATATATTAGTTCATATATATAATTATATGAGTTAACCTAACCTTCAACAGTATTTGTCAATCCCTTCGTCCATTGCTTTAATATTAACACATACCTTGAAAGTTAGACCTATGTTCATATAGATAAGTAGATAACGGTAATTAAATACGATGTACTTGAAGTCAATTGCCAAAAGAAGAGTCTTATAAGTGTGGTTTATGTCTAAAAATGGAATATACTCATACCTCACTTACTTTGAAAATGCAAGTTGTTCGTTAATAAAATCAAACATGAGTTGTTACTATGTAGCATTGGAGTATATGAATACTAGGAGCATCTTATGTTGGAGGCAAACATTTTTATTATGTCATTAAACTCTTGGCAGCTCCGCGCTGTCTGCTGAAAGTCATACTCGAAGAACTGAGGATGGGGTGGGTTGTCAATGATGGCTATCTTTGATGGACGGATGATGAAACGGATTTGTGTGGTTATAGCATTATAGGCGCATATGTAACTAAATATAGACGTATATATATCTAGTGACTGCAGAAATGCATTGCAGCACTATCGGCCTAATATTGGGTGAACTTGGGTGGAGGTGTCAATGACAACAGTATGAAATTAGTTCAAAAAATGTGTTATTGCCAAAGGTGACGGGGCCCCCTGCCATCACAGGCCCTTAAGTTGAAGCCTAGTCAGCCTATTGGGTTATCCGCTCCTGTTTCTGAGCCCTTGAGAAATCAACTTTTTTTCACATCAAGAGTATACTTACCTCCCTAATACTTTTGATATTGCTAAATATCGGCTTTCACTCAATAAAACACTCAGATTAAAAACAGTTAGGTGCCCCTACTGGGCAGGGAGTCAGAGGTAGTCCGGCGGATGCTCGCCCCACCACCGCGCATGCGCCGACTACTACTTCCTCTTTGCTCATTTATTGGCAAAGGGTTACATGCGGTTTTGTGTTCTCTATACTTTTCTGCGCGTTACCTTGTTTTTTGCTCACGTTTGACGATTCTTGTACGGTGGAAGCATGTCGGAAAGGGAGGATTCGCCTTTAGAAGGAGCGGGATCTCTTTATCAGGTGAATTCTTTGATATGCTAGCGTGTTTTGTCCCGGTTTAATGTATTTCCGGGACTCGCGCTTACCGTGATTAGCGCCTGATTATGTTGGTTTTTTACAACATGGTGCTTCATATGTCTCATTTCTCTTTGTGTTTTGTCCACAGGTATCGCATAGACGCTTTGATGGACTTCTCGGCACAAGAGGATATGTTTTCTCTCCACCACGGTTCCATTTCCTACTAATACTGTTAGGTTATCTAACCAAAAAATCTATGTTCAGTGAGTTGGAGGCCTGTTATAAAGGTCTTCTCACTTTGCCCTCTTGCTCCAATTCCTTCCCCTTAGGTGGAGAGAATGTAGAGGTGTACTATGGTGGAGTTCTCCGGTTCATCACGTTGGATGGTTTGTCTATACAAGGGTCAGGTATCTAATTATTGATAAACAAAAGGGGAGATAATTTCCCTTTTTGCCAATGCTAGAATTGGAGGGAGTTATCTCTGTATATCTGATTGTTGTGTACTCGAAATGCCAATTCAACGGAAATGTTCCGGTTACTTATACAATTCGTTCTTGCACTTGGTGCTTGTTGCGGATCGATTAATTTGGTCACGAGAGTGATGACGTCGTAATCGGCCTTGGCCTTTTTATTAACAATTAACGTTTTGTCCATGGCTGGTTCTTCTTGATTTCTGATCTTGATGATCCTGTCCCTCTCTTTTTAGTTGGTTTTGAGTTCGCTAACCTTAACTATCTTGCTCATTGTCCCTGTCCTTTGTCCTGTTTCAGAGACCTGGTTGCCCGTCCTGCGGGAGGTTTCTTAAAAGCCGCTTCGTCCCGCACTTGTGCTTCAGCTGCAGTCCCTGTGGACCGTTGCTGAAGTGCGACGTATGTAAGCAGTGGGGGGGCGAATTAATGTCTGATTTTCTCGCATTGCAGGCAAGGGAGAAGGTAATGGAGGAAGAGAGGAAGAAGAAGGAGAAAGTTTGTAAGAAGGGTAAGAAGAAGGCCTCATCCGCGGTGGATATGGAGGCCTTCAGGTCCGAAATGTTGCAAGAGATGCAGAGGACAATAAAGGATCTGGTCCCAGAGTTGCTTCGTGGCATGCTCCCTGGGCCAGCTCCTTTGTTGTCCTCGGCATCTGCTTACGAGCAGGTGATCCCCGCCTCTGAATCCGGTCTCTTTAGGTCCGGTCCGGTTGTGGATTCAGAGGTGGCCCCTTTGTTGGGGGCAGTCCAAGGCCCTGGCAGCAGGCATGGCGCCGCGCCGAGGGGCCGTGGACAACGGTTGTTGCTGGGACCCGCGGTCTGCTCATCAGACCCCGGGTATCCGCGCGCCGAAGGTGCCAAAGCCTCCTATGGCACCTTTCCTGGCCAGTCCGGGTTAGCTCTCTTTGCTGACCCGGAGTCTAATCTTTCTGGCCAGGAAGAAGAGGATCTCCTGCTGGGGTCGCCTTCTGAGGACGTGGCCATGGAATACGACGTCTGTGCACCCCTCGCGGGGAATGCAGGCGACGTGTTCCATGGTTCTACTCACGCAGGAGTAGATTTCACGGTCCAGAGGGTGTCCCCGGGCGGTGCTGTTGACCACGGATACCGCATACCTCGGCTTGCCGATGGTATTGCTGGTGCTGGTCAGACCCGTGGTAGGGCGGTGTTTACCCCACGCTCTGCCACGGCGCCTGCTCCTGGTCAAGCCGCGGAATTTAGCATGCCTGCTCTCTCGGGCCCGCATGCTTTTCCAGGCTTGCCAGGGGTATCAGCTTACCCGCCGTCGACATCAACTGCGAGTGCTCTGGAGGAAGACGAAGGCCCTCGTCTAGTAGAGCGCTCGCAGTTAGCCACGGAGGAGGATTGGTCGGACGCTTGCCAGTGGCTGGTAAGTGTTCGGCCAGATCTACCCGTGGAGCTGCCGGCTAGCCAGCGTGACCATAGGCCGTGGTTAGCTGGTAGGCCGGCGGCTACCGCTATGCCATCTCTGCCGCTTGCTGAGCATGTCGTGGACATGTTCGAAGCGGCAGAGGCGTCCATTAAGGTGAATGGACGTCTCGCGAAGGCCCCTCGCGAGGTGGCGAAGCGGTGCCGCATCGTGCCCCTGGATTACCAGCGGTACGGTGTGGTGCCGAAGCCAAGCGTTGATGATCGCGCGGCTTTGGGCGAAGATGCGCGGCCGGGCTCCCGTTCTGACACGGGAGTCTTGTGCTCGAACGCGTTGCGTTCGGCGAATGCCGCGCTGCGGGATGCGGAGGAGAGTGGGAGGGCGTCGATTGCCGCTCTGTCCCACGTCTCCCAGCTGCTACAAGGGGTGGTAGCGGCTTCCGCATCACGCCAACCAAGCCCGGTGACAGTCCAGAGAGCCATTCAGGATGGTATCAACCTGGCTTTGGACTGTTTGACGCGGGCGGTAACCAGAAGTGTCCGGGCGAGGCGCACGTTTGCGCTTGACAATCTGTGCCCGTCCCAGGACCTGTATAATAGGCTGCTGCGGACGCCTATGACAGGTCCTGGTCTCTTTGGAGGTGAGGGATGCAGGCACCTCCAGGAGACGGTCACTCTGGTTAATAACCAGAGGGCGCTGCGGGAACAATTTGAGGTGCTCCGGCGGGAGCGTGTTCGCGCGGCACCCCCTGCGTATCGTCCTCTGCAGGCTCGAGGTGGTGCTGGCCAGGTCAGAGGTCAGCCACCGTCGCAACGTAGGCCTAGGCCACGGGCGATTCGGCCAGCAGCGAGGGGGGCGCAGGCTCCCCAGCCGCACCCAGCCAGACAGCCGCCCGCGCACCGTGGTGCGCGCGGCGCTGGGCGGGGCGCGCGGGGATCTGGTCGCGGTAATCGGGCCTGATGGCCTGGTTACCGTGGTGGGAACCACTCCGGTGTTTCAGGCCGAGAGAACAGTGCCACTCTGGCCCTCCTTATGTCCACCTCTATCCCTAGGTGGACCGGTGGGCGGCCGTTTGGCCGCCCACTTGCCAGAGTGGAAGCGGTTGACTCAGGACCGTTTAGTCTTGCGATGGCTTTCGGTCGGGTATCGTCCCGACTGGGTGACAGGCCCGCCATCGCGACTGTCTCTCGCGCCGATCTGGACTCCCATTCCACGGGATCCGGATCAGAGGTTGTGTATAGAGGAGGAAATAAATTCCCTCATACTAAAAGAAGCCATTCAGCCGGCACAGAGGTGCCCGGGCTTCTATTCAACCCTGTTCTTGGTTACAAAAAACACCGGAGGGTGGAGGCCGATTCTCAACCTCAAGCCGTTGAACAAGTTCATCGAGACACCCAGTTTCAAGATGGAGACTGTGCGCTCGGTGTTGGCGGGGTTAGAGCGAGGAATGTGGACAGCGTCGATAGATTTGAAGGATGCTTATTTCCACATTCCCATAGAGAGGAGTTTCCGTCGCTTCCTGAGATTTGCATTTCAGGGCCGGCGGTGGGAATTCAGGGTGTTACCCTTCGGAATTTCCACGGCTCCTCGGGTCTTCACCCGTGTGGTTCTCGCGATCACTGCATACCTCCGCAGGAGAAGCATAGCAGTCCACACGTACATAGACGACTGGCTGTTGAAAGCACACACCCGGGAATCGTTGTCAGCCAATCTGGAGATTGTTTTGAAAACTCTCTCGGACTTGGGCTGGCTGATCAATTTCCCGAAATCAGAGCTAACTCCATCCCAGAAGTTTGTTTACCTGGGCATGTTCTTCGATCTGGAGACGGGGTATGTGTACCCCACTCAGGAGAGGGTTCAAGTACTCATCTCGGTAATTCAGTCGGTGTGCGACAGTCGTCATGTCCTGGCACGGGTTTACTTGAGAATGCTGGGTTTGATGGTTTCTTTGGAACCAGTCATTCCGCAGGCCGCCTTGCGCAGGCGCCCGATCCAGTTGTTTCTCATGACACAGTGGACCCAGAGTTCAGGTTCGCTGGACTCGAACGTGTCGGTGTTGGCGCCTCTGATTCACCACCTGCAATGGTGGTTGAATACAGAGAATCTCTTGCCGGGGGTTTTGCTAACCCCTCCCCACCCTCAGGTGACTGTGTATACAGATGCATCGATGGAGGGGTGGGGAGCTTGTCTGGAAGAGTCCACAGTATCAGGGCTTTGGGATCTGGATCAGTCCAAGGAACATATCAATCTACTGGAGCTAAGAGCAGTAGTCCTGGGCCTGGAACATTTCTTAAAGAATGTTCAGGGCAAGATTGTTCTCATTCGTTCAGACAACTCGACAGTAGTGACTTACATAAACCGCCAGGGCGGAACGAAGTCGCCCAGTCTCTGTATGATGACATGGAAACTGCTTTGTTGGTGCCTGGATCATGGGATCACCTTGAAAGCAGTTCATATTCCGGGGAGGTTAAATCTGCTAGCAGACTCATTGAGCCGAAGGATGAGTGTTTTACCCACGGAATGGCAACTAAATCAATGTGTGGCGGATCGTCTGTTCGACCATTGGGGGAAACCCAACATAGATTTGTTCGCAATGAAGAAGAATGCGAAGATGACGACGTACGTCTCTCCGATTCCAGACCCAAGCGCTTTCGCAACAGATGCGTTAGCTATCAGCTGGGAGGGAATGTATGCATACGCATTCCCCCCAGCAATCCTGATTCCAAAGGTGCTTCAGAAAATCAGGCAGCAGGAGTGCCAAGTGCTTCTGATCGCCCCGGATTGGCCAAGCCGATCGTGGTATACGGATCTGCTGGACCTTCTGGTCTGCAATCCGGTTCCGCTGCCTCTGATGGACAACCTTATCTTCCAGGGCAAGGCCCTTCACGACAATCCGTCAATGTTCCGATTGACTGCATGGATGTTGTCAAGGAATCTAGAATTAAGGAGGGCTTTTCTGAGCAAGCGGCCATGTTTATGGCCAAAGCCAGGAGGGGGTCAACCTCCAGAGCATATAATTATAAAATCAACAGATTTGCAGAGTGGTGCTCAAAAAGATGTATTGATCCAATGGAATCATCTATTCAGGTAGTGGCTGATTTCCTCTGTCACCTATATGATGCCTATAGCCTCAAGCCTAACTCTATTGCTGGTTATAAGTCAGCTTTAATGACTGTTATTCCTTGCTTGGCTAATAGGGGGAGTGATGAAGTAAGTACATTAAATGTATTAATTAAAGGCATGGGCAATCTAAGACCAAGGAATCCTCCACTGATTCCGTCTTGGAGTTTATCACTGGTGCTCCAGGTACTAGGTGATAAGCCTTTTGAACCACTTAGTTCCATTTCTATGAAAATGTTGACTCTTAAAACTGTATTTTTAATTGCTGCGGCCTCGGCGAGGCGTAGGAGTGAAATTCACGCCTTATCAGCCGAGGTTGACCGTTTTGTGGTTACAGGGGAAGGCCTTAAGCTTCTACCTAGGATTAATTTCTTGTCTAAAAATCAGTCATTGAAATATCCAGGTCATCCTATTTTTTTGCCATCTTTAACTAGATATGATCCTAATTCTAAAGTATGGTGCCCCGTACGGGCGCTGCTTCGGTACAAACAGCGTACTTCGGAGTGGCGTACCGACCAATCAGCGTTATGGTTGTCATATATTGAACCCCATGGTAGGGCGTCTAAGGACACCATTTCTAGGTGGATTGTGGAATGTATTCAATTTTGTCACAAATCCGCCACCGGGCGACAGGTTGACGTGGCCAAGGCTCACAGTGTCCGCGGTGTCGTGGCATCCACTGCCCTGTTTAGTGGGGTTCCTGTGGATGATATTATGTCAGTGGCTCAGTGGCACTGTGAGTCAAGTTTTACAGACCATTACCTCCGTGACACCTCTAACCCTCTCGCCTTGTCGATTTTGAAACAATAACCGCTTTATGTTTGTGAAGAGTGCTTCCGCATTGCTTATATACTTCGCCATTCAGCGACGGTGACAACCACTTGTCGGGACTGTATCATCCTTCTCTACTGGATTCATGATGACAGCTTCCTAGTACAACAAGGTCAGTCTTGTTCATGTGTTATTCATTGTTTTGTATTGTCACGTTACCCAGTGTTATTAATATGGTGATGGTTTATGTGGGTTGTGGTTCTTTAGTGAGAGTATACGAAAATGGAGCCTTTTCGTCTCTGTCCTATAGTACTTAGCACTAGTACGAAGAGAGCGTGTAGGACATTGAGGTCATTTAATCTTCCTCCCAAGGGGGGGGGGGGGAGCGCATATGACAAATCGGTCATCTCTCAGGCATCGGTTGTGTTATCCGATGGTTTATCAAATCCTGACTGTGTTTTCACACAGTTTCAGACGTCATAAGTGCCTTAAACGCTTGAAAGCGTATAGGGAAGAGCTGGTCTTTTGACCTCGCCTCCCTCCCGCCAGA
This sequence comes from Chaetoderma sp. LZ-2023a, assembly GCA_034401795.1. NCBI lineage: Eukaryota > Metazoa > Mollusca > Caudofoveata > Chaetodermatida > Chaetodermatidae > Chaetoderma > Chaetoderma sp. LZ-2023a. Next base: position 67,925,312 of record CM067362.1, read on the forward strand.
TTCACTTTCGAATTCTGGCAATATCAAAAGTATTAGGGAGGTAAGTATACTCTTGATGTGAAATAAACGAAATCTAGGATTTCTTTTTTCACGAGAGAGTTGATACTTACCTCCCTAGATACTGACCCGGCCTCTCCGCCCCACAGAGGCTCGGTCTTCAGGCTCTTGGTAGTTGCATGTGTTAGCCAATAAATGAGCCAGAGGAAGTAGTAGTCGGCGCATGCGCGGTGGTGGGGCGAGCATCCGCCGGACTACCTCTGACTCCCTGCCCAGTAGGGGCACCTAACTGTTTTTAATCTGAGTGTTTTATTGAGTGAAAGCCGATATTTAGCAATATCAAAAGTATTAGGGAGGTAAGTATCAACTCTCTCGTGAAAAAAGAAATCCTAGATTTCGTTTATTTAGTCTTGAAGTCCTTGAAAAGTCCTTGAATAAGAAAACCTGCCAACTGTATGAACCCTGTAATAGTCCAGGTGAGCGTCACAGCTAGGCCCTTGGGCCTCTTGTTCTGTTAAATAATTAATTTTATTATATATCCAGAGATGTGTACATGTATGATGTATTTAGCTAACAATGTTCCATTGCATCAGGCAAGGAAGGGGAGATAACTCATTGACACCACACACACACACCCATCTCTTTTGTAGTACTTTTGAATACTATGCCTAACAAACCATATTGGATGTCAATCTTGAAAAGATTTTATCCCATGTTTAAATGGACAAATATACAATAATTATTACAACCTGCTGTCAAATATATTTGATCAAATATAAATACATGAGTTACCTTAATGGACCTTTCCATGTTTATCCATTCATCAGATGACATCATATGACAACATAATCAACTACGTAATGTGTAGGATGATGTCATAATCATGATGTCATGAATGATTCAAAATAGTCCATCTTTAGCGCTTAATAGTCCGACACGTTGTACGAATTGTATGTCTTTAATAAATATTCTGTTTAATATTTTTGAAACTAATTTGACTGGAAGCTGTTGCTGCCATAGGCAAGAACTGCACCCAATCAAATTAGTTTCAAAATATTTAACAGCTTACCTGTATATTTTTCTGGAAATTGATAGTCAGGGAGTTCAGAGATCGATCGATCTCAACACGGACGAGGTCTGGATGTAACTTAGCCAGAGGTGGCCATGGCATGGCTAAAGCTGGAAAGGTCCAATGAACTTAATTTATGAGCAAATTTATTAACCCTTATCACTCTGATGTCAATATTCTTGTCAATATCAAAGAAACTGGTGTATATTTTTCAACAATTTTGGTGCAAAATTGTTGGTGTCTATGACAACACCATCTCCCACCAAATTTGTTGAAAAATGAACACCAGTTCATCTTTTAATTTAATTTGAAGATTTAAAATTTTAACACCGGAGTGGTAAGGGTTAAGTTTCCTAATTTTGTTAATACAACTGACAACTATATTTGAAAATTTCCTTTTGGATTGTTTAAAAAAATTCTTCTTGGCTTTCAAATAAACATTCACTGGGAAAAAATGTAGATTTTCCTGACCCAGATAGACCATTAACCCTGTCATGATTGACTGTTCCACGAGGTGTGCTGTGTGGATGGAGGGAATTATTCTTAAGCCTTTAACCTTCGAATTTGTTCCTGGAAATTTCAATTTTTTTCTTAGAAAATGTCCATTTGCAGACCAAGAGAAGAGTATTTTTGAAAATTTACCACTGGAATGACTGGCTCAGTTTTCGAGCCAGTCATTTCAGTTGTAAATTTTCAAAAATACTCTTCTCTTTGTCTGCAAATGTACATATCTCAAAATCACTGCGGGAGCTGTTTTTGGCTGATAAAAGTATAATTATAAAGCATTAATTTTGCACAAAATTGTCATCTTTCTCAAAATCATGACAACGTTTACTTTCAAATAAATGAAATTACGACTGCTTTTGGTGCGTGCGCTGGCAGAGTCCGGTCAATGCATATCTAATGGAGTATCTGCGAATTCTATAGGATTGTCAACTAAATCGCTATATTCCCTGTGACAGGTTCTTAGCAATTTTTTACACCGATTCTTTCTACACTGATGGCTGAACAGGCTTCCAATCATCTTAAAATATGTGCATTCACTAATAACTTATCTCACCGCATAAATAGACCTGAATAACACAGGCGGATAATGGCTAAAGGGAGAGCACGTCCTCAGAATATTTTTGGCGCAAGTGCCATTCACAAATTATGGGCCAGGTATGGCCAGTATTGTCTTGAGTGAACCAGCCACCTTGACCCTGTATCAGTACCAAACACTTACACTGTTAAATGGGAAAAAGAATCGAGGCCTGGAAGCCCTAGAGAATTTGCACATTTCTTCATAGGTATTGGAAAGGTCAAAGAAAGTTAACTCTTTGAACTCTGAAGTTCCATTATATCTGTTTCAAGACAATGACACAGGTAAGATGTATATTTTTAAACTAATTTGTCTGGGAGCCGTTACTGCGACAGCTCCCAGTCAAATTAGTCTCAAAATATTCAACAAAATCTTTATTAAATAAAAATTGTTTTGTCCTAGATGCTTGATGATTCCGGTTCAAAATCAAGATACGTTGGCTAAAAAAAATGTAAAAGGGAACACAAACAGATATGGGTCAAAGCACGCCAAATGATGCTTTTGCATACTTTAAACAGAATAAAATATATTATGTGCACATTGTCGAATACCGTAATAGTAAATTTTGGCACGGAAAATCTTTTTCTTCAGTCTCATGATAATCAGGTAGTGACATCATTGCGTGAATGTGTGTCATGGTATGACGTCATCGTGCGAATAGTACATCGTTGATGATGATTGATAGCTCATAACAGCTCATTAAGACACTAACATATTAATGAAATGTAAGAGAAACAGTAGTGCTTGTTAAACTAGAACATGAATTCATAACTTTATTAGATGCTAGTTTCTTCTAATCTAAAAACATGTGTGCCATAATCTGAAAGCCATGTGGCTGACAATTGACGCGGTGATGTCATACCGGCAATTTTATGGCGTGTCAATATCCATGACTTTAATAGAAATTTTAACAATGACAGAACTTGTGAAAATCAGTACATTTCTTTTTCATTTACTAAATACGATGAAATCTTTTTATTTTTATTTTTTTTATTGAAATCTAATTGTCATTTGTGATACACTTTAACGGTTGCAGAGATTTATAGAGTAAAACTTGTACGAACACGATATTTCTATTGTACATGTAGCTGTGGAATGAACTGTGCTACCTGATCTCCAAGAATCCAGACAAAGTTACTTCGTTGAAAATAGAACCAATAATCCGACAAGGACTGAAGCGATTCTCAGACCAGATTGGTGTCCTGTGGACATCTCTGGCAGATTATTACATCCGTGGTGGCCATTTTGAAAGGGTATGTGACTCGTGAGCAGCATGTGTGTGTATTGTTCCCAACTGTCATTTAATTAGGCCCATGTACAACAGGATTTTGTTAACCCCTCTTGTGTCTACAGTGCCTCAAAGCGCTCAAAATACTACTTGATCTATCAATTAAACATTTTGATGGTCAATATTTTTCAAGATATTTTAATTTTATAAGACTATTTTTGTAACTTTACCACTGAGTTTTTTCCCTGCTGGTTTGACCATTAAATGGGTAATGGTAAAGAAAATTACAGTTTTTACTTAGCCAGGGTCTATCTGCAGGCAGAGAGAAGAGTATTTGTGAAAATTTACCACTAGAATGACTGGCTCGGTTACCGAACCAGTCATTCTAGTGGTAAATATTAAAAAATACTCTTCTCTAGGCCTTTTGAATAGCCATGTCTGAAGAGCACAAGTTGTTAAAGGGTTAAGTTGACACAAGAGGGGTTAAATGGTTGCACATCGGATTTTAAGAAAACGGATTATTTCCATGAAACCATGAATCCTTTAATGTCTAAATTTTGTCAAGAAAACCTAAATATTTCCTTATTGAATGTCCATTTGCAGGTCAAGAGAAGACTATTTTTGAAAAGTTACCACTGGAATGGCTGGCTCGGTTACCAAGCAAGTCAGCGGTAATTTAAACATATTCTTCTCTTGGCCTGTAACTGGACATTCCTCAAGACCACTGCAGAGGCCGGTTTTGGCCGGCTTCATCATGAGAGGATTAAACCCTCAAACTTCAATTCTCAAAAGGGTCCTTTTGAGGGTATTTACCCCCAAAATACAGCTTGGGACCTCCAAAAGTGGAGGCAGTGGGTCCCATGGGACCCATGAGAAACTGTGTGTCCATAGTACCTTTTGACTTTAGCGTGGAAGAGAAAATCTGTGTTGTACGAATTGTATGTCTTTACTATTTAATAAACTTGCTGTTGAATATTTTGAAACAAATTGGACTGGGCACTGTAACAGCACCCAGTCAAATTAGTTTCAAAGTATTCAACAGCTTACCTGTATAATTTTCTGGAAATTGATAGACGGGTTGGGGAGGGGCAGAGTTCAGGGAGCGATCGATCCGAACACTAGCGATGAAGCTAAAGATCGGTGGGGCATAGCTAAAACTGAAATGGTCCATTCTAAGTACAAATGACCTGTTTAGTGATTATGCCAAGTTTTATACAATATGTCAATTTATCAATTACAATTTTAAAAGCGTTCAAACTTATTTTTACATTCTCAAATGAGATAAGCGCTGAAATAGTATACTGAAGGTTTTGAGGCTAATTTAAGCATTCAGTCAAATTAGTTAAAAAAATATTCTACATGTTACATACACAAATTTATATTGTTTTGTTTTGCAATTTTCATTAGTTTTTCTTGGTGAGAGTTGCACATCTTTTCAGTATCTGCCCAAGTAACGAGTGTGTTCTTGATTTTGTTTATCTGTTCACGCTTCCATCCAGGCTAATATTGATGATGGTTTAACCCTTTCAATGATAAATCCCTGAAACAGTATATAAGACGTTACAATATAAAACTTATTCCATTGAATATTTTGAAAGTAATTTAACTGTAATAGCTTCCAGTCAAATTGATTTCGAAATATTCAGCTGTTTTCCTGTACGGTTCCATTGAAAATGAGGTATGGAGAATTCATTGATGATGGGATTAATGATATTGCTTGGAGGATGTTACTGGTTAAGGTTGGCAAAATTGCAGTAGCTTCTGTAGTGCTTTTGAGAGATGGTTATTTGCAGAAAACTATTTTTGAAAATTTACCACTGGAATGACTGGCTACTGGAATGACTAGCCAGTCATTCTAGTGGCAGATCTTTAAAAAGTTGGCTTCTCTTGGCCTGCAAATTGACGTTCACTTTGAATAGAATTTAATTTTCTTCAGGCGCATGACATCTACGAGGAAGCAATACTGACAGTGATCACAGTGCGTGATTTCACACAGGTTTTTGATGCGTACTCGCAGTGTGAGAAGAGCCTTATCAGTGCCAAGATGCAAGAGTCTGAAGAGGCAGGACCATCACATGACGGTATCTTAACATAATTAGGGCCCTGTAGTAATCATTGTGTCCTTCCATCTGTCCATCCACAATATCTCGTAAACAGCATATCATACAGAACCACTTCAGATGCTTTATTTAAACTTGGTGTATGCCTCAGTTATGATATATGCAGATGTGCCTTTTGGAGAATTCACGTTTATAGGTCCAATATTTTGGGTGAAAATGGGCTTTTTAATGCAAAAACTCATGATTTTTGTCAAATTTTGTCGCAAACAGCATATCATACAGAACCGTTTCAAATATTTTATTGAAACTTGTATTCCTCAGTTATGATACGCAAATGTGCCTTTTGAAGGAGTGACCTTTATAGGTCCAATATTTTGGGTGAAAATGGGCTTTTTAATGAAAAAACTAAGTTTTTGTCAATTTCCTCGTAAACACCATATCGTACAGAATCGCTTAAAATAATGTATTGAAACATGACAGGTGGCTTCTTTATGATGACTAGTTCATTTGACTGTGATCCTACAAATGTGAGACATTCAGCATCAATGCTTATGTTTGCTTTGTTGTTTAACCATCTGCCTGCTGAATTTCTTCAGACTGCATTTTCCATGGGCTTTAACTCTGGATATGCTTAATATTTTGAAAATAATTTGACTGAAAGTTGTTGGTGGCTAAGCTGGTGAGGGATTTGAGCCAGCGGAGTATGCTGTACCTAGATGAGCAAATTCAGCCCAGACAATAAACTAAAATAATATGGTGATTGCTGTTTAAGTCTAAAATGGTGTCTAGACTTGTATTTATTTAACATGTCCATAATGTAACAAATGTTCATCCAAGATTTATTTGAAATCTGTGAGGTCTATTATCAAGTTATGAGAACTTTAACCATTTGATGGTCAATGTGGCTAAAAGTTGCTTCTGCAGTGGTCTTGAGAACTGTTCATTTGTACGTTAACTCAGCTTTTTTAAAAGTTTAACCGGGAATGACTTGATAAATTGATAGGTATCTAATCATTCCATGAAGTCCATTGGCAATTTTTCTAAAGTAGTCTTCTCTAGGCTAACAAATACCCAACAGACAGTTATTATGCAAACATTTTAACTTCATAACCATTGGTGACCTTTATAGGATTAAGGAATGTTATGACCTTGGTGAATTATCTTTATTTGCAGATGATCTTGAGTTAGAGCTCCGACTAGCAAGATTGTCAAATTTAATGGATAGAAGACCCCTTCTTCTTAACAGGTGTGTATTAACATATGTACAGATCAAGGGACAAGGGGTGGTGCTCAGAGGCACACACATGATACTACCTGGAATGTCCATTACTTACAACTCTGCCAAATATCTATGCCAGCTATATCATATTAATACAGTTTTTTCTTTCATGCCTAGCAGAAAATAAAGCATAGGTATCACTCCTTCCAGCAAGAGCGGCATCGTCAGTTATCATTGCCATCAGTGTTCTTTGGTTAATTCCCATTATTATTCAAGAATTGTTTTTTGAAATTTAATGAAACTTTACAGAAGTGTTCTAGGAGCTGCAGGGATGTAAACTGTATCATCACAAATTTTAGGAATCGTTCCTACTTTATCCATGGTTTTGGACTTAATGGATCTTTTCACGTTTATCCATCCATCATATGATGTCATATGACATCATAATCAACTAAGTGACGTGTAGGATGACGTCCTAATCATGATGTCATGAATGACTCGATATAGCCGTCTTAAAGACTTAATAGTCTGACATGGTGTACAAATTGTATGTTTTTGCTATTTAATAAACATGCTGATCGGCAGCAACAGCGTCCAGTCAAATTAGTTTCAAAATATTCAACAGCTTATCTGTATAGTTTTCTGGAAATTGATAGTCAGGGAGTTCAGAGATCGATCGATCCCAACACTAGCGAGGTGTGGGTGGAGCTTAGCTAGAGATGGGCGGGACATAGCTAAAACTGGAAAGGTCCGTTGTCTCCAACTTTGGGAACATTAATTCCACATACATTCAGAGCATCCCGTATGGTCTACTGCGTTAATGCTCCAACCCCAGAGGCTTTGTTAGAGGAAATGTAACTGTAAGACTGGCTGTAAGAGTATGCCATACGGGTGACTTAAGCACGAACCAGCTATCAGACAGGTGTGGCTCCAATATTATTGAATAATAACAATTCTTTGAAATTAAAATACATCATAAACAATTGTATCATAACTGGTGTGTAGGTATTGAGGATTTAAATATAGTGTAATGAATTGATATTTCATGGTCTTTATTGTATGGCATCGCCACAAAGTGTCGCAAGACCATTGAAGTCATAATAGCTGTGTCTGCATGTGTATTCAAAATGATATGGTGACTAAAGTTTTATTGGAGGGATCTTCTGCAAACATTGGCATAATGCTGGGCAAGAGGTTGAAACCATTAGGGGCCTGAGGAACCATGATTTACTCATGTCCTGTGTAAAATGGCCGGAGTGTGAATAAAGAATCTGAATCTGATTTTGGTGTCAACGGTTAAGGGTCAAGATCAATGAAAGATGGTGTGTCGATGAAACACTGTATAATTACAATAGATCTTTCCAGTTCTTGCCATGCCCCACCCGCCTCTAGCTAAGCTCCACCCACACCTCATCCGTGTTGGGATCGTTCGATCTCTGAATTCCCTGACTCAGTGTCCAGAAAACTGTTGTACAGGTAAGCTGTTGAATATTTTGAAATTAATTTAACTGGGTGCTGTTGCTGCCTATGGCAGCAACAGCGCCCAATAAAATTAGTTTCAAAGTATTCAACAGCATGTTTCTTAAATAGCAAAAACATACAATTCATACAACATGTCAGACTATTAAGCCTTAAAAGATGGGCTTAATCGAATCATTCATGAGTCATGATGTCATGATTATGACGTCAGCATACACATCCTGTAGTTGATTATGACATCATATGATTGAGTGAGGAAATGGATTCATGAATTCCTTTTCCCTCTCTATATTTCAGCGTATTGTTGAGACAGAACCCACACAATGTACATGAATGGCATAAGCGAGTAACATTATTTGAAGATAAACCGAGAGAGGTAAGAATAATGAATATTAATAATAACAATGAGGTGGCGGTGTCATATGAAGCATCTAATGGTCTCAGCTTCAAAGGTGTGTATTGACTGTCTGTTTAACCATTTAACACTTAGATCAGCCAAAAACGGCTTCTACAGTGGTCTTGAAAAATGTCAATTTGCGGACCTAGAGAAGACTATTTTTGAAAATTTACCACTGGAATTACTGGCTGCCAGTAATTCCAGTGTTAAACTTTCAAAAATAGTCTTCTCTTGGTCTGCAAATTGATATTTTCTCTGAAAAAAAATTGAAATTTTCTTGAACAAATTCAAGGCTTAAATGTTTAATGGGCAAGCTAGCCAAATATGGATTCTGCATTAGTCTTGTAAAATGTCCATTTAGAGGCGAAGAGAAGACAATATTTGAAAAGTTTCTAATATGACCAGTTTTGACTATTGAAAGTATCAAAACAAAGAATGCTTCTAAAAGGCGTTCAGAAGGCCCAGCATGGCCTCTTGTAATATTGTAATGGTCAGTGTTTCGGCATAGAAATTAATTTTTTCATTCAAAACTTACCCCTCAATTGACTTGGCTCTGTTATATTAAAAAAATACTCTTGTTTGGCTTTTAAATGGGCATGTATTCTAAAAGCTTATTCTCACAATAATCATCCTATTTCATGTGTGAACCTCTCTAAGGCAGCAAGAGCTTACAGTTGTACTAATTTCAAAATATTCAACAGCTTTCCTGTATGGTTACTTTGAAATTCTGAGACTGGAATTCTAATACTGAGAGCAGGCTTATTTAATAGAAGGGTCCCCTTCCAGCTATGCCCCACCCATCTGTAGCTAACTTTCATCCACTCTTTCCACATGCTGGAGTTGATTTATGTATCCTAAATTCAGAGCATCCCAAATTCAAGCTAATTATGCATGGAAGGTGTTGAATAATTTTGAATCTAATCTAACTGGGAGCTCGGGAGCTGTTGCTCACAGTGAAATGAGATTCAAAATATTCAACAGAATATATATTAAAGTGTGACTTCATCAAAGACATATATGTAGACATTGGTGACAGACTTTTTGGGTTTCGTGGCTCAGCTACGCAGTTTTAATTGTGTCTGCTGTAGCTAACAAGTGATGTAATTGATTGTGATATCAGATCAGATCCCTACATTGTATTTCTTCTTATTTCTTTCATTTGTCCATATTTCAGGTGATTAACACATACACAGAAGCTGTCCAGACAGTGGATCCCAAATTAGCTGCTGGGAAACCTCATACACTGTGGGTCGCCTTTGCCAAGTTCTACGAAACAGCGGGACAAACAGAAGATGTAAGTCAGCTGTTGATGAACTTATTGAATAGGTGTCAATTTTTACATCACCTGGTGTAATGTCCCAATGCACCTTTCCTGACTATCCATCTTTCTACTTCGAATAATACTTACCAGATGTACTATTATGATAATGTCTATTATCTAGTCTAGCTCAAAATAAACAGTTAAAACTCCGCCCTCTTCATGGTCCTGCCCATACTGTGTCCGGGAATTACCATAGCCTCCAGGTACCGAAACAATTCCCAACAACAGTCAGATTCGTCTATTTTGCTCGACTTTGCAGTCACATTTTTTAGTCAGCTTAATTTAGTCTAAATTTTGCACTTGGGTGTATTATTAGATTTGCGAACGCTATCTTCATGGAAGGAAAAGGGAAATCATCACAGGGGCAGGTTGTATCAATCTAGAATTAATACATTCGTGCCGTAATGACTGTTTAAAGTTTTCTTAAATTGGCACATTGTTTTAAAATGGTAGCCATTGTTGGACCGGAGTCGCTCCATTACCCGTTAACTTTTTAATCTTATCCGGGTACTCGGTTAATTTCTCTTGCGTCTCGGTTCCTTCCAAGATAGATGCGACCTTAGCCAAGATGGCGGCGCCCATGATTAACGTTTTGTTTTGGCTTGTTGTGTCTATGCACTCTGTTTTAAGCCGATCTTTAGCTCTCGCTTCACTGGTAAGGGTGTTTGTAGCAATCGGTCATATTTTCTTGGCTATTTTAACGTTAGTTAATTACCAAGTTGTGTTTATAAAATTTTCACTCTAAAGATTTTCAAATATTTCCTGCCTAAAACTTGGTTATCATTAATTTGAGAGAAAGTTAATGTTTTTTAAGTAATTTAAAATTACAATCAAGTAAATTGTGCATGTTGCTCATCATCATATTATCATGTGCAGTGTTTTAGTTCTTATCCTGTGTTCGCAGAAAATGAAGGGGCAAGGCAAGGCCCCACCTGATACGCTTTGATCGTGCTGTAACAGCTTCATGAAGCGGAAGATCTCGGGACATGACTGTGTTGCCTGTGCAAAGTGCAAAGTTGGAAGCACTTGCGATGTATGTGCGAAGTGGTCATCGGAATTGGTGGCAGAATTTGATCACGATTGGCGTGCGTGTTTAGAGAGAATCGCGAGGGGCAAGGCGGCCAAAGTGGATCAGGCATCAGTCAAAGGTCTAGAAGAGCGCTTTGGCTCAAGAGGCGACGATGGAGGAAGAAGATATCCTCCTGATGGAAGACTCTGTCTGGCATGCCGGAGCTTTCACAGGTGACAGAATCCAGTACCTCCTGTGGGTCACCCACGGGTTTTGTATGGGTTTGTCAACTGAGTGGAGATGTTGACGTTCCATCAGGCATTTTCACCCAGATTTCGCTCAGTCTGGAGTGCCGGCGGAGCCATGTAATATGGCTCCCATCCGCACCGCAGACGCGGTTATGACGGCTCCTCTCGGAGTCCCATCTCCTGCCATAGTCCCGGCTCCTGTTCTGGAGCTGATGGATTGCGGTGATTCCGTATATCTGGCGATTCACTAGATACTGGAGCCACTAGTAGTCGAGCCACGGACCCGCTTCGAGTGGGAAGTTTGGTCCGTAGCTCTCAGCATGGATCGTCGGTGGCCTTTTCATCCAAGGGTGAGAAGGAAGATGGGAATGGTAGTCCATTAATGGATGAATCTTCTTTTTGCACCGGAGCTGAATGGGTGCAGGTCCTTGGCTGCATGTCCGACCGTCTCGGGTTGACATCAGTTCAAGGATCTCAGCGTGATCCGGCAATGGAGCAGATGTCAGAGCGTGCGGCTAGCGCTCTGTCAAGTGGCTCTTCGGCCATGCTGACTCTTCCCTTGAACACTCAGATTTCTGACATGTTAGAAGTCGCGGCTTACCATCTGGTTCAACCTGAGTATTCATTTCCCAAGGCCCCTAAGGGGATAAGGAGTAGGGTTCGCTTTACAGAGCAAGCCTACCATCAGTATGCTTGTGTTCCTCGGCTTTCAGTCGGGGGAAGAGAAGCGCTGAATAGGTCGTTAGCTGGGAAAGCCAAGGGTCGTTCTCGACCCCAGGTTTCCCAACTAACAAGGATCCCTTCAATGAGTTAACTCTCGTTTACGATGCGTCGAGAGTGGCTATGGCTGCTCTCTCGCATGGATGCACCATCCTGAAGGGTATGCTGACTTGTGCGGCGGAAGGTGGGGAAGTGCCAGAGCCTGCTGTCAGAGTTGTCCGGGACGCTATGCCCTTGTCCCAAGATTGCCTGGCCAGGGTGATCACCAGATCATTGACGGAGTGGAGGAGAATAGTTCTTGATTGTGTAGAACCAGGACTGGAGATGAGGGCTGCGTTGTCTTCCATGCCCTTCATTGGTCTGGGCTTATTGGGCGGCTCGACATGGCAAGCCCTCTCCAAAGTTGCATCGATGGTGGCAGAGCTGGAGGTTGTCAGCAAGTCTTGGAAGTCGACGAAGAGGACTCGGCCGCAACAGTCCTACAAGCAGCATCGACATGAGCAGCAGAGGCAGCGCCAAAGATCACCCTTCCATCCTTCTAGCTGTGATACCCATGGACATCCTGTTCATAGGGACCTGGCCGTTCATCTTCACACAAGTTTTCTAATAAGAGGCCGTATGAAGATGATAGGAAGGGTGGCAGCTCGGATCACAGCGGCTACCGTAAGGATATCTGTGGCGCCAGTCCCGGGCCGTCATATTCCAAGAAGCTGCTAGGTGGCTGTGGGGGACAGTCCTGATGGGATTCCGGCGAGACCCGTACCGGTGGTGCCAGGAATGCAGGGAGTCGAGAATCTTCACACAAGCGAATTAATGTCTTATCACGCAATATTGACCGCGAGTTTGCAGATTCCTTCCGTCGGAGGCAGACTTCAACTGTTCTCAAACCAGTGGGAACAGGTCGTGCAAGATTTTTTAGTCTGTCATTGGCTAAGAAACGGCTACGAACTGGACTGGCTCATCTGTCAATCGTTAGTTCCGTTAACATCGACTCCACTATGGCCTGCCATTTCAAGGGAATCCGATTGTCTAGATGCCATTTGCTCAGAAATCATAGATCTTCAGCAGAAGAATGCGATTCATTTAGTCCGCAATCAGTCCTCCCTGGGCTTCTATTCAATAATTTTCCTCATTCCGAAATGCACCAGCGGTTGTAGACCGATTCTCAACCTCAAACCGCTGAACAAATTCATTCTTTCACCAAAATTCCAGATGGAGACTGTGGCAGTGATGATGACAGGGCTGAGAAAAGGCATGTGGGCGGTATCAATAGATCTGAAGGATGCATATTTTCATATTCCAATGTCAATTCCTTTTCAGAAATACCTTCGCTTTGCGTTCCAAGACAATGTTTGGGAATTCAATGCGCTTCCTTTCGGTCTGACCACAGCCCCGATGGTCCTCACCAAAGTGGTTCTCGCCATGACTTCTTACCTTACCTTCGCAGGAGAAACATAGCTGTTCATACTTACATAGATGACTGGCTGCTGTAGGCGGGGAATCCAGTCACTGCGCAACAATCTTCAGGTAGTCCTGGCCTTACTAAAGGACCTAGGATGGATTGTCAATCTAGAGAAATCTGAATTGACTCCATCCCAGGGGTTTGTGTATCTGGGAATATTTTTCAATCTCAGGGATGGTGTAGCTTTTCCGGCAGAGAACAGAGTCAAGAGCTTGAATGCAGTTCTGGAGTCAGTTTCTCTAGGAGCCTTTCTGACGACGCATCAATTTCTCAGAATACTGGGTTTACTAGTATCTCTGGAGAAGGTAGATCCTTATGCGGCACTCAGACGCAGGCCGATTCAGATGTACTTAATGTCATTCTGGTCTCAGAGAACGGATCCGTTGTTTCTGAGGATACCAGTAAAGGAACCGTTGATATTCCATCTTCAGCGGTGGTTATCAGAACAGAATTTCCTGCGAGGTGTTCCTCTACAACCTCCTCAACCGCAGATGTGCATCTTTACAGATGCATCGACGATGGGTTGGGGAGCAGTAGTGGACAATCTGTCAGTGTCATGGGGAATGGGATCGGACCAATGCATAAATGTTCTCGAATTATTAGCGGTGGCATTAGCCCTTCGAAAATTCGAGAACTTAATCCGAGACAAGATTGTTCTAGTAAGGACAGGCAACTCAACAGTGGTGTCTTATTTGAACCATCAAGGCGGGACAAGATCACCAGAGTTGTGCATGAAGATATGGAACGTTCTGCTGTGGTGCCAAGAGAGGAATGTTATTCTTCGGGCAGCACACGTTCCAGGAAGATTGAACATCCTAGCAAATGCTCTCAGTCGAAGGATGGTTTGTCGTCCGACGGAATGGCAGCTCAACCAGTCGGTAGCGGAGGTTCTCTTCAAACATTCGGGCAAGCCAAATGTGGATCTATTTCCGATGAAAGGAAACGCAAAGATGGTCACATATGTGTCACCGATCCCGGACCCGCGAGCTCTAGCAGTAGATGCACTGGCGATAAGTTGGAAGGGAATGTATGCGTATCCTCCAACAATTCTCATCCCAAAAGTTCTGGCAAAGATAAGAGAGGGCATATGCCAAGTACTACTGATCGCCCCTCATTGGCCAGACCGATCATGGTTTACGGATCTGCTGGACCTTCTGGTCTGCAATCCAATCCATCTTCCAGACAGAAGGGATCTGATTTCTCAGAACAAAGGTCTGTATCTTCACGACAGACCGGAGCTGTTCCAATTAACTGCATGGATGTTATCAAGCAGCGAGCAATTCAGGGTGGCTTTTATGAACAAGCAGCAAAATTTGTCGCTTCAGCCAGAAGAGGATCAACCACCAAGACATATAATTATAGAATCAACAAATTTGCAGAGTGGTGTAAGAGAAGAGATTTTAATCCATTTTTTGCATCTGTTCAACACGTAGCAGATTTTATCTGTCATTTATACGAGGTTGACAAGCTTGTACCTTCAACCCTAGCAGCATATAAGTCTGCATTAGCTTCAGTCATTCTCAGTCTGGCCGTTGAAGGAGTGGAGAATGACACTTTAAATGAAGTTATTAAAGGAATGAGTAATTTGCGACCTAGACAGCCAATTCCTATCGCAGCATGGAATCTATCTCTAGTTCTACAGGTTTTAGGGCATGCTCCCTTTGAACCAATTAGATCTATAGATATTAAACTGTTAACTATTACCGTATTTCGCTTAATTGAGGCCTAGGCTTCTATTAGGACAAGAGGTGTTCAATTTCCAATCCAACATCTCTGAGAAAGGGGGTGGGCTTATATTAGAGAATCTTCCCAAAAAGGTTTTCTAAAACTGATACCACGTAAACTCAACACACTTTCTCCCGTAAAAATTCCCTACGCCTATGTTTAATGTATACCTCAAAACATCACCGGCGAATTGAAATTATTTGATTTAAGCACCTAAATATTGCGTATCCTTTAATAAAGGTAATTTATTACATCAAAATTAATCCACAATTTAATATAAAATGGCGTCGCGGAAAAATACAAATCACGTGATTCGCCTCCAATTGAAGAGTTTATTTTAGAGCGAGTACTCGGATATAAATATTCCAGAATCGGGGACTCAGATCTCGGGAATTTCTATATATTATCATTGCGAGATAGGAACTGAGTGTTATACTGATCTGAATAACGGGTACCCGTTTGATAAACTCCCGTTAGCGTATATCTCGCGAGAACACGGCGCCTCCCATCCCAAAAGAGCCACTGGCTCGCCAACTTAAGAATCGGGCTATGTTGTCGTTCGTAATAATTCAATTTGGATCATTTAATGTTGATCGGCATTACAAAATTGATGCACATTTTCTCCCGTGTTTGTTTGGTACATAAATTTGGTCTTAAAATATTTTTATAAGGAAGGTATTTAATCACACCAAGACTGTTTTATGTGCATTTTGACTAGAAAAGTGTGGAATAAACTTTATTATGTCTTGAACATACATGGCCTACTATTAATATTAATCTAATAGGTGGTCGAGATTTACAAATCCGCGGCCTGTATTGACTTCTATAGGGGCCGGAAATGTATCAGGGCAGAGATGGTGTGGATCATTGTTATTATTATACACGCTATTCTTACAAATTTGCTCCTAAAAATAATTTTTCTATACAATCTGCTGAGTTAGAGGGTGGGCTTCTAATACAGAGTTTTGCCGTTTTGAAACTGCTAAGAAATCATTGGAGCTCATATGTCAAAGTTAGGGTGTGGGCTTCTATTAGAGCATAGGCTACAATTAAGCGAAATACGGTAAGTCAGTTTTCTTGGTTGCAGCAGCATCGGCGAGAAGGCGAAGCGAAATTCATGCGCTTTCTGCTGAACAAGACCGTTTTGTCGTTACGGTTGAAGGTTTAAGGCTATTACCACATCTTTGTTTCTTGGCAAAGAATCAGTCACTTAAATATCCAGGACAGCCGATCAATTTGCCAAGTTTAATTAGGCATGACCAAACTCTTCTGCTTGGTGTCCTGTCAGATGTCTGAAAATGTATAAGAACCGTACTGAGGAGTGGAGAGAGGACCCAAAATCTCTATGGTTATGTCTCAAAGCTCCTCATCTTCGCGCCTCAAAAGATACCATTTCTCGTTGGATAGTCGATGCTATTCAGATGTCACATAAAATGGCAACAGGAAAGCAGATTGATCGTGTGAATGCCCATCAAGTCCGAGCACTAGCAGCAGCATCGGCCCTTTATACGGGTGTCTCTTTAGAGGAGGTGATGTCTGTAGCACAATGGCATGCCGAGTCGTCATTCACTGATTTCTACCTTCGTGATATCTCCAGCGCAGTTAATCTGGTAGCCGTCGGCAATTTGTTGAATCTTAACTAAAGCCACATCCGACCACTGTTTACGCATACATCGTAGGGCTCTTCCACATGAACTGAGCAATGGTGATGCGCATGATCTGTGAATGACCGTGGATTGGGCGAAGCTCATGTGATGATCAAGAAAGACCAAGCACTCAGAAAATGGGGAGGTGTTGGATGACATCATAATCATTAAGTCATAAATGATTCTATTTAGCCTGTCTTTAACTCTTAGTAACTCATATGACATCATAATCAGCTAAGTGATATGTAGAATGACATTATAATGAATGACGTCATGACATCGTGAATGATGTGGATAAGTACATCACAAATGCATATTTGAAGATGTACTATGTGTTGTGCGAATTGTATGCCGTTACTATTTAATAAACATTGTCGAATATTTTGAAACTAATAGAAAGGTCCATTGAGGTTATACCATGCCATGCATTAATCATACCTCATCTTATTGCGTATTTACAATTTATACCATTAGTGTCATTGTACCATGTAATCATGTGAGTTGGAGGATTTGGGATAGGGATGGAGGAATGTGGCATTAGAATTATTTACTGATTTAAAAACTGAATGTTTTATATCATTTCCTCACCTGAAATGATTAAATTTTTATTGTAAATATATTTCAGTCACAAGTGATTTTTGAGAAAGCAATCCAGGTTCCTTACAAGCATGTGGATGACCTTGCCTCAGTCTGGTGTGAATGGGCAGAGATGGAGATTAGACATGAGTAAGTGAGAATGTCATCATATTCCAAATGAGCCTAAGTAGATTTCTCTAAATTCAAGCACATTTGCTTAGTCATCTGGTCCCACATATACCACACACATGCACATGAACGCATGCATGCATGCATGCACGCATGCACGCACACACACAAAATATGATCATATGTCAGGCCCATTTTAGGTAATTTTTGTGGAAAAGAACGTTATATTTAAGTACATATGCCCATTTTAGGTCATTTTTGTGGAAAATCACTTTATATTTAAATACATAAAAATGATTTTAAACTATAAGTTTTCTAAACACTGCCATTTTTAAAATCAATTCTAAACTCATAGTATCTTAGTGTTTGAGCCCTGGAATACCTAGAAAAAGCTTGTGCAATCTAAGATCTGGAACGTTTCCAAATTAATTTTCCCCAAGCACTGAACTGTCTGGGTCTGGGGCTATATGCCATCTTCTGAGAGCTCTTGTTTAACCCTTTAATGACTAAATTTCTTCAAAAAATTTAAATATTTACTTATTGAATGTCCATTTGCAAGCCAAGAGAAGACTATTTTTTAAAATTTACCACTAGTGACTGGCTCGGTTACCAAGTCAGTCATTTCAGTGGTAAAATTTCAAAAACAGTCTTCTCTTGGCCTGCAAATGGCCATTATTCAAAACCACTACAGAGGCCGGTCTTGGCCGGTTTCGTCACGAAAGGGTTAATGGTGAAAGTTGGTCAAGAAAATCAAAATATTTGTTTACTGAATGTCTATTTGCAGGTCAAGTGAAGACTATTTTTGGAAATTTATCACTGGAATCACTGGCTCGTTTATCGAGCCAGTTATTCCAGTGATAAATTTTCTAAAATAGTCTTCTCTTGGCATACAAATCTACATTCCTCAAGACCAGTGCAGAGGCTGTTTTTGGCCGGCTTGACCATTAAAGGGTTAACCAATATGATAAATTTAACGCTTACATTTCAGAAAGTATGATGCAGCTTTGAAATTAATGCAGCGGGCTGTGACACCGCCTCCTCGTAAAGTCTCCTATCATGATGAGGTATGTACAGCACGCACATGCTCAGTGGTGGGTACCCTTGCTGGGTCCCGCGGCGTATAAATAAAAGGCACTGCGACGTTCGTCCTCCAGCCAGGTATACTTCAGCAACGTGGCTTATCATGTTTTACCAGTTTAAATTAATCAGCAAAATATGGTAGGAGCCAATACAGACACTCTCCAACCAGAGATATTCCTGCAATCCATTTCAAAGCTAAAGATGGGTGCCAGCCACCGGTGTCCATCTTAAAAATTGGTTTCCAGATGATGACTCCGTTATCGTTTATCGGACCGCTTTTAAACTTCATCGTGTGGTTCAACTACGTCTGGTGAAGAAACCTATCTAGATTGACAATGATCTGAAATCCAAGATGGCCTCCAGTGGCTGGAGGCCATCTTGAAAATTGGTTTCAGGATGATAACTCCGTTACCGTTTATCGGATCGCTTTGAAACCATATAGAGTGGTTGGACTAGGTTGACGAAGAAACTTATCGAAATCGACACTGATCCAAAATCCAAGATGGCCACCAGTCAGCGGCAGCCATCTTGAAAATTGGTTTCCGGACGATACCTCCTTGACTGTTTAGCGGATTACTTTGACACTTAATAAGGATTACTGGTCTGAGGAAGAAATAAATATTTTCTGATGGCTGTCATTTATTAGTTTGTCATCATGGCGGGCTATTATGCGCCATTTGCGGAGCTCTTGTTTGATTATTTAATTATTATTAATTTATAAAATATTTCAAATCTCAGGGAGAGACGGTCCAGGCCAGAGTGCACAAGTCACTCAAGGTGTGGTCTCTGTATGCAGATTTGGAGGAGAGCTTTGGAACATTTAAGGTAAGCATAATGTGTCATACTATCTTACACCACCCTGTGGTAACCGCCCACTTATCATATTATAGTGTAGCAGGTTGAAAATAGAAGGTCCCATTTCTATCTATGCCACGGCCATTTCGAGCTAAGCTCCACTCACTTTTTTATGTGTGTTGAAATTGAAACTGAAACCTGAATTCCCAGAAACTAAATTTCAAGGTAACTGGGTGGGGGTGTGTGTGTGTGCTCGTGGGGGTGGTGGTGTGGTGTTTGGTGAAGGGTGTTGGGGGGTGAGGGGTGGTGGTGGAGAGGGGGGAAGCTGTTGCTGCTTATGGGAGATTCATCAAAAACATGTAATTTGTACACTAGTGGCATACTTTATGAATTTCGTAGTAGAGCTATACATCATTATCATTGTGACGTCAGCTAACTAGTGACAAAATTTAGTTTGGTATCAGAGTTCCTTGAGTGAAGGGCAGATCCCTTCATTGTTCTAAAGCCTGCCGCATCTGTAAATCACATTGTTTATCATCGCATGTCTGTAATCCTTTAATGGTGTAGCCTGTAAAAAACACTGTGTTAACCTCATGAAATGTTTATTCGGAGACCAAGAGAAGGCTATTTTAAAATATTTATCACGGAAATAGCCGAGTAGATACCTGAGTCAGCCATTCATGTAGTAAATTTTCAAAAATAGAAAATTAGACATTGACGACGCAGAAATTAAAATTTTTCTGACCAAACTTGACCATTAAAGGGCTCAAGCAGGACTTTGGAATATTTGTGTGGATTCTCTTCAAAAATCTTTTTCATAAAGTATCTCGTGAGATGACCTTGGGATCTGCTGGCCCTTAAGGCTAATGATCTAGGCTTTATTGTAAGCCCTGATTGTCTCACCTCGGATATGTTATATGCATGCCACAACACCCAATCAAATTAGTTTCAAAGTATTAAACAGAATGTTTAGTAACCCTTTAACCCGCATATCAGCCAAAAATGGCTTCTACAGTTGTCTTCAGAAATGTACATTTACAGACCAAGAGAAGACTATTTTTGAAAATGTACCACTGTCATTCCAGTGGTAAATTTTCACAAAGTCTTCTCTTGGTCTGCAAATGGAGATTTTCTATAAGAAAATTTAAATTTTCTTGAATAAATTCGAGGGGTAAATCATTAAATAGTAAATCCATCAAAGACCTACAATTCACACACTTGACAGACTTAAATGTTCATGACGGAGCTATATACGTCATTCATATGCATTTTGTCAACCTACATGTGAGATAATTGATTATGACATCATATACTCGAGTGACAGATCAGATCTGCCCATTAATGGAACCTTATTGTTTTCTCTTACCCATGTATATGTTTATATTCTGCTTATGTTCCCTTTAAGACTTGTAAGGCTGTGTATGACCGCATCATAGAACTGCGTATTGCCACGCCACAGATCATCATCAACTATGGCATGTTCCTTGAGGAGAATAACTACTATGAAGAAGCATTCAAGGTATCACTAGTATTACTGCTGCTGCTGCTACTACTACTGCTGCTGCTACTACTACTGCTGCTGCTACTGTTGCTACTACTGCTACAACTGCTCCTACTGTTGCTACTACTGCTGCTACAACTGCTGCTACTGTTGCTACAACTGCTACAACTGCTGCTACTGTTGCTACTACTGCTGCTACTACTGCTACTGCTCCTACTACTGCTACAACTGCTACAACTGCTGCTACTACTGCTGCTACTGCTGCTAGTGTTGCTACAACTGCTACAACTGGTGCTACTGCTGCTACAACTGGTGCTACTGCTGCTACAACTGCTACAACTGCTGCTACTGTTGCTACAACTACTACAACTGCTGTTACTGTTGCTACAACTGCTGCTACTGCTACAACTGCTGCTACAACTGCTGCTACTGTTGCTACAACTGTTGCTACAACTGCTGCTACTGGTGCTACAACTGCTGCTACTGCTGCTACTCTTGCTACAACTGCTGCTACAACTGCTACAACTGATGCTACTGTTGCTACTACTGCTACAACTTTTGCTACTGTTGCTACAACTGCTGCTACTGTTGCTACAACTGCTGCTACTGTTGCTACTACTGCTACAACTGCTGCTACAACTGCTGCTACTGTTGCTACTACTGCTACAACTGCTGTTACTGTTGCTACAACTGCTGCTACTGTTGCTACAACTGCTGCTACTGTTGCTACAACTGCTGCTACTGTTGCTACAACTGCTGCTACAACTGCTGCTACTGTTGCTACAACTGTTGCTACAGCTGCTGCTACTGTTGCTACTAGTGCTGCTACTGTTGCTACAACTGCTGCTGCTGTTGCTACAACTGCTGCTACTGCTGCTACTCTTGCTACAGCTGCTACTACTACTGCTACTGTTGCTACAACTGCTACAACTGCTGCTACTGTTGCTACTACTGCTACAACTTTTGCTACAACTGCTGCTACTGTTGCTACAACTGCTGCTACTGTTGCTACAACTGTTGCTACTACTGCTACAACTGCTACAACTGCTGCTACTGTTGCTACAACTGCTGTTACTGTTGCTACAACTGCTGCTACTGTTGCTACAACTGCTGCTACTGTTGCTACAACTGCTGCTACTGTTGCTACAACTGCTGCTACTGTTGCTACAACTGCTGCTACTGTTGCTACTGTTGCTACTACTGCTACAACTACTACAACTGCTGCTACTACTGCTACTACTGCTACAACTGCTGCTACTACTGCTACTACTGCTACAACTGCTGCTACTACTGCTACAACTGCTGCTACTACTGCTACAACTGCTACAACTGCTGCTACTACTGCTACAACTGCTACAACTGCTGCTACTACTGCTACAACTGCTGCTACTGCTGCTACTACTGCTACAACTACTACAACTGCTGCTACTACTGCTACAACTGCTGCTACTGTTGCTACTACTGCTACAGCTACCGCTACTACTGCTACTACTTATGATGCTGCTACTGCTGCTACTACTTATGATGCTGCTACTGCTGCTACTACTGCTGATTCTGCTACTACTCCTGATACTACTACTACTACTACTACTACTACTACTACTACTACTACTACTACTACTACTACTACTACTACTACTGCTACAGCTACCGCTACTACTGCTACTACTTATGATGCTGCTACTGCTGCTACTACTTATGATGCTGCTACTGCTACTACTACTGCTGATTCTGCTACTACTCCTGATACTACTACTACTACTACTACTACTACTACTACTACTACTACTACTACTACTACTACTACTACTACTACTGCTACAGCTACTACTGCTACTACTTATGATGCTGCTACTGCTGCTACTACTTATGATGCTGCTACTGCTACTACTACTGCTGATTCTGCTACTACTCCTGATACTACTACTACTACTACTACTACTACTACTACTACTACTACTACTACTACTACTACTACTACTTTCCTACAATAAAATGCAGAGTACAAAATTCAGGAAATACCTTTTGATACCTAGATGAAAGACTGAATAGCATAAAAGCATTCATAATCAGATTTAATCTGTCCAGCAAGCTTTATTCAAATTGTGATAAAGAAATCACTATGGTGACTGAAGCACAGTGAATTCATTCATATTTCTTAGTGTGACTGGTGAGTTTTGAGCACAAGTGTGCAAGTTTATTTCAACTTGGCCCAGACAATATATTCAACATATATCTACTTTCATATAGGTCCTGATATTCCCATATATAGTATATAACAACACCTTAATAGTCAAGGCATCCAAAACTGGCATCTGTAGTGGTCTGGAAGAATGTGCATTTGCAGGCCATGAGAAGACACTTTTTGACAATTTAACACTGGAATGCCTGGCTCGATATCCGAGCCAGTCATTCTAGTGGTAAATTGGAAATAATTTTTTTTTTTGGTCTGCAAATGGTCATTTTCTATGAAAAAATGATACTATCCTGACCAGATTTGACCAATGAAGCGTTAATCAGATTTAATATGAGTTAACAATTTCGCACTCATATCAGCCAAAAATGGCTTCTGCAGGGGTCTTGAGAAATGTCCATTTGCAGAGCAAGAGTTGACTATTCTTGAAAATTTACCACTGGAATGACTGGCTCGATAACTGAGCCAGTCATTCCAGTGGTAAATTTTAAAAAATAGTCTTCTTTTGGTCAGCATTAATGAACATTTTCTATGAGAAAATTGAAATTAAAAAAAAAACTAATTAGAGGGTTAAGGGGTTAATATGAATGGCTCTGTTTATTAATCATATATACATAAGGGTTGCTTGTAGTACTTGTAAGGATGTTGTCGTGAAATATATTAAGCATATACATTATTATGTGTCATGAAGTATTAAAGTATATATAAGTAGTTGTAAATAGTGTTGAAAATATGTTTTAATTCATAATTGAAATCTGCTTTGCTGGCTGTGAAGGGCGTCTGATGGCGAAAAAAATGGGTGTATTTTAATTGGGAATTCACCTTTCCAGAGTATCCATCCGTGATCAGACCTTGTATGACATCATAATCAGCTCAGCGCATGTATGATGATGTCATAATCATTAAGTCACAAAGGGTTCCTTCCATATAGACAGTCACCAAATCTCAAATGGTCCAACACGTATGAATTGCATGGCTTTGTAATTCTTTGCTATTTAATAAACATGCTGTTGAATATTTTGAAACTAATTTGACTGGGCGTTGCTGCCTTAGACAGCAACAGCACCCAGTCAAATTAGTTTCAAAATATTCAACAGCTTACCTGTGTAGTTTTTTGGAAATTGATAGTCAGGGTGTTCAGAGATCGATTGATCCCAACACGAGCGAGGTGTGGGTGGAGCTTAGCTAGAGATGGGCGGGGCATAGCTAAAACTGGAAAGGCCCGTTGCAACTGGGAGAATAGTAAAATGCTGCTGGTTATACCTGTGTACAATAACTTCTAAGTTATTTTTGGTGTTATTTTCAGGCTTATGAAAAAGGCATTGCTCTGTTCAAGTGGCCTAATGTCTATGATATTTGGAACACATATCTAAGCAAGTTTATCAGCCGATATGTAAGTAGTACCATTATATAGTTAAATTAAATCATTTACTCATCTTAAAAAATTTTGAATTATTAATTTCTAAAGATTGTAATTTTAATCGTTTAACACTTTCACTGCTGAAATCCTGAGTGCTTCAATATCAAGGTAATCATGAATATTAGTTGTTAAATACGTTTAAATTTAATTTGTCTGGAAGGTTTTGATGTGTCAGAATATTTCTTACATCATAGTCACATGATTTGTCTGGTTGGAAGAGTTAAATTAGGAATTTTGGGCATGAAGGGATGAGACCTGTCACTCAAGTATCTGACGTCATAATCAATTACATCACATGTTAACTGACATCATAGTCAAAATGATATAGATCCGTCATCACAATAGAAGAGTATGTCACGGAGTGTACGAATTGTATGTCTTTGATGAATAAAAATGTAATAAACATTTTTGTTGAATATTTTGA
The DNA here is from genome assembly GCA_034401795.1 of Chaetoderma sp. LZ-2023a. Classification (NCBI taxonomy): domain Eukaryota; kingdom Metazoa; phylum Mollusca; class Caudofoveata; order Chaetodermatida; family Chaetodermatidae; genus Chaetoderma; species Chaetoderma sp. LZ-2023a. Next base: position 67,950,092 of record CM067362.1, read on the forward strand.
AACTAATTTGACTGGGAGATGTTGCTGCCATTGGTTTAAAAATGTTCAACGGCTTAACCCATGCCACTCTGATGTCAATATATTATCTTTTACTGTGTCAATAGCAAAGAAACTGGTGCACATTTTTTAACAATTTTGGTACACGATAAGACAGCAACATCTTCCAAATTGGTTGAAAAATGAATACAAGTTCATCTTTTAATTTAATTTAAAAATTCAAAATTTTGGCAACAGAGTGGTAAGGGTTGAGATTGAGATACTGGGAATTCAGGGTTCAGAGTTTTGAAATCTATTTAAATGAGCATACAAAGCTTATCTAGAAATGGTGGGGCATAGCTAAAAATAGATACCTCTCTTATGTCGCCAGACCTTTTTATAATGGATACCTGCATTTTGGGACCAAATAATAGTAGTTTGTTAATTATCATAAATTGTGCCATAATGTCTTGCTTGAGATCAGATCCATGGTTCTTTTTCATTGTTATTTTAGGGTGGTAAGAAATTAGAACGGGCCCGTGACTTGTTTGAGCAGTGCCTAGATGGATGTCCGGCAAAGTTTGCCAAAGGTCAGTAATCAGTTGAATTGATGTTTAAAATGAATGGTGGTTTTGTTGAGCCCTACACGAAGCTTGGCAGTGATCCAAATATTATGCATAAAAAAACAGAAGGCTGTCAAAGGAACTTTCCAGTTTATCCATCAATCATATGACATCATAATCAACTATGTGACGTGTAGGATGACGTCGTAATCAATTATGTCATGAATGACGTAGATAAGTTCGTCACAAACGCTTAATTGATGATGGACTAAACATTGCTGTACGAATTGTATGTCTACTATTTTATAAACATGCTGCTGAATATTTTGAAACTTAATTTCACTGGGTGCTGCTGCTACCATAGATAATTGCAGAATCATATCGCATTTAGGTATGTGTGCCTACGTCTGTGCATCCGGAGATGTGCCCCAAAAACTAGTCATCCGATTTGGTCCAAACATTAACATGACAAGCTTACGGAACTTACCATAAACTAGGATTTCCAGCCATACTCCATGATCTGGATAAAAAACCCAGATCCAGATCTGATCAAATTCTGGATCTATGGATATCTCGGAAACTACTGGTCCGGATCGGCTACAATTTTAACACAAAAAGGATGTAAGCATACACTAGGATTGCACAGCCGAAAAACAAGCTAGAAAATCTGCACCATAACAAAAACAGGATATGTGTGGGTCTGCAATCTTTGATGTCTCTTGTTTTCTGTATTGTCAGCTATTTACTTGCTGTACGCCAAACTTGAAGAGGAGTATGGCCTCGCTCGACATGCGATGGCTGTGTATGACAGAGTTACTAAAGCTGTATTACCAGAGGAACAGTATGAGGTAAATATACCCTCCACTATCATCAACAACAGCAATCACATTGAATTCATTCTCTATCTCTAGATTGCCTTACAATATCTGTTTATACAAAGTATCACTATGAGTAGCAAAATTTGGTAATGAAAGGATCTGATATGTCACTCAAATGTCTGATGCCATAATCAATGAACCTTTCCAAGTTTATCCATCCATCATATCACATCATGTGACGTTATAATCAACTACGTGATGTGTAAGATGACGTTATAATCATGACATTATGAATATCTATATCTATGTAGTCCGTCTTTACAGCTTAATAGTCTGACACATGGTACGAATTGTCTTTACTATTTAATAAACATTCTGTTGAATATTTTGAAACTAATTTGACTTGACGCTGTTGCTGCTCAGTCAAATTAATTTCAAAATATTTAGCATCTTACTGTATAGTTTTCTGGAAATTGATAGGCAAGGAGTTCAGAGATTGATTGATTCCAACACGAGCGAGATGTGGGTGGAGCTTAGATAGAGAGGGGCAGGGCATAGCTAAAACTAAAAAGATTCTGTTGAATATTGGTAAACTAATTTAAACTGGAAACTCTTGATGCCATAGGTAACAGCCCTCAATCATACTAGTCTCAAAATATTCAACAGCTAACCTATGTAGTTATCTAGAAACTTAAATTCTGGGAATTCAGGTTTCAAAGTTTCAACTCAATTTCAGCACATGTAAAAACTGGGAGAACCCTGGCTTAAAAATGAGCTGGTATAGCTAGACTTGGATCTCTCAATTGTGCAAGTATATGGACATATTGTGTAAAAGTATTTATTTATTTATTTATTTATTTATTTATTTATTTATTTATTTGTATGTATTTAAGCAGGCAAAAATTTGGATTAACTGTTTTATCTGAAATTTTGTTAGACATTGTGGTACAGTTTAACCCTTTGATGGCAAAGCTGGCCAAAACCGGCCACCACAGTGGTCTTGAGGAATGTCAATTTGCAGGCCAATTGAAGAGTATTCTTGATAATTTCGTTAACCGAGCCAGTTATTCCAGTAGTAAATTTTCAAAAATAATCTCCTGGTCTGACATTCAATAAACAAATATTTTCATCTTCTTGACCAAATTTAGCCATTAAATGGTTAATGCTTGTCTCCTTGTATTATCTGTTTCCCTGATGTATGCCACATTAGCATATTAACCCTTTAACCCTCAAATTTGTTCACAGGAATTCAAATTTTATCAATGAAACTATTTGCAGACAAAGAGATTTTGTTTTTAAATTTAGCACTGGGGTAGCTGGCTAGGTTGTCATTCCATTAGTAAATCATCTTCTCTTGTCCTGCAAATGGACATTTTTCAGGACAACTGTAGAAGCCGTTTTTGGCTGGCTTCAGTGTTAAACGGTTAACCGATTTCAAAAATGGTGTTGGTTATTTCTCTTGCTGTCTTATGCAGCTTATGTTGAATTTAATATCTTATTCGGCATAACTCCCGAACTAAATAATAATAAAGTATCAGACTGCATCCACATTGGTTTTCAGAATAATAATAATAATAATAATAATAATAATAATAATAAAAATAATAATAATAATAATAATAATAATAATAATAATAATAATAATAATAATTTCCATGCAGATGTATAACATTTACATAAAGCGTGCAGCAGAGATCTATGGTGTTACTTATACAAGAGGAATTTACGAGAAAGCTATTGAAGTGTTAACGGAAGAACAGTCAAGGTATGGGTAATATAATTTTAAAATGTAATTAGGAGTATACGACAAAAGAAATCATGTTTCACATCAAGAGTATACTTACCACCCTGATACTTTATGATATTTCCTAAATATTGAGCTAGCTTCAATAATACTCAGAATTAAAAAGAAATCGCCCCCACTGGGCAGGTTACACAACTGACAGTCCAGCGGATGCGCAGCCCTAACTCGCACATGCGCGGGGCTGACTCATTCTCTTCTTAAAATATTGACCTGCCATTGCAACACGCTTTCTAGCCTTGCTTTTGCTTTCATTCTTTTTGAAGCTTTGAGTTGTTTTGCAACTTGTTTTGACTTAATTATTAGTATGTCTGACGCTGCCAAGTCGCCGGAGGATGTTCCGGTCCAAGCCATCAGTGTACTTTGGTAAATTTATTGATAAAAAATGTGTGTGTTGACTCGGATGGTATTTCCGGGATTCGCGCTATCTCGTGGATACGTCTTTATTAGGCTAGCTCTTTTATGGGGGAGGCCTATATATTAGCTAACGCATGTTGTGCTTTATTTTTCAGACACATGAGCTGATATTTGAAGCGTATTCTTTTATTTAAACAATATTTATACTTGATTTCTGGGTCCTTCTATTTTATTATGAGTTTGCTGAGGGAATTATTACCATAAGAAGTAATTTTTCCGCATTCCCCCCCCCCCCCACCACATGGTTTTGAACTCAGGATGAACTTCAGAGGGCTATTGAGAACAAATGCCCTTCCTGCCACCGTTTTGTGAAGGCCCGCTTTTTCCCTCATGAATGCACTGGGTGCAGTACGTGCGGGCCTCTTCTAAATTGCCATGTATGTGAGTCGTGGCCGGTGGAGGTGTTAACTGATTTTTTAAATCAGCAGGTAAAAGACCGGGCGGCAGACGAGAAGAGGCATCTGGAAAAGGAGTGTGGTAAGAAGAGGAAGGCATCCATGCCAGACATGAAGTCCTTCCGTCTTGAAATGATGGGAGAAATGAACAATACGATCACGGATCTTGTCCCGGAGTTGCTTCGCAGCTTGCTTCCCGGGTCAAGTTCGTCATTGTCTTCTTCATTTGCTCCAAGACAGAGTGTTCCCATCTCTGGGTCTGGTTCTCTTAGCCAACCAGTTTTCGTTATAGAACCAGAGGTGGCTCCCGTTGGTCCAGCACTGAGGCTTGCCTCGCCCGTGGACCCGGGAGCGAAAGCCGCTTGCCTCGCCCGTAGACCCGAGAGCGAAAGCCATGGCCTCGGGCGCTCGCTTATTGAGTGCGCTATAGCAGCCTACGGCTAAGGGTATCAGCGCCTCACGCGATATCCCTCCTGCCCAGGCCGATCTTGATTCCTTTTCAAGCTTGGCGTCTGATCTTTCTGTGCAGGAAGAAGATGACACTGTTATGGTCTACCGATGAGTCAATAGCCATGGAAATGGATTCCCTGATACCTCTTCCATGGAACTACTTCTTCGGGAGTGGGTTTCACGGCTCAACGGCTAGGCCGGCTAGGAGCCGATGGCCGTCCATACCGTATCCCTTGGCTTGCCGAGAGTTACCGTGAGGAAGGCCCGGACTGTGATGTCATGTTTTTAGCCTCCCATGATGCCGTAGATCCGGCTCCTGGAATAGCCACGGCGCAAGCCATACCGTCCCTTGCGGGTCTGTATGAGTTCCCTGGCTATCCAGGAGTATCTTCAGCTCTGGCCATTACCCCACCAGTGAATGTGGTTGAGGACGACGAAGGCCCTAGGCTCGTCGAACATTCACAGGTGGCCACCGAGGAATACTGGTTGGATGCTTGCCAATGGCTGGTGAACATCAAGCCAGAACTCCAGGTAGATCCACCGGCTTCAAAGCGGGACCAGCGCCCGTGGTTGGGAGGGAAACCAGTGATGAGCACCATGCCATCTCTGCCGTGTGCGGAGCATATTGTTGATATGTTCGCTGCGGCAGAGACGTCCATTCTGCCGAAAGGACGCCTCGCGAGGTGGCACGGCGCTGCCGTATAAGTTCTGATCTATATCAGAAGTATGGCGTTGTTCCAAAGCCTTGCACGGATGACCGTGCATCTTTGGATGAAGACACGCGGCCTGGGTCCCCGTCTGACATGGCACCCTTGTGTGCTAGTGCCCTGCACAACGCTAATTCCGTGCTGCGCGACACGGAAGAAAGTATGAGGGGAGCCAAACTTCTCCTCTTGCAGTCCAGAGAGCCATCCAGGATGGCATTAACCTGGCTCTGGACTGCATGACGAGATCAATTTGTGCCCCTCGCAGGACCTGTACAATCGGCTTCTTCGGACGCCGATGGCAGGTCCAGGGTTGTTTGGAGGTGAAGGATGCCTTCACCTCCAACAAACTGTAAACCTGGTAAACAACCAGAGGGCGCTGCGAGAGCAGTTTGAAGTGCTCCGCAGGGAGCGTGTTCGAGCAGCTCCCCCTGCCTCCCACCCTCAGCAGGCTAGAGGTGGTGGTGGCATTGTCAGAGGCCAACGCAACCACCTACCCAGCATCGGCCACGGCAATGACAGCGTAAGCCAGCTAGGGGGTTAGCGCAGGCTCCTCCAGCGCAACCCGCCAGACAGCCTGCGTACCGAGGTGCGCATGGCGCTGGTAGAGGAGCGCCAGGTTCTGGTCGTGGGAGCCAAACCTGATGGGTCGCCTCTCAAAAAGACCACACCAGTGCTGCTAGGACAGCCACCAGAGACAGGGCTTCTCTTGCACTTCTCGGGTCCATCTCAATCCTTAAGTGCACCCGTGGGAAGCCGTCTGGCCTTCTACATGCAAGAGTGTCAGCGGGTTACTCAGGACTGCTCAGTCTTGCGATAGCTTTCAGTCGGTTACCATCCCGACTGGATTTCAAATCAGCCATCGCGCCTGTCTCTGGTTCTGATCTGGACTCAAAATCCAAGAGATCCGGACTCAAAATCCAAGAGATCCAGATCAACGGTTGTATATAGAGGAAGAAATTCAATCCCTCATACTAAAACACGCTATTCAACCGGCACAAAAATGTCCGGGTTATGATTCAACCGTGTTCCTAGTGACAAAAAGCACTGGAGGGTGGAGACCAATTCTCAACCTCAAACCTCTCAACAGGTTTATCCTCACACCAAGTTTCAAAATGGAAACAGAATGGTGTTAGCAGGATTGAGGAGGGGGATGTGGACAGCATCAATAGATCTAAAAGATGCCTATTTTCACATTCCCATTGCGAAGAGCTTTCGTCGGTTCCTGAGATTTGCATTTCAGGGCCGCCAATGGGGATTCAGGTTTCTCCCATTTGTTATATCGACGGCTCCTCAGGTCTTCATTCGAGTGGTCCAAGCTATGACGTCATACCTCCGCAGGAGACACATAGCAATCCACACGTACATAGACGACTAGCTGTTAAAGGCACACACTCAAAAAAGTCTATCAGCAAATCTGGAGATAGTTTTGAAAACTCTTAGAGATCTAGGCTGGATAATCAACTTTCAAAAGTCAGAGCTGACTCCATCCCAGAAGTTTGTTTACCTGGGCATGTTCTTCGATCTAGAGATAGGATATGTTTATCCATCTCAAGAGAGAGTAGAAATACTCATCTCAGTCATACAGTCAGTGTGCAACAGTCGTCATGTCCTGGCACGGGTCTACTTGAGAATGTTGGGGTTGATGGTTTCTTTGGAACCAGTCATTCCTCAGGCGGCCTTACACCGGCGGCCGATCCAGTTATTTCTCATGGCACAGTAGACCCAGAGTACGGGTTTCCTGGACTCAAAGGTGTCAGTGTTGGAACCTTTTATTCACCACCTTCAATGGTGGATGAAGAGAGAAAATCTCCTGGCGGGGGTGACGTTGTCACCTCCCCACCCTCAGTTAACGATGTACACAGATGCATCAATGGAGGGATGGGGATCAGTCAAGAGAACATATCAATCTGCTGGAAATGCGAGCAGTAGTCTTAGCCATGGAACATTTCCTAGAGAAGGTCAAGGGCAAGAGTGTTCTGGTTCGATCAGACAATACAACAGTAGTGACTTACATAAATCGCCAGGGCGGAACGAAGTCGCCCAGTCTCTATGATGATGTGGAAACTGCTTTGCTGGTGCCTAGATCATGGGATTTCCCTGAAAGCAGTTCATATTCCGGGAAGGCTAAATCTATTAGCAGACTCATTGAGCCGAAGAATGAGCATTCTTCCCACGGAATGGCAGCTAAATCAATGTGTGGCGGATCGCCTGTTCAACCACTGGGGCAAGCCCAACATAGATTTTTTCGCAACGAACAAGAATGTGAAGATGACGACGTACGTCTCCGATTCCAGATCCGAGCGCTATCGCGATAGATGCTATCAGTTGGGAGGGAATGTATGCATACGCATTCCCGCCAGCAATCCTGATTCCAAAAGTTCTCCAGAAAATCAGGCAGCATGAATGCCAACCCGTCAATGTTCCAATTGACTGCGTGGATGTTGTCAAGGCATCAGCAGTTAAGGAGGGTTTTTCTGAGCAAGCAGCCATGTTTATGGCAAAAGCCAGAAGGGGGTCAACCTCCAGAGCATATAATTATAAAATCAACAGATTTGCTGAATGGTGCTCCAAAAGATGTATTAATCCAATGGAAGCATCTATTCAGGTAGTAGCCGACTTCCTCTGTCACCTAACTCTATTGCTGGCTACAAGTCAGCTTTAATGTCAGTTATCCCTTGCTTGGCTATTAGGGGAAGTGATGAAGTATGTAATCTAAATACTTTAATCAAAGGCATGGGTAATCTAAGACCAAGGAATCCTCCAGTGATCCCGTCTTGGAGTTTATCGTTAGTATTTCAAGTATTAGCAGATAAACCCTTTGAACCACTAAGCTCCATTTCCATGAAAATGTTGACGCTTAAAACAGTTTTTCTGATTGCTGCAGCTTCAGCCAGATGATGAAGTGAAATACATGCTTTGTCAGCAGAGCCAGACCATTTTGTGGTGACAGGGGAAGGCCTTAGGCTTCTACCTAGAGTTAACTTTATGGCGAAGAACCAGTCTTTAAAATATCCTGGTCAGCCTATAGTTTTCCCCGCTTTGTCTAGGTTTGATCCTAATTCAAAGGCTTGGTGTCCAGTCCATGCATTAACGTGTTATAAACAACGTACACAGGAATGGCAGACGGACCCTAGTGCTTTATGGCTATCTTACATTGAACCCCATGGGAGAGCTTCTAAAGATACCATTTCTAGGTGGATTGTGGAATGCATCCAGCATTGCCACAAAGCCGCCACGGGTAAACAAGTTGACATAGCCAAGGCTCACAGTGTCCGTGGCATAGTGACATCCACGGCTCTGTTAATGGAGTGCCGGTGGATGACATTATGTCAGTAGCACAATGGCACTGTGAGTAGTTTTACAGATCATTACCTACGTGACACGTCAAATCCACTTGCCTTATCGATTTTATATAAACATTAAATCTGTATATAAATTTGTAAATAAGGCTGTTGACTCACACACAGTGCAATTTAATGGGGGGAATCCCAGCTTTTCCGTACTGTACCTATCATCGCCAGCGGTGATCAAAGGGGAATCTCGCCAAAATGGGTAAGTCCTATATTTGGTGATGATTATTTTTTGTCACATTTTTTTATATTACTTACTAAAATGGCGATGGTTTTGTGTTCTTTGTTGTTCCATCTGAGAGGAAACGAAATGAAGCTTTCGTCCAATGTCTTATAGTACTTTAGCACGAGTACATAGAGAGCGTATAGGACATTGAGGTCATCGCTCCCTCTTTAAAAGAGGGGTGGGGGTGGGGGGGGGAGCGGATGTAAAACGGTCATTACTCTCAACATCGGTTGTGTTATCCGATGTCCAAATCATTTACTGATTGTGTTTACATACGCAATTTCAGATGTTTGTTGTGCTCCAAAAGGAAAAGCTTGCTCTTCCAGGGATGAGCCGGTCTTCTGACCTTCGCCTCCCTCCCGCCAAATTCTCTTACAAATTCTGGCTATATCATAAAGTATCAGGATGGTAAGTCTACTCTTGATGTGAAATAAACGAAATCACGGATTTCTTTTTTCACGAGAGAGTTGATACTTACCACCCTGATACGATCCCGGCCTCTCCGCCCCACAGAGGCTCGGTCTATTGGCGTTTTATGTTGCAATTAGGTCAGCCAATATTTAGGAATAGAATGAGTCAGCCCCGCGCATGTGCGAGTTTGGGCTGCACATCCGCTGGACTGTCAGTTGTGTAACCTGCCCAGTGGGGGCGGTTTCTTTTTAATTCTGCGTATTATTGAAGCTAGGTCGATATTTAGGAAATATCATATAGTATCAGGGTGGTAAGTATCAACTCTCGTGAAAAATTTATTTTGTCCTGTCTTGTTCATCAGATTTAGTATTATCTTCAGATGTCTCTAACATAGAACATGATAATTAGACACGGTACGTAAATTGTGATTAATTTTCCAAGAGGATTTTGAGGACAAGATATTTAGATCCGTTTCCTGCCCCAAACTTGGAAGAACTTGTCAGATGCATTTTCGAATTTACTGTAATATTGACCAATCAGGTCTTCCATCACCTTTCAGGAAGAACTGATTTGTCCTGTTCCTCCCAAGTTTTCGGGAAGAAATTAAAATCTCAAAGAGTTCTTGTCACAACAGATAAGGACTATTAATTCTATAACCCTTTAGCACTCATATCAGCCAAAAACAGCTTCTGCAGTTGTCTTGAGAAATGTCCATCTGCAGACCAAGACACGAGTATCATTTAAAATTTACCAGTGAAATTAGTGGCTCGATAACCGAGCCTGTCATTCCGGTGGTAAAATTTCAAAAGTACTCTTCTCTTGGTCTGCAGATGGACATTTCTCAAGACAACTGCAGAAGCATGAGGTTAAAGAGTTAATAGGCCAGTTTGGCCGGCCTTTGTAGTGGTCTAGAGAAATGTCTACTTGTAGGAAAAGACTATTTAAAAAATTTTACCAATGGAATGACTGGCTTGATAATTAATTAATAATGATCATACAATTCAGACGCTTGACCGACTTTTAAATGCTCATGATGGACCTAGTTATGTCAATCATTACGGAATTTGATTGTGACATCCGCCAACATGTAACGTAATGTCACATGTTTATAGGACAGATTGGATTCACACTGGAATTTCAGGTTTAATGCTATGGAGTGTTGCTAGATGTAAATCACTTATCAAAATTACCACACAGACACACATGCATGCGCAAACACAGCATGCTATCTGTTCTGTATCTAATTCCAGCCACTGTGGGCTCACCCCTGTAGTCAGGGTAAATATTCCTCTTTTTCTTCTGACATTCCTTTTGAGAGGCACCAATCTTTGTGCTCGTTGTTGACAATCAAGTATAATATGGTCAAATTTAAAACTAAACCAGCAACTAAAGATCTTTCTATTTTATACTGTTCTAGCATCAACAGCTTGTTAATTCTTGTAAGCTGATCCATAGCATCACTTCTAATACATGTACTATGCAGTGCATAGCAGAGAAAACGGGTGATCCTAGGAATTTGTGTGGGTTTTTGGAGATAGTTCAAGACCGTGCTCTGACTTCATATTTTCATGATCTAAAATTAGCTGTGCTACAAGTGATGGAGTTGCCATAATGTTCTTGATGATATCTGGGTGGTTTTTGTCTTGCAGAATGATTTGAATGTTATTTATGTAGGATTTTCTGCAGTTTTCTGTCGCTTTATACAGTTGAGGACATAATTATTTGCCTCCCCCCTATGAAAATTTCATTCTCTTTAAAGTATTTCATCAGTGCTGGTTAACAGAGCAAGGGAATTTTAACACAACATTTCTAGTCATACTACAGTACAGACCTTAGTTAGCTTTACTGTTTGACGAAGCAAAAACGAAACAAAAATGCGTCTTGAATGCGTCAAAACCTCGTAGCGTTTCCAGGCGTGGCCAAACACCAAACGCATTTTATTTATTTTATAGGCGCGTCTAACGGAAAGTCTAACCCGTCCTACAATATGTTAAACGTATCATGAAATATTTTAAACCCGTCACGGAAAAAGTCAAACGCGCAATCAAATGTATTCATTAACGCTACAAAGATTCTTTCTACGCGTCATTAAACATAAAGTGGAATCGGTCTATAGTCTGTCAAAGACCCGTACATGTAAATTTAAATTGCAATTGGAGCCGTATATGTGTTAAGTACATGCACCGCTTTTAGCTTTTTTGTGGCTGTAAATGATAATTGTCGAAATGTCATCATCGTAATCAATCCTAATTTTGTATAAAATGGACTTGTGTGAACTCCGCACCTGGGTATTCTTTACTGAGTATGAAGCTAGTGTGATGACTGTGCATATATTTTAATAAATTTTCAATCCACAATTTCTTTTGAAATCTGGATGAATAAACCAAGATATTCTCAGAAATGGGTTTATTACAATATAGTCTAATTTGAGCCGACGTAATAGGCATAACTTTTTAGAACAATATATGCACCAGTTGCAGCTAGTGTGTTATGCCAAATTTGTCTTATAACGGAAATGGAAACGATTTACAAAATCTGCAAACTTGACATTCGGTTGTTTTTGATTTCGCTATTTCATACATAATATGTAACCGAAAATCTCCGCTTTTACATGGACATGCACATGCGTACATAGTTGTTTTACCCGTGCCTGGGGTGCGTTCAGGACCGCGCAAAATGTTTTCCATTATATACTGAACACTGTACCACGTAGAACGTGAACGTTCGCCTTCCTGAACTCACTCCAGGAGTATCCGAGTACATAACGTTATTACCACGGGTATCACCGTCTGATTGGTCGAGAATACACGCATATTTAATCAGATCTAGCAAAGATGGCGTCAACTGTTTAGAAAATAACATTTTTGTGTGTGCAATTCATCAATCTACGCACATTTCGTGTACGCCACAGACTAAAAAGTAGACAGATAACACGGAATAACGAAACTGCCAATCAGAAAGTGTGATGCCTATATATTTGACCGCTTCGGCATCTTAACTCAGGCTTATTACTGACAGTGCTTCAAGTTAGTTATCTCGAAAACTGTAAACAAAGACATGCGTCGATGATCGAGTTTATCGGATTGTTTATCTTCAACATTGTTTTTTCGCGACCAGGATGAAATGGATATTATATATATATATATATTGTGTCTGCGACTCCCTTGCGACAATCAATAACTTTCTCATTATCGGTGACATCACATTTACTAAAACAAGAATGATAATGCAGGTTACTGGGCCAATATTGGCCTAGTAACCTGCATTATCAGGGAAGTAGGCCCCAAATCTAAACCAATGAATTACCACATTTTACCCATTTGAACCCGAAATCCCAGAATTCCACTTTTACAGTCATTATATAAGTATGATGTTGAATATTTAGAAAGCAATTTGACTGGAAGCTGGCTTTCAGTCAAATTAGTTTCAAAATATTCACCAGAATTTTTACACATTCGTAACAAATTTATTATTTTCTCTTGTCGTTTGAAATTGTTAATGCAATAGTAGAAGTACTCCCTTGTTGGAGGCGATATTCCCACCCTGTATTATATTCATAGAATCACAATGACGTCATCACAATCAAATTTCCCATAATACCCTGGGAGATACGCCATTTTCAGAGGGGCTAATTTAACATTACGAGTAATGGGCCGTTAAACCTTAATTACATTTTCTTTAATATATTGCGAAATTCACTCAACGATTTCATGTTTTCTGATACCTGACAGGGTTATTACAGATTCTCAGACACAGGATTTAATGGTTTGAACATCAAGTAAAATGTAAACAATGAGTTTGTATGGGCAGTCCTCTTTAGCATGTAGTAAGTTTTCCCCAACTTTAATGGCGGCCGAATTCAAGATGCCCGGATGTGCGAAACTATGAATAATGTGTTTGATTTCTGCGCTAAAGTCTGAGGGCGGCGTATGACCATAGCAGCCGCTGTCAGGTCATAGGGCCTAACAGTACATGTGTATATAGTATATTACTGGCTATATATTGTGCTATATATTTGAAACCAAATATCACTCATCGTGGCGTTGTAAACGTGGAATCAGACACTGATAGTAATGGTGAGACAGCTAATGTGTGGGACAGTGAATCTTCTGATGATGACGTGTTTCACGATGAGGAAGCCACCACTACTGGAAAGACTTGAAGCTGGTACACTACAGATTGATTGAACTTCTCCAATCAGTGACAAAGAGTTTGCCCTGAAGTTTGGGCTATTTTGGTGCATTCTCCATGATCATTTGTGCCGTTTGAATTTAATTAACTGTTAAAGTTTGTTATATTGAATTAGCTCTAACTAACATCATTAGATATACCAATAACATACCAAGAGTTAGTAGTTAGTCACTGTTATAAGAATTGTACATTTTAGCAATTGACCCTTTAACACTCCAGCTGGTGAAAACATGTTCTGTGGTGGCCTTGAGAAATGTCCATATGCAGAACAAGAATTATTTTTTTACCGTGACTCAGGGAGTGGTCAAAACTGGCCTCTGAAATCAAATTGTGTTGAGAAATGACCATTTGCAGGCCAAGAGAAGACTACTTTAAGATTTTACCACTGGAATAACAGGCTTGATAACCAAGCTAATCATTACAGTTCTAAATGTTAAAAAATTGCCTTAGCTTGCAAATGGGCATTTATTAACCCTTTAATGGTCAAATCAGCCATAACCAGCCTCTGCAGTGTTCCTGAGAAATGCCCTTTTGCTGACTAAGAGAATACTATTTTTGAAAATTTATCACTGGAATGACTGGCTCCCAGAATACTCTTGATCAGCAAATTGACATTTTATGAGACAATTGGAATTTTCTCGACCAAATTTACCCATTAAAGGGGTCAGCAGAAATTTACATTTTCTTGACAATTATTGGACAGTAAAGGGTTGTAAAGCTGGAGCTTTACTTACCTTTAACTACCTTGTTCCGCTGTTAACAGTGGTGAAAAATTCTCAATCCTTGTTCCACTGAAGATCAAAGAAATGATGAAAACACCATACAACCTTTACCTACATACAGTAAATAAGTCAAACCGGGTCATTTTGGATTTGATTCAATTGTTTATTCATTCACTTAAAAAAGTTTAATGTCATTGTTATTGAATGCTGCCATATTGATATAATGCAGAGTTTGCTCAAACAATCACCAACACAGACAGTAGCGCAAACCACCACTCATTAGCAGCATGAGCAATATTATATAGGACCAAGATTAAGTTTACTTTACTGTTGATTTTGAGATTTGTATTGTTATCGATGATCAATAACAATACAAGTCCAGTCTCTAGAACAAAAGTAAACTATCTTGGTCCTATATAATATTGCCCATGCTGGTGATCAGTGGTGTTTTATGGCTATGCTACTGTCTGTGTTGATGAATGATGGTGCTGGTCACAGGTCATATATTGCTGATAGTGGTCTTTCAAATTTTTGTCCTACTGTTCCAGATTTCGTACGTTTATTTTTGCAACATTTGTTTGTGGTCTGGCTATGTTTCAACAGTAGCTGAAATAGAAAGTGAAACAAATATGATTACACCTGGAGTTATAAGCATTACATAATGGACCTTTCCATTTTATCCATCAATCATGATGTCATAATCAACTACATGATGCATAAGGATGACAACATAATTAATGACATAATGAATGACGTAGATAAGTTCATCAATCGTCACAGACACTTAATTGATGACGGACTATATGTATTCTATTTAACCCTTTAATAGACAAATTTGGTGAAGAAAATTCTAATATCCACTTATTGAATGTCCAATTAGAGGCCAAGAGAATGCAATTTTTTGAAAATTTATGACAAATTACTGGCTCGGTCATTGAGCCAGTCATTTGTGGTGAATTTTCAAAAATTCTATTCTCTTTGCCTGTAAATGGACCTTTCACAAGGCCATAACAGAGGCCAGTTTTGGTCGGCATGACCATTAAAGGGTTAATAAAAATGATGTTGAATATTTTAAAACTAATTTGAATGGGAGGTGTTGGTCATATCAACAGCTTACCTGTATAGTTTTCAGGAATTTGAGATTCAGAGAGTACAGAGATCGATCCCAATGCAGGTAAAGCTTGGGTAGAGCTTAGCTAGAGATGGGCGGGGAATAGCTAAAACTGGATTCCTCTCAAATTAGCTACTATAATCTCACTCTGTCTGAGTACAGCGTACATCGCTCATAGTGATGTTCACTATACCACCACGTACCTCACCGATAATATTTGTTAGAATAAACCAGCACGATTATAATCATGCCAGTTTATTCATTCATTTGGGTGACATGCATTGTGGTACAGTGGTACCTGATGAGCATGCTGGATTATTCATTAATTTTTCTGGGTGGCATGCATAGTGGTTACAACTCAGGTGATGTGAAGTTTGAAAGAAAAAATTCTATGGCAACTAGTAAAAAAATATTTAAATTTCATAGACAACAAAATAGCCCTTAAGCCTATTTATACCTGGCCTCAGCTGCTCTCGGAGAGCATCTAGACTTCAAAGTTTTCTGGTGGAGAGTTGGTGTTTCCAGGTGAGTGACCGCTGAGGACAGTCAATCGCGCATGTCAGGAGAGTGAATGACTGATTCAAGTCAGACCACCAATGACCGATAGGAAAATATCTATTTGCAGAACAAGAGAAGACTATTTTTGAAAATTTATGACTGGAATGACTGGCTCGGTTATCGAGACATTCCAGTGATAAATTTTCAAAAATAGCATTTTCTTGGTCTGCAAATAAATATTTCTCAACACCACTGCAGAAACCGGTTTTGGATGATATGAGCCGGGTTCCGCCGATCCGGTTGCTTTGTGGGGTGAACTGTCCCACTTCCTCAAGAAATCATGGGTCATTTTGACAAATGTTGGATCAAGTACATACATGGAAGATATCTCTGTCCTAAAATCCATTAGGTCAATGAACCATGTGTGAAGATAATGATTGGATGGTGTGAATTTTAGAGCACTAAATGGTGCAAGGGCCCTGCCTCCGCAAAACCCTGCATGAGTGTTAAAGAAAATTTAATTTTAGTATGATGACGTTGAATTAATTACCTACCTACCTTTAAAATCTCCTCAAGTCCTTTCTTTATCTCCATGTTTTGAAAAAATTAGGATACATTTGTCTCCATCCATTCATCATGCTATCTCCTCCCAAACAGTTGGGTGGAATTCAACCAAATTTGGTATGTGGGTTATCCATATGATTGTGGATTGGCTGACAACATTTATTTTATGTAGTCAGAGATTGGTGTCTTCCAGATTTATCTAGATTTCCCATAGTCCTGCCCACACTCTCGCACATCATTTGACACCCTCTCAATAGTTTTAAATTAAGCCAGATGAGCCACTACATTTAGATAGGACTAGTGATTACTAGATTCTACTATAGCCCTTCAAATCTTTGCAGACCAAGCGAAGACTATTTTTTTAATTTTACCACAAATGACTGGCTCAATTATTGAGCCAGTCATTCTACTGGTAAATTTCCAAAAATAGTCGTCTTGCTCTGCTCACAGTAGAAGAATTTTTTTACCACCGTGACCATTAAAGAGTTGATATGTCAAATTGTTACCATTGGGTTGGTCAGTTACAAATTGTACTCGCCATGGTCAATTTCTGCTAACCTCGCGCTCATGTTAATTTTAACCCATGCTCTCACAGATCATTTCCCATTAAGACCTCCAGATTTTTCACAGCGATCCATGCCAGTCTCTGTGTAATGTAACTCCTCCGAAAGCGGTGGATGGAATTCAAACAAATGTTGTATGTTACTATAGAGTGCAAGAGGCCATTTTTATCTCACCTACGAAGTAAAATGAGCTAGTGTGATCATACTGATCCTAATCTTGGACACATGCCTCCTTATAATGACACGGCATCACACAATGATGTTCTGGCCAAAAGGTCAAAATCACTGATACGCATGCAACCATTTGCTGGCCGCCATCCATCCGTCAACTTATGTTTAAAAACATAAGTTGACGGATGGATGGCGGACAGCAGATGGTTGCCATGCATATCAGTGATTTTGACCTTTTGGCCAGAACATCAGTGTGTGATGCAGTGTCTCATACATACATTAACCGCTTGGCGGATTTCAAACTGATTTGGCTGGAAGGACCCTAATGCTTTCGGCTTCCGAACATGCATACAGAATTTTGATTGGTCAATTTTTGTGTGAAAATCTTAGATTTTATGAAAAATTTAGCAGAAATTGTCAAAACGCTACTCCTCATTAACCGCTTGAGAGATTGCAACCCTAGTTGGCTGGACATAAATTGCCAAAATGCATATTCTCCATGACCGCTTGGTGGATTACCGGGTATATCCAAATTTGGCGGAAGGATTCTGCAGTAGTTGGCTCTAGAACTTCTATTCAGAATTTTGTTTTATAATTCTGTGCTTAGCAACAACCGTCATCAGATGAGATATTTTGACAGTTCGCCTCTATGTCCGCCTCATCTCAAAAGAAAAATAGGAAGTGGAAATTAGATAAGGGTATACAGGCAACATGCTGAATATTTTGAAAAGTTTTGATAGATAGATAGATAGATAGATAGATAGATAGATAGGTATGTACATACTCAGTATATTTTATAGGCAGCGTTTTTTGACATAGTAGCGGCCTTCTCTGCTGACAGCCCTTATTGCCATACACCGTCCAGGATACCGTTACAGGCCCTTGGCTCCCTTGTTGATAAGCCTTCTAAATTTATTTTATGTTTGAAGTCAATCATCAGAGTTCATTGCTGTCATGAAGTCGAGATTCATGGTTGCATTGCAGCCACATTTCTGGTATTACATTTGACTCCTCCCCTGGGGTAGTGAACGTGGTCGATTGCTATGACACGCCATCGACCAAACAATCTAGTTATCACTTACTTTCCATCGTCAGATAGATCCAAGTTATCAGAGATTGTAACCCACAGCCTATAATTTTTCTTTTGATCACTTCCAGGGTTGTTAAATCTTAATGTATGATCACACAACCTTTATTAAAATTTGAGCAAAATCTGACCAGTTTGTTTCCGATATAGCCATAGATTAAAATTTGTACCCAATCTGGATCCAACTTGGTTTTTGTCCAGATCACTGCAAAAGTCTGGAAATCCTTGTTTAGGTTGTTACTTTTTTACTGTCGTCTAATAGTACACAACTGTCAAAGCGTCATGAGATTAGTTCAACCAATCAGATTTGCCATTAATGGCTTTTCCAACAATATCTCTGCCAATCAAAGATAACGAGGTTAAATATATACGCGATGACATCATCAGAATGGAATGGCGTTCCAGTTCAAGACGATTGTCCATTCGGCATTAGATATATCGAGATTTTCACTATAAAAACGCAGAAATTAGACGAATCCCGCTTAGAAACACTAAATTAAATACATCTTCGGATAAATCCAGCCACAAATTGACGTAAATAAGTTAAAATCCGTTGTACGAATCGTTCAAAGTTTGCTAAGCACGCGAGATACATGTACGGAGAAAACATGTACTGATAAGCGGGTCTGCCTAGACTAGGAACCGAGTACCTGGTTGCTTCTAGCCATAGGACTCGTCGAAAGAACTGGAGAACCGTGGTTGGAATTGATGGCGCGTTTAATTTATCGTACAATTTTCAAACACTACCAAACGCGTAGGGCAAAAAGTTAAACCCGTCATTCAAAATGTCAAGCCCGTAGTGTCAAAATTCTAACCCGTCAATATAAAATTCAAGATGCGTATTCAGATTTTACCAAATGCGCTGTGTCTAAGCAAATCACTACGAGAAAATGACGGGAAAATGGCGCCATACAGACGCGTTTTAAACGAGCTTTAGGATACGTTTAAGTAAAGCTAACTAAGATCTGTACTGTAGTTTTATCTAGGAAGCTTATATTATTTTATTTTGTATACAGAAACAAAATTATTTCACAAAACTATACCTAGGCCAAAAAAAAATACCTAGGCCAAAATTATTAGCCCCTCTGATGCTAATAGTCAATTGTATATCCTTTTTGCTGAATAATAGCCTGCAATCGTTTGGTGTAGTTGTCAACAAGTTTCAGGCATGTCTCCTGAGGAATCCCAGCCCATTCTTCTTTGGTGAATCTCTCAAGCTCCTGTAGAGTTGATGGTCATCTGGCATGGACCCTAGTCTTCAGTTCACCCCATAGATTTTCTATGGAATTTAAGTCAGGGCTTTGTGCAGGCCAGTCAATAACATTCTTCACCAGAAGTGATGTGTGCTTAGGGTCGTTATCATGTTGGAAGACAAAACGACGGCCCAGATCCAGCTGCAATGCTGACTGGTTGAGGTTTTCTTTCAAGATTTTCTCATATTCTTCTTTCTTCATGATTCCTTCCACCCTCACGAGATTCCCAGTTCCGGATGCACTGAAGCATCCCCACAGCATTATACTCCCACTGCCGTGCTTCAGTGTGGGGACGGTGTTCTTTGTGTTATAGGCCTCTCCCTTCTTTCTCCAAACATATGCAACATCTCTATGGCCGAAGAGCTCTATTTTCGTCTCATCCGACCAAATGACACGCTTCCAGTATGCGTCATCTTTCTCTATGTTGTCCTTAGCATACTTCTATCTGGCTTGGAGGTGTCTCTTCTGCAGAAGTGAAGTTTTTCTTGGCCTGCGACCTTGCAGTCCATTCCTGTGCAGGGCTCTAGTCACTGTCTTCTTTGAGACTTCAATTCCAGACATGGCTAATTCATTCGCTAGTGTCTTGGCAGTGGTTCAAGGGTCTTTCGATACATCTCTCACTAGTTTTCTTTCAAGAGTCTTTGAAATCTTACGCTTCCTACCTCTGCCACTCTTGTTTTCTACGGTGTGGCGCTCTTTGAATTTCTCGATAATACTTCTCACTCCAGCTCTTGACACAGAGAATTGCTTTGATAACTTTGTATATCCTTCTCCTGCTTTGTGAGCATCAACAATTCTTTTCCTTAAGTCGAAGCTAATTTCCTTTGATTTTGGCATGATGCCTTCACATGTGACAGCTCACACCATCACTCAATCTGTTATACTGTGTGTATATTGGAAGGTAAACCTCAGTTTTAACTTTAATTCACAAGGTTATTGCATAACTAAGTTAAAACACATTATTGCACAACAGCCACAACAGCAATGACTCAATAGAGTGTCAGTGCTTAAGGGGGCTAATAACATTAACCCTGCTAATATCGTTCACGCAAATGGTAATCAGATTATTCAGATGTCAAAATTGATCATTCAGTAAAATTTGATTGTAATTGTTGCTGTCAGAGACAGCAACAATTTTCACACAAATTGTTCTCAAAATTTTCACAAGCGTTTCAGTTTTAGCACCAGTAATCAATATAGAAAATATAATTCACATGTCAATTCTAACTCTGGGTTAATTTAGCATGCCAGCTTATTTTGTCATAGCTAATTCAGGTCATCTATCACTTTGTCAGTGCATGCTAGAAATGAACATGCAAGCTAGATGAAATCAGCGAGCTATAGATCAGTGACGCTTGAAATACACACATGCTTTTCAGTGTACAAATCATTGTGGTTCTTGGTCTTAGCACTTACACTCTGCTATAGTATGTGCGTAGTAGGTGATATTTCTTTTAGGGGGCTAATAATTTTATCCACTGCAAATTTTAGCATTTCATTCCTACAAATTCATACAGAATTCAATGGAACTAACTTCTTTCTAAATGATAGTCTGGATGGTGGAATCATTCAGTTATAATCATTTCATGATCATGGTAAAAGGAACATGGGATATGAGAATTTTCTACAAATTCGATAGGGGGCTAATAATTTTGTCCTCAACTGTAGGTTGCTAGAAAATGAATCCCATCCTCATGAGCATCGCGACAAAGCAGGCATGTATCCGACGTGTTATGCTGATTGAAGTGAGCTTGATTTGACTGAAGTGTATATGATCAGTTAATAATTTCGCCTTTATGGCAGCACGCCTAGCATCTCTAACGTTATTGTGAACTGAGCTCCAACAATGGTGAACTGATCCCACCGCACATGAGTTAATACACAAGTACTTCAGAGATGACTTCATTAGCGATTCTTCACCTCTGAAGTACTTATCTTCAATCGGGTGCCACCCCACCCCCGATTACATTTAACTCATCTAGCAGCACTCAGTCATTTTGAGTAACTTGATGTTTCTTGCAGAGAAATGTGTCTACGGTTTGCCGAGTTGGAGAGAAAGCTTGGAGAGATCGACCGTGCCAGGGCTATTTACGGACACTGCTCACAAATGTGTGATCCGAGGGTAAGCTTGCGTGTCTTATTAACCATTGTGTCAACTTAACCCTTTATTGGTCAAGCATGCCAAAACCTGTCTTTTCTCTCTTTTGTCATTGATGTGAACTAAACAAAGTAGACATAATCCGCAGTTGTTGGTAGGTAGTAGTTAACTGTTGTAATTGTGAAGAGGTAAAGACTTATTAGTTCCAACATTTTTGACAATTTCATCTCGAGAAGCCATTTTAGACATCTGTATGTTGCTCTATAGCTTTTATAAGTAAGACAGATTTGACTGTGGGTAAATACAGCACCACCCAGGGATAAATTAACACATACTGTTGAATATTTTGAGCATAATTGGATTGGAGAACATTGCTGCCTAAGGCAGCAATGTCTTCTAATTCAATCTTGTACAAAATATTCAACAGAGCATTTCTTACATCTTGTTCAAAACTGTACTGTTTGTGTTTTAGTTTTAGAAATATGTTCGTTTATTTATGAGCTTGACTGTAGCATATGTAGATGTTTTTCGGCTATAATACTTATCCCAGTGATCATAGCTTAGTTGATTGTGCCTAGAATTTTGCTATGCTATGTATGTTTACATATGGATTTATTTTCAGGGAACGGCGTTGTTTTGGCAAACATGGAAAGAATTTGAGATAAAACATGGCAATGAAGACACTGTGCGTGAAATGTTACGGATAAAGCGTAGCGTCCAGGCTACCTACAACACACAGGTATGTAATGATTGACTGGCCAAACCTGTCTAGAATGACTACCTGCCTTTTGGAACAGATGATTGGTGGATCTGTATTACGCTTGCATGATTATTGCTTTGAGTAATCACGATTGATTATTTAAGAATAATCATGATAACTCGATTAATCAGCTTGGGTAAAATTACCCAGACATAACACCAAAAGCATATCAATGATGACAGCTGCAATGTGGTTTTTTTTAAAGAAATGTTTATTTGCAGGCCAAGAGAAGACTATTTCTGAAAATGTATCACAGATTCTTGAGCCAGTCATTCCAGTGATACATTTTCCAAAATAGTCTTCTCTTGCCCTGCAAATGGCTATACATTCACTTTACAAAATGCCAATTTTTATGATATCATTAAAAAGTTGTTAAAAGGTTGGATTTGAAATATTTCATGCATTTAAAATTATTCACGATTAATCGAGTACATAATTTTTAATCATATAAATTCACGATTTAAGAAATAATTGTGATTTTCGATTTAATCACGTAATTGCTGACGTCTAATCTGTATACAACTGCCCTGTACTAAGAAGGTACCTGTCTTAAGGGGTCATAATTTGGCGCTCCATGTGTGGTCTTTTTAGACAGGCTTTCTGGACTAACACTGTAAGCAAGAAAACATAGTAGAAGAATGCAATCTAAACCTTCAACCCTTGAAATACGTCTCTCAATTTCAAGACAGCTACATAGGAAAGGTGTTGAATAGGCAACAACTCCCAGTCAAATTAGTTTCAAAATATTCAAATATTAAAACCACTATATCGGGTGGTCTGCTGTGATGGGTTGGGGTTGGTGGAGAGGGTGGGTGGGTTGGAACCTGGCCATCAGACCCGCCCAAAATCTAGTCTATTTGATGTCAAATATCAAGGGCTACATGTAATCTGTTGCAGTTGCAATAGCACAATTTACACCAATTAAAGTTTATTTATTTATTTACATAAGTAACAATTTCATTGACAAAAATATCTGATATCCTATGAGATGTTACAAGCGGTATTCTTGCATCATGACATGAGTCACTAGTGCTCAGCTTCGTCATAGTAATATGCAATGCTGCGAGAATCTCCGTATTCTGATTCGTCAAGATAAAATTACTTTCCCACTATTACCACCAATGAAAATACTTCTGCATTGTTAACGGGATTCAAATTGTAAATATGGAATATGCTAAAAGCCTTTGTTTATATGATAAATTATTATTACGGATGATTTGTGTTGTAGGTGAACTTCATGTCTGCACAGATGTTGGCCGCTGCCTCGGCAAAAACAGATACACAAGGTACGATTATAATACTAATAGACCTTTCTAGTTTTTGCTATGCCCCGCACATCTCTACCTAAGCTCTCATTCTTCGCCCGTGTTGGGATGGATCGATTCTTGACCCTCCTGACTATCACTTTACAGAAAACTATACAGGTAAGCTGTTGAATATTTTGAAATTAAGTTGACTGGGTGTTGTTGGCAGCCACAGCGCCCAGTTAAATTAGTTTCAAAATATTCAACAACATGTTTATTAAATAGCAGACATACAATTCATACAACATCTCGGACTATTAAGCATCTAAGATGGACTAAATTGAGTCATTCATGCTGTAATTGATTATGATGTCATCCAACACGTCACATAGTTGATTATGATGTCATCCTACACATCATGTAGTTGAGTATGATGTCATATGATGGATGGATGAAGTGGAACGGTCCATTAATGAAGCTGTCCAATCGTTCACAAATTTTAAATATACTTTCAATGATAAAGATTTACAAGGACCTGAAGCTTATGCTTAGCATCGGTCAGTTTGCTTTGTTCAGATGCATCTCTGGTTATAGTGATATCTGGTGTTTATTTTGAGATTAGTGTTGCTGAATGCTGTTGGCATCTGCGGTTCCTGCATGTGTGTCTGCGTGCATGGGTGTATGTGTACACGCATATACGTGTGCAATGTGTGTGCGCATGTGAATAATAGTTATCATATAAATGTGTCGGAATGTTGGCTGATTAAACAATGTCATCTTATGATACTAACTGGTCAGTTACTTCCATGATAATGCAGGTTCGTGGACCTGTACTGAACCAATAGCGGGCCATTGAGGCCCAGTATTGGTCCAGTGCTGGCCGAGTAACCTGCATTATCAGAGTTAAGTCATACTTCTCATAAATCATTTCCTTATCTTGTGCACTTTAGTGTCACATTTGTATGGAGAAATAATTACTCATCCGAGTATCATTGGGCCACGGTTATGTAACTTAATTTCATTGGTTCATTTGTTTCAGCTGACGGTGACAAGCCACAGGATGAGATGAAGAAGTTGGAAGAAAAAGCCCGCCAGCTCGCCGAGCAGTCCCGCAAAGATCAGGCTAATCCAGATAAAGGCATCCTCTTTGTCAGGTATATAATCACTTAAATCAGTCTCAAAATATTAACAGCTTACCTGTTATGTTTTCATGAAAGTAAGATATCTACATTTCAGCTGTGAAGGAGTTGGTTTTCAAAATATTGTTTATTCTCTTGGTTTTATATCTTTGTAGGAGTAATGCGACGGATGATGAGTTGGGAGAACTTACTAAGACGAATAATCCTGAGGAAATCAACATTGACGAAGATTTTGAAAGTGATGAGGATGAGCAAGTGGAAGGTAAATATGTCATTTAATATTGGATTATCTCCCTGTAGCAGTAGACCGCGAGTCCAGTTCTCTTAGGATTAACCCTGTAATGGCCAAGCCACAAAAACCGGCCTCTACACTCATCTTGAAACATGTTAATTGGCAGACCAAGAGAAGACTATTTTTGAAATTTTACCACTGGTGTGACTGGCCGATAGCCGAGTAAGTCATTCCAGTAGTAATTTTTGGCATTCCAGTAGTAATTTTTCAAAAAATATTCCTTTCTTGGCCTGCAAATGGTCATTCAAAAAGCAAATTTTAAATTTTCTAGACCAATTTTAACCATTTAGTGTCTGATGTTATAAGACTCATGTACATCAACTTCCATATGAAGTAATAACTATTTTGTTGAATATTTTGAAACTAATTTGACTGTACAAAAATTGAAATTAGTTTTAACAACTTTCCTGTATGGTTGATTTCACATCAAGAGTATACTTACCTCCCTAATACTTTTGATATTGCTAAATATCGGCTTTCACTCAATAAAACACTCAGATTAAAAACAGTTAGGTGCCCCTACTGGGCAGGGAGTCAGAGGTAGTCCGGCGGATGCTCGCCCCACCACCGCGCATGCGCCGACTACTACTTCCTCTTTGCTCATTTATTGGCAAAGGGTTACATGCGGTTTTGTGTTACCTATACTTTTCTGCGCGTTACCTTGTTTTTTACTCAAATTTGACGATTCTTGTACGTTGGAAGCATGTCGGAAAGGGAGGATTCGCCTTTGGAAGGAGCGGGATCTCTTTATCAGGTGATTTCTTTGATATGCTAGCGTGTTTTGTCCCGGTTTAATGTATTTCCGGGACTCGCGCTTACCGTGATTAGCGCCTGTTTATGTTGATTTTTTACAACATGGTGCTTCATAAGTCTCATTTCTCTTTGTGTTTTTGTCCACAGGTATCACATAGAAGCTTTGATGGACTTCTCGGCACAAGAGGATATGTTTTCTCTCCACCACGGTTCCATTTCCTACTAATACTGTTAGGTTATCTAACCAAAAATCTATGTTCAGTGAGTTGGAGGCCTGTTATAAAGGTCTTCTCACTTTGCCCTCTTGATCCAATTCCTTCCCCTTAGGTGGAGAGAATGTAGAGGCGTACTATGGTGGAGTTCTCCGGTTCATCACGTTGGATGGTTTGTCTATACAAGTGTCAGGTATCTAATTATTGATAAACAAAAGGGGAGATAATTTCCTTTTTTGCCAATGCTAGAATTGGAAGGAGTTATCTCTGTATATCTGATTGTTGTGTACTCGAAATGCCAATTCAACGGAATTGTTCCGGTTTTCTTATACAATTCGTTCTTGCACTTGGTGCTTGTTGCGGATCGATTATTTTGGTCACGGGAGTGATGACGTCATAATCGGCCTTGGCCTTTATTAACAATTAACGTTTTGTCCAAGGCTGGTTCTTCTTGATTTGCGATCTTGAGGATCCTGTCCCTCTCTTTTTAGTTGGTTTTGAGTTCGCTAACCTTAACTATCTTGCTCATTGTCCCTGTCCTTTGTCCTGTTTCAGAGACCTGGTTGCCCGTCCTGCGGGAGGTTTTTGAAAAACCGCTTCGTTCCGCACTTGTGCTTCAGCTGCAGTCCCTGTGGACCGTTGCTGAAGTGCGACGTATGTAAGCAGTGGGGGGGAGATCTAATGTCTGATTTTCTCTCATTGCAGGCAAGGGAGAAGGTGATGGAGGAAGAGAGGAAGAAGAAGGAGAAAGGTTGTAAGAAGGGTAAGAAGAAGGCCTCATCCGCGGTGGATATGGAGGCCTTCAGGTCCGAAATGTTGCAAGAGATGCAGAGGACAATAAAGGATCTGGTCCCAGAGTTGCTTCGCGGCATGCTCCCTGGGCCAGCTCCTTTGTTGTCCTCGGCATCTGCTTGCGAGCAGGTGATCCCCGCCTCTGAATCCGGTCTCTTTAGGTCCGGTCCGTTTGTGGATTCAGAGGTGGCCCCTTTGTTGGGGGCAGTCCAAGGCCCTGGCAGCAGGCATGGCGCCGCGCCGAGGGGCCGTGGACACCGGTTGTTGCTGGGACCCGCGGTCTGCTCATCAGACCCCGGGTATCCGCGCGCCGAAGGTGTCAAAGCCTCCTATGGCACCTTTCCTGGCCAGTCCGGGTTAGCTCTCTTTGCTGACCCGGAGTCTAATCTTTCTGGCCAGGAAGAAGAGGATCTCCTGCTAGGGTCGCCTTCTGAGGACGTGGCCATGGAATACGACGTCTGTGCACCCCTCGCGGGGAATGCAGGCGACGTGTTCCATGGTTCTACTCACGCAGGAGTAGATTTCACGGTCCAGAAGGTGTCCCCGGGCGGTGCTGTTGACCACGGATACCGCATACCTCGGCTTGCCGATGGTGTTGCTGGTGCTGGTCAGACCCGTGGTAGAGCGGTGTTTACCCCACGCTCTGCCACGGCGCCTGCTCCTGGTCAAGCCGCGGAGTTTAGCATGCCTGCTCTCTCGGGCCCGCATGCTTTTTCAGGCTTGCCAGGGGTATCAGCTTATCCGCCGTCGACGTCAACTGCGAGTGCTCTGGAGGAAGACGAAGGCCCTCGTCTAGTAGAGCGCTCGCAGTTAGCCACGGAGGAGGATTGGTCGGACGCTTGCCAGTGGCTGGTAAGTGTTCGGCCCGATCTACCCGTGGAGCTGCCGGCTAGCCAGCGTGACCATAGGCCGTGGTTAGCTGGTAGGCCGGCGGCTACCGCTATGCCATCTCTGCCGCTGGCTGAGCATGTTGTGGACATGTTCGAAGCGGCGGAGGCGTCCATTAAGGTTAATGGACGTCTCGCGAAGGCCCCTCGCGAGGTGGCGAAGCGTTGCCGCATCGTGCCCCTGGATTACCAGCGGTACGGTGTGGTGCCGAAGCCAAGCGTTGATGATCGCGCGGCTTTAGGCGAAGATGCGCGGCCGGGCTCCCGTTCTGACACGGGAGTCTTGTGCTCGAACGCGTTGCGTTCGGCGAATGCCGCGCTGCGTGATGCGGAGGAGAGTGGGAGGGCGTCGATTGCCGCTCTGTCCCACGTCTCCCAGCTGCTACAGGGGGTGGTAGCGGCCTCCGCATCACGCCAGCCAAGCCCGGTAACAGTCCAGAGAGCCATCCAGGATGGTATCAACCTGGCTTTGGACTGTTTGACGCGGGCGGTGACCAGAAGTGTCCGGGCGAGGCGCACGTTTGCGCTTGACAATCTGTGCCCGTCCCAGGACCTGTATAATAGGCTGCTGCGGACGCCTATGACAGGTCCTGGTCTCTTTGGAGGTGAGGGATGCAGGCACCTCCAGGAGACGGTCACTCTGGTTAACAACCAGAGGGCGCTGCGGGAACAATTTGAGGTGCTCCGGCGGGAGCGTGTTCGCGCGGCACCCCCTGCGTATCATCCTCTGCAGGCTCGAGGTGGTGCTGGCCAGGTCAGAGGCCAGCCACCGTCGCAACGTAGGCCTAGGCCACGGGCGATTCGGCCAGCAGCGAGGGGGGCGCAGGCTCCCCAGCCGCACCCAGCCAGACAGCCGCCCGCGCACCGTGGTGCGCGCGGCGCTGGGCGGGGCGCGCGGGGATCTGGTCGCGGTAATCGGGCCTGATGGCCTGGTTACCGCGGTGGGAACCACTCCGGTGTTTCACGCCGAGAGAACAGTGCCACTCTGGCCCTCCTTATGTCCACCTCTATCCCTAGGTGGACCGGTGGGCGGCCGTTTGGCCGCCCACTTGCCAGAGTGGAAGCGGTTGACTCAGGACCGTTTAGTCTTGCGATGGCTTTCAGTCGGGTATCGTCCCGACTGGGTGACAGGCCCGCCATCGCGACTGTCTCTCGCGCCGATCTGGACTCCTATTCCACGGGATCCGGATCAGAGGTTGTGTATAGAGGAGGAAATAAATTCCCTCATACTAAAAGAAGCCATTCAGCCGGCACAGAGGTGCCCGGGCTTCTATTCAACCCTGTTCTTAGTAACAAAAAACACCGGAGGGTGGAGGCCGATTCTCAACCTCAAGCCATTGAACAAGTTCATCGAGACGCCCAGTTTCAAGATGGAGACTGTGCGCTCGGTGTTGGCGGGGTTAGAGCGAGGAATGTGGACAGCGTCAATAGATTTGAAGGATGCTTATTTCCACATTCCCATAGAGAGGAGTTTCCGTCGCTTCCTGAGATTTGCATTTCAGGGCCGGCGGTGGGAATTCAGGGTGTTACCCTTCGGAATTTCCACGGCTCCTCGGGTCTTCACCCGTGTGGTTCTCGCGATCACTGCATACCTCCGCAGGAGAAGCATAGCAGTCCACACGTACATAGACGACTGGCTGTTGAAAGCACACACCTGGGAATCGTTGTCAGCCAATCTGGAGATTGTTTTGAAAACTCTCTCGGACTTGGGCTGGATGATCAATTTTCCGAAATCAGAGCTAACTCCATCCCAGAAGTTTGTTTACCTGGGCATGTTCTTCGATCTGGAGACGGGGTATGTGTACCCCACTCAGGAGAGGGTTCAAATACTCATCTCGGTAATACAGTCGGTGTGCGACAGTCGTCATGTCCTGGCACGGGTTTACTTGAGAATGCTGGGATTGATGGTTTCTTTGGAACCAGTCATTCCGCAGGCCGCCTTGCGCAGGCGCCCGATCCAGTTGTTTCTCATGACACAGTGGACCCAGAGTTCAGGTTCGCTGGACTCGAACGTGTCAGTGTTGGCGCCTCTGATTCACCACCTGCAATGGTGGTTGAATACAGAGAATCTCTTGCCGGGGGTTTTGCTAACCCCTCCCCACCCTCAGGTGACTGTGTATACAGATGCATCGATGGAGGGGTGGGGAGCTTGTCTGGAAGAGTCCACAGTATCAGGGCTTTGGGATCTGGATCAGTCCAAGGAACATATCAATCTACTAGAGCTAAGAGCAGTAGTCCTGGGCCTGGAACATTTCTTAAAGAATGTTCAGGGCAAGATTGTTCTGATTCGTTCAGACAACTCGACAGTAGTGACTTACATAAACCGCCAGGGCGGAACGAAGTCGCCCAGTCTCTGTATGATGACATGGAAACTGCTTTGTTGGTGCCTGGATCATGGGATCACCTTGAAAGCAGTTCATATTCCGGGGAGGTTAAATCTGCTAGCAGACTCATTGAGCCGAAGGATGAGTGTTTTACCCACGGAATGGCAACTAAATCAATGTGTGGCGGATCGTCTGATCGACCATTGGGGGAAACCCAACATAGATTTGTTCGCAATGAAGAAGAATGCGAAGATGACGACGTACGTCTCTCCGATTCCAGACCCAAGCGCTTTCGCAACAGATGCGTTAGCTATCAGCTGGGAGGGAATGTATGCATACGCATTCCCCCCAGCAATCCTGATTCCAAAGGTGCTTCAGAAAATCAGGCAGCAGGAGTGCCAAGTGCTTCTGATCGCCCCGGATTGGCCAAGCCGATCGTGGTATACGGATCTGCTGGACCTTCTGGTCTGCAATCCGGTTCCGCTGCCTCTGATGGACAACCTTATCTTCCAGGGCAAGGCCCTTCACGACAATCCGTCAATGTTCCGATTGACTGCGTGGATGTTGTCAAGGAATCTAGAATTAAGGAGGGCTTTTCTGAGCAAGCGGCCATGTTTATGGCCAAAGCCAGGAGGGGGTCAACCTCCAGAGCATATAATTATAAAATCAACAGATTTGCAGAATGGTGCTCAAAAAGATGTATTGATCCAATGGAATCATCTATTCAGGTAGTGGCTGATTTCCTCTGTCACCTATATGATGCCTATAGCCTCAAGCCTAACTCTATTGCTGGTTATAAGTCAGCTTTAATGACTGTTATTCCTTGCTTGGCTAATAGGGGGAGTGATGAAGTAAGTACATTAAATGTATTAATTAAAGGCATGGGCAATCTAAGACCAAGGAATCCTCCACTGATTCCGTCTTGGAGTTTATCACTGGTGCTCCAGGTACTAGGTGATAAGCCTTTTGAACCACTTAGTTCCATTTCTATGAAAATGTTAACTCTTAAAACTGTATTTTTAATTGCTGCGGCCTCGGCGAGGCGTAGGAGTGAAATTCACGCCTTATCAGCCGAGGTTGACCGTTTTGTGGTTACAGGGGAAGGCCTTAAGCTTCTACCTAGGATTAATTTCTTGTCTAAAAATCAGTCATTGAAATATCCAGGTCAGCCTATTTTTTTGCCATCTTTAACTAGATATGATCCTAATTCTAAAGTATGGTGCCCCGTACGGGCGCTGCTCCGGTACAAACAGCGTACTTCGGAGTGGCGTACCGACCAGTCAGCGTTATGGTTGTCATATATTGAACCCCATGGTAGGGCGTCTAAGGACACCATTTCTAGGTGGATTGTGGAATGTATTCAATTTTGTCACAAATCCGCCACCGGGCGACAGGTTGACGTGGCCAAGGCTCACAGTGTCCGCGGTGTCGTGGCATCCACTGCCCTGTTTAGTGGGGTTCCTGTGGATGATATTATGTCAGTGGCTCAGTGGCACTGTGAGTCAAGTTTTACAGACCATTACCTCCGTGACACCTCTAACCCTCTCGCCTTGTCGATTTTGAAACAATAACCGCTTTATGTTTGTGAAGAGTGCCTCCGCATTGCTTATATACTTCGCCATTCAGCGACGGTGACAACCACTTGTCGGGACTGTATCATCCTTCTCTACTGGATTCATGATGACAGCTTCCTAGTACAACAAGGTCAGTCTTGTTCATGTGTTGTTCATTGTTTTGTATTGTCACGTTACCCAGTGTTATTAATATGGTGATGGTTTATGTGGGTTGTGGTTCTTTAGAGAGAGTATACGAAAATGGAGCCTTTTCGTCTCTGTCCTATAGTACTTAGCACTAGTACGAAGAGAGCGTGTAGGACATTGAGGTCATTTAATCTTCCTCCCAAGGGAGGGGGGGGAGCGCATATGACAAATCGGTCATCTCTCAGGCATCGGTTGTGTTATCCGATGGTTTATCAAATCCTGACTGTGTTTTCACACAGTTTCAGACGTCATAAGTGCCTTAAACGCTTGAAATCGTATAGGGAAGAGCTGGTCTTTTGACCTCGCCTCCCTCCCGCCAGATTCACTTTCGAATTCTGGCAATATCAAAAGTATTAGGGAGGTAAGTATACTCTTGATGTGAAATAAACGAAATCTAGGATTTCTTTTTTCACGAGAGAGTTGATACTTACCTCCCTAGATACTGACCCGGCCTCTCCGCCCCACAGAGGCTCGGTCTTCAGGCTCTTGGTAGTTGCATGTGTTAGCCAATAAATGAGCCAGAGGAAGTAGTAGTCGGCGCATGCGCGGTGGTGGGGCGAGCATCCGCCGGACTACCTCTGACTCCCTGCCCAGTAGGGGCACCTAACTGTTTTTAATCTGAGTGTTTTATTGAGTGAAAGCCGATATTTAGCAATATCAAAAGTATTAGGGAGGTAAGTATCAACTCTCTCGTGAAAAAAGAAATCCTAGATTAATTTTAAACTATGCCACACTTGATTGAGCACAGAGTGGGCCACAGTCCTTTTCTGATTATTTGAATAACTTTTGGATGCTTTCATAGCATCTATACATGACTTAACCCTTTCAACGACAAATCCGGGATAAAATAATCCTTTATCCTTTGTAAAGCCTAAAGCAGCAACGGATTCCAATCATTTTAATCTCAAAATATATAACAGCATTTCTGGCAATAAACATTCTGTTGAATGTTTTGAAACTAATTGAACTGGGCACTTATGCTGCCAACCACACCCAGTCAAATTAGTTTCAAAATATTCAACAGCTTGCCTGACATATAGTTTTCTGGAAATTGAGATATCAGGGAGTGCAGGGATCGATCGATCTCAACATGGACAAAGCATTGGTGGAGCTTAGCTAAAGATGGGCGGGGCATAGCTAACACTGGATTTCTCCAGTATTCTAAAAATATAATTGAGGAGTGGGTATGTCGGTCCCTGATTACCATATTTAAAAGCTGTGATATTCTACTTCGAATAATACTTACCAGATGTACTATTATGATAATGTCTATTATATAGTCTAGCTCAAAATAAACAATTAAAACTCCGCACTCTCCTGGTCCTGCCCATACTGTGTCCGGGAATACCATAGCCCCAGGTACCGAGTCAATTCCCAATCACAGTCAGATTCGTCTATTTTGCTCTCACATGCTAGTCGTGTTTTTTGTAGCTCTTAAAATTTGCGATTATTTACGGAATTAGCGGTTGTTTGCTGAATTCATTGCTGGAAGGATGGAGGATAAAGGAAAATCATCACAGGTGCAGGTTGTACCAATCTAGAATTTATACATTCGTGCCGTAATGACTGTTTGAAATTTCCTTAAATTGGCACATTATTTTAAAATGGTAGCCATTGTTGGAGTCGCCTGGTACCCGTTAACCTTTTAATCTTATCCGGGTACTCGGTTAATTTCAGTTCAAGGCAATGTTTGAGTCCTTGCAGTCCACGATCCCGACAATGCAGGCTGGTGCAGGGAAACCTTTAGGTGGCCGCCCGGCTAGTTCTGCGGAGGGACAAGCACCTGTCCCTTCTCTGACCTTGGCTTCTAATGGAAGATTCCGGCATGCCGGATATTTCGCTGACGACTAGGCCTAGTACATCCCAGGGATCTCCCTCGGGATTTGTACGGGTTTGCCAAGCGGGTGGTGATGTCGACGTTCCGTTGGGCATTTTCCACCCGTATTTCGTTCAACACGCATTGTCATTGGAGCTGTGTTTTGCGGTTCCTAGCGGCATCCCGGCGGCGTTAGGTGCGGCTCCTCTCGGAGTGCCGGCATCTACCGTGGTAAAGGCGGCTGTAGTCCCGCCTCCTGTGCTGGAGCCGATGGACTGCGGTGAATCAGTGTCCGGCGATTCGTTGGACACTGGTGCCGCTAGTAGTCGGGCTATGGACGCGCCTCATGTTGGTAGAAGTGCCGGCCATAGCTCTCAGCATGGATCATCGGTGGCCTACTCATCCAAGGGTGAGAAGGAGGGTTAAAACGGTAGTCCGTTGATGGACGATTCCGCTTTCTGCACCCAAGCTGAATGGGTGCAGGTCCTTGGCTGGATGTCTCGGGTTGGCATCGGATCAAGGATCTCAGCGCGATCCGGCGATGGAACGGATGTCAGAGCGAGCGGCTAGCACTCTGTCAAGTGGCTCTTCGGCCATCCCAACGCTCCCTTTGGACACGCAGACTTCCATGTTGGACGTTGCGGCATATCGTCTGGTTCAGCCAGAGTATGCGTTGCCCAAAGCCCCGAAGGGGATAAGTTGTAGGGTCCGTTTTTTGGAGCTGGCCTATCATCAGTATGGCCGGGTTCCACGGCTTTCCGTCGGGGAGCGAGAGGCGCTGAATAGGCCGTTGGCTGGAAAATCGAAGGGGCGTTCTCTTCCCTTAGTTTCCCAAGCCAATAAAGATCCATTTAATGAGCTGACGCTCATTGAAGATGCGGCGAGGGCAGCCATGGCTGTGCTCTCGCACGGATGTACCGTCCTGCAGGGTATGCTAGCCTGCGCGGCGGAAGGTGGACAAGTGCCAGAGGCTGCTCCCGGAGTTGTTCGGGACACCATGCGCTTGTCCCAGGATTGCCTTGCCAGGGTGATCACCAGATCATTGGCGGAGCGACGGAGAATGGTTCTCGATTGTGTAGAACCAGGACCTGAGATGAGGGCTGCGTTATCTTCTGCGCCTTTCATTGGTCCAGGCTTGTTCGACGGCTCGGCACGGCAAGCCTTATCCAAGGTCGCGTCCATGGTTGCTGAGCAGGAAGTAGTCGGCAAGTCATGGAAGTCGACTAAGAGGACACAGCCGCAGCAGTCCTACAAACAGCATCGGCACGAGCAGCAGAGGCAGTGCCAAAGATCGCCCTTCCGTCCTTCTGGCCGTGATGTCCATCGGGCATCCGGATCACAGGGACCTGGCCATTCGTCCTCATACAAGTCCTCTAATAAGAGGCCGTATGAGGACGACAGGAAGGGTGGCGGTTCGGGCCGCGGCAGTTACCGTAAGGATAGCTGTGGCGGCGGTTCCGGGCCGTCATGTTCCAAGAAGCCGCGGGGCTGCTGTGGAGGCCGGCCCTGACAGGTTCCGGTGACGTCAGGAACGAAGGGAGTCAAGAATCTTCACCCAAGCGATTTAGTGTCTTATCGTGCAAACTCGACCGCCAGCTGTGTGCAGATTCCTACCATCGGAGGCAGACTTCAACTGTTCTCAAGCCAATGGGAACTGGTCGTGCGAGATTGTTTAGTCTGTCAGTGGTTAAGAAACGGCTATGAACCGGACTAGCTCATCCGTCAATCGTTAGTTCCGTTAACATCGACTCTCAGTGTGGACTCCCGTTCCAAGGGAATCTGATCGTCTAGATGCCATTTGCTCAGAAATAGAATCTCTTCAGCAGAAGAACGCGATTCATCTAGTCTACAATCAGTCCTCCCTAGGCTTCTGTTCGATGATGTTCCTCATTCCGAAACATACCGGAGGATGGAGACCAATTCTCAATCTCAAACCGTTGAACAAATTTATTCTTTCCAAAATTTCAGATGGAGACTGTAGCACTGGTGATGACATGGCTGAGAAAAGGCATGTGGGCAGTGTCGATAGATCTGAAGGATGCATATTTTTTAATATTCCAATGTCAATTCCTTTTCAGAAATACCTTCGCTTTGCATTCCAAGACAATGTTGGGGAATTCAATGCGCTTCCATTCGGCCTGACCACAGCACCGAGGGTCTTCACCAAAGTGGTTCTCGCCATGAGTTCTTATCTTCGCAGGAGAAACATAGCTGTTCATACTTACATAGATGACTGGCTGCTGAAGGCGGTGAATCCAGTCACTCTGCGCAACAATCTGCAGGTAGTCCTAGCCTTACTAAAGGATCTAGGATGGATTGTAAATCTAGAGAAATCAGAATTGACTCCATCCCAGAAGTTTGTTTATCTGGGAATATTTTTCAACCTCAGGGACGGCGTAGCTTTTCCGGCGGAGAGCTGAGTCAAGAGTTTGATTGCAGTACTGGAGTCAGTCTCTCTAGGAGCTTTTCTGATGGCGCTCCCATTTCTCAGGATACTGGGTTTACTAGTATCTCTGGAGAAAGTGGTTCCTTATGCGGCACTCAGGCGCAGGCCGAGTCAGATGTATCTAATGTCATTCTGGTCTCAGAGAACGGATCCGTTATCTCTGAAAATACTAGTAAAAGAACCATTGATATTCCACCTTCAGTGGTGGTTATCTGAACAGAATCTCCTGCGAGGTGTTCCTCTACAACCTCCTCAACCACAGATGTCCATCTTCATAGATGCATCGACAACGGGTTGGGGAGCGGTATTGGACGCTCAGTCAGTGTCAGGGGAATGGGATCGGATCAATGCGCAGAAACATATCAATGTTCTCGAATTATTAGCAGTGACATTAGCGCTTCGAAAATTTGAGAGCTTAATCACAGACAAGATTGTCCTAGTAAGGACAGACAACTCAACAGTGGTGTCTTATTTAAACCGCCAAGGCGGGACAAGATCACCGGAGTTGTGTATGATGATTTGGAACCTTCTGCTGTGGTGCCAAGAGAGGAATGTTATTCTTCGGGCAGCACACATATAAAAGAAGACTGAACATCTTAGCGGATGCTCTCAGTCGAAGGATGGTTTGTCATCTGACGGAATGGCAGCTCAACCAATCGGTAGAGGAGGTTCTATTCAAACATTGGGGCAAGCCAAATGTGGACCTGTTTGCGATGAAACAAAACGCAAAGATGGTCTCATACGTGTCACCGATCCCGGACCCGCTAGCTCTAGCGGTAGACGCACTGGCGATAAGTTGGAAGGGAATGTACGCGTATGCGTATCCTCCAACAATTCTCATCCCAAAAGTTCTGGCAAAGATAAGAGAGGGTATGTGCCAAGTACTACTGATCGCCCCTTATTGGCCAGGCCGATCATGGTTTACGGATCTGCTGGACCTTCTGGTCTGCAATCCAACCCCTCTTCCAGAGAGAAGAGATCTAATCTCTCAGAACAGGGGTCTGTGCTTCCACAACAGACCAGAAATGTTCAAATTGACTGCATGGATGTTATCAAGCAGCGTGCAATTAAGGGTGGCTTTTCTGAGCAAGCAGTGAAGTTTGTCGCTTCAGCCAGAAGAGGATCAACCACCAAAACATATAATTATAGAATCAACAAATTTGCAGAGTGGTGTAAGGGAAGAGATATCGATCCCTTTTCTGCATCTGTTCAACACGTAGCAGATTTTATCTGTCATTTATACGAAGTTGACAAACTTGTACCTTCAACCCTAGCTGCATATAAGTCTGCATTAGCTTCAGTCATTCCCAGTCTGGCCATTGAAGGAGTGGAAAATGACACTTTAAATGAAGTTATTAAAGGAATGAGCAATCTGCGACCTAGACAGCCAATTCCTATCCCAGCATGGAATCTATCTCTTGTTCTACAGGTTTTAGGGCATGCTCCCTTTGAACCGATTAGATCTATAGACATTAAACTGTTAACTATTAAATCAGTTTTCTTGGTTGCGGCAGCATCGGCGAGAAGGAGAAGTGAAATTCATGCGCTTTC
This sequence comes from Chaetoderma sp. LZ-2023a, assembly GCA_034401795.1. Lineage (NCBI taxonomy): Eukaryota > Metazoa > Mollusca > Caudofoveata > Chaetodermatida > Chaetodermatidae > Chaetoderma > Chaetoderma sp. LZ-2023a. The sequence goes on from CM067362.1 coordinate 67,987,440, forward strand.
TGCTGACAAGACCGTTTTGTCATCACAGGTGAAGGTTTAAGACTACTTCCACGTCTTTGTTTCCTGGCAAAGAATCAGTCACTTAAATATCCAGGACAGCCGATCAATTTGCCAAGTTTAACTAGACATGACCCAAACTCTTCTGCTTGGTGTCCTGTCAGATGTCTGAAAATGTATAAAAAACGTACTGAGGAGTGGAGAGATGACCCGAAATCTCTGTGGTTATGTCTCAAAGCTCCTCATTTGCGCGCCTCGAAAGATACCATTTCTCGTTGGATAGTCGATGCTATTCAGATGTGGCACAAAATCGCTACAGGAAAGCAGATTGATCGTGCGAATGCCCATCAGGTCCGAGCAATAGCAGCAGCATCGGCCCTTTATAAGGGTGTCTCATTAGAGGAGGTGATGTCTGTAGCACAATGGCATGCAGAGTCGTCATTTACTGATTTCTACCTTCGCGACATCTCCAGCACACTTAATCCGGTAGCCGGCGCCAATTTATCGAATCTGAACTAAGCCACATCCGACCACTATTTCGCACACATCACAAGTCCTTCCACTTGCACTGAACAATGGCCATGCACATGACCTGAGAACGACCGTGGATTGGGCCGAGCTCCTGTGATGATCTAAAAGACTGAGCACTCAAAATGGTGAGTGTTTACATTAATTAAGTGACTATAAATAATTTACTTACAGTCGAAATACCAGACTGCTTAGGTAAATAGTCTGGTGTAAGAGTATACTTATCCTCTCAAACAGACATTAGACTCATTCCAATTTGAAAACTTAATCGATATACTGATATTTTTTCAAAATTAGAAGTTGTAGTAGTTTCTTTGCACTCTACTGGACTCCCCTAGCTGAGACTTGGGGCTAGCACGGGTCTGGTGGGTGTTGCATCCCTTTTTCGATAGCCCTCTGGATTTTGTGCGGACAAAAAGGGGGTGGGGGAGCGCGGTCTAGACCATGGAAGTTTAGCACTCGATGAGTCAGATGGCAGAACCCAAGCGTATGCCAGGGTTCTAGTCTCTTCACAACCTTCTCTGTCAGATGGTAGATGAGTGCTGGTTCGAGCCTCACCTTCCCCCACCGGTATTTCTTGGCTGTTGAAATCCGAAGTTTATCATAATAGTACATCTGGTAAGTATTATTCGAAGTAGAATAAAAAAACATCCGCTTTTGTTTCTACGAGAATTCTTAATGCTTACCAGATGTACTATGGCCCTGTCTCAGCCGCCCCGCTGAGGTGAGGCTGAGCTGCTTTCGCTGTTTGTCAAGGCAAATATAAGACGAATCTGACTGTGATTGGGAATTGACTCGGTACCTGCGGCTATGGTAATTCCCGGACACAGTATGGGCAGGACCAGGAAAGTGCGAAGTTTTAATTGTTTATTTTGAGCTAGACTAGATAATAGACATTATCATAATAGTACATCTGGTAAGTATTAAGAATTCTCGTAGAAACAAAAGCGGATGCTTTTTTGAGTCTGTTAATAAAAATAACAAGACTCAAAGGTCACACATAAATGTGCTTCCTCACGCTGATGAGACATTAGATGAAGCACACTTATGTATGAAAGCTCATCAAAATAAATTAAGTTAGTCGTCACAGGTACTGCCTTTGAATCATCTTATTAACCTATTTAATGGTTAAGCCGGCCATAACCGGCCTATGTAGTGGTCCTGAAGAAAGCCAATTTACTGACTGAGAGAAGCCTATTTCTGAAAATTCATCACTGGAATGGCTCGCTCAATTATCGAGCCAGTAATTCCATTGGTAAATTAAAAAAAAATAGCTTTCTCTTGGTCAGCAAATGGACATTTTATATGAGACAATTTGATTTTCTTTACCAAATAGAACCATTAAAGGGTTAATGTTAGCATTCATTATTTATGTATGGCATATTCTATCACCCAAGCATATATATGGTGAGCGTGTCAAATCTATGCTTAAAATTCACATTTTTAGCTCATCTGGCCACAATGGCCAAGTGAGCTTGTGGTATGGCGACTGTCCATCTGTCCGGCGTCCGTCTGGCCATCCATCCATCAGCTTTTGCTTAAAAACGCTACTCCTCATTAACCACTTGGTGGATTTCAACCTAATTTGGCTGGAAGGACCCTATGGGGGTAGGCTTCAGAACTTTATACAGAAATTTAATTTGTCAGTTTTTCGGTGGGGTGGCCATCTTGAATTTTCCGGAAAAAATTGCGGGAAATCATTTAAAACACTACTCATTAACTATGTGAACAACTTCAACCAGACTTAGCTGCAGGATAGTCGCTGGTATGTTGCAGAACTTGTATACAGAATTTTTATTGGTCAATTTTTTCGGCTGCCATCTTGGATTTTCTGAAAGTTTCTGGAAAATCACTTAAAAGCCAATTTCAATCAAACTTAAATGAAAGAACCCCAGCATGGTATCCTTTAGACCTTGTATACAGAATTTTGATTGATCCATTTTCCCGGCAGCCATCTTGAATTTTCCCAAAAATGGTGGGAAATCGTTTAAAACGCTACTCCTCATTAACTGCTTGAGCAATTTCAACCAGACTTGGCTGGAAGGATACACAGGCTGGTAGTTTTCAAAGCGTGTATACAGAATTTTGATTGGTCAATTTTTCCGGTGGCCATCTTGGATTTTCTAAAAAATTTTGGAAATCACTTAAAAGCCTACTCGATAACCACTGGGCCAATTTCAATCAAACTTGGATGGAAGAACCCTAGCCTAGTATGCTTCAGAAGATGTATACAGAATTTTGATTGGTCAATTTTTCCGGCAACCATCTTGGATCTTCTGAAAAATGATGGGAAATTGTTTAAAACGCTACTCCTCATTAACTGCTTGAGAAATTTCAACCAGACTTGCCCGGAAGGATACTAGCGTGGTAGATTTCAGAACGTGTATACAGAATTGTGATTGGTCCATTGTTCAGGCGGCCATCTTGGATTTTCTGAACAATTTTTGAAATCAGTTAAAATGCTACTCCTCATTAACCCATACCACTCTATTGTCAAAATTTTTAATTTTCAAATTAAAGTAAAAGGTGAACTGGTGTTTATTTTTCACCAAATTTGGTGGAAGATGGTGCTGTCGTAGACAGCAACATATTCTACCAAAATTGTTGAAAAATCTACACTAGTTTCTTTGCTATTGACACCGTAAAAGATAGAATATTAACATCAGTATGCTAAGGGTTAACCGCTTGGTCGATTTCAACCAAATTCAGCTGGAAGAACCCTAGACCTGTACGCTTCAGAACTTGTGTACAGAATTTTGACAGCCTGATTTTGATGGTGGCCATCTTGGGTTTTCCGATAAATGGGAATTCATATAAAATGCTACTCCTCATTAATCGCTTGGGCAATTTTAACCAATTTTGGCTGGAGGGATCCTATTGTCATAGCCTCTAGAAATTATATTTGGGATTTCAATAGGTCAGTGTTTTGACAGAAATCTCTGATTTTCTAAAAGTTTTGTGGAGCCATTTAAAAATGGTACTCCTTCCTTCAATCAATAACCCGATTTCAACAAAACTTGGATGGAACGATCTTATGACGGTAGGCTTAAACATATTAAACGTGTCTTGATTAGGCAATTTTTTGGTCATCATCTTGGATTTTCTGAGACTCATCCATGTCTGTTTAAATGCAAATGGTTTAAATGCCAATGGCCCAGGTGAGCGCCGCAGGCCCTTGCGCCTCTTGTCTTATAAGATGATGACACAAGGGGAATGACCAGACCATTTAAACATTGAAAAGATTAGAGTTGTCTCCCTTAATCCATAGCTGGCAAAAAAGCAAGAGGAAAGTAGAGACCTTCACCCGTCTTGGTTTTTTTAAATTATTTTTTCCTGATTTTTCAGAAAATTTTCAAGTTTATTGTGTATTGAGACACAATTTAGCAACATCTAATTCAGTTATTTATATAGATATATTACTATTTGGTATATTTAGTTTATCATAATGATCCAATGTAGCCATAATAAAACAATAGCAATCAGAGTTTGCAGACCCCCTACCATACTGTTTTTGTTACATTTAAAAGGTTTACACATTTTTACTTTCGAACCATGACCCACATAGTAGGATCGTAGTGTATACTCACAACCATTCTTGTGTTAAATTTGGAGCTCAATCAGACCAGCAGTTTCTCATCAGAATCCTAGTTTACTGTACACACTTTTGGTGTGATTAAATTTGAGTCAAATTGGGCAGTGGTCTCTGTGATATAGCTTCAGTCAGACACACACACACAGGCACGCGCACACACGCACGCACGCACACACATGCATGCCGCACACATGCACGTACACACACATGCACTCATGCACACACACATGCACACACACATGCATGCACACAAATGCACACACACGCACACACACATACACATGCACACGCACGCATAGGCATGCACGCATGCAAGCACACACATGCGCACGCACACACGCACACACAAATGCGATACCCTACAGTGCTAGAGTAAATGTACACAAACTAAAGATGGTGCGTGCCTCTTGGCCTCAAATGACAAGTGATTTATAGAAAGTAGAGCGTATTCAGGAAGTGGTAACACGTGAACTGTCAAAATCGACATTAGATAAACATAGCTCAAAACACAGAATCATGAGCATGGGAATAAATAATTGGTCGACCATTTTTAGAAAAAATTTGTTTATAAACAGTTGCTGTCTAACCCAAAGTTTTTCCTGTAAACTAGAAATTCCAATCTTTGTGAACTTGATCTGAAAAAGAAATTGAGGAATGTCAAGAGTTATTGAGTCTGTTTTGCTTTGCACATGCGACTCTTGACAGTTTTTTGAAGATTCATTTACTTAGGATACTAAGGATAGCTGGGCAGATGAATTTCTAAGCTTGCACTCCAATGGATGAAATCAGTTTTAGCTATGTTCCGCCCATCTCTATCTAAGCTCTACCAATGCTTTGACCATATTGGGATCGATCAATCGCTGTACTGCCTGAATCTCAATTACCAGAAAACTGTACATGTAATCTGTCATAATCAACTATGTGATGTGTAAGATGATGTCATAATCAACTATGTGATGTGTAAGATGACGGCATAATCAACTATGTGATGTGTAAGATGACGGCATAATCGACTATGTGATGTGTAAGATGATGGCATAATCGACTATGTGATGTGTAAGATGACAGCATAATCGACTATGTGATGTGTAAGATGATGGCATAATCAATTATGTGATGTGTAAGATGACATCATAATCAACTATGTAATGTGTAAGATGACGGCATAATCGACTATGTGATGTGTAAGATGACGGCATAATCAACTATGTGATGTGTAAGATGATGGCATAATCAATTATGTGATGTGTAAGATGACGGCATAATCGACTATGTGATGTGTAAGATGACGGCATAATCGACTATGTGATGTGTAAGATGATGGCATAATCGACTATGTGATGTGTAAGATGATGGCATAATCAATTATGGCATTAATGACTCGATTTAGTCTGTCTTAACCATTTAATGGTCAAATTTGGTCAAGAAAATTTAAATATTTTTTATTTAATGTCCATTTACAGGCCAAGAGAATGCAATTTTTGAAAATTTGACACTGGAATGACTGGCTCGGTTATCACGGCAGTCATTCTAGTGGTAAATTTTCAAAAATTCTATTCTCGTGGCCTATAAATGGACATTCCACAAGACCCTAGCAGTGGCTGGTTTTGGCCGGTATGACCATTAAAGGGTTAAACGCATAACAGGCCGACACATTGTATGAATTGTATGTCTACTATTTAATAAACATTCTGTCAAATATTTTGAAACTAATTTGACTGGGTGCTGTTGCTGCGTATGGCAGCATGTTCATTAAATAATAGTAGTTGTACAATTCATACAACCTGATGGATCATTAAGCATTTAATTCTAAATTGAGTCATTCATGATGTAATTGATTGTGACATCAGCCTACATGTCACATAGTTGATTATGACATCATATGATTGGCTGAGAAACGAGATTCATGAATTCCAAGATGTTAAAAAAATTAGCAAAAAATAATAAATGTAGATTGGTAGGTGAAGAGAAGACAATTTTCAAAAATTTAGTGCTGTAATGATTGGCTCTGTCTTTGAGCCAGTCATTCCAGTGGTAAATTTTCAAAAAGTCTTATCCAGTAAGTGAACATTATTCAAGAACAGCACAGAGATTATTTTTGTTCAGTCCTTTAACCATTAAATTTATTCCAGAAAATTAAAATTTTCTCATAGAAAATGTCCATTTGCAGACCAAGAGAAGACTGTTTTTGAAATTTTACCACTGAAATAACTGGCTCGGTTCTTGAGCCAGTTATTCCAGTGGTAAATTTTCAAAAATAATCTTCTCTTGGTCTGCAAATGGACATTTCTCAAGAGCACTGCAGAAGTGGTTTTTGGCCGATATGAGGGTTAAATGATAAATATAAGCTTCTCTTTCCATTGCAGAAGTGGAGGTTGAGCGGCAAACTGTTCCATCAGAAGTGTTTGGAGAACTCGCCAAAGATGATTGATGCTTAATTCTGATTGGTCTTCTACTGAATCATCCAATCAAAAACCCTATCCTTCTCATCAGTCTATATTACATGCTTTATATGTAAATAAAACTATAGGAATCTTATGTATGGTTTTCAAAATTTTTTCTTCTATACATCCATATATGTGGGCATCTTAACCTCTGATGTTGCAATATTTTCTTTCTAAGCATTTTATAAGTGTGGATCCACAAGTACATACATACACCCTCCAACTGGTGTCTGTCTCAGCACCCAGTCAAATTAGTTTCAAAATATTTAACAGCACATCTGTATAGTTTTCTGGAAATTAATGGTCAAGGAGTGGGTGGATTGATTGATCGCAACATGGTCAAAGTGTGGGTGGAGCTTAGCTAGAGATGGGCGGGGCAAAGCTAAAACTTGATTCATCCATTTGAAACTAATTTGACAATAACGGCTCCTATTCAAATTAATTTCAATTTATTCAGCAAAATATTTATTAAATTGTAAATTCACTAAAATATACAATCCAGGTAGTTACTGTCAGATTTTACCACTTTAATGTCAGACCTACTTCATTTGATTGTGATGTCAGTTAACAAGCAATGTCATTTGATTGTAATGTCAGGTCGCAAGCGACTTAATTTAATTGTAATGTCAGTTAACAAGCGACATAAATTGATTGTAATGTCAGTTAACAAGCGACTTAATTTGATTGTAATGTCAGGTAACAAGCAACGTAATTTGATTATGATTTCAGATACTTGGGTGACAGATGAGATCCTTCCATTACTTGATCACATAACATCTCAGTATACTAATTTCAAAGCAAACGTACATTCCATTGCATTTAAGGTATCAAATATTTACCAATCGAATGATTTTGAAAAATTTCAAGACAATGTCAATTTCTCACATAACAAATCACATGTATTAACGTTGCTTGGCTGGTTGATTTAATATGACATCATTAGTTTCCCCAACACCCGATCTTCTCGACTAATTTTTTGGCGTGGTAAGTTTATGTGCCTATTTCTGCAGTATTTTGTTTCCATTTGATAAATCAACTTCTACTCTGAATATGTGAATGGAACTGTATGTGCGGCTTAATTATTGGTTTAAAAGTGTTATTTTTTCATCCATCCATCCATCCATCCATCCACCCACCCACCCATCCATCCATCCATCCATCCACCCACACACCCAACCATCCATCCGTCTTTCCAAACAACCAATCAACCATCCATCCAAACTGTCTGTCTATCCATGGCCATCTGCCCACTCACCCTCCCGCCTGCACACATAGACACATTCCAAGGCTCTGTGTGAGTGTCTTCTAGCATCCTTATCACATAGCCAAACAGGGTCCATTTTACTGGGTAACTTTTGCGGCGATGTATTATACATTTTACAGAGTAAATCATTGCAAATCATGCTGTTTGGCCATCAGTGCCCAGTGACGGTGTAGAGATGTTTGCGGTGGCAGGCATCAAGTTTGTCTAGCGCTGCCTTTGGAGCTGTTACAATTGTACAATATCAAGTATATGAAGGTTGTGTTGTACAAACATAGTCTTTTTGGTCAATTAGCATCTTTGATCTATGAATACAAAGCTTCCAGAAGGACTGGAACGCTATATTCCCCACAGCGCAGAGTGCATCAATGTCAGCAGTACTGCAGAGCAGTGAGTCCAGGATATTATTTTTCCTCCATTGTTCGCCACCATGAAGTGGGTCATCATTTACTTCACTTTCATGTATTGTCGATAGGTATATATGGGTGAACTGTGTTTTGGATTCATTCAAAAATAGATTATCATTTTTTGCTTGACTTTACAAAATAAAACCAACTATTGTGATACCCTACATGTTGTCTGGTGGTGGTAGTGGTGGTGGGGTGGTAGCGGCAGCGGCCTATTTGCATTTCACTCAACTTTCATATTTATATCTCATGTTTGGTTAATCATGTAAGACTCAACCTTGGATACATGCTTCCTTATACTGACACGACATAACGCAATGACCTTTGGATCAAAAGGTCAAGGTCATGGTGACTGGTAAAACCTTGGGTTTTTTCTCATGTTTGTTTAATCATAATGAATCCAAACCTGAACATATGCTTCCTTATAATGACACAGCATCACACGATGTGCTTGATGTCAAATGGTCAAGGTTATTAACCTTGGTAAATACCATGTTTTCTTCAACATTCCCATTTTATGTTTAGTTCAAGTTAGCAGTTTATATTCCATCTTTGGTGAAGCATACTGGTCTCAAACATGGACACATGCTACCTTATAATGACAGGGCATAAACACAATAATGGTGTGGTCAAAGGGCAAGGCCATAGTGACCTTAGTAAAAACTTTGTCTTCATCATTTACATTTTCCATTTAGCTCAACTTAGCAGTTCATATCCCACCTGTGGTTAATCATACTGGACCTAAACTTGGACACATGCTTCAGTGCAAAGGCGTCAAGGTCACTAGGACATTGGTAAAAACTTAGCTTTTTCAATATTAACATTTTGCAATTAACTCAACTTAGCAGTTCATATCTCATCTTTGGCTAAGTATACTGGACCCACACTTGGACACATACTTCCTTATAATCAGAGAGAGTCACACAATGATGTTTGGGTGGAAAGGACAAAGTGCAAGGTTATTGTGAAATTGGTAAAAACCGGGGGTTTTCAACATTAATATTTTGTGTTTCGCTCAGCTCAGCAGTTCTTATCTCGTGTTTGCTTAATCTTCCTGGACACAAAACTTGGACATATACTTCCTTATAAGGAGAGGGCATGACAGTCCTTTGGGCTAAAAGATCAAATGTCAATATTATTGTGATATTGGTAAATATCAGCATTAACATTTTGCATTTAGCTCAATTTAGTCGGCCTCCATATCTCATGTTTGGTTAAGCATAATGCACCCAAACATACACGCATACTTTTTAAATGGGAGAGCATGACTCGGTGTCCTTCAGGCTCAAAAGGTCAAAGGTCATTGTGGTCTTGTGGAGAATTTTTTTTCAGTATTGTTTTGTGCTTAACTAAACTTTACCGTTTATGTCTAATGTATGCTTAATCATACTGGACAAATGCTTCTTTGTAATGAGTGGAAATATATCCTAGCGATTACAAATTAGCACATGTTAGGCCTCCATGCGTACACATATTTACTGTACAGCCTTCGTGCTCGGCAAAGATAGCGTTGGTGCAGGGATGACGTCAGGATCTTGTGAAATCTCGCTCTCGTTGCAAGAAAATGGCGCTGCCCGGGATATAAATTGATCCCATGTTTATGATGGTATAATTACTCGTATTATTTGTCTATTGTTTTTATTTAGGATCCAATATGTTAGTCATATACTAGTTTTTCAAATAAAGTACACTTTTACCAATCCTGGAATTGTCCTTTAAAAAAAATCAAAACTAACATTTTACGTTTAGCTCAACATCAGTTTGTATCACATGTTTGGTTTAGCATACATGGCCCAGATTTCAACACATCCTTCCTTATGTGACATGGCACGACATAATCACCTTATCATCAAAAGGTCATAGTCAGTGTGATAGTGACAAAACTCAAGGGGATTCTCAACATTTGCTTTTACGTCAACTTTAAGCAGTTTATATCTCACATTGTGTTAATAATACTGCACCCAAACTTGGACACGTTCTAATGAAAGTGGATGAGACAATTACTTTGTGGTCAAATGTTCAAAGGTTATGGTCATTGATAAGTGATTTGATAAGCCTTCTACATTTATTTTATCTAGGTACCGTAATCTGGGTAAAGTTTCTGAGCGCAGGTTTGTAAAACCCCTATGCTCAGCTCCTATGCACTAATAAATTTGTTGCTCCAAAATCTCCGGCTATGTCTGACTTTTAAATTTTTAGAATAATGTCCTCTTCTGTTTTTGTATTTACATGAAGCTGGCTATAGATATATTCAGTAGCATTTAATATATACAAGCTATATACATATAGTATATACATATATGGGATCCTTCACAATGGTTGTATAACTTCTGTTTATATATATATATATATATATATATATATATATATATATATATATATATACACCTGTGCAAAAGTTAAGCACCAGCAAAAACAATAGAACGTAGAAACATGATGGTACAACTAGGCTGCCATACTTTTTGTCCCCGCGTTAGCTGACATAATTCCAAGTACGAAATGCACATGCATGCATGACTTCACGCCGCTTGATGTCCGTGCGTGGCGGGAAACAGCACACGTGTTCAGTTATGTAAAAGTCCAGTTTGAGGTGTAGAACATTACATACAGATTTAGGCGACAAGATTAGGAATTTTGTGTTCATGACCGTGGTTTATTTGTACAGAGAGAATTAGCTCTTGATTGTGAACCGCTATGGCAAGACGAAGGTTAAGTGATCGTGTGAAATGGCAAATCATAGGCATGCATACCACTGGTATGTCATGCAGAGAGATTGGCAGACAGCTGAACATTAACCATACTGTAATCAGTCGTTTGATTGCAAAACATGGGCAAACTAACGAGGTGAAGGACAGGCCTAGATCTGGAAGACCAAAGAAGACTACTGCCCGTGATGATCGAGCCCTAGTACGCCTTGTTAGGAGATCTCCATTCACCAACAGCAGAGTGCTCAGCCAGTAATGGGAAACGCGCAATAGAGTGTCAATGTCTACCGTCAAAAGGAGACTGTATGCTGCTGGCATGAAAGCTAGGAGACCTGTCAGACGTCCTCTCCTCACTGCACACCACAAAGAGGAGCGTCAGAGGTGGTGCAACGAAAGAAGACACTGGAACATGAGATCCTGGAGACGGGTACACTGGTCCAATGAAAGTCGGTTCCTGCTTCATGCCACAGATGGTCGAACTCGTGTATGGAGGTCCAGACGCACGGCGTACGACCAACGTAACATCATGGAAGAAGTTCCATTTGGTGGAGGTTCCGTTATGATATGGGGGTGCATCTTATTTGATTGTAAGCTGGATCTGTTGACTGTACCTGGAACACTAAATGGACAAAGATATCAAGATTCCATACTGGATAGAGTTGTGGTCCCTCATTTTGTAAATCATGCACCTGGAACCCACCCTATATTCATGGATGACAACGCCCGACCACATCGTGCTAGAGCTGTGCATGAATACCTCCGCCAGAATGCCATCGAAACCCTACCATGGCCAGCAAGGAGCCCTGACATGAGCATATCTGAGACATTCTGGGAAACATGGTGAGAAGGAGGGATCCTCCTGTGCAGAACCTACAGGAATTAACAGACGCACTCCATCTTGAATGGCAACGAATACCACAATGGCGTATCAGTCGGTTGGTGACCAGCATGAGACGTCGTGTCCAGGCCGTCATCCAGGCACAAGGTGGATATACCCGGTATTAATAATGACAGTCTCAAACTCGTGCACAGATGTTAAACTTCGTTTTCAGACACAATTAATGACAATCTAGCCACGTGTGTCAACTGTAGGGCAATAGTTGTCAGTTGTGTCAATGTAACCATATTCAGGCCTCGTTTTCAAGTTCAAACAAAAACAAACAGTGTTTCCCCACCATCATAATCAGCATTCCTCTAGTTGCATTATTACCTCTTGCACTAAGATGGATGGGTACATAAATGTTTATGCTATTGGTTTCTTCATAGCACATGAATATACCCTCGCATGTGCGTAAAAATAGGGTGGTGCTTAACTTTTGCACAGGTGTATATATATATACATATTAGGTGTATATATATATATATATATATTAGTCTGCTGTATGAATATGTATCATGGGTAGGTTTGTTAAATCTGCTGTGTGCCGCCTACGCCTTTGATGATTTCATACAATCAAGACAATTGTATATATATGTACATTAATTCTCTCAGCCTAACTCTTCGGTCACATCAATCTCTGTGCCATCTGTTGTGGTCAGTTTTTATGTACAGTCATAGACTCTTGACATTGCCTCTTGACATTGCCATAGCTTGTCTAGTCGTTTTTCAAATGATATGACTGTTGGTGCTGAAATGACAGATTCTGGCAGGGTATTCCATAGGTAGCAAACTCTCAAGGAAAAGAAATTCTTCCTACGGTTCGTTCCTCCCCTCTTTTGGTAGACCTTCAGGTGATGACCACGGGTTACTGAATCATGTTGCATCTGAAATAGGGAGGTAGCGTCTGGGTCATAAATTTCAGTTAACATTTTGTATGTCTCTATCATATCTTCCCTTGCTCGCCTGTATACCATGGTCGGTAGGCCCAATGTTTTCAATCGTTCAGTGTATGTGAGGTCTTTGAGGGATGGTACTAGCTTGGTTGCTCCCCACTGAACACCTTCTATGGCAATGTGGTTTTTTTCAGATATGGGAACCATACTGCATTAGCGTACTCAATGTGTGGCCGAATCAGTGCCTTATATAGTAGCTTGAAATTTTCCTGTTCCAGGTAAACAAATGTCCTACGGATGATGCCCATGATTTTATTAGCTTTGTTAACCTTTTCAAATATATGGCTGTCAAATGTCAATTTCGAATCTATAATGACGCCTATAACTTTTTCCTCTGTGACATGTTCAAGGGATGTCTTGGCTCCATTTTCAGGTTTCATCCAGTAGTCATATGAATCTGATTCTGTCCTGGATAATGTCATTACCTTGCATTTCATTGGGTGAAATTTCATTAACCATACTTCTGACCATTGTCTGTAGGTTTGTTAAATCTGTTTGCAGTTTATCACAGTCCTCCTGGTCCTTGATTTGGCGTGATAACTTGGTGTCGTCTGTAAACATGTACACATCATATTTATATAGATAACAAATAGTAAGGGATCTAGCACACTACCTTGGGGGAATAACGCTTGTAACATCTGACTGCATTGTTTGCGGTTTCTCAGGAAATCTGTCCATCCTAGGACCTGGCCACTTATGCTGTGAGCTTCTACTTTCCCAATTAGTCTTCTCTATGGGAATTTGTCGAAGGCCTTTTGAAAGTCCATATATATTGTGTCTACCACACCTCCATTGTCCATAATCTCTGTCCAGGTGTCCAAGACTTGCAACAATTGGAGGCCAGTTGAGCGGCCACTAATGAATACGTATTGCTTGGGGCTGAAAAGTAAGTTTACTTTCAAGTGTCTGTATGTCTCGTCTCTTACAATGGATTCCATTACTTTGCATACAATACTTGTGAGACTGACGGGACGATAATTTTAATTTTAATTTATGTTTTAAGTCCGGGTTCATAGATCATTGCAAAGTCGTAAAGTCCAGCTTAATGGTTGCATTGCAACCACATTTCTGGTTAAATTTTGCACTTAATGGGAGTAATTCGTCAAGCGGTTTTCCTAATCTATGTCCACATCGTCTGCATATTCGATCTCTAGCTGCATACCCTGTATGGACACTGGGGTGGTGTGTGAGTGAGTGAGTGAGTGAGTGAGTGGGTGGGTGGGTGGTTGGGTGGGTGGGTGTGTGGGTGGGTGGGTGAGTGAGTGAATGAGTCTGTGCGTGTGTCCATTCTATTTATAATAATACTTACCAGATGTACCATTAAGATAATGTCTATTTTCGAAAGACTAGCTCAAAATAGCTAACAAAGATTAACTCTCCAGGATCCTGCTCAGGGAATTATCATAAGGGCCAGGTACTGAGTCAATTCGCGAGGGCAGACAGATTCGTCTATTTTGCAAAACAGAATAGTCTTGCTTAATTTGCTTTGCAAATTTTGTTAATTATTTTCATTAGATGTGATAGATTAGCATTCGGATTAACGGAGTAATGGAAGGCAGAGGCAGTTCGACTTAGGCGCAGGTTGTATCTATCTATAATTTATACATTCATGCTGTAATGACTATTTGAATTTTCTGAAATTGGCACATTGTTAAAATTCAATCATCATTATAGGAATCGGCCCGTTACCTGCTATCTTGTTAATGACTTTCGGGTACTCGGTTAATTTCTCTGGCGACTCGGTTCCTTCGAAGATGGATGCGTCCTTAGCCAAGATGGCAACATCCATTGTAGCGTTTGTTTTGGTTAGTGTGTCTTTCTGCTATCAATCTTAGCCATTGTTAGCTCTCGCTTGATTGTCGAGGGTGTTTGTAGTTGTCAGTGGTTATGATTATTCTTAGATTGTTCAAGAATTGTTGATATCTAAGTGCATAATTTAGTAAAAGAAACATACTAAATTTGGTAATGCTGGTCTCTGCTTGATTAATGTTAATTTATAAGAAAGTTAATGTTTTTAAAAGTAATCTTTATGATTATAATCAAGCTATTGTGCTATCTGCTCGTCACCATTATTATGTTCAGCATCTTAATTCTAAATTTGTGTTCGCAGAAGGCGAAGGGGCAGGCGAAGTCTTCGCCTGACACCCTGTGTAGCAAGTGTAATCGCTTCATGAAGCGAAAATCCTCAGGCCATCACTGTATCACCTGTGCTAAGTGCAAAGTAGGAGCTCAGTGTGATGTTTGCATTAGATGCTCTTCGGCTTTAGTATCAGAATTTGATGGCGATTTCACGATGGATCTGGCATCCAAAGCTGATGTGGCGGCATTGCAAGTCATGGAGGAGATACTCAACACCCACGGATTCTGCACTGGGTGTATGGGCAGCCCAGTTCAAGTCGATGTTTAAGTCATTCCAGTCATCCACGGGATCTCCATTGATGCGGCAGGATGCAAGACTACCTCTCGGTGGTCCGGTCCAGCCTGCGGAGGAGACGGCACCATCCCCTCTGATTGCTATGGCTTATGAACCTGCAGCAGTAGAGTAAGAACTGTTGCTGTTGGACGATATTCCAATGCCAGTCTTGCCCGCTCAAGGTTCGGGCCCCATGCGGCCTCCCGGTCTCCTCCAGGATACATATGGGTGTCCCAGCTTGATGGGGGATATTGATGTTCCTTCGGGAATCTTTCACCCAGACTCCATGGGATCCATCCCACCGACGGAGCTGTCTAATATGGATCCCGTCGGGTTGTCTTCAAGTGCGCTAATAACATATCACCTACAGGAGCCGTTCAAACCATTGTGCCAGCGACTGTCATGACGGCTCCAATCGGGAGCTCGCATCACAATGATGAGTCAATGTCACTGGAGTCGCTTGACATTGAAACGTTCACCAGCAGCTGAGCCATAGACCTGCTTCAAATTGGAAGCAGTTTGATAGTCTCTCTAAGTGTGAGAAGAAGAACGAAGATGGTAATCCATTACTGGACGAGTTTTCGTTCTGCTAAGATGGTGAGTGGGTGCAGGTCCTCACGTGGATGGCTAACCGTCTTGGGTTGGCATCTGAACAGGGATCTCAGTGCGATCCGGCGATGGAGCAGATGTCAGAGCATGTGGCTATTTCTCTGTCCAGTGACTCTTCTGCCATTCCAATGCTTCCTCTGGATTCTCAGACTTGAAGTCGCTGCTTACAGACTGGTAGAGCCGGAGTTTTTGTTGCCCAAGGGCATCAGAAGCAGGGTCCACATTCCAGAGCTGGCCTATCACCAATATGCTCGAGTTCCTCATCTTTCGATGAAGGAGCGTGAGGCGCTTAATAGGCCATTGGCGGGCAAGACTAATGGCTGTTCACTGCCTTTACGGTCTGCAGCCAACAAGGATCTATTTAATGATCTTTCGCTCATTGAAGATGCGACACGGGCGGCCATGGTTGACCTGTTGCATGGATGTACTGTCCTGCAGGGGATGCTGACCTGTACGGTTGAGCGTGGGGTGATGCCAGAAGTGACTCCCGGAGTTTTCCAGGATGCTATGCGCCTATCCCGAGATTGCCTGGCCAGGGTGATCACTCGCACATTGGCTGAACATAGAAGAATGGTTCTTGATTGCATAGAACCAGGACCAGAAATGAGGGCTGCGTCCTTCATTGGTCCAGGTCTGTTTGGTGGCTCGGCCAGACAGACGCTGTCTAACGTTGCGTCAATGGTGGCGGAACAAGAAGATCTCCCTTCCATCCTGCAGGCCATGATACACATCGGGAATCCAGATCTCAGGCAGCTGGTTGGTCATCCTCATATAAGGCACCAAATAAGCGGCCTTATGATGATGACAGGAAGGGGGGTGGGGGGGCAGTGCTGGAAAGTCCAGTTATCGTAAAGCATAGCAGAGGTGGCGGATCCGTCCCATCATATGCCAAGAAGTCCTGTGGAGGCAATGGGGACGTTCCTGACGGGCATCCGGTGAGAACCCATCCGGTGGCGTCAGGGAAGATGAGAGACGTGGATCTTCACCAAAGCGAATTAGTATCTTGTCGTGCAACATCAATCGCGAGCTGTGTGCAGATTCCTACTGTCAGAGGGAGACTTTAACTGTTCTCAAGCAAATGGGAACAGGTCATCCACACGACTCTAGTCTGTCATTGGTTAAGAAATGGATGCGACCCGGATTAGCTCATGCAAGAAAATTCAGTTCTGTTAACTACCACTCCGGTATGGACTCTTCTGCGGAAGAATGTGATTCATTTAGTCCGCGACTAAGCCTCCCCGGGCTTCTATTCGATGATGTTCCTCATTCCAAAATGCACCAGAGGTTGGAGACCGATCCTCAACCTCAAGCCTTTGAACAAATTCATTTTGTGGCCCAGGTTTCAGATGGAGACGGTTGCAAATATGGTGACAGGCCTGAGGGAGGACATGTGGACAGTGTCGATAGATGCTTATTTTCATATTGCAATGTCAATTCCTTTTCAGAAATACCTTCTATTTGCGTTTCAAAACAAGGTGTGGGAATTCAATGCATTACCGTTACGTTTGACGACAGCCCCCCGGGTCTTCACCAAGGTGGTTCTTGCCATGCCTGAATTGCTTTGCAGGAGAAACATAGCTGTTCACACTTACATAGATGACTGGCTACTGAAGGCTGGGAACCCAGTCACTTGCGCAACAATCTGAATATTGTCCTATTGTTCAATCTAGTGAAATCAGAGTTGACCCCATCTCAGGAATTTGTTTACATAGGAATACTATTCAATCTCAAAGACGGGATGGATTTTTCTGGCGGAAAGCATAGTCAAGAGCTTATTAGTAGTATTGGGATCCATTTCTCTTGGAACCTTTTTGATGACTCGTCAGTTTCTCAAGATACATGGTTTGCTCGTATAGTTGGAGAAGGTAGCGCATTATGCAGCACTCAGATGCAGGCCGATTTAAATGTGTCTAATGTCATTCTGGTCTCGGACGATAAATCCATCGTCTCTGAGGATTCCAGTGAAAAAACATTGATATTCCACATTTAATGGTGGATGTCAGAACAGAATCTCCTGCGCAATGTTCCACTACATCCTCCTCAGCCTCAGCTGCTACAGGATGGGAAGCGGTACTGGACAATCTGTCAATGTCGGGGGAATGGGATTGGACAAATGCACAGAAACTTATAAATGTCTTAGAACTATTAGCGATGGCATTAGCACGTCGAAAGTTCAGGGAGAGACTCCGAGACAAAGTAGTCCTAATAAGGACAGCCAACTCAACAGTGGTGTCTTATTTAAATCGCCAAGGAGGGACAAGACCACCAGAGTTGTGCATGATGATTTGGAAACTTCTGTTGTGGTGCCAAAAAACGAATGTCATTCTTCGGGCAGTACACATTCCGGGCAAATTTAACATCCTAGCGGTTGTCCGACGGATTGGCAGCTCAACCAATTGGTAGCAGGTCTTCTTCAATCATTTGGGGCAAGCCAAACGTGGATCTATTTGTAATGAAAGGAAAAGCAAAGATTCTCACTTACGTGTCTCAAATCCCAGACCCGTTAGCATTAGCAGTAGATGCACTGGCAATCAGTTGGATGTTTGCATGTGCATACCCTCCAACGATTCTAATTCCAAAAGTACTGGAAAAGGTAGAAGAAGGCACACACCAAGTACTATGGATCGCTCCTCATTGGATCAGGGTTTATGGATCTGCTGGACCTTCGGGTCTGCAATCCGGTGCCTCTTCCAGTTACTTGGGATATAATATCGCAGAACAAGGGCCTGTATCACCAGGACAGACCAGAGATATTCAAATTGACTGCATGGATGTTGTCAAGCAGTGAACAATTGAGTGGCTTTTCTGAGCAAGCAGCGAAATTTGTCGCTTCAGACAGAAGGGGGTCAACCACTAGAACATATAATTATAAAACCAGCAAGTTTGTAGAGTGGTGTAAGGGAAGAAGTATTAATCCCTTTTCTGCAACTGTTCAACACGTAGCAGATTTTGTGTATTTTTGTAGAGTTAAAGTGTAATTGCCAGCCTGTTGACCATTTGCAGGTTTTATTGATGTTGAGTTGCAGGTTGTTAATGAAGGGGTTGTCTATCAGTTTTGTGTCATCAGCAAATATCTTGCATATGCATTCAAGTGTGTCAGGTAGGTCATTAATGAAAATTCGGAATTGTACAGGTCCTAACACATTGCCTTATGGTACTACACTCGACACCTTCTAGTCTGATATTTCCTCATTGACACGTACCCATTGCTTACGATTGATCAAGCAATTTTCTGTCTGTTTGACTATCTCTCCCCTTGCCTCCAGTTGACAGCCCTCATAACTATGCGGACAAATGAGGGGGGGGGCGGTCTAGACCTTAAGTGTTTTCGCATTTTATGAGTCATATGGCAGCACCCACGCAGCCACTGAGGTTCTCAGTCTCCTGACAAACCTTCTTTTGGTTGGTAGATGAGAGCTGTTTGAGCCTCACCTCCGCGCATCGGAATGCCTGGCTGTCGAAATCTGATATTATCATAATAGTACATCTGGTAAGTATTATTCACAGTAGAATAAAAAAAGCACCCGCTTTTGTTTCTACAAGAATTGTTAACACTTACCAGATGTATTATGGCCCGCTGAGGTGAGGATGAGCTGCTTTTGCTGTTTTGCTATGCAACCATAAGACGAACACAGGGTGAGCAGGATCCTGGAGAGTTAATCTTTATTAGTTATTTTGAGCTAGTCTTTCGATAATAGACATTATCTTAATAGTACATCTGGTAAGTATTAACAATTCTTGTAGAAACAGATGCTTTTCCGACGCAGTGTGTATGGTGAAATGTTCCCACATTGATTTCAAATCTGCATATTCCACACACTGATTTCAAGCCTGCAACTTGCGATGTCTCAAGCGCTGTAGACTTCACTGACTTAATGTGTACTCTCATTCTTTGTGTCTGCGAGTAGTAATCACTAGTCGTAGGTCATCTTCATTGCAACTGGCCTGGCGTTGTACATCTATGATCATTGAGCTTTTAATTGTGTCGAAGGCTCGTAACATGCCAATGCCCGTTATGTGAAAATCACAGTGTTTGTGTATGACTACTGACACAAGCATGGATTGAACCAATACAATGTCTGCAACTGCATCCATGTTTAAAGCCATTTTGACATGATTCAGTGAAGTCTCCGATCTTGTCTCGGATGTGGCATAGGGTAACATTGGATAGGATTATCCATGTGCTGTTGAGTAGCGCAATAGGCCATATATTGGCTGGGGGCCTGGTGGCTTCTTGGGCGTTGGTAGCATGATTAGGGTGCCTTGGCCTACAATATTAATGGGACGATAAGGACGAAGTGATTAGGTGTGTGATCAGTTTTGAGATAGTCACTTGCATCTTTGAATAGTTCATTGCTCATGCTATCAGCTCTGAAAGCATGCCCATTTTTCAGAACCATGAATGCCTTCTCGACTTTCGATTGCTGTTAGTAATGGCCAGCGGTCACATGAAAACTTATGCAACGGCTCATCAACGTGGTCAGTGAACTGATCCATGAGCCGGTGAGTGTTGGTGCATAGTTAGTAACTCTTGGGGCTCGGGCTGCCCGAAACATTTTGAAACAGTCATCTGTAGCATTGATTTCATCTACTAGGGAGCCTGCATGTTGAATAGCACGTTCTTTGAAACATTCACTGATATGGCGCAGAATGTTATTGTATACCTTGTGTAGGTTAGTCCGATCTCTACTTTGGTTACTTTCACCATCATCCTCATCATTATCATACTCTCGGGACATGAACCTAAGGCTTGTACCATCCCGCTATTAACGTGTTTACTCTTCTTACATCATTATGGTTGTGGCGGTTGAGCTTTAAAAATTTAGCTTTCATACAGTTATTTACATTATTTATAAGATATATACAATAAGGCCTGTAGTTGTTTCGATGTATTTTTCACATATCTTTTAAAGTTACTGTTTTGGTTCTTCTTGCAATTTAGATACTTTTCTTCCTGTTAGATTCTTTGTATATGTGTTTGAAGATTACGTGGTCTTGGAACCGTTAGCTGTGGTGTGCCGCCTATAATTTCGGACCACGGATCCAAGCGTTAGCTGTGGTGTGCCGCCTAGAATTTCGGACCACGGATCCAAGCGCTAGCTGCAGTGTGCCGCCTACACTTAAGAATCAGCTGTACATCCTCTAAATAAGCTGTATTGTAAATTAAAGAGTTTGTGTTTTCAGTGGTTGTTGTCTATGTTGGATACTCGTCCCTTGTTGGATTTAGTTTATTGCTCGCTAATTGTACGTGTACATTACACTGCCAAATTTCTAGTCCAGTTTCACTTTGATAGCCTCGAGGTTCGATAGCATTGGCAGTGTCGCCAGATAAGGAATTTCAGCTTTGGATCACTCTGTTTGAAAAATTTTCAGTTTGTAATTATGACCTCGGGTTGTTTCCGCATCAGACTTTCTTAGTATCTTTTCTACTTTGATGTTATAGTAGTCATGACAGATTTTATACACTTCGATTAGATCGCCACGAAACCGCCGGTACTTTAGTGACATGAGTTTCAGTGACGCTAGTCTTTCTCTGTAGTTGTGGTCTTTCAGTTGAGGAACCAATTTTGTTGTCCTGCATTGCACACTCAATTTTCTTTGACTGCCGCATTAGGTGGGATGACCATATAGTATTACAATACTCAAGGATCGGTCTTACCATGGTTTTGAATAGAGTAGGAAGCAAAACCCAGTATCCTGTGTGCTTTATTTACTACAGTATTAACATGAACATTTTGGGTTGTTTCTGCCCAAGTGCGTGTACGTGTCTTTTTATAGAATTAGTGTAATTGCCAGTATGTTGACCCTTTGCAGGTTTTGTTGATGTTCAGTTGCAGGCTGTCAGTGAATGGGTTGTCTATCAGTGTTGTGTCATCAGCAAATATCTTGCATATGCATTCAAGTGTGTCAGGTAGGTCATTAATGAAAATTAGGAAAAGTATAGGCCCTAGCACACTGCGGTGTGGTACTACACTCGATACCTCTTTCCAGTCTGATATTTCCTCATTGACACGTACCAGTTGTTTACGATTGACCAAGAAATCTTCTGTCCATTTGGCTATCTTTTCCCCAATGCCATATACCTTGAGCTTCTTCAAGAGTCTTACATGTGGGACTGTGTCGAATGCTTTTTTGAAGTCAAAGTATACCACATCGACTGGTTCGTTTTTATCTACCTTTTCCGTTATGATCTCTAGATATTCGAATAGTTATGCAGATTAGGTCTAAAGCCGCATTGGCATGTAGTTAGTAAACCGCATTCTTCCATCTAGTTCATAAACACATCTCTGATGAACGATTCCAAGACTTTGCATAGTATGCAAGTTAAGCTTACGGGGCGGTAGTTCCCAGGGTCATACTTTGGGCCCTTCTTGTAGATGCAAGTTACATTTGCGCTTTTCCATATCTCAGGAATAGTCCCTTCCTCTAGAAATTTATTAAATAGCATACACAGCAATCTCATCTGCAACATAGTTTTACGTCTGTTCCAGTACTTTTATTAGGATTTAGCTGTTTAAGTTTTTTCTTTACTGCTGGCGGGGCTAGGACCATCTCAGCAAGGCGTTTGACATTCCTGGGCATGATGCCCGGGACATCTTTCAAGTTCTTACTGGTAAAAAACACTAGCGAAGAAGTTGTTTAGTACGTCTACCTTTTTACAATCTATCACTGCTATGTTCTCGTTACCTGGCTCTCGTAATTCACATCCCAGATAACGCAGCTTACTGGGCCGAAACCGGGCCGATACTGAAAGTATCGGCCCGGTATCGGCCCAGCATCAGCCCAGTAAGCTGCGTTATCAGGGCTATTGCTTCCTTCAGTTTTTACTTTGATAGAGATGCAGCCGTAATTGCTTTCAGTTCTGCTGATAGTTTTCTTATTACAGGGCCTTCAGTATATTTAGTTCTGCTGTTGTTTTATTAAAATCCCTAATATGTTGATAGCTGATGATTCCAAACATTTGAGTATTTTGGTTAGGTTTTGGTTTGGATTGGACATTAGACATTAGACAGAGATATTTCATCTGAAGACTGTTATGGTTGTCTTATGTTCAGAATTTATGTCTACACCTCATAGAAGTAGGGGCATTGCTTTTATTTTGCATAGTCTGACGTCTATTTTGTTGAAGAGTGTTGTTGTAGCTTCGGAGTCTGTTGGGGAGTTGTGATCAGCAATGTGCCCTCATCCATGTTGCCTGGCGACGGCATGTATGTTTGAAAGCCGTATTTATAGCAAATAGGCCATTGAAGCTAAGGAATTCAACTAGTGCACCTCCATTGCTGTTGTGTGTAGTCTCCCCATACAATCCTATACTTAAGCCAAGTCCTGAATTCTTGTCTGCCTTACTGAGTTTACCCAGCTTGGAGTTGAAATCTCCACACACGAACAGTTTCCATCTGGCTGAGATAGTAATAGCGGAGCTCAGTTCTGCATAGATCTAATGTAATATTAATGGATTCTCTTTTGACTTTTCAGTAGTTGGGCCATATGCATTGACTATGCACTTAGATGTGGTGCATTTTCGCGTGGGTATAGACAGGTCGATGATTGCAACACGATCACTGACGTATCTGAAACTAATGACATTGTCCAAAAGCCTCTGTCAGATTACAACGCCTAATCCCAGATGTGTGTGTGTGTGCGTGCGTGCGTGCGTGCGTGCGTGCGTGCGTGCGTGCGTGCGTGCGTGCGTGCGTGCGTGCGTGGGTGGGTGGGTGTGTGTGTGTGTGTGTGTGTGTGTGTGTTTACTCCACGAGTACTAACTTGTAGCCTGTCCGAAATTGCTTCTCTGAGTGGATAGCTACTTTAGTCTCTTGACTGCGTGTAATATCGATGTTATAGTTTTCACAGTCTGCACCTAAGGTTTACTTCTAACGTGGCAGTCAGACCATGGGCATTACATGTTACGATGGGAAGCGCAAACGAAGATTGCATTGCCAGGATGTCGAATGCAGTTTGTAGTTTAAAGAAGGTTAGACATAGTCAAAGTTGCCCCTTAATGTGGATGTCTGCCAGAAAGCCGTGATGACGTTAGTTTCCGAACAAAGTTGGTACTTACGGATGAGCCCTCTTATGAA
Organism: Chaetoderma sp. LZ-2023a; assembly: GCA_034401795.1. Taxonomy (NCBI): domain Eukaryota; kingdom Metazoa; phylum Mollusca; class Caudofoveata; order Chaetodermatida; family Chaetodermatidae; genus Chaetoderma; species Chaetoderma sp. LZ-2023a. The sequence continues at coordinate 68,011,307 of CM067362.1, forward strand.
AATATATGTGTATATTGATTATAGGACTATGCACTAATTTGTTTTGTGATCGGTCATGTGTCCATTGAATCACATAACTTGTCAACCATTTTGCCCATCCCTACAGATTTTCTGCCTATATCATCTGGTTGCAGCGCGCAGGGTCATTATTCCTAAATATACTTAAGTTGTAATTAATTAGTTAATTAATTTCATATTATTTAACAGTTTTCCTGTCTAATTGTTTAAAATAGAGATAATGAGACATCATGGATTTAATGGGTTTAATAATTTAATCTATAAGGTCACGGTATTTCAGCATATGTGGAAATTTCGCTAACTTACGCAACAACAGCTTCCAGCCAAATTAGTCTTAAAATAGTAAAGATGATGTTTATTAACCGTCTGCCTGCTGAGTTTCTGTAGACTACATTTTTCACGAGGTTTAACTCTGGATATGATGAATATTTTGAAAACAATTTGACCGAAAGTTGTTGGTGGTAAATTGTTGTCTGGTGGCTTGCATCAGTCAGACAAATTGTAGCGTCAGCAAAGACATACTATTCAGACGGTTACTGTCAGACTTTTATTTCTCTTTCTGAGTAGGTAGCTACTTTAGTCTCTTCAGTCCATGTACTATTGATCTTCTAGCGTTCACAGCTGCACCTAATGGTTGCCGCTGATGTGGCAGTCAGACCATGTACATTCCACGTTGCGATGGTAAGCACCTGGAAAGATTACATTGTCTGAGGATGTTGAACACCGTTTCTAATTTGAAGATGGTTAGACATAGTCAGAATTGTATGTGGATGTCAGCCAGAAAGCTTTGATGACATTAGTTTTCCATAAAGTCGGTACCTATGAAGGAGACTGGCGTGGAGGTGTCATCTTCTCCCCTATGAAAATCTGTGTGTAGATTGATTGTAGGACTATGCAAGTTGTGTTTTGTGGTAGTCACGTGCCCATGCATTCACGTAGCTTTCCAACCTTTCTGTCCATCTCTACAGATTGTATGGTCATAGTATCTGGTTGCAGTTCTCTGGGTCATTATTGCTAAATATAATTAGTCAATTAAATTTCATATTGTTCAACAGCTTTTTTGTCTGATTGTATAAACTAGAGATAATGAGGTTTCAATGGTTAATGTATTTTACTATGTTTAATATTTAAATCCATGAGGTCAGTATTTCAGTATATGTGGAAGTTTCGCTAACTTACGCAACAGCAGCTTCAAGTCAAATTTGTCTAAAATAGTCAAGATAATGTTTATTAAATTGTAGGGTCAGCAAAGACATACACTGGACCTTTTCAATTTATCACAGGGTGACGTCATAGTCAATGGCGTCATGAATGACATAGATATGTTCGGCACGAACGCTTAATTGATGATGGACCAAACGTTGCTGTATGAATTGTATGTCTACTATTTAATAAAGGTGCTGTTGAATATTTTGAAACTAATTTGGCTAGGCGCTGTTGCTGCCATAGGCAACAACTAACACCCAGTTAAATTAGTTTCAAAATATTCAACAGCGTACCTGTATAGTTTTCTGGAAATTGATAGTCAGTGAGTTCAGTGATCGATTGATCCCAACATGATCATGGCGTAGGTGGAGCTTGGCTAGAGGTGTGCTGGGCATAGCTCAAACTTGATTCATCCATTCAGCCTGTTACTGTCAGACTTTTTGTTTCTTTCGTGATTGACCGACGTCATGAGATTGTGGTGTCAGCTAACAAGTGACGTATTTTGATTATGGCGTCAGATACTTAAGTGACAGATCTGATCCCTCTAGTGCAAACGCAAATATTGAGGTTCGAACTCACCAAATATGACGTTAATTCTACGCTCCAATCACTAAACGCAACGCAGTCACAATAAAATTCTCATAACGTTATGATAAAATGATGTGTAACTTGTATTAATATTCCATGGATCATTCTGAGAAGGAAAACAGTTCTCTCTCAGCTTATCGATTCTCTGTCGCGTGGTCATCCATCCGAGAGATTCCTGGCAAATATATGGCAGTGAGAATCGACAGAAGTTGTCACGAATGTTCCCAGAGCTAAGAGTTCTTCAGTTATCCTGTCTCTTCGTGACCTGTGATATTTGTCTAATGGAGCAACACAGACTCGCAGTATTTAGTATTTTTCATTGACCGAGTGATACTGTATATAATATATTATGGAAGAGAAGTAGCAATCTGGGATGTTCCTCAGTATTTTCCTATATTTCTTATTGCACTGATGTGAATCAGTTAATGGACCATTCCGGTTTTAGCTTTGCCCCGCCCATCTCTAGCTAAGCTCCACCCACACCTCGCTCGTGTTGGGATTGATCGATACCTGAACACCCTGACTATCAATTTCCAAAAAACTACACAGTTAAGCTGTTGAATATTTTGAAACTAATTTGACCGAGTGCTGTTGCTGCCTGAGGCAGCAACAGCGCCGCCAAGTCAAATTAGTTTCAAAATATTCAACAGCATGCTTATTAAATAGAAAAGAATACACAGACATGCAATTCATACACCATGTCGGACCATTTGAGATTTGATGACGGTCTATATGGAACCCTTTGTGACGTAATGATTGTGACGTCGTCATACACGCGCTGAGTTGATTATGACGTCATACGAGGTCAGATGATGGATGGTTTCTCTAGAAAGGTGAATTGGTACACAGACAGTAGATGAAAGGCTGGTGCGCACTTTGGAAACAATGCTGCTGAAAGTTGGTACTCGTTTAGATAGTCACATCTTAACAGCAACAATGATTACAAAAGGAACATTATTTATTATCATAAATACAAGGTCCCTCTGCAAGAACCCTTGCCTCTTAATCACAATTTGTGATCAATATCTTCTTCCACACTGCGCTTCACCATCTTCCATAAGCCTTCCGTTTCTCATCAGTCTCTTTCCAGGTGGGTGGAGGCAGTGCATGAGAATGGTCTGCAACCCAGGAGTGGTACCTCCTTTTAGCATGTACACTCTTCCAGGACAGAGCCAGAGGCAGAACGCCCCCACAATCAGCGCAGTTTCCAGAATTTCAGTTGCACCGTGTGCGGAAGTTGGTGGTCGATAATATGCTGTGAACGGAATATTTAGGCGTGGCGTTCCTCCATCGCTATCAGCAAGTACAGTTTGGAAAGGAACTACTAATTTTCTACATTCACCAGTGTGTTTTTGGAATGTGTGTGATCGGAAAACAGACGGTCACAGCTGAAAATAGGAGGTAGACCATTATCCATAGCTATCTCTTTCAATATACGGGAGAATTTCTGATGGTCATAGCATCATAGGAGCCGGGAGAGGGTGGTGGTGGTGGTGGTGGCGGTATGTGCGTGCGTGCGTGCGTGCGCGCGCGCGCGTGCGTGCGCGCACGCGCGTGCGCGCACGCGCGTGTGTGTGTGTGTTTGTGTGTGTGTGTGTGTGTGTTGACATTGAGGAATATGCCTATCCTCATATCACCACCCACCATTATTTAGTCTTCTTCAAAAACAGCGCCACTCATTCCAGATATAAATCCTCAAAAATAGCCTTCTCTTTTTATTATTATTATTATTATTATTATTATTATTATTATTATTATTATTATTGTTATTATTATTATTAATATTATTATATGGCTCATTTATATAGCGCTTGTCAAAAAATTGCTCTAAGCGCTTTACACTAGTTAGTTATTAAAAAATTATATGTAAATTTATAACTATCATTCATTAAAAAAACTATCTGTAAGTAAACAATCAGTCATTGGTAAAAACAACAGAATTAGTAAAAGAACGCTATGGGCAAAATATTAAAAAATAAAACTAGATTTTATATGATTAAAATGGAAGGTCAGCGTGTAAAATAGTGCTATAGCAATATAGTTAAAAAATTAACAATTGTACTGCAGTTTAAAAAGATGCGTTTTAGTCCTTTCTTAAAACCGTTAACGTGTTGTAAATATGGGATTGTCTTGTGGGAGTCATGCCCCAGTAGGATGTCTTATATTTTCGAGTAAGACCCTAAAGAAATTATGTTTTGAAATACCAGGTGAGCTAAAGGTCCAGATGACATTTTATTTTAATAATTATAGCTTGATAAATTGCATCAGCGTAGTGCTGGTGATGCTGTTTATAGGCCATCTATATTTCCGATAAATGGATGGGATGCTAATGCAGCACGCTGAAACTAAATGGATAAAGTTATAGAATGATATTTGAAATCAATGAATTAATTGGAAAGGATTCTATGGTTCTGAGTTGATGTGTATCTGAAAATAGTTTGGATGAAAGCTGTTGCTGTTCAATCGGCATTCACTTTTATAGTATTCAGCAGTTGTTGGTAATCGTAGTTTAGAAAATAATCAGTACATAGTAATCGGTGTTGGGATGAGTGGAACTGAACGTGACAAACGAACGTGGTTGGTGACGTAGGTGGTCTAGTCTCTCACGCGAGAGTAGAACAACACCACCTGGCAATGAGATCATACAGCTCATGTGCCTATTCACCCTAGCATCCTCGAGACTATCCATCAATAGGCAATGGACAGGACATGGACATTGTAGCGTCCTTTAGGAATGAATAACATAATCGAAATTTGTATATCAAATATATGTCACTCATACAATGGCATGCAACAACAACACATTCCGTAATGTTGTTAGTTAGCTGACAGATCGCATCAAATCAGAACCGGTCACCACCGCTTTGCCTATGTGAGGTACCATCTCCATGGAAGAATAAGACAGAGTATAATTGGTTAGGATGACGTCATAACCAACCAGCGTCGATCAAACTCTGTAACAAAGAATTATGAAGAATATGTTTACGCATCAAACAACGAAATGATAGATTCTAGGAAGAGATAGGCAGGGGTTGATTGGTGAACTGATTGTTCAGTCCAATCAAAGCGTGCCTATGACGTACCTAGAAGAGTCATTCAAACAGATTTGGGAAGAATCTAAATATTAGTATAGATATAGAATTCGGTTATCAGAGAAATTGAATAGTATATAAGACGAGATTTCATACTTAGAAATCATTCAATCCACCACCGTGAATCACTGAACGTCACGCTGACGTTCAGTTTTTGTGCTTAGAGCTCTGGTCAGACTTCGAGTTAGTTTAGGCTACTTGTTAGTTGTTGTACACGTTTGTACTAGTCTGATTATGAGCAATCTTGCTCATCACTAAAAGTTTGTATATTTGTTAATAAATTCAGTTCAACTTACGTATATGTAAGCCAGTTGTTTGGTCAGTTTATTGGTGTTAGGAAACCTAGTCTTGAGCTGGAGAATATCTCCAGTCCTTACCTGCAAACCAACCGTCAGATAGGCCCAGCAGTCTTCAGTAATAAATGTCGTCATTTACCATATTTCCGACGAGGCGAGCCAGACTGTCACTCTCCTTCTCCGCTACCGATAGCCGTTGTCGTAGCAACTCCATCCAGCTACCGGTAACGAAGCGGGACCACCAACTTAGTAAGAAGTATCGACAACCCCTGAAGATCTGAAATCTTCAATGTGTCGTTGTTCTGAGAGGCAAATCATTCCACCGGACGGGTGCCATTTTGTTAAATGCCCTGTCACCGAAGCGGGAGAGGCGGGTTCTGGGAACTTCAAGTTGCTGTTTTGCTACTGAGCGTAGGCTTTGGCTTGGTAACCAATGCAGTTCTTATAATACTGGTTGGATGTGAGCATAGGTGACAACACGAGCGGGTCCAGTTTCTGACCCATGACCCCGATGAGAAGAGCATTAGCGTAGTCCAATTTAGTGATCGCCAATGATTGCATAAGTGTCTTTGCGGCTGAAGATGTCAGATATTTTCTAATTCGCCCAATGGATCTGAGACTTAGGTGCGTAGACCGACACACAGAGCTGATGTGCTTCTCCAGTGTAATGTGTGAGTCAAATATCACACCGAGGTTTTTTGCGTGAGCTGCTGGTATGATGGTACATCCACCAGCCTTAATAGACACGTTATTCGTGTTAATTTTCATATTTGGAGTTCCAAAATCAATGGTTTCTGTTTTATCTGCATTTAGCGTAAGAAAGTTTTCTTTCATTCATAGTTGTATATCAGCCAAACAGTTCTGAATTTGCTCGTTGGTAACAGTAGCGCTATCAAAACCTTTGCACCAGGTGTAGATTTGTGTATCGTCAGCATATAGATGATAGTTCAATCCATGCCGACGAATAATGGCACCCAATGGAGCTGTATATGCAATAAAAAGTAATGGTCCCAATACGGAGCCTTGTGGGACACCAAATGTCAAAGTTTGAGGTTGAGCAGATTTACCATCAATAGTGACAGTTTGTGTTCGATTGGTCAAGTACGAACACAACCAAGCTAAAGCTTTTTCGGTTACTCCAAACATATTTTCTAGTCTAGCAAGTAGTCGGTCGTGATCTATTGTGGCGAATGCTGCTGACAGATCTAGTAAAATCAGCACTCTGATTATATTGTTATCGACGGCTCTCATCACATCATTTTGTACTCTTACTAATGCTGGCTCCGTTGAACAGAATGCAGTTCTCTTTTCTAGTTTATATTAACCTCCAGAAATGCAGGAGAAGCCTCCCGTGAGCATGCAGATTCTAAAATTTTCCGGACACCTGCACATTTGCTGGAGGTGCCATCCCCTCCAGGACCCACCACAATGTGCCCCCACCTCGCCGGTAACACTAATTTCATTCCGGCGCCACTGCATGGTATTGTCTGCAGGATCTACCTACTCCCATACGTTTTAGTTGGTTTAGGAGTGTGAGTGCGTGAGTGCATGAGTGGTGTTTGGGTGGGTGTGGAGGAGCGGCGGAGTGGATGAGCTCAGCAAGAGATGGGTGCGTCCGTGCGTGCGTTTGTGTGCGTTACGTTATTACAACCTTTCGCTAATGTAAACTGCCACCGGCTTGCCACACCAGTGTCCAATAAATTGCCCCGTATACATAGTAATGTCTGCTGGACAGACCATTCGTTTTCCACAACAGGCATAGATCGATGCATTTTTGACAGATTATCTCCTTCACAGCCCTCAATCACCACATATCAAATCCCCTATCGATGTGTGACTGCTTACCTCATCTACCAGGCACATGGCGTCGGGGCTATCTGCCTACGCTAAGACAAACGTCTCGCTCAACATAATTTGATTGAGGGATGCCACAAGGTTATTTTAGCTACTTGGCTATACTAACTCGACGTAAAAGGGGAATATAATGAGGCTATTCCGATCGGGTGTGTACGCCCCTTGTACTGCTGCTCGTTATAATCACCTGTATTAATCTAAAGATTAAACAAATGGATGGGATCTGCGTTTATTATTGGGTAATAAAATTACCAAAGTTACACAAATTGGAATAAAACTGGAATAAAATGTTATTAGGTGACCTGTATCTGATCCAGTTAGTTCCACGTCAGCGGGCGTATGCGGCATCACGTGGCATGTGATTGACACCCATCTGTCGGTCGTCTGATCTCGGCTTATAAGGTTGTTGTACAGCGTAGTTGATATGAGCCAGTGGTACCTGGTATCTGCTTATTTGTGTGTATGTAAGAATGGAAGAATCCCGTTTGAGCTATGACCCGCCCATTGCTAGCCCTTGTTGGGATCGATCGATCCCTGAACTCCCTGAGAATCATTTTCCAGAAAACTATATGGGTAAGCTGTTGAATATTTTGAAACTAATTTCCTGTTGCTGCTAACTACGCCTAGTCAAATTAGTTTCAAAATATACAGCATAAAGTTTATTAAATAGTAAAGACATGCAATTCGTGCACCAACGCTTAAAGGGCAACCCAAACGCAGGGGGGTGGGGGTGGGGGTGGGGGGGGGGGGGTGTGAGGTGGGGTGGGTGTGGGGGTGGGGGTGGGGGGGGGGGTAAAACACGCCAAACGGTGCTTTTGCATAATGTAATTAAAATTAAATATATTGTTTCCATATTTTCCAATTCAAAAATATTAAATTTCGTTATCAAAAGTCGTTTTATTCAATTTCCGTGATTATCATAGGATGACTTCATCGCGTGATTGATTGTTCTCATCACGTGATAAAATACCGGTCACATGACATCGTTTTGACAGTTATGAGTAAATAACGGATCGGCATAAATTGCGAATTTCATATTATGCTAATTCTTGAGATTTTACACAATATTGCGCCAATGTGTTGTAAATGGTTGAAAAAAACCCACTGCCGAAGGTTTTGCCCTGTAGTCATGACGATTACAGTATTTTTCAATGTTCCAGAACCGTTAAATTTCGTAAGAACGATTGAAAATGAGAAGATTTCTAATGTTGTAAGCGACCCGAGTTTGTGGTTTGACGAGACTACAGACACCGCCTGGTTTTCCGCGGTTAACACAGTTGCTTAACCCGATCAGGAATTACCAGCGCAATTATCAACTCCGTAGCTAAAGTCATGCAATTACGCGTATTGGCCAAGTCCTTTCTTACGCGTGCCCATGGACTGCAGGGAGAATAGCTGGGGAACAGTAAAACCTCTATACTAAGGCCACCTGTCACATAGTCCAAACGCAAAGTAAAACGTCTATACTAAGGCCACCTGTCACATAGTCTTCACGCAAAGTAAAACCTCTATACTAAGGCCATCTGTCACATAGTCTACACGCAAAGTAAAACCTCTATACTAAGGCCATCTGTCACACAACCTGCGTGAGACCAGCAAAATGACCGCGTGATGAGTATTCATATCACATGATAAAATTATGATCACATGACATCGCTTTGGCAGTTGACAGACGACAACAAACAAACATGTTGCGAAATTCAGTAGTTCTTTAAATTCTTTACAATGCCGCGGCAATGTGTAGTAGGCGTCTGTAAAACACAACGCGGAAGGGCTTTGCCCTTTATTCGTGGCCAACTGACCCAAAACTGTCAAAAGAATGGACCAGATTCGTACAAACAACGCGAATCTGGTCAACGCCATCAAAGTGGTCGGTGATGTGCTCAGCACATTTCGACGATTCGTCGTACGGTAAATCAAGTATTGCGGTAGTGTGTGGATATAAAAGAAAACTAAAAGTCAACGCAGTACCAACAATCTTATCACCAAAATGCACTTTCAACGACCAAGAGTGTCTAAAATACGCTAGAAAAAGTGAGAAAGATGTCATCTTCTACGTTGGAAGCGGCCCTGAGTTATCGTTAGATTCGTTACCGCGGACTCCACCAGGTTTCTCACTCTCATTGTTGGCAAACACAGCTTCAGACGTGAAATACATGGACGTGTTTGATGGACAACCATCCACATCAACGCCGAAGCCTACTAAAGCTGCGCTTCCTTGTCAAATGGCCAGGGAGTAACGTGGGGTAAGTGTATAGTAAAAACATATGTATTAAGGCCACCTGTAGTATGTACGTACATGAATCATCATCAATTATGCACTCCAGATCGAAACGCATTTTCAACATCGCAAGGCACCAAGCTGTTGAATATTTTGGAGCTAATTTAAGTGTAATATAGCATCACATAAAATTAGCTTTAAAATATCTAGCATGGTTTTCCTTGCACCTTGACGCGGGAACACCTATTTGCACCACAGCATTTCCACAAAACAGAGCTAATGTCTTAAATCTAATGTCACTGGTATACTGAAGGTTTCGAGGAGACTTAATTAAGCGACAACAGTCAACTCATTCAAGAAGAAACTAGATATAATCTACTTCAGAAAGATCTTTTGAATTGGACTGAGCAACCAATACCATGACAAATAACACTGGGGCAATAACACGCCAATGCATTACGCGTTGTAAAATGATGATGATGAAACCAGAGCTTTATACAATTAACCCGAAGACGCAATAGCAAGCAGAACTGGAGATCAATGGATTGTAGCCTACTACTACTGATTATTTACACATTTTAACTTGCCGGATACCATGTGGATATAGCAAGAACATCTGGGCTAAATACTACATAGTTTGGTCTTATGTTAGGCAGTTATTTCTGTTATGCATGAAAACAGGTGAATCTAAGATTTTCACCCAAAAGCTGACCAGCCAAAATCCTGAATATAAATTCTGGAGCATACCATCTGCTGCTAGCCAAATGCTTTTGAAATCCAATAAGCGGCTAAAAGGAAATCCATTTTGTCAATTTCTGGTAAATTTTTCACAAAATCTAAGATTTTCACCCAAAAAATATAAAAATCAAATTTCTGAATATATGTCCTGCAGCCATTCCTCCATAGAAACTTTCCGGTCAAATTAATTTGAAATACGAGATGTATTTTGACAATTTCCGGTACATTTATAATAAAATCTAAGATTTCAACCAAAACATTGACCAATTAAAATTCAGAATCATATCGCCATGTTCCATAAAATCTAAGAATTCTGAAGACTGATTTGATAGTTTCTCGTAAATTTTTACAAAGTCTTAGATTTTTAAGTGTAGTATAGTCTTAGACCTTGAAAATTTTTATTCAGAATTTGCGTGAAAATCTTAGATTTTATGGGAATTTTACTGGAAATTGCCAATTTTAGGCTTCAACGAAATAAGAATCTGTATTGTCAAATTTTTTGGTGCCCATCTTAGCAATTTCCAGTAGATTTCTATAAAATCTAAGATTTTCACGCAAATTCTTAATACAATTTCTGGAGACTCCCACCACAGGACAAATCTTGTTGAAAACTCATGAAGCGGCTAAGGTGGACACATGTATTGATAATTTCTACTACATTTTTTCATAAAGTCTAAGATTTTCACCCAAAAATTTTGACCAATCAAAATTTTGAATAGAAATTCACGAGCCTATCACCATAAGTCTTCCAGCCAATTTGGCTGAAATCGGTGAGTGTTAAGGAGATGCGATTGATGGACTGGCTGACGGATGCCGGCTGGACAGAAGGCTGCCATGGCATACACTCACATGGACATTGTGGCCAGATGAGTTCCAAGTATGCACAGAGACACATGCATGGTCAGCAAAATGAATATATGACATTATGAATCTAATATGGATGGACAGAGACAAAAACTTCTAGCCAATTTGGTTCAAACTTTAACACAATAAAGGAACTTCACGTAAACTATAGAACTCGAGAGTTATTATCCGGAAACGCAATATTATATCATTAATTAGGTCACTGTGACCATGACCTTTGACGCCAAAATAAATATGGTTCTTCTGATCAACAAGGCCAAGATCCCACGCCAGACTGATAATGATCCCTTCAATAGAGAGTTATCATCAGGAAACGCAATATTACATAATTAATTAAGTCATTGTTACACTGACCTTTGACGCCAAAATCGATAGGGTTCCTTCGCACCACCAAGGCCAAGGTCCCACGCCAGATTGGTAATGATCCCTTCAATAGAACTTGAGTTATCATCCGAAAACGCAATATTACATAGTTAGTTAGGTCACTGTGACCCTGACCTTTGACCGTTTGATGCCAAAATCGATAGGGTTCCTTCGGACCACCAAGGACAAGATCCCACGCCAGATTGATAATGATCCCTTCAATAGAACTTGCGTTATCATTCGGAAATGCATCTGTACACAAAATATAGTTCCTATGCATCATGAATACATATTTTCTGTAATATTCAGTAAGCCATGGAAGTCCTACATTGCATACAATGCACACTTTCTCCCTAAATCATTCAGATGATCCAGGTTATTTGGATTTTCTGGAGGGGGGGGGGTGGGGTTGGGGAATCATGCCGACAGTTGTAGAATCATAGTGTAGGCCCGCATCCTTTCATTTGTTAAAATTTGAGCCAAATCGGACCAGTACATGTAGTTTCTGAGATATCCACAGATCCAGAATTTGATCCGATTCAGATCGAGGTTCTGTCTGGAAATCTTCTTGCACTGCAAGTTCAATCATTGTGCTAAACATTGAGCCAAATAAGATCAATGTTTTTAATATATATATATATATATATATATATATATATATATATATATATATATATATATATATATATATATATATATATATATATATATATCTGGACAAACACATGCACACAGACATGAGTAAAAAATTGTGAAAACTCTGAAGTATAGAAAAAAATCTTTACAATGTGACAAAACATGTTGAGAGCGATGTTCTGCAATCTTTGACTCCTATGATTATACATGCAAACATATATAACATATTGCAGATTCTAAATGACCTAGACAATCACAAGACTGTAGAAAATGGCATGACAGACAAAAAGAAGACGTCCAGAGGTAAGATACATATTACATTTATTATATTTGATGCATGAAGATTGCCAATATATATGATCAACATGTACACATTTTCAATTACTCTTTGATTGTCAATTTCCATAATTTGTTCATCACAGCCTTTACCTTTTGATGTCATAGTGTTACACCAGGTTTACACTGCTGGGATATCAGGAGTTGCAATTACCCTGGATGTGCCACTAGCCCACAGGACTAACTAACTCTACTGATTATTTATACGCCCTTACTTTTGAGGTAAGACGATTACTCTTAGGGTTTTTGTCATTCAGTCCATTTTTCTAAGAAAGTTGACAATTCAACGCCTTAATGATCAGATTTGTTAAATTTTCTCACAGAAAATAAGCACTTGCAGACCAAGAGAAGGCTACATTTGAAAAATTGACCCATGAATGACTGGCTTGATTATTGAGCCTGTCAATTAGTGGTAAATTTTCAAAAAATACCCTTCTCTTGGTCTACAAATGGACATTTTCAACACCACTAGAGGCCGCTCGACAATTAATAATGGTTTGAGATATGAAAGTTACTCGCCACTGGGCTGGTCAATCACAAATTTTACTAGCGCCGGTAAATTTATACTGTTTAGGGGCCTCAGGCTAGCAGTAATTTCAAAACACCATATTACTGAACTATGGCATTTTCCATTTTCAAATGCAAATCTAGATTTGTATCAAGATCATAATGACCTTGACGTCAGAAGTCTGAATCTCTTTGTGCTGCTCCTACTGGTTGAGGCACATGTAACTGTTTGACCATGATTAGCCTGCTAATTTGCCCATTCTGAAATAAAGGTCAAATGAGCTAAGCAGAAGAATTGTTAGTTTGCAGTTTATACAAGTCAAATGTTACAAAGACATCAATATCATTGAATCCATGCCAAGATATAAGACAATTTGTTTCGCTAAAACCAAAACTTAAGTGATTGGGCTCTGACGCACAGACAGACAGATAGTAACCGAACCATCGATATATTGGTAAAAGTTCTAATTTTTTTTCAATAACAGGACATAAACGAAATAACTGCCATGTATATTATCGAAATTCAAGAGATGTCTCGGATCAAAATATATTCATGTACCATGATGGATGCAATTTTTATTATAGCTTAGTTTCAGGATACCAGATACTCTTGAAACTACATGCTAGATAACAATTTTCTTTGCTGTTCAGTGAAACATGACCTACTTTTCGTATGCAACACACCTTCAGCGTATATGCATCTGTACACAAAATATAGTTCCTATGCATCCTGAATACAAATTTTCTGTAATATTCAGTAAGCCATGGAAGTCCTACCTTTCATGCAATGCACACGTTCTCCCTAATATGCCTGCACCTCCCAAGTTTGTTGACTACATGTGAAAAATCCTGGAACTACATGTATGGCCGGACAAATTTGTAAGTGATGGACGGATAAAGCAGTGATTATGAAGTCTATATGAGACCCCAGAATTTTCTCGTGAAGCGTTAATGTTTTATGGTCCCGGAAAATATTCTGGGGGAGCATATAGACATTAGTGAGCGAAACTGAGCTTATGCCATAGTGATCATGCATTGGTAAGTGATATGGGCCCCTTGGGCTTCTGTTTCTTGCTGTTTATTTCCTAGGTGTACAGACATTAGTGAGCTAATCTGAGCTTATGCCATGGTGATCATGCATTGGTAAGTGATATGGGCCCCTTGGGCTTCTGTTTCTTGCTGTTTATTTCCTAGGTGTACAGACATTAGTGAGCTAATCTGAGCTTATGCCATGGTGATCATGCATTGGTAAGTGATATGGGCCCCTTGGGCTTCTGTTTCTTGCTGTTTATTTCCTAGGTGTACAGACATTAGTGAGCTAATCTGAGCTTATGCCATGGTGATCATGCATTGGTAAGTGATATGGGCCCCTTGGGCTTCTGTTTCTTGCTGTTTATTTCCTAGGTGTACAGACATTAGTGAGCTAATCTGAGCTTATGCCACGGTGATCATGCATTGGTAAGTGATATGGGCCCCTTGGGCTTCTGTTTCTTGCTGTTTATTTCCTAGGTGTACAGACATTAGTGAGCTAAACTGAGCTTATGCCATAGTGATCATGCATTGGTAAGTGATATGGGCCCCATGGGCTTCTGTTTCTTGCTGTATATTTCCTAGGTGTACAGACATTAGTGAGCTAATCTGAGCTTATGCCATGGTGATCATGCATTGGTAAGTGATATGGGCCCCTTGGGCTTCTGTTTCTTGCTGTTTATTTCCTAGGTGTACAGACATTAGTGAGCTAATCTGAGCTTATGCTATGGTGATCATGCATTGGTAAGTGATATGGGCGCCTTGGGCTTCTGTTTCTTTCTGTTTATTTCCTAGGTGTACAGACATCATTCAGTAAGACTAAGCTAGTATCAGTCGGGACGCGGTGTGAATTGTTAAAGGTGCCTCATGAAGACCCAGACTCAACAGACGAGATGACATGCGATGAATCAGATGAGGATGAATCTACAGCATCCGATGATCCAGACTATATGCCAGATACAGATGACCTTTCGTTTGATTAGTAAGCTACATGTACATTTGTAGTCAATACTACTATTTAATTTAATACGACTTCACTGACTCTGGGTAATATACCAGGATTAAACTTCACTATATACCGGCCTGTTGGATCATCCGATGGAGTGACAGACAAACATATATGCATTGTCTGCTAGTTTTCTAATGGATTGACCACCACACAGACTTCACTAACTATCTGACTATAAATACTTTCTTAAGGAGACAATGCTGTCTTAGCGTGTACTTTTTTAAAATGTAATTAAATATTAAATATACATGTAGCAACATTCCTTCACACAAAGTACATACATGTATATACATATCCTTTACTTGCAGCCTTGGGGTTTCCATAAGCATGTTAAAGTATTCCTTACTTAATAGATCATACATGTGGATACTATTCCTCAACAACAACCGTTTAATCACTTACTTGTCAAGCTAGCAAAGATTATCTCAGCGCTGGTCTTGTAGAAAGCTCATTTGCAGGCCAACGAAAGAAAATTTTAAACATTACCCCTAGAATGACTGGCTCAATGACCGACATGAGCGAGCCAGTCACTACAGTGGCAAAGGTTAAAAATGGTCCTTTAACGGCAAATCCTCGAAAAAAGTATATTCTTTACGACATAAAACTTATGTTGAATAATTTGAAATTAAGACAGCAACAGCTTCAAATCAAAATTAATTTTAAAACATTCAACAGTTTTCCTGTATGGTTGCCTTAAAAATGAGATATAGGTAATTAGTCAGTGAAAGGGTTAAAAGGTTGATAAATCAGTCTTTACTGACATAATAAATTTAAAATATGTTGTGTAACTCAGTAAACACATGTGCACAAATATGCAGTTTAGAAATGATAAGTGTTTTTCATAAGCACTACATGTACATGAGTATTATACACGTATAAACCCATATGAAAATCAGAAGCCACTATACATACATTGTATTTCTATTTTCTTGTGCCATGTATGATACCCATTTTTTGTGAAAAAGTAATGAGGCCCAAGTTTACCAATCAAAATTCTGTATACAAGGTCTGAAGCATATCACCATAGGGTCATTTCAGTGTTGAAAATTTGTCAAATATGTTTAAAATCTTAAAATAAGGTTAATTTATTTTTATTTTTGGAGGTTTGTATTGAAATCTAAATCTAGTTTGTGTTATCCTTTAATCGGTCATCAGTTAAGCGTTCATGAAGAACTTATCTACGCAATTCTTGACGTCATTGATTATGATGTCATACTACACGCCACGTAGTTGATTATGATGTGATATGATGGATGAATAAACTGGAAAGGTCCACTATCTACTGTAACCGGCGCATCTTATCTCGAGGACGGGTGTATATGTTGTGATGTTCCTGTGTCTCCAATAGAAGTGAGTACTGCAAATGTCCACCTGGTAACGGGCGATATGGCCAGTGGGAGCTATGGCCAGCGGGTACTATGGCCAGTGGGAGCTATGGTCAGCGGGTGCTATGGCCAGCAGGTGCTATGACCAGCGGGTGTTATGACCAGCGGTTGCTATGGCCAGTGCATGCTATGGCCAGTGGATGCTAATGCCAGCGGGTGCTATGGCCAGCAGGAGCTATGGCCAACGGGTGCTATGGCCAGCGGGAGCTATGGCCAGTGGGAGATATTGTCAGTGGGTGCTATGGCCAGCGGAAGCTATGGCCAGCGTGTACGATAGCCAGTGGGTACTATGGCCAGCGAGAACTATAAAAGCATACCAGGATGCTTCTGGCATATGCACAGTCGCTTGTCGTATGTACTACACCATTCTCTGTGTAGGAGGCCTACACAGTGCCAGTCACACTCGGCTGTTCTGCAGCAACGGTGGAATATTCCAAGACGGATGACGACACGAGAAAGAGGAGTATCTGGTCCAGCAGAAAGAACTATCTCACATACACTACATGTCTTGAATTACCAGTAGCTGTAATTCTGGCAGATAGAAAACCCTTCATCTTTGCTGAGTGGCTGTCTTTGCTGTTCATATATGATTGTTTAATCCATCGCTCGTTTGACGTACGTTACCTGGTCTAATGTTAATGGAGCTTTCATTTCCTCATGTCATAGTGTCACCTGGGGCTCTTTATCTCCTTTGAATCTTCTAATGGCATTCCCATACACGTCTTTAGCAATACCATCTAGCGCCGCCGTACGATTAAACTACCTTGACTCCACTTATTGCATTCATCCGAGATGTTCATTTTCAACCGAATGTTTACTTAATGGATAATACTAATAGATCTTTACAAAAATAAAATAAGAAAATATATCTCTCTTTCAAAATACGTGGAATAGATTCTCAGCGCACTTAGTCTTAAGAACTCCCAAGCCTGGAACACCTTTCAAAGAGAAATGGATTACCCATACCAGACATCACCGAAGCGTACCCAATTTTTTTTCTGCATCTCTGCCTAATTCTTTGAATTTAGTCCCCATAACCATTTCATGACGAAGCGGGCCGAAACTGGCCTGTGTATTGGTCTGCATCTCTGCCTAATTCTTTGAATTTAGTCCCCATAACCATTTCATGACGAAGTGGGCCGAAACTGGCCTGTGTATTGGTCTACATGAATGTTTATTTGCCGTCCAAGAGAAGAATATCTTTGAAAATTTTACCACTCGAATGACTGGCTCGATAACAGATCCAGTCATTCCAGGGATAAAATTTTAAAAATAGCCTTCTCTTGGTCAGCAAATGGACATTCAATAAGGAAATAGTTAGATTTTCTTGACCAAATTTGGTCATTAAATGGTTAATCTTCGGCTCCGAGCAGCAGCAGCTCAATAAATACATAAATCCCATAATTTGTTAGTTCGTCATTTAATCAGTCAGTCACAATTTAAGCTTATTCTGGGTTGCATCTCAACACTACTTATCTGACTTGTCTCAAATTTTAGCACAACAAAGAAATATGGCGTGCAAGAGGATATACAGATTTCAGCCGTGTTCCGGATAAAGGACCTCAGCATATTTAACCCAATGGATGGATCCGACCTGCCACTCAAGTATAAGACGGCATAATCAGTCAATTACATCACTTGTAATCTGACGTCACAATCACAATACGTAATGAATGACTTATCTAGCTGTGTGATGAACATTTAAATGTCCGTCAAGTGTAGGAATTGTATATAGTTGATAGATTTACTATTTAATAAACATCCTGTTGACTAGTTTGAAACTAATTTGACCCGCCGCTGTTAGTTATAGTTTTAAAATGTTCCACATCTTACCTGTATGATTACCTTGAAAATGGGAATCTGAGACCAAATATGCGCAAACCGTGGGCGGGGCTTAGCTAGAAATGGGCGAGGTTTAGCTAGAAATGGGCGAGGTTTAGCTAGAAATGGGCGACGTTTAGCTAGAAATGGGCGACGTTTAGCTAGAAACGGATACTTATATCTATCCTGATAGCGCGGCTTACTGAGCCAATACCGGGACGATACTGAAAGTATGGCAGAGTACCGGTTCAGCATCGGTCCAGTAAGCGGCGGTATTTGAGAGGTATGTTGTAAATGATACATAAGGCGATACTAACCTCATATTGTATTGTACTGATAGATAATGCTTGCTAGATCTATATCATCCACATCATAACATAGTCCTTTATCTCTATAACATTTACTTACTGTTAAATAATGTTGAACTATGAGCGCCGCCATTTTGTCTGACCAAGCGGCATAGCGGGTAGGTGTCGTGTAAGCGCCGATACAACGGTGTAGTAACTTAGCTACATATAAAAGGTAATTCACCCAACAGAGGTCTCGAATCGGCCCGTGGAACTGGCGGCAGATGCGCGTTATTCAAGTTCCAAGGTACGACTGCCGGGCGTCCGTGGAAACAGCTGGAATCAGCTAGCCCGGCAGCCGCGAAACGCGAATTCCAGGATTGCAGGATACCGCCAGTTCCACATTCCTCCCCGTTCTTAAAACGAGTCTTCATCTTTCTAAAGATCTGGAAGCCTCAATTATTCCAAATTAAAATTTTTTTTTTTTTTGGAAAACAAAAAAAAAAAATTAAATAAAAACCAACTTATAATATAATTGTATGCCCATTGACGCTCAACTGCTAACTTTGAAAGAATTAGAATCGACTAGAATTAACGGTTATCTAAGTCAATGTTCTAATTTATATATCCAAAGAGAGAACACAAAATTTGGCCATTGTAGATGTCAATCTATCCCGATGGAACGAGACGCTAAAACAGATGGCTAGACTGATGGCCGCCGGACGAGAAGGCATCATTATAGATTTTAAAACAGCATAGCATCCTTAATTTAAATTAAGGACAGTGGTTTTCCACCACAGCAGAAAACTGACAGAATTTACGGAATTGCCGAATTGATAAAGAAGAAATAAAATTAATCTCACATGAATTTAGTGGAAGTGTTATCTGAAATTAACATATGTGAGATTCGAGGAAAACCTATGAATATTGCATATTTTTAATTTTAGTGAACATTTTTAACCGTAACATTTATGATATACCTCTTATATAATTGAACGGATCTGAACCCACAAATTTAACCACTATCCCTATCACAATAAATATATCTGAGTGCAGCTAAAACGGAACGGATAATACAGCAGAAGAAAGAATATTTTGAAACTGGAATTTGACTGGAAGCAGAAGTTGCAATAGCAACAGCTTTCAGAGAAATTACATTCAACATTTATTCAACTAACATATTTTTCAAGAATTTGTTGTAGCTGGTTGATTACAAACACGCTCCTGGAATAACCCTTAAATGTTTTAAAAAAATAGACTTGCCCATAAGAAAACAATTTTTGACAATTTAGCACTACAATGACTGGCGCTATCAGCGGGACACTAATTGCACTTTAATTTCCTCCAAACACTGCGGCAGTGTCAGTTGTTTAGCCAGTACGCTAATTATCCACGAGATGCAAGATTTACCTCCCCTGGTTACGGCTATCCTCGATCGGGCAAACAGAGTAGGTGTGTCGGTGACGTCAGCTGCTTGTCCAAAATGGCGCCTCTATCTACCGGTTACTTTAGCAATTTAAATTGAGGATATCTTTTTTATTTGTTGGCATAAAATTGTGCTCTTGGTCTCAAATTAATGCGGAAAATTAGTACTTTACGTCAGATGCATAAAATCCGCCAGTGGACTATCCCTTTAAGCTAATAATACCAAAATATAGTTCTTTGTAAGTGCCTTGCCTGTTATAGTAATGCACATGTGTCGGATTATAAGCAACGGCCAAAACTGCCGAACCTTACTTGACTTCTGCTGACATAATTATTCAACTGATTTGCATAAAGTATACATGAAATGGAAGAAGCAATACACAATATTTTGAGTGGTCATTTATGAATAATAAATAATGCAAAATTGCATTTTTCCAAGTTTTTGTTTCCCCATCCCCTAAAAATCACAGATTTTGACGACTATGATGCGGTTTTGATTTATGCATAGAAAGCAAGGATCGTGAGAACTTTATCTGGGAACGTGTCCAGAGCTTTTACCTAGAAGCTAATAAGTAAAGAAATCCTGATGGCGGTAGGTCCTAGGGGGTGTACGGTTGGGTGGTGGGTGGGGTGTGGTGGAGGAGGAAGGGGTGTTCTTATGCACCCCCTAATAGTACTTCAAAACGATACAACATTTAGCTCCTCAAACCTGGATATCTTTCGTTGATGGCATAATATGCAGGTAAAATGGTACTCTATGTCTGACCTATGGTATCACCTCAATGAAGGTGAGGTGAGCTTTTCTTAAGTCTTATCAGGATGATAAGATTTAATGGATAAATTCAGTTTTAGCTATGCCCCGCCCGTCGTTAGATAAGCGTCACACACGCTTTGCCCGTGTTGGGCTCCTCTGGATCTCAATTTCCAGAAAACTATAAAGATACGCGTTTGAACATTTTGAAACTAATTTGACTGGGTGCTATGGTAGCAACAGCGCCGAGTCAAATTAAACATATACAATTTGTACAACTTGAAGGACTATTAAGTGTTTATGATGGACTAAATCGCGTTATTCATGACGTAATTGATTATGACGTCAACATGTATGTAACGTAGTTGATTATGACGTCATATGATTGATCGATAAACTGGATTCCTCTAATGTGAAATGAAAACACGCTGGCTCATAGCTAAATATAGGCCTATACCGTTACATGTACTTCATAGTTGTTTGAAAGTAGGCTAGGCATCAAGAAAGCAAACGCTATTAGGAACATAGTTTTCAAGGTTATCACTAGCCATTCTTCTACACACTTCTGACAAAATTCCACGGTTTTCTGCAATAGTAGATCGAGCTCAATCGGAAACGATAAATTATACCAGCAAAAACCATTTCTGATATAACCGAGGGCCTGTTTTTGCTGAGAGCGCTATAGCAAGCGGTGTTCATAAATTTGATCGGAATCTCTCGATTAGTCTTCTTGTTGGACACATTTAGAAACGATATATTGTCATATTAGCTTGCGAAACGCGCAGTTCTATCCCCGCAGAAACAATACATTATCGAGTGTCGTTGCAATCACTTCCAGGAATATCAGTTTGTCATTTTCTTTGGAATAGCGTACAACGAAATATATCTGATCGCGCTATAGATAAGGCTGCAGAAACCTAACTAGCCCGCACGTGCAGTCACATGGAAACTGATAAATGGTTATGTCATTATCCCATTTGCCACTTGTGGAAAGTAATAAAAATGGAATTAATTTTTTGGGTAAATCTTTATTTTGTGCGAATATGCTACGATGTAGGCCTATAGTGAATGAATGAATGAATGAATGAATGAATGAATTAATGAATTAATGGATGAATGACTGACTGACTGAATGACTGAATGAATGAATGAATGGGTGGGTGGATGGATGGATGGATGGATGGATGGATGGATTGTGATGGCTGGATGGCTAGATGGATGGATGGATGGGTGGGTGGGTGGGTGGGTGGGTGGGTGGGTGGGTGGGTGGGTGGGTGGGTGGATTGGTGAGTGTGTGGGTGCCTGGAAGGTTGGTGGCTGTTTGATGGGTGGGTTGGCGGGGGTGGGTGGGTGGGAGTTGGTGGGTGGGTGGGTGGGTGCGTGGGTGGTCCCGTTGGTGTGGGTGTGGGTATGTGGGCGTGTGGGTTGGTGTGTGGTTGCGTGGGAGTGGGTAGGTGGGTGGGTGGATGGGTGGGAGTGGGTAGGTGGGTGGGTGGGTGGGTGGGTGGGTGGAAGTCGTGTGGTTGTGTGTGGAAGTGGGATGGTATTGATGGATGGATGGATGGATGGATGGATGGGTTGGATGGGTTGGATGGTTGGATGGTTGGATGAATGGATGGATGGGTGGGTGAGCTCCACCATTACAATCCTAGCTAGATGGCAACTGTTTGTGTGTGGCGATTTGAACTACAAGCTGGGTAAACTCGGAATTGCAGACAAAAGTTCAGGACTTGGCTTATGCATGGGATCTTATGGAGAGGGTACACGCAACAGCAATGGAGATGTACTGGTGCCATTCCTTAGTTCCAATGGCTTATTTGCCACAAAGACGACTTTCAAACACCCATGCCGCCACCTGACAACATGGACCGGACACATTGCTGATCGCAAAGCCCCAAAAGGTTCTAAGGCTACAACAGATGTCTTCAACCAAATAGACTTCATTCTATGCAAGAAAGAAGTAAAACCCCTACCTCGGAATGCTCGTTTCTATGGAGGCACAGACTTCAATTCTGACCATAATTCAGTCATTACATGCTTCAGATGAGCGATCACTACACAATATATAAACACCATACCAGGCAAGAGGGTAGTCACCTACAACCTTCCCAAGCTCATCAGGGATACTAACACTCAAATGTCATACAACAAGGCCTTCAGGGAGCGGATAGCTAACATCGACGTCAGCTCCGATCCAAACGAAGCCCTAGCCAAAATACTGAAATCTATGAAATCATCAGCTACTAGCACCATAGGTGTTCTTAAAAACAACCAAATTAGGTATACTGATGACCCTCTTGTATTAAAACTGTCAGCAGATCAGAAAACGTTATGGCTGTGCATCTATCAAAGTGGCCAAAGTGAAGACCGCATAAAACTATGTCAGGAGTGCAATAACATTCTGCACCACATTAGCGAATGCTTAACAGACCTTGCTATTCAACAAGCTGACTCGCTAGCAGATGAAATCACTGCCATGGATGACTGTCAAAGATGTTTCGGGCAGAGCGAACCCTGAGAGCTACTGACTACACGCCACCACTCACTGTACACAACTCTGAAGGATAATTTATTGGGACTGACCAGTGAAAAGCTGAGGAGATTCGAGAATGGTTCAAGGAACATTTGACTGCCAACGATGATGAGCCCTTGCAGCCGTTCGCAAGAGACCCCAGGCCATTACTAACAATAGCACAGACGGTAGAGCTCCCGCAGGTTTTGAACAGTGGGAGATCGTGCAGAGCAACAGCACCATGGACACCACCTATGTGAATGATGAGTACCGAGTCCTAGGTCCGCTGGCTCATGGCCCAACCTTCTATGCGAAGGGAAAGGGGTACTACGCTGTGGGGTGCAATGAGGTGTTTACGGAATTCGAACTATGGGCAGGTGTCGAGAAGCCTGTGGCAGTTCCACTCTCAACCCTCCTCGAAAACACACACGTGAATCCGGCTGCCATGCAGGATAAGCTGTTCCTCTGGGTGTACACTGAGCAGCTCGCAGATGCGACGATGAATGCTCCAATACTTCATGTCTGGCATGACGAGAATGACCAGGAGCTGAAGCAAACGAGTTCCAAACAGCGGATCATGCCAGTGGAGCGAGAACACCAGCAGGTCCAATCCACAGCCAACCAACAAAGGTAGAGCTGATATTGCATCGTGGTGCATCGGACTGTGTCGCTGTTGCGGTCCTGGTTCAGAAGGGAGGAGCCATCCAGTAGGTGGATAAGCTAGACGACTTCAAACTTGTGGTTGCTGGGACCAATGTTCTTGGTGAGGTACGCGAGCTGGCTGATTGCCAACTCTACAGACAGAAAACTAAGTTATATGCACTTCTGCGCCTAACCAGTGGAAGCGACGACCTCGAGTCGGCACACGAGGGCCATCACCACCTCGGTGGCAGGGACATCCCACCTAACCAGGGCAACTGGCTCAGCTTCAACATCGGAAACCTCATAGCTGGCACTCACTCATTAGGTGTGACAGTACTTTACTTTGGCTATGCTAATGTATGCATGTTGAACACATCAGGTATTCAGCTTGAGCGTGCGTAGAGCACGACTCCTGTCATCACAGCTGCAGCTGCCACCACTACTATAAGCTCTGCTGTCTTCTGACCTGTCGATGCTTCATAATCGAGCATTGGCTCGTAGTACTCATCGAGACTCTCATCTGCCTCTTTGAGGCTCTGGATGGCCTGAGCTCGGAGTTGTCGTCAGCGTGCCCCCCTCTGGTGCATATGCTTGAGTGGTTTGCTGTACTCAAACTTCTCCTTAGACAGCTTCTCCATCGCCTTGTTATGACGCTCACGCTCGTCCTCTGTTGTCTTCTTGTCGGTGAAGCTGAGTCCCCAGTTCGCTAAGGCAAACACGCCCGCATTCAAGATTGCGGATGCCATGCTGTAGACTACAGTTTAAAGCTACTATATAGCTGCCCCCCCCCCCCCAGCGACGGATCCCCAGAGCAATGTATGAAACAGTAGCTTATGAAGATCCAGTCGAGGATATAGATGACGAGGACTATGAGGAGGACTATGATGAGGAGGATGATGCAGACGACTGCGATGTAGCGGAGACCGCGGGTGAGTATGATGATGTAGAGCCTTAATTCTGCAAGCTAGTACACAGAGCGAAAGGAATCTTTCACACTTACATAAAAGGTTCTATCGGTCTGCTGGCAGCAGTTGGGGCTCTGATCACTCTGTTCACAATGAAGGCTGGTGAGACGGTCCGCAAGATCGCCAACAATGCTCTCCATGGGGTGGAGAAGATTTATGAAGCCATACTAGCCATCGCCTCAGGGTAGGTACGTTCTTCGGAGTCACAGGCCCTTGGCAACCGTACGTTGCCATAGCACTCATGGCCATCTGGGCCGCCGAACATTTAAGCCGTACTATATACGGATGGCATCTCTGTACGACCTTGTCAAGTCCCTTAGCTTCCAAGGGTTGGTCGATAAACTACTGTTCAGTGAGGATCCAGCAGAGATTAGACGCCAGTGTACAGAGGTGTTTGAGGAGGTCTTCAGTGATGGGTGAATGAATGATGGCCATCTGTTCGTCTGTTTAAAGTTCATCCATGCCGTGCGTGACAGGACGGTAGTGGACGTCTTTCTTGAGAAACTCTACTATCAGCCTGGGGGATTATTTCCGTGAGCCCCCTCAACTACTCGAGGCTGCACGTCGCAAGGGCCACAACTTCACATTGGAGACAGTTAGCCAGTGGCTCAGCTGCCAGGCGATGTGGCAGATATACAGACCTCGTCCACGATGCCCATTTCGAGGAAACTGTCCCAGGCAAATGTTCTACTCCTTCCACATGACTTGATTGGTCGTAAGACCTACAAATATGCCCTCACCGTCGTCGATGTCGCCAGCAGGTACAAGGTGGCAGTACCGCTTACAGACAAGTCAGCTGGCCAGGTAGCCCAGACATTACAGGGTATCTACGAGGCTTCAGAAAATCCCCTCCAGTGGCCGGAATTGTGGGAGGTGGATGAGGGTAAGGAGTTCAGAGGTGAGACTGCGGCCCTCATGCAGAAACACGGTGTGGCAGTTAGGCGAGGCGAGGTAGGGCATCACCATGCCCAGGCTATCGTTGAGTGGTGGAATCGGACACTGGCAGAGAGACTGTTCCCACACCAATACGCCCGGGAAATGACCGCGCCGAGTGAACGTTCTAGAGTATGGGTGATAGGCATGCCTGCTATGGTGGAGAGATCAAATGCCGAGGTTACTAGGCTAATCAGGAAGAAGCCGGTAGAGGCTATCAGACACTCTGCTGGTCACAGCTCTAGAGGAGCGAACAAGGGCGAGGAGTGCCTACCACCTGGTGCTCTTGTTCGGTACATGTATGAGCCTGGTGAGCTGGAAGGTGGTCGACGGCGGGCAACAGATCCTAACTGGTCGATAGATGTTCACAGACTTGACAGGTATGTGGAGGCAGAGGGGAGGCCCACACTGTACTACCTGGCATGCCAGCACAGAGTGCCTAGGCGACCATTTGTTGTAGAAGAGATTCAGCTAGTCCCTGAAGACACACAGCTACCACCCCCTAGGGTGCTAACATGATACTCGATGGGCTCGGTATGGACCGCATCTGGCAGCACATGGCACTTATCATAGTAAGCGGAGAGTCTGAGTTTTTCCTCCACATACGTCACCATACCCTGGTTGCACATGCGTAGGCCTCGATTGGTGGCTCTGTCCACCCCACCATGGAGGGCGCTGTAGAACCTCTGCCAGGAGATGTCATTCTGCCATTTAGCCATTCCCGTGGTTGAGCATTTCACTTGCAAGTTTCTGCTGTTCCAGCGGTCTGTATTCTCCATGTAGTAGCACTTGGAGCAGAGAGCAATACTACCAGTGCCGTCGAACTCGAACTTGAACAATCACGGAGTGCGGTTAGACCATTTGTCCCATGCCAACCAGTCCCATTTGCAGGCCTCATACTCCGTTCGCATCTCTGGGCATAGCACCTCATCGAGGTTGGCTCCTGCTATTGTGATATAGGCATCTGCAGGTACTCGAAGCTGTCACGAGCTATGTAGTGGCCGAGTAAGTCATAGTAGAACTCCAGCATTTACAGCTTCGCCAGCTCGTATACTGCTATACCCACCTGGAAGGGGAGACGAATGGTGATTTTAGCATTATGGCTCTGCAATTCATAGGAATCACCGATCTCCTCTAGATCCTCGAACCATGTGCTACGCAAGGCTCTGTCTACTGCTCGTTCATCCTTAGCGAAGCTCGTGTTGGTATGACGTTCTAATGCCTCGGTCAGCTTCCCATATGCACTGTTGCCGAGGAGTTTGAAGAGATCAGCCAACAAGGCTTTACTTTTGTCAACATCCCTGGTACGACGTGCCTCAGTAACAGAGTCTACAAACCATTCAAAAGGTTTCTGTGAGGTGTAGTCTATAGTGCGATAGATAGCAGTAATCTCTAACCCGTGGGCAAGGTACCACTTGAGAGTTGGTGCATACAATACCTTCTTCTTACCAGAGAGTGCACCAACGAGCTTGCTAGTTGTAGACTTTTGTCGACCTGTTTTTATTAAGGTATGCAAGCATCTCCGAAGGTATAGCCTCTTCTGGGATCTCACGATTATGGAAGATGGGAGACATCTCCTCAAACTTTGGCCATAACACTTTAGGTACGTCAATGTCGACCTCAGCAAAACCAAACCAATGATCCGCTAGCAGATCCTGCTTAAAGCATTCAATATCACTGCTTACACACCCACCCCGCCGTCGTACAGTTTCTTTACCACACGGCATTGCTTGGGCCATGGTTGACAAATACAGAGCATTTGCATCATAACCAAGGAGACGTTGACATACTCGCTTACCTTGGCGAATTTGGGTAATCCCAGACTCGTGATATCTCGTGAACACAATGCTTGGACCCCCAACAACAGCACCCTTTAACATCTCGTAAGCTTCATTGCCTGGAGAGTAAAGGCTAATATCCGGCTCATGTTCAGCGGTACCGTGAAGTAAGTACTGAAGCGACACACCAGGAAGTGACACCGCATCTTTCAGAATGTCTATACCTCATTCTGTGTAGAATTCTCGCATCTTCTCTAAGGCTTCAATGACCGGGCTAACATCCAAGTTGTTGTAATATCGCAACCAGTCAGCAAACGTCTTCATCCTCAGATCTCTAAAGGTCTGCTTACAAGCTTTCCACTCTGACAACTCAAGAAGGTAACCACCTTTGAGCTTGGACCACCACGTAGGATACTCAGGTAGTCCAGGATAGTCAAGCTTCTCAGGTGAGTCGAACCATTCATAAGGTAACCAGCTCTTCTGTTGCGTGCAACCATAGGCTTTGATCCATTTCTCATAAGAAACCCCTGGGCCGAGGTAGTTGATTACAGCGAGAAACCTCAGTTCAGGCATAATGAGGAACATTGTGTGGCTAGCCTTCTTGGTGACTTTCACCGTTCCTTTGGACGAAGTAGTAAGTTCATCCACGAAGTACTTCTTGATGAGGTTCAGGTCGTACCGTGCAGAGTTGAACCCGAGCACAGGCACCTGGTCACACCACTCATTGATAAGTTGCTGCTGTCGTTTTGGTAACTTGTCCAAGCCTGCAGGTATATACTGTGACCGAACCCTTACATGGATCGTGGAGGCTCGTAGTTGGATCTCCTGCATGCACTCTGAGATCAGCACTTTGGAGTTAGCACTGCAGAGGTGAGTTGGTGAGCTCACGCTACCATCTAAGGAGCAGCCGACTGACACCGAGATTGGTATATGGGCACTCTCGATCGTGAGACTCTCTGTAGGGTGGGTCTTGATCCCATCTAGAATGGCTTCAAAGTCATAGACAATAAAGTGTGGGTATGGTACTGTCCACACAGTGGTGTGGACGCTTGGACAGCGTTTTATACAGCACTCCCACTGTACCACAAGTGTGCGTCCAGATGCTCTCAGTTTCTCATCTCTCGCGACCGTCTTGCGGTATCTTTGATCAGCATCCTCACCTCGCTGGTGTTGTGAACATCCATGCCAGTGACAGCCATGAAACTGGTATACTGTGTTGGTTGTTGGATCATAACCATCTATGGGAGCCCCCTCGATCTAACGCTCACCACCGTGACCACACTTTGTGTGGTGTATATGAATTCCACGTTTTCTCGACTT
Organism: Chaetoderma sp. LZ-2023a; assembly: GCA_034401795.1. Taxonomy (NCBI): domain Eukaryota; kingdom Metazoa; phylum Mollusca; class Caudofoveata; order Chaetodermatida; family Chaetodermatidae; genus Chaetoderma; species Chaetoderma sp. LZ-2023a. Next base: position 68,039,883 of record CM067362.1, read on the forward strand.
ATATTCAAACCAACGAGTAGCCACGGAACTGGCCGGTTGGTATGGATAGTAGTCCTTCTCATATAGTGACTGCGGTGCCACTACCTTCTCCTCAGGGCAATCGATGGTCGTTTTCCCCCCTGTACAGCGGTCAGCATGGCGATGGAGACTACATGCTTGGGTGAACTGCTGTTGACAGTGCCCACAGCTGAAAGTCTGGGCCAGCTTGGAGATGTCCTTAAAGAAGAAGGCGTGGTGGTCATATACTCCAATGGTCATGATGCTCGGATAGTGAGCAGGTTTCTTGGTCAGATGCCAGATGCCCTCTTCAGTGGGCTCATACACACGAATCCCTGTCTTCGCAAATAACTCTTACCTTGTCCAGCTGGTCTAGGGACGTCTTTGGTACGTCAGCCACAGGCCTGTTCAGGCCATAGAACTGTTTAACAAGCTCTCGTGCAGGAGCTTTACTTCTATCAGCTCTTGCACCCTGCTGGACTGCTAGACATCTCCAGAGGCACATGTTATCTTTGTAGGTATCGAGTGCCACCATTCCCTTCCTCCATCGGAGCCAGACCGGGAGGGGGCCTGTCCATAGTAGAGGCTGGTGGTCGATGACAACCTTTACCTCAACGTTGATTGATCTGACGAAGGCCCATGCAGTATGATCGATATTGTCTGGGTCGAGGTGGGCTTGCTCTCTGCCCTCCACCCAAGTATGGGTCTCTCCTGGTGTATTCATCCATGGACTTCCTGGAACATTCTTGTGGAAGAGCATTACCCTACCATCCTCGATGTGGTGGATTCGATAGGTGTGGGTATACCGAATGTAGAAGGCGTTCTGAACAATCTGCAGCTTTTCCATGATCCGACCTGTAATGTCTCCTTCTAGCCCTCTGAAGAATGTCCAGCATACTGTTCGCCATCCTCTCTCCTCTGTCTCCCTCTCACCGAGACGCTCGTTGAGAATCTGCTGACCTGCTCGCTTCATACTCCAGGCTAGGGTTGCAGATCTCGGTCCCCTCATTAATTGTCTTCTGATTCGGTGTAGAAGAGGTAGGCATTCTTGTCGATGGCTTGCCATCCGAGTTGCTACAGCTTTGGCCCATAAGCTGACATTCGTCTCCTCATACAACTGACGACTCTCACGGAGCAGCTGTGCTTACTTTTCAGGGTTCCATGGATCCTCAGAGGTGAGCGCCGGAAACCTCCCTGTCTGTTTTGCTCTGGAGAGTCACTTTAGCCACTCCTCGGCAAGGGTGGGGAGTTGCTTTCGCCACTCCTTGGCATTGGCGTGTGCAATCATCTGGAGCAGCTCGGCTTTGCGGGCCTTAGAATAGCCGCTAAGACCGAATTGCTTTGCCATCACTCGAAGCTGTGTTACAGTAACCACGATGCAACGTCTATATATTAGATCTTAAACATTTCTGACCATCTTCGAGGGTGTTACAGTAAGTGGCGATCAGTACCTGTGGGTGTTGTATATCCCTGTGGATGCCTGTCTCTAAATGGGCGTTCAGACCCTATTATGTGTGGTGATCAGTACCTGTAGGTGGTGTATATCCCTGTGGATGTCTGTCTCTAAATGCGTGGCATGACACGTTTAAGTTCTTCCATAACTAAACTGAACTTTTTCCTTGCACAGACCTTCTTGTAGTTCATTCTGTTGGAATGTTTACACCCCCCCCCACGCATGCTTTACATAGTCCACAGTCTGTATAAATACCTGCCCCGCATCCTCTGCACGGCTTCGGCTCAACAGAAGCCTTCTGAAACTGAGCATTGTATGTCGCACAATATTCTCCAACACAGTTCCTTAAGCATCGAAAAGGCTAACCGCGCATAAGCCATTTGCATGTATTATAATACATGTTTGATACTGTCTATATCAAGATCTTAAACCATGGGCTGATTTATGGGTGTGGTTCAGTAGGGCCTGGGTATCTTGTATGTGTTTGTGTGGCCCATGACCCTATGACTCAGGAATTGAGAGGGTGGTGGGAGCCACGGATCATGGAACGGTTGCCTGTGTAGGGAGGTGGTATTTTTCTACTACCGGCTATACTACTTCCGAGCATATACCAATTACATCGTTTTAGATAAGTGTTTTAGGATTGGTAAATGTTTTGATATTATGTGAGGACCCAACCTACTATAAGGCCTACGTCTTCTTAGGAATATAAGTGTGACAAATTTCAGTCGGATGAATTCTTGTTCATAGATGAGGAAATTCTGAGTTGTTTGTTTAAGATCTAGTAACAGATAGGGGTAATGTGTCTGTGTAGCATTCTTATATGGTTCAATCAAATATTTACTGTTCCCAGGATCTGTAGAGATAACGTTTTATAAGTTTAGTCTTTCCACTCTGAGTAGGACTTGCAAGCAGCATAGTGAACGATGCTTCAGTAAAGTAGATGTAGTTGAGATAACATCGTTGTTGTTGTTCATTTTTTTTTTCTTGTTCCATGAATATCAATTAATGCATTAAAACGGTTTTGTTTGTACTAAAATGTTGAACAATTTCCTTCCCTTTTTAACTGACAATCGAAAACCATTCCTCCCCCGGGGGTAGAAATTCCAATAGACAATAACTATGAATTTGTTAAATACTTTGAAAATATTTTTGCTAAAAGTCGGTTTTTAAAATAACAACCACATTCAAATAGTTTTAGAAAAATGTTGGACAGATTCAAAGTTATTGATTAAAATTATTAGGACTAGCTTTCATCAGTCAGGCAGTTAAAAGCGATCAACATTACATACCACACAAGAATAGTCTTGAACTTATTTCTGATTTAACAACAGTCATCTTGTTGTGTAAGCCAGACTAGATCTATCACCGCTCTAGTGTCTGTTTGCATGTGTGCGCGACAATGGACATATCTATCCTAGAGTAATAAATAGAAAAAGTCAATACAGAGATTCATTTTCTAGCTATGCCAGTCTTACATACATTTCTAGCTAAGCCGTGATCACTTACGTAAACATGTTTAAAATCGAATTGAAAACTTGAAACCTGAATGTCCAGATTATAGATTTTAAAACTATAGTAGCTAAAGTTCTAGACACCATGTTAAATATTTTGATACTAATTGGCCTGGGAGTTATTTATGGATATATTTATGAAACAGTCACTCTCTAGTGATAAACTCAGAGCTGCAGTGATGAACCTGCGTAACTGGGACTGTGACGTCAGACAGTACACGACATAATTCATTATGACATCGAATACTTGAATGATGAATCAAATCTCTTCAATTTTCCATGGAGGTATTTAATCATATGAGGAAGTTCTAACATATTTCATTATGACAGAGAATACTTGAATGACATATCAAATCTCTCCAGTGCTATATAGACAGCTCATCATATGAGGGAGTTCTAATAAGGGGAAGAGTAATTATGGAAAAATGACAACACAAATGGGCAGTTATTATTTAAGATTTTACTGAATATAGACCACAGATATAATATTCATAGAGTTCCTATACAGTAGAATATATGTGATATGATAAATGATATTTTTAAATTCAATCAAGTATATCATGATAATACTGACGTTAAATATTCAATATTACTTTCCCCGAAACTGCTAGAAAAGACAAATAAATTCTTCCCACCAACACGTTCTACACATCTACAGAATCTGTGATCCTTTCAGGGATTCTAAAAATTCAAAAACACTGATTCTCTGAGAAGCGACCTCGATGTAAAGTGAAATGTTATCAACACCGACAGGATTATGATCATATCCAACACCGAGACAAGAATGTCCACGTTACCTCCTGTGACCATTCTGATAGCCATTGCATTTCTTCATTGCTATCCTATCTATTAGACTGGATAACTGAAGTTTTCACCATTCTTAGATCCAGGTCTCTCATTTACATCTTCTTTAGCAACATTAGCAGGTAGACCACTACATTCAGTCGGAATTACGTCATTATAATCACATTCAGAGTCACTAGAATTAGGTTTGAGATGATCAATCCATTTATGTTTGGTTTCATGATGTGGTGGTACGACTGGCCCTGGCTGTTTATAATCCATTTCTCTAGTCAACGGTGGATCAAATGTTCCAGTACCTCTCAAGGAAATCAGTACTTAAATCCAAGATCTTGTAATCCAATACGTCTTATAATCATGATGTCATGATTTTCTATACTCAGAAAGTCATCAACCATTCAAAAATATGATTTCACTTCACGGATATCTCTCGCGTATTATCCGTGTATTATCCAGACAGTAGCAGACCATCACTCATGTTTAAATAGACAACACGAATACATACGATGGCCCGATCTTGTCGAGTTTCCAAATAATTCAATTAGTTCCTCACGAGCTTTATCACATTTTAGGTCAATTACATTTTCATTAATATCAATTGTCTTGTAAACATTTTGTATGCTTAAAAGATCGCCAGATCTTTCCAGTTGAGCTTGAACCATCTCGCTTCATTTTCTTCTTGTCCTTTGTACATTTCAGGAGTATTTACTTTGTCATGGGGTTTATACATCAAAACACAACATCTATCTCTTGACACGTGCAGAAATGATAGCTATTGTAGAATGTGTCGAGCATGTAACTGCATGTATTCACGAATCAGCAGATGAGCAACAATTGATTCCAGAAACCGATACCACAGCAGTGGGATTAACAACACCAACAACTAGTTTATTGCAAACACCACTTACAGACAAGACTACAACTAACAATACCGATAACAGACTCAATATTAAGTATTTACAAGAAACAGAAAGCTCATATTCAGAGGTAATGGCAAGGTTGCTTTGTTATAGTCTACAGAGTTGCAAGAAAAACACTACAATCCACTAAGTAATGGATATACAGTAATGGCCAATCGAAAAGGATGATCGCTTATGATAGCAGCACACCTTATAAATTTCCACAATCAACGAGATCGGAGAAAGATATTATAATTCATTGCATGGATGAAATATATGGATATGAATCGGACAGTGATGTTCTACTACTTGGCACTGTAGTGTCTTGCCATGGCAGATGTTTTGATTACGTATTTTTTTAGGAATGGGATTGAATATCTAAAGGGACCCAGCCTGTGCTTAGTCGAAGCAAATACTGCAGGAACATACACAGCAGGGAAATTATTTGGTGGTGTGCTGTATATTCACGACACAAGCATCACAGTGGTGGCCTCTGATTGTGGCAGTTATTGTGTAACATGTGTTGACTCTACTTCTCGCAGCAGAGTTACAACCAACTCATCTCGGCCTGCAATAACAACGGGTGATGAACACGAAAGTGTAGTGCAGTCAGACTGTTCATCAACAAAAGGTGAGTCATTGATACCTGACATTTCCCTTTCTTCCAGTGATAATCAGGATGAAAAATCAATCAATGTGACTATACCACTGATCGAGAAATCTGAAATCGTATTTGATAACCTACATGTAATCGGACAAGGTGCCTTTGGACAAGTGTTCTGAGGAGAATGGATCGGGACACCGGTAGCAATTAAAGAAGTAAACGTTAAACGAATAAAGTAACTTCAAAACATATTGCATGGTGAAATTCAGTTACATGGACGAATACGTCATCCAAACATTGTGCAATTAATGGCATATGCCATAGAAAGATCAACGATTTACATTTTATCGGAATTTATTGATGGGCCAAATTTGGATGAGCTATTGTTTGGATGCTGTGAAGACCAAAATACTGAAAATATAAATTTAACATTTTCACAAACGATTAGTATTAGCATCGACATTTTGCAAGGACGTACATATTTACACAATGTTGAGCCTTCGGTAAAACATCAAGATATTAAGCCTGAAAATATAATAATACATCGGCATACCTTTATAGCAAAACTATGTGACTTTGGTGTGAGTCGGTTGAAAGCCATAGAAACAATGTTATCTACACTTTCTCATAGCATAGCACAGCCAGTAACGCCATTGTGTCAGGCCCCAGAAGTGCTACTTAAAACATGAAATCATCAAAAGAATCAGATGTCTTGGACTTTTGCTGTACCTTAATAGAGCTGTTTATCGGAAATTCGGTTTGGTCTCTAGAAATGTCTGGTGAAATGACACAAGTCATTGAACATATGAATAGGCAGAAAAAACCCCAAAAACATATGACGACTTATGCAAGAGTGGATTGCCACTGACATTGTGCCAATCTATAGGCACTGGCCTTGATTATAATGCTGAAATGCGGCCCAGCGTTATGAGCATGCTTAAGGTCTTTAAGGCTTTACAACTTTAAACTCATTTTAATGTTAGTAGGCAAGTGGAAAGTGAGACAGATATCCTCTTTCCATTAACGATGTAGTTTTAGCTTTCAGCTATGGGCATAATTAATGCCACTATTACAACGGGCCATGTCACTATGAATTCCAAACAGATGTCTCCACATTATACAGTAGGTCAAAATAACCGTAAATCTATAATTGGATTCATATTACCTATTTTATATTATCACCTCTATACGCTGAAACCGATTTTTGTTTGAAGGTCAATACGAACATCAACATAGATAATTCTATAAATTTTAAAATGGGTATTATATGTAATAATTGCTTTGACAGTGCGTCCGTGAGTGAGTGAGCGTGCCTGTGTGCGTGCATGGGTGCATGCCTGTGTGCGTGCATGGTTGCGTGCATGGGCGCCTGCGTGCGTGCGTGCGTGCGTGCGTGCGCGCGGGCGTGTGTGTGTGGGGCGGGCGGGGCATTTATAAACAGGAATGCTTCATAGCATAAAGGTTTATCATGTATTAAATGTAGGTCAACGTGACCTACTTTTCACGATTCACTGAACTCATATATTTTGTTCATGTTTAATGCTCTTTACATTAACCTAACTTTGTATATGGATAAGTCATAGGATAATTTGTGTCATGTATCAAAAGCGGGTCAGCGTGATCTACCTGTCACAGTTCACGCACCATTCTTTTACGGGCTATACTTTCTGTTTAATATATTAACCATCACGATCTACCTGTCATAGTTCACTGAACACTCGTTTACGGGCTGTACTTTCTGTTTAATACATTAACCATCATGATCTACATGTCACAGTTCACTGAACATTCGTTTACGGGCTATACTTTCTGTTTAATATATTAACCATCAGGGTCTACCTGTCACAGTTCACGCACCATTCTGTTACGGGCTGTGCTTTCTGTTTAATATATTAACCATCACGGTCTACCTGTCACAGTTCACGCACCATTCTGTTACGGGCTGTGCTTTCTGTTTAATACATTTACCATCATGATCTACCTGTCACAGTTCACTGAACATTCGTTTACGGGCTGTGCTTTCTGTTTAATACATATACCATCATGATCTACCTGTCACAGTTCACTGAACATTCGTTTACGGGCTGTGCTTTCTGTTTAATACATATACCATCATGATCTACCTGTCACAGTTCACTGAACATTCGTTTACGGGCTGTGCTTTCTGTTTAATACATTTACCATCATGATCTACCTGTCACAGTTCACTGAGCATGGTAGACTTTAGTTTGTGTCTTTTATATGCATTAACCAGTCTTGGTGTATGGATGCATTCCTACTTGTAACTACTTTCAATTCATGGTTCACCCACCTTCAAGATTACATGCGCTTAGTGAAAAGCAGGGTTCATGTTAAAGGGATGCTATTCTCATCTCAAATGTTGCATCGCTCCGACAGATACTGGTTTATAGATTCTATATCGCGCATATTCTGTCACATTGCCATAACTCTATCACGATTATCCATTTTGTAATACAGTGTGAATGTTAAACAGTGATAGCTGCCATTTTGTCTCCACAAGCGATAGTTTGTGATGTCATGCAGGTTCCAATGTATTACATTCTTTATTATGTAATACTCATCTTGTTGAATATTTTGACACTAATTTGAATGGAAGTTCTTGCTGCCTAAGGCAGCAACAACTTTCAGTCAAATTAGTTTCAAAATATCCAACAGCTTACCTCTGTGGTTGCGTGTATACCACGTTGTCAACCTATATATTGAACCTATATGCTTGAGCGCATATACCGTGGCGGACACGCTATGCGTTTTCTGATTGGTTGAAAAGCAAATCATGGCAGCCATCATGAGCTGCAGTAATGTACCAACATTTAACTACTAAAGCCTGAATATCTTTCTCTAATGGGATAATAAAACCGTTAGAATTACCTGCATAGTTTAAGAGTGGCATGTTGGATCACCTGTAAAGATATCTGAGATGAGGTTAGTTATCCTTTAAGGCTTGGGTATCCTATGTTCTATATCCATAAGTTTGTAATACTACGAATGTTTAATATTCAGTTACCAAACTTAGCATTATGATACCAAGATCAATGTGTGTGAATGTTAATAGGTATCATTGCCAGTGAATGGCCAGTTGCGTATGTGTGCACATCTGTGCGTGTGTACATGCGTGCGTGCGCGTGTGTGTATGTGTGCGTGCGTGTGTGCGTGCGTGAGTGCGTGCGTGGGTGCGTGTGTTCTTACTATGCGAGGACACTGATTTGGCAGGGTATCATGCATCATACCCTACCAAATCAGCGCACGCACGCACGCACGCACACACACGCGCGGCGCGCATATGATAAATATATGATGGTTGAAAGCTAGTTCGGATGAAGAAGGATTTTGTCCTCGGGATGGTGGTCTGGTGATAAGTCACTCGCTTCCCAAACGTTAGGAAAAAGGTGCTGTATAATTGCGTGTTCGAACCCCACTCGAGTCGGACAAAAATTTGAATTCTAGATGATGGATAACCTGATCCTAGTGCCAGTGCGTCGTCAAAGACGGTGTTCATAGTACTAATGTTTGACAAAAATGAAAACTACATGCATACATTATTTTGACTGCTAGATTCTTCTGGCGGCCATCCTGAGTTTTCCGAAATTTTCTAGAAATCAATAATAATGCTACTCATCCCTAACAAATGAGCTCAACCTGAATATACGGATCCTCTCCTGGTAGGATTCAAGAGTTAAAATGAGAAATTAGATTGATCAAATTTCCAGCAGCCATTTTATCTTGGACTAGGTAAAATGTGTGGAAATCGGTAAAATGACTACTCCTTATTAACTTGTTGGTCGATTTGAAACTTGGCTCGAATAAGCCTACTTAGAACCTCCTCCAACTATTATACAAATATTTGTTTAGTCAATCCTTCCAGTGACCATCTAGAATTTTCTCTATATTTGTTGGGTAATCACGTTAATGACCATTTCTTGTTAACCCTTTTAACGATTTCATCAAAACATAGCGGGACTGACTATTATGGGAACTTGTTTCCAAAGATGTTTGATTTTGATTTTTTCTGCAACCATTTAGTTACATGATATTATAATTACTGTCACTCTCATAAGCCACTGTCCACCACATTCGGTCAAGCATGCTTCTCCTGAAATTATGCACCATCACAGACAAGACAGTTTCTTTATTATGTATAAGAACGTGGACACATTAATAATTAAAGTTAAGCTTGAACATCATTTTGATATATTGCCTTTTGTTTGGTATAATATGATTTGATCGCCTCTCCAAGATGAATCAAGTCGCCTCGCTTTGCGGATCTTAGAATGGGTGATATTGCAATATGCTATGATGTATTGAAACTACCTAGCGCTGTTAGTAGCACACTCGTAGGTTGTTGGCCAGCATATATTAAATTTGATAGTATTGGAACTACCCTCGTCTCTGTGCTAAAGTAACTCAATCAGATAATTCGTTAAATAGTGGAATTACGAAAAATAATGAACAGGGCCTTATATTAGTCTGTGTGTATTTTAACGCGGGCGACAGACTAGGCGTATTTCTACGCTCTACGCTGCGAATTCGTACGCTGGCAAATCGCTGATATAATCACTCCAAATCATCCGCTGGCGATCCAGTGGACACACTAGACGTATTTACCAGCGATTCTTGACAACGGATTTTGACCACGTGGATAAAACAAAATGGCGCTGACTCGAAAGGTATTACGAGCTGCAGCTTTTTATTTACTTCTAAAACGGCGACTTCGACGAAATCAAAGATGGGCAACTCGTGCACTATGGTCTAAGTCGTGGATTTTGCGTCGACAATCACACGGAGTCTATGCGAACTTGGTTCAGGAGTTAGAAACTGAGGATACAGGCATGTACAAAGCTTACATGAGAATGAGCCCTGAGAGCTTCAAGGAAATTCTTCGGATGGTAGCACCTGTAATTGCAAAACACAACACAAAGATGCGACCGACAATACGCCCTGGACAGAGGTTATCAATAACCCTCAGATTTCTAGCAACAGGTAAGAAAATATATAGTTACTTATTGAACTTTCTCCAACACATCAACTACATGAAATTGTGCATAGTCGATGCTAGTGTTAACTGCTAACTTATCATTAACACAAAGCCATGTGTTATCACTGCTCGTATGAAATCTGTCTAAATGTTGCCTAAATTAAACGCACGCGCTCACTCATGCACACGCATACATGCACACACGCACGCACTGTCGACATGACTCTAATAACCACTGTACTTTCTGTTCTGCCTCTCAGGTGAATCCTTTCAAAGCCTAAGCTTTTCCTTTCGAGTGGGAAGAAGCACAGTCTCAGAAATTGTGAAGGAAACATGCAAGGCGTTATATGAATCCATGCAAGGCGAATATTTAAAGGTGAGCTGGAAGATTAGTGATGTAGCGCATCACAAAGAATGGCCCCGCATTCCACAGAACACCGCCTTGTAATTAACCTTGAAGTTGGGTTAACTAACTAGGTTACACTTGTCCGCCTTTGACACGGCAAGTACAATGTATTCATGTACCAAGATCTGTTCACTCCGGACAATAGTTTTCTCAGTGAATGCTGAAAAGTAAGTCATACTGGCCTACATTTGATACATGGCACACCTTTAAACCATAATGCATCCCTATAATTGATTACTTACTAACTGATGAACTTTTGACAATATGGTCCGAACAAAAAATCGAAGAAAATCCTTTGTTCATCATAAATATTTTATTTATCATAATCAAGGAAATGAGTAGGGCACGCTATAATTGCGACTTAGCCACCTTTATAAATATAAAAAAGAAGTGATTGACTAGTTATTAGTTAAGTAGAATAAAACGGCCTTTATGATGATGATGCGTATACGTGTGTGAGTGTGTGCGTACGTGTGTGTGCTTTACAGTTGAGTGTACAAATTCATATTTACGGGATCCAAGAAAGGTTGGAATGCTGATTCATGATTGCGGATTTCCTGTTGTACATTTTGTTGATTATAATGCTGGGTTGTACTTGATGAAATGATTGTGGCTGATGGCTCATCGCATGCGAAGCAGCGTTTCCCATTTCAGCCTGGAATATTAGATTCTGGATACCATTTTAAAGAATACTTTGAGTTTTATCATCAAATTTATCCATGCTTTTAGATATATGTTGGCCGAATATATCATTTTCAGTGAGGTTTTTTTTTTTTCTCTGGCTCATCCAGTGACCGAGCCAAACACTGCAACACCTGAAACTCAGTTTCATCTCTTGTCTTCTTTGATGGTTTTGGGGTCCTTCGGTCGATGGGCCGTTTGGTTGACCTTGGCGTCACAATTGATGACTGATCAGATGTTGAGGAACGTGACAATGGACGCTCAAGCTTCTTTGCGATGCCATCTTCACAAGTAGCATCATCACCATCGTCATCATCATTCTCATCATCAACATCCAATCGAGTTCTTTCTGTATCCTCATCTGGCGAGTATTCCCCATCTCGACTGTCGTCTTGCACAATAATCTGAAAAACATAATTTTTTATTTTTTATTTTACAGACACCCGATACCGAAGATCAGTGGCAAATGATATCAAATGAATTTAAAGAAAAGTGGAATTATCCATTCTGCCTTGGGGCGATTGATGGTAAACACGTGGGTGTGAAACAACCGAATGTAGTGGGTCTATGCATTTTAACAATAAACACTTTTTCAGCGTGATTCTGCTCGCTTTGGTGGATGCCAATTGTCGGTTTTTATATTTCGACGTGGGGGCGGCTGGCCGTTGTGGCGATGCGGGTGTGTTTGCTGATTCAAGTTTGAAGAAAGCAATAGATGGAAAACTTCTCAATATGTCAGCGTCAGAGTACTTGAATGGAACAGACAAACTCTGTAGCTATCATATCATAGGGGATGATGCGTTTCCACTAAGTACCAACATCTTGAAACCTTGTCCTCATCGAAATCTTGACAAATGTTTGCACATTTTTAACTATCGAATTAGTCGAGCACGTCGAGTGGTTGAAAACTCTTTTGGAATTTTAACTTCTAGATTTCGGCTGTTTCTATCAACAATTGCCTTAGAACCAGATTTTGTGGAAACTCTCATTCTGGCATCTTGTTGTTTGCATAACTACCTTATTGTAAACGAATCGACACATTACACATCCGGATTATTGGATAATGATGGCAAATTGATTGTATCTGAGGCCGACCAAAATTTGCTTGGGTTACAAACAAGTCATAACAGGAATGCATCAGCACTAGCTAAATCCCAAAGAGATTCGTTGAAGGAATACTTCATGTTAGACGAAGGAGCTGTTCCTTGGCAGGAAAATATGATCTAGAGGAAATGCATCCTTGATCTCAATAATATGAGGCGTTTAAGCTATTAGGAACGCGGTGATATCAACTTTAATATGTGATTGTTTGTGATGGCAAAACAGGTAATAATGCATGGGAAATATCATGTACCAAAAGTATTGCAACAAGAGTGCACCATTGCATCGATCCCAACACCGCCAATTAATCATGTATGTTCAAATAAATTTACCTCAAGGTTTGAAATTGTGGGACGGAATCCCATGTGCAGATGGTTCAGTATCCATTTATTTTTCGGGCTCAAAAACTTGGTCGAACTGCCACTTGCTGCTGGCTTCCTCAATTTCCCAAATTGTGTACGCAGGGACTTTATTCTCACTTTAACTTGATCAGCTGATGAAAGACGGAAAAAAAATATATTACCAATTCAGTGTTGTTCCATTGTTTCATAGTTATTTAACATTAACTACTGTTACTACTACTACTACTACTACTACTACTACTACTACTACTACTACTACTACTACTACTACTACTACTACTACTACTACTACTACTACTACTGTATCGGTAACCGAACCAGTTATTCCAGTAATATTTTAATAAGTAGGCGAGCTTTATTACATTATTTACCTATCATTCCGAGTTTTTCGGCGATGTCGTTGAGTGCTCCATTTTTGGCAACTCTGTTGCTATAATCAGCGCTTTGTAAATAATAAAGACAGGGCATTACCAAATTATCCTCCTTTTCAGCTGACCACGTTTCCGACGTAGGGGCTGCCATATTGCAACATGTGATAGAATATCGATAGCTGATTGGCTCTCGCTATTTCGTACGCTCGCGTACAATCGGCAGGGCGGACAGACTAGGCGAAGGTACACGCTGGTCTCTGAGCGATCGTCGATTACTAGCGAATTTATCCTGTGTAAGTTAATATTGTTGAAAATAACTTTTCACACTTTTATATATGTCTTCTTATTTTCTAAAAGCAAAGAAACGCTATATGCCCATTCTGTATTCTCATATATATTAGAATTAATACAATTTGACTGTTTAAAAAGCATGACTATTGAATGCTGAAAATACACAAAACAATGTCTTTAACGAAACAAAGCCCAAAGTGACAGTAATTAAAGCTGGGCTAGCAGAATTGTTCCATAAAATAATCCAGTGTGTATTTGTGTAATCATCATTTGAGTTTTTTGTTCTTTCATATAATAACAGTGAATAACTAGTTAGACATACAATTCCAGCACTTGCTCATGTGCATGCTTTCGGTCACATATGCATGCACCCATGTCAACCTTCGCTCAGTTATGACCACACAATTATATGCACGCTTGCACTCACATACTCAAATATACACGCCTGTATGCATACACGCACGCACGACGCGCGCACGCACACAGATATACGTGCTCACATGCACGTATGGGCACATATTGCGCACTTACATGCACTCATGCATGCACATTCACTTGGGTGTAGGAATCACCAGAATCGACAGAGTGAACAAAGACAAACTGTGCAACCACAATTTGACAATAATTATAAGCTCAGCTGGCCAGAATGGCCATGTGAGCATTTGGCATGGTGACCGCCTGTATGTCTTTCTGTTGAAGGTCTTCTTCTTATACTTGGCAGGATGCATCCATACGGCATAGGAATTCAAGTTGGTTAAATAATAGCCGATCGGACAATTGCCTCATTGAATTTTGGCTGATTTTTAGAAAGGTCTTTAAAAATTTCCGAAATCAATTGGGGATTGATTCCAACCGTATGCTATTTCATCTAGGGCAAGGGCTAGAATTAGGAGCTAAGGACAAATAAAATTGTTCAAGAGAAGTTGACACCTAAATAACATGGCCGCTGTGTATTAATCAAAAGGTAGCGTGTTTCGTGGCCATTTTGGATGTTTAGTTGATGAATTTTGAGCCCGAAATTATTTTTTTATAGGTTTTCGGGTATGTTGATTTAAAAATTGCAACTTTTAAACATCTCAGATACTTAGATCGTTTTCGCCAAAGCGATGAGAAATCAAGTGTCTTCGCAAGAGCCACTCCGCGTCGTGTAATTCACTGATCCACTGATCTTTTAATCAATGCTAATAGAATCAGCATCATAACCAGATTCTTTGACATATATTACATTTGTGATAGATATTTATGTGGTATTTACAACGATCATTTCCTGATTATTGCATAATAATAGCGTACTAGTGGAGTGTTCATACCGTGAATTATGTAATACAGAACAATTACATTTCTACTGATGTTTCCAAAATTGCTATACTTGCAGATGCGTTAATGAGGAAGTAATTATCTGATAGGATAGTGGTTCTAGTCACTGGGATATATTTTGTTTTCATAATACATCTCAGCTTTTTGAGAAAATCTTGTAATAATAATAATAATAATAATAATAATAATAATAATAATAATAATAAGTTTTTTACAAAATGATTTCAAGATCACCTATTTACATTGTGATAGAAGTATTATATTTTAGTTATTGTAATCTCTGTAAAAGATCTGAATAATTGTGATACAAATTATTGAATAATAAATAATGTGTTATTTGAAGACATGCGTAAAGCTTCACAGTCGTTTGTATTTCTGCATAATTTGTGTTTTAGTCAATATGAAAATCACCCTCCTCCTTCTCCTCCCACCCTCCGCACCACTCCCAATCAACAGCACTACAACCGCCACCTGCACCGGCACCATCGCGACCACGACGACCAGTACCACCAGAACCATCCCAACATCAGCAGCACCACCGCCACCATTGCCGCCACCACCACCACCACCACCACTGCCACCACAACCGCCATAAATGAGACGAGTATGATCTGCCCCGTCTGTCTGCGCGTATGTCTAGTGGCATGCCTGTCTGTCTACATGCCAGAACAAGAGACTCACGGATCTTTGATGCTTATTTCGACCATTAGCATTTGAACTATTTGCATTTCAATAGAAATGATAGATAATTCCAGACAAAATGCAAGATGGCATAAAAAACATGACCAATCAAAATTCTCGTTTAATATTTTGAAGCCTACCGACATATGATCATTAAATCATTGTTGAAATTGGACAGTTGATTAATAGTGAGCACGTTTTTTAAATGGTGACATCTTCAGAAAATCAAATATGACTTCCAAAACATTGACTAATGAAAATTACCCAAGATGTTAAACTGGAAAATTCGAGAGTTTTACAATGTGACAAAAAAGGGGTGGCGGGCATCTACAGTCTCTGAATGTTCATCATGATCATGTAAACAAAACATGAATCATAAAGCAGGCTGTTGTCTTAAATTTAAAAACCTGAAAGAACGAGCTCGGCAATAAGCTCCACGGTTTCTTCTATCACATAGCCACTGAATAGTCCTACAACATGCCGATTTAGTAGGGCTCATTAATTAATTCGTAATAAAAAATTTCTATATTAATACTTCGGATATTTTAAGATGTAGGCATACATAGCAGGAATTTGGCTATTCGTCGACAGAAATATGAAGTTAACAAATGTTTTATTAATGATCTCAAATTTCCCGACTTTCTATCAGGTTGGGCGATCGCCCCTTTTGCTACACCTACGCTACGCCACTGCTTATTAATAGCTATGAAACAAAACGTTGAAAGTCACATTCCTATTTCACATTCTGACATCAATATCCATGATCTATGCAATTTTACCATTATTCCATGTGGCTCAAGATAGCTAACAGATATAGAATATACTGTAACACATATTTGTTGTAAATCCTTTAGCTTAATATAGCTATACTGCTACATCCTTTTATATCACACTACGCTTTGTTGTAATAGTGTTAAACAGATAATCACACAATGAACTGAATAATATAGATATTCAACAATTTATGCAAAATGGTGTACGTCATTGTGTATAATCAACGTAATTTCAAGGTACAATTCAAGAGCTTCGGCAGCAGTCTTTGGCATTACAAGGTTTGGTTTGATCAGGTTCGCAAGCTCTACAAATTCACGAGAACATGCTTGTTGAATCCGATCTGTTCCATATAACTCTGCACACAATTCCACGTCCGTTTGATCAATAGTATTCCCATAATCTCCAGTATTATACATCTCGGGGGCGAAGTACAATATATCAGGCTTTCCGCGGGACAACTCCTCATTTCGGCTTTTACTGATGGGGTGTACATTCATGTGCTTTGAAATTCGGTATAATTCAGTTTGAAGAACATCCATAAAGCAAAACCTCAAACATTCTATATGCAGAGGGTTCGCATCATGAAAAAAGTTTGAATCTCTCAAATCTTTGAATAAGTGTATCCACCAGTTTCCACCAAGCCTTCGTAGCATCGCCCACCAAGCTTCAATTCTTTGGTTAGGCGTACTTTTCCCATATAGAAAGATTTGCAAACAAGCATCTGGATCGGTTGCTATATAATTAAAAAAAGGTTGGAGTTTGCACAATGTTATATTCTCTGTACCAAAATCACAGCGCAATAGCTTAGGGACAACGCCAAGTTGTTGAATAGTGTTCAAATAATAAGTTGTAATAATCGCTGGATCATTATTACTTACTGAAACTTATAGCCACAGAATGCGTCTGCTGAATCAATCGATACAGCCATGTATCGCAAACCCAAATGGTTTTAACTTATCATATCCGTCAACGTGCCACACATAGTTAGGCCCTGGCATATATATTGTCTTCTTCTGAGTCGTCTCACTTTGCGACTAGCAACTCCTTCTGGATCAATGATGCTCATGATTTGCAAAACCAAATCTTGATTAATCCGTAAACCATGGTCAATAACGAGACGTCGCCAAATAGCACGATAACCAAGACAACTTCCACTATTTTGCATTTCAGAGAAAGTGATCGTGTAGTTCGGATCGACCGGTCGCACTACCCATCTAGGATTCGTTCTCTGAACACGCCCCTCTGGGTAGGGCTATAAGCGTATATAGGCCTATGGGAAAGAGAGCGTGTCGAAAAACGACTAAGTTCATTAAAACGCATTATGTTCATGCGCGCGCCAGGATGCTGTTTCTATGGAGCGCGTGGTTGTGACCTAGATAGGATAGCGCTTATAGTGTACCGAGCTGGTACTCTGTAATTATTATTGATTGTTTGTTCCCGTTAAATCTGGGCATTAATCAGGACAAGAATTCGACGGGCTTTCTAAATCTGTAAACCATTTCAAAATCGGTTGAGAAATGGCTGAGTTATCCAGGAAAACTCTTCTTGATTATCTTCAAAATATTGCCCTGACGTCATAACCACGTGGACATAAAGCTTCTAGAATGTTCTAGAATGTTCGACGACGCTATTATTAGCTGTGTGCTGATTGGCTGTTGCTCGAACAATGATTGGATGAAGCCTGTGCCTGTGACGTCATGGAGAGTATAAATGTAGAAGCGATCCGGTGATCGAGAGCATCCTCGGCCAGGGGCCGAACAGGTTGTAGCTGTACCAACTATAATCAAGTGCGACACGCATCTTCCTTCGCTATGCGTCGGGTTTTTATCCCATAGCGTGCAGTTTCCAACCCACCACACTAATACAATTTTGTAACTCCCCATTTACGGGAGTAATTTGGAACTTTCGATAATCGTTCATGAATACTACATCTACATTCGGAACACAAACTTGCGGTGAGGCCTTTGCGGCCTGAATATGTGAGTCTACAGATGTAGAGCCAGGATGCTCTTTGATGGATGACTCGCCGGATCTGCCGGCCATGCCTAAAAGTGGTATTTCAAATGATGCCGCACCAATCGTGTAGGTTCTTTCAACTTTCGCCCGCAGCAAGTAAACTCTGCCCGGTGCGTCTTCAGAGCTGGTTGACGTACCCAGCACCGTGAAGCTTTGTTTTGTATCTTCATTTGCCTCTAACAACCCCCGCTAGTGATCGGGTTCTTTACACATTCCATCCATGCCATCGGTGTACAGGAACTTTCTTCACTACATAGTACTATCGTATCTTTTACTGACTGCTTGTTAGACATTCTATTAGGCCTACACCACTAAGCAATGCACTCCCACCATGAACGTTCTTATGGGACTCTTGTTTGCGGAAAACAGCTTACGGGAACCAACCTGCGGGAACCAGCTTCCGGAGAGCGCATCATCTCACGTCGACTACGGATTGACGTGTCAATTTCAGTGACATGGTAGCCTAACTTGGGAATGACTACCAAGTATTCAAGTAACTATACTTCACCGCTTAATTATTTCTCCATATAGGTTTTGTTAATTATCTTGTATCCGTACCAACGGTTCCGATGACTAAAAGGAACCGTAACGGTCTTAGAACCAATAGTTATAATTTCTGTATTTGTTAAATAGTTATTTTCATTTTCCTCAATGTGTTGCTAACTGCACTATAGTAGGTTCGTTAACCTGTATTACTATATATATATATCTTAATCATTGCCACCGTATTGTTTGTTCTGGTTAGATTACGTAGGTATAGGGCCAGTGCCCATCCGTTAAATTGTTTTGCTTAAGTTATAGAAAATATAGGAAGGCAGTGCACTTAGGAAACACTACACATCAACATTTATATATGCAGCATTTTCCCCCGCCACCAACAATTTTTCACTGAGGTCGCTTTCCGTACTATAACTCTGTTTAGCCCAGCATGCTACCGACTAAGCTTTTCTATTCAGCTCGATAGGATAGGTTCAAAATGATTAGAGACACTTTCTTCATTACATACTGTGTAATATATTCTTCTCTTCTGGCGGTGCGATAATGTAGCCCAGCACTCCGGTAAGACTCATAACTCCAAGATTGTGTCTCTCTTCATATTCCTCTTAACCTTGTGGCTTCTTAATTGTTTGGACGTCCCTATCCGCACCATGGGCTGATCCGACTCTGGGAAACTATAGGGGTTTCCGTGTATCCTCGGATACTTAGTAGATAGTACTTTAAGCCAATGTAGGAAAGCACTGCGAAAACACATGTATTAAATATTATTTTATTTACGGACAATCCTCCCGCACCGCAGTGCAAAACTGGCAACTTGTATATAAACCTAAGGACAGGTTAAACGGTTAGTTCCATAGGACCCGGTGAATGGCGGGATACGTATTCTCACCGAATTCTGTTAAAATGTCTGGGCATGATGTTTAGATCAGCCACACCCTTACGGTGTGCATTCGTCTCTCTTACCCCCACCATAACGATAAGAGATATGGCCTAATAATGCTTTCATGAAATGTAAACCATGTCTTATAATATTTCATGTGGTTGCAAAGCGGAATGCCCGGATTCTCATCCAGTTTGGAGATCCCACTAAGTAACATGTATGAGCGCTGTCTACAGTATTGATGTCCTCGGGCGTCTGTTCTCTGTGACATCCGTGTCTAATAGCTAGGTAGATATTGGCCAGTTGCGGCCTACACTAATTCTTGTTTTGAAAACAACTAAAAGGAATTAAGCAAAGCAGAAGGCCCGCAGAAATAAAGCGGCAACTAC
Organism: Chaetoderma sp. LZ-2023a; assembly: GCA_034401795.1. NCBI lineage: Eukaryota > Metazoa > Mollusca > Caudofoveata > Chaetodermatida > Chaetodermatidae > Chaetoderma > Chaetoderma sp. LZ-2023a. Next base: position 68,059,911 of record CM067362.1, read on the forward strand.
CAACTCAGCGTATTAGGAATCACATAAGACGGTGACGAAGGAATCCATCAGGAATCTTCCGTTCCGTCTTCACGTAAAACAGTACGCACCCCTATAGTCATAATCTCACTAGGTATGGTCTATTCTTTCTACAGCATTTTTGTTTGAAATATTAAAGTGGGCCTATTTTTGCCTACTATTCTTCTCCCGCTTTAGACCATGGCGACACCTTCCCGAGATGGAGGCCCACGCGAGGCACTTACCTCTCGCAAGGATTCAGCGACGACAGTCCATGCCAGGATAATACTCCTCACCCAAACTAGCACTAGGAGTAGTGCCCGCGTGAGGAACATCACTTTTTCCTCTGAGATAGCCTTCTTCCTTTCAGCTTAGAGGTATAATAACTTATATTAAGTTAAATATCTATGTCTCGTGTACAGGAGCCTCCCTTGCGGGGATACCTCTGCGGACCTACGAGTCGGTGTGGTACCTCCGGGAGCCCCATGTTTAAAAGTTCATCTACCTGCCTCTATGTCTTGTATTTTCGTATGCTCTTATTGTAGTTTTATCTAGCATATTTTTCAATTGGTTAGGTAAACTCATTGTATAGACTTATATTTTTAGGTCACCAAATCAAATCTTGTAAGTCCATAGATCACGAAATTGCTATGGACAGGCATACTGGTGACACAAACTCTTGGGATGAGACCATTGTGTTTAATGTTCGCGACAATGGTCGCACGTCCCCACTGGAACGATTGAGTTCCACCGTCCTTAGGAGCCGGTTTTTGTTTCCCACAGGGCAGTCTCGTTCAAGGTCCATCACCCCGAGACTGGATGCTAACCAGCATCATCACTCGTCATGCACTTATGGCGCGGCGAGTCAACATGAGACATCGGAACAGCCCGACACCACCCGGCGAGCTACAATTGGAATGATGTTTTCTAATCTAGAGAGATGTGTCCCTATTGGTCGTCTCTTGAGCCCTAGTCGGTGAAGATGTCTCTTCAATTGTCTTAGCTGATGCTTGTGTTATGTTTTGATGTAAGAACGACACAAATTTCCGCATAAGAAAATCCATGTTTGAAGTATCGTTCGATAAGCACATCACGAGTTGTTTCATGGACAGTAGGTCTATCGAAGCACGGAAGATATGCCTGCTGAACTGTGCCGTTGTTATCCATGCTGTTATGGCGTGGTAACGGCGACTAATCTGAGCATCTACAGTGCTTGTAAGATAAATAGAAAAACACATTAAATGTTTTCTCGTGTCACAATACTTTCTCAAAATGATATTCGCTTGTTTGAACCAGAAAAAAATTAAGAAAGCACAACTGCATCACTGTGTTTATCTGAAAATAACTGATATGTTATGCTACGGTTTGGTTTGGTTTGGTTTGGTATGGCAGGGATCAGGTGGGTTTTGCATCTTTGGATATAGCATGGTATGGTAACGTACTCTATAGTATGGTATAATACGGTATTCGGGGTCTATGTATATTAGCATTGAGCATGTTGGAGTACAACGTGTTACTAAGGGCAGTGTAGGGTAGGTCAAAGAGGGTAGTGGTAGCATCGAAGTTAGAAATGACAGGATAGTCTAAAGTATTTCAGGGTTAGTCATGGCATGGCATGCAATGTAGAACTCTGAAACTAGTCTATGTCATGATAGGGCAGGACAGGAAGTGGGTTGTACTGTACGAATGGGTAAAGTTGAAGAAAATAGCATAGGGCGGGAAGTGTAGATGCTATGCATTGAGGCAACACTGACTGGTATACGGCATAGGATGTCATGTTAGGGCTGAAAAGCTATAGTAAGGTGGGGTTGACATCATACGGTTATGGCATAGTAATGTAAGGTTTTAAGACGTAAAATAGTTGGGGTATGCTAGGGTATGTGAAAGCGATATCTAAGGCACAGTAAGCAGGATATGCTATGCCAGTACACGGTAGGGCAGAGTATAGCAGGACAGTCATTCGACTACATGTGGAGGTAGTATATGGATTAAGGTATTGTATTGTTGAGTGCACGATTGCACTGCATGATTTGCTGCCCGGCGATCGCCACCACCATCACCGCTGCCGCCACAGCCACTGCCGAAGCTACTACTACTACTACTACTACTGCTGCTGCTGCTGCTGCTGCTGCTGCTGCTGCTGCTGCTGCTGCTGCTACTACTACTGCTACTACAACTACTACTACTACTACTACTACTACTACTACTACTACTACTACTACTATTGCTGCTGCTGCTGCTGCTGTTGCTGCTGCTGCTGCTACTACTACTACAACTACTACTACTACTACTACTACTACTACTACTACTACTACTACTACTACTACTACTACTACTACTACTACTACTACTGGTACTTTCATGAGATGAGAATTGGCATGCCTTTCGCCCGATCTAACTGATCAAGAATCTCAGATCACTACTATTATATCCAGTTGGCTGCAATGGCTGTAGTAGTAGTAGTAGTAGTAGTAGTAGTAGTAGTAGTAGTAGTAGTAGTAGTAGTAGTAGTAGTAGTAGTAGTAGTAGTAGTAGTAGTAGTAGTAGTAGTAGTAGTAGTAGTAGTAGTAGCAGTTGCAGTAGTAGTAGCAGCAGCAGCAGCAGCAGCAGCAACAGCAGCGGCAACAAGAGCAGCAGCAGCAGCAGCAGCAGCAGCAGCAGCAGCAGCAGCAGCAGCAGCAGCAGCAGCAGCAGCAGTAGTAGTAGTAGTTGTTGTTGTTGTAGCAGTAGCAGTAGCAGTAGCAGTAGCAGTAGCAGTAGAAGCAGTAGCAGTAGTGGTCAGTCGGTAGAATACGGGACACATATGGGAATGATACTGACAATATCATGCCCAGAAGAACCCCATATTTGGTTAAGATACAGATTTTAATTGTCTATTTTGCCCACATATACACCATATATACTATATAGTCTGGCATTCTAAAACCTTACATATGTGGGATATATGGGTCAAATATTGGATCGACCAATTTGCGTGCAAATGTGCAGTACACCATAAGGTAGAGGAATAGATCGCAGCTCAGCCTAGCTGCGTACCGTGCCACGCAGCCATTACTGGAATATTGGGCTGCCCTCATTGTTTGTCATGGTATCTAAATTACTTATCTCCCGTGGGCCTCACACTTTGAACAGGGGTGTTCCCAGGTGAAATTCATGGGTTCTAATGCAGATGTTCCCGTCCATGCCAAATGATTGAATGTAGCGTAGACTTCTTACAAAGCTCATGCATTATGGCTTTCCCATACTAGATTTGATGGGTATTTTTGTGTATGTACTAATCATATTAAATTTGCAGGGGCCCCATAAGACCCACTATTGTTACATTAAATTGAGATGTATATACCCTCAAGTGGAAGCTTATGAGAATCCCTGGCTGTTGCCGTTACCTGAAAATGAGCTGGCACACCACGTGGTCATTTGAGGTCGAAGATTGGTGAGCGAGCTGGCGATTTCAGTTTGTTAATAAGATAGACAAGCTAAGGTGCATAACCAGACAAACGGTTATGGCAGTAGTTATGCCGAGAGGTAGGCACCCACTTTGATTGGCCGAGAGCTTTGTGACGTCACACAGCTTTCCCACGCCCACTTCCATATATGGGCATGGGCGGAATCTCATTTAAATATGCTAATTCATGACGTCAGAAAGCTCTCGACCAATCAAAGATGGGCGCCTACCTCTGGGCGTTGGTTAGTATTTTGGGGTAGGGGCAGCCCTGATGTATCTATCCCCACCCCTCCTGCCCATATACCTTCCACCATAAAAAATTGATGTTTTTTGGTAACTACAGCTTACCGACATTCTGCGTAATGTTTCAATTCGTAAAATCCAATCGATGGCTGAAAAGAATAACTGCAAGATGAAAACATGAAATAGAATGTAACATGATATGATTAAGAGTTTATTCAGTAAAAGATGTATGGTGAAATTCTGTGAAGTAGAATCATAGTTGAAGTGATATTCAGTAGTGAACTGATATAGCTCTAAACTACGAAGTGTTCACTCCGGGTTCTGATGCTCAAGTGATTTGAAAAAGTAAAGTCCTCCTTATATACTAGGCTGAGCTGTAAATCAAAAATCATGCTTGAATTTGATTGGACGAGCGGTAAGCGCCCCTAATGATTGGCTAAGGAGAAATGAGGGGAAAAACTATGATTAATGATCTGGTGTAGATGCACTAAGAATCCTCAATTGTACTTAAAAGTACACTCGCACTCATGAGTACAGACATGAGCGGGAAAGCTATGGATTGGCTAATGAGAAATGAGTGGGAAGGCTATGGATTGGTTAAGGAGAAATGAGCGGGAAGGCTATGGATTGGATAAGGGGAATTGAGTGGGAGAGCTATGATTAATGACCTAGAATCATGTTTGAATTTGATTGGATGAGCGGTAGGCGCCCCTAACGATTGGCTAAGGAGAAATGAGGGGGAAAACTATGATTAATGAACTGGTGTAGATGCACTAAGAAACATCAGTTGTACTTAAAAGTACACTCGCACTCATGAGTACAGACATGAGCGGGAAAGCTATGGATTGGCTAATGAGAAATGAGTGGGAAGGCTATGGATTGGTTAAGGAGAAATGAGCGGGAAAGCTGTGAATTGGCTACGGGGAAATGAGCGGGAAAGCTGTGATTAATGACCTAGAATCATGTTTGAATTTGATTGGAAGAGCGGTACGCACCACTAACGATTGGCTAAGGAGAAATGATCTACATTCATGCTTGAATTTGATTGGACGAGCGGTAGGCGCCCCTGACGATTGGCTAAGGAGAAATGAGTGGGAAAACTATGATTAATGATGTGGTGTAGATGTACTAAGAAACCGCAGTTGTACTTAAAAGTACACCCGCACTCGTGAGTACAGAAATGAGCAGGAAAGCTATGGATTGGCTAAGGAGAAATGAGTGGGAGAGCTATGGATTGGCTATGGGGAAATGAGTGGGAGAGCTATGATTAATGATGTAGAATCATGTTTGAATTTGATTTGGTGAGTGGTAGGCGACCCTAACGATTGGCTAAGGAGAAATGACCCACATTCATGCTTGAATTTGATTGGACGAGTGGTAGGCGCCCCTGACGATTGGCTAAGGAGAAATTAATGGGAAAACTATGATTAATGATCTGGTGTAGATGTACTAAGAAACCTCAGTTGTACTTAAAAGTACACCCGCACTCGTGAGTACAGAGATGAGCGGGAAAGCTATGGATTGGCTAAGGGGAAGTGAGCAGGAAGGCTATGGATTGGCTAAGGAGAAATGAGTGGGAGTAGTATAGCTAGAGCATGTTCGGACAGCGCTCTAGCACTATTTTCAATTGATCAGTGTGTTCAGACAGCGCTCTAGCAATATTTTCGATCATTTCATGAGATCAAAATAGAATAATGACGCACAGGAATATTTTGGAAACATCAGCAGGTTTTCCCCCATATTAGTCACTTAAGAACCTATTTATAACTCCTTGAAAAAACAACTTACAAGTTTGTACCTGTATCATGAAGAGTGTAAGGTTTTCTAATAAAATCGTCATCATTGAGATAGGGGGCGTGGGGTGGATTTGAATACTATCATATCTCGTGAATGTAGGAATGGAAATCTTTGGATGGAACTTGCCCTAGATCGTTGGTGACTTAGACAAAGAATAGCTTCTTTAGAGAGTATTATTTCACCTATATTGGAAAAAAAAGTTGAGAGATTTTAATGGAGGGGTGATAGAACGAACTTTAGATTTAAGAGACTGAGTTTCTATACAGTTCCTTAGACGGGATTGAGAGTGTCAATCACTTAGACACTACCCCCTCCTCTTCTCCTCTTTTTATTCATTCTATCTTACCTGTACATATGATTGTTCTTAGAGTACTAATTTCCACACAACCGTAATACAAAGCCTATGCCATTAAAAAAAATGATGATTTCTTAAGAGGAGTACTCAACTAAATAAGACTTTTGAGCATACATTTTCACACAAGTTATTGAATATCGTTTTAGGAATTAGAATGCCCATGGATCTTAATGAGCCTGATGAGGCTGGCGAGCCTGATGAGACTGGTAAGCAAATACGGGAAGAAATAACGATTCATGATACAATACTTCCTATGGATTGTGACAGTGTAAGTAATATGCCTGATGGAGGTAATATGCTATTTACTGAGAATGGTAGCATACAACAGTCCGATTCTGTTATACCAGACTGTAATTCAGTGAATAGTGTGGGAGATGACGCAAACCCATTAAATATGGATTTAGATACCAAGTGCCCTTTATGTAAGGGGCGTGCTCTTTTCGAAAACGGTGAGGTTAATGTGTTCTGGCATTATTGCCCTGACAAAGAGAAGAAGGAGATTATTGTACGATCCTTTGCAAGTTTTCTTTCTGATGAGATGTCAGTCCAGATTCGTAAGAAATGTTATGGCTGTACATATGACAGAGCGAGTCAGCGTGAACATATATGTTGTGGGATAACCTATAACTTCAGACCAATCGCTTTCATGCAGGTGTATAGTGATTTAGCAATAGAAAATTTATATTGGATGTATTTTCAGCTCATTTCCTTTTAAATCCAGACTTGTTTAGACAGAAAGATGAACTCTTTAAGCATTGTAAGAATGATTGGTTGAGTGAAGTTATCGAAGAGACATATAAAATTCGTGTGAGTACCTTATAATTTCACCATCTTGATTATTATATTAATTATTATATTAATTATTACACTGATTATTATTTTCATTTCGCATTGCTAATTGACTCCTTTATTGTTATATTACTGATTATATATTACTGATTTTGAATATTACTGATTATATATTACTGATTTTGAATATTAAAACAAGTATATATCCAACAATTGTCTTTATGATTATTTATTTTAAGAAAGAGTTTCAAGGAAAAAGAAGAGAGGTAGTGGAGAGAAAGAATAATGATCCAATTTACTCATCCTGCAAATATAATACTTGCTGGTCCAACTCAGTCAGGGAAGACAGAGCTGGTTAAACAACTGATCAATAAAAAACATCTCCTAATCTATCCCTGTCCGAGTAATATGGTGTTATGGAGCTTGGCAGGACAGTTACATGTCACTTCAAAATGATGTTGAATTTCAAGAAGGTTTTAACTTCGACCTTGATCGAGTCACTCGTACACTTATTGCTATTGATGATTTAATGGGAAGTGTTGATGAATGAGTTACAAAACTTTTTCCTAAGCGTTCCCACCATGAAAACTGTAGTGTTATTCATATCGTCCAAAATCTATTCCATAAAGGTCGAGAACATAGGGATATTTCGATTAACTGTCACTATCTCATACTCTTTAAGAACCCACGTGACATATCAAGTATAACTGTTCTTGCTAGACAGATGTTTCCAGGAAATGGTAATTTTTTACAAGAAGTTTATAAGGACGCAACTGAACAGCCCTTCTCATTTCTACTTATAGACTTGAAACAGACCCCCACCCCACCCCCACCCAGATACTCTAAGATTAAGAAGCAAGATTCTACCACATGAGACTTGTATTATTTATAGACAGAAGAAGAAGAAGAAGAAGAAGAAGAAGAAGAAGAATGGGTAGAAAGAATATGACGAAATACAAGGCGATTTTACACAAAATGGCGAAGTCATCTCCATCTGTTAGGAGAATAATGATAAGAAACGCTGATAAAGTGTTAATTAAAACCATCTGTGAGTGTTGTCTGAACGTGCTACATGGTAACATTAAGATCTCCAGAAAAAACCATAAAAAATTAGCAAAATACAAGTCGGAGTTACGTCGTTTAAGTAATAAAAGACTAGGTCTTCAAAAGAGATGCAGCATTTTACAAAAACGTGGATTCCTGGGAAGTCTTTTAGGTGCAATTCTTCCGACAATTGGAAAAATCTTTGGACTGGGTTAAAAAACATGGAGTCAGTACAGAAGATGGCAGTTGTTCCTTATGAACTACTTGATGGTCTACATACAGAGTCGAAAATAAACCTAATGAATACCAATCCATATGTATGTAAAGCTGTAGGTTTAGATGATGAAATTAGAAGAATCCCAACTAGAAATGATATTCAAGCATCATCGAAAGCCGATCTTTACTCAGAAGCACTACAGAAATTTAGAATGAGCTATGAACAGTCAGGGGTTGCTATGGGAAATCAGCCAGTATCAGTTGATTATTCCACTCCAAATTACAACAGGTTATCAGGTGGAGATACTGGTGACAGCGTAAAAACAGGAATCTCAGATGAGGTTATTCTAGAGTCTTCATGTCTATTATCTAAAAGATCATGTGATAAAGGGGAGCGATTACTTAAATTCCTTCAGAAAACTGGGTGAATTCAAGTTGATAAGAATAAGTCTCAATTAATGGGGAATTTTTGCCAGGTAGCAACTTAGTCAATCTCATAGCACATGTGTCAAACTCAGGATATCAACCGGGTACACATTCATCAAGAAGTTCTGATGATTGAGTGGATAGGGTATTTAATGATCTTTTATGATCTGTAAATGTACCACACCGGCTGAGTGGAAATGCAGAAAGTTGGAATGATATTCTCTAGACCAGAACATTGGACATAGAAGTCGAGCTCGAGAAATACCTTCTCATAGAAAGCCAGCTAGTCCCTCACCTGAACCACATACAAGACAAGTGAAATCAAAGCAATCCCCTAGAAAGCTTCGATCTAGACCTCGAAAACATCTATCATGGTTAAGTCTCTAATAAGGTCTACAATGCTGGATAGAAATATATCAAGAAAACTTTCTAAGAGATATTATAACACAAAACATCCAGCTAGATTCATTCGTGTTGAAAAGATATTCAAGTCTTTTAAAGGGACGATTTAACGTGACCGAATTCAAGAACGGTTATCTAGTCAGAGAGCATATACTCTACACAAACCAAAGAGAGTGAGATTTGAACATGACAGAATTAAAGTGTCAGTCGTTGATCAGCTCTGGCAAATGGATCTCAGTAACATGGTTTCACTCAGTAAAGAAAATGACAATACGAGATACTTGCTTTTTGTCATTGAAGTTTTTTCAAAATTTCTATGGGTTATACCTTTAACTTCGAAAACAGGGAATTCTATTATCAATGGCATTAAATCGCTATTTATTTCAACCAAGAGACGCCCGAGATCAGTACAAACCAATAAGGGTGGGGAATTTGTAAACTCCGGTCTTATATCATATCTAAAAGAAAATGGATATCACTTCTATACCTCTCAGAATGAGACTCATGCAGCAGTAGTGGAGAGGGTACAGAGAACATTAAAAGATAAGATCTGGAGGTATATCACATATAAAGGAAGCTTATGTTATATTGATGCTTTACCTGATATAGTTAAAGGTTACAATGAATTATATCACAGTAGTATAAAAATGAAACCTATTGATGCCACAAGACAAGCTGAGTTTCAGATATTGCGAAATTTATTCGGAGAATATAGGTCAAAGAGAAAGAAGAAAATAAAAGTCTTTAAAGCAAGAGAGAAAGTTAGATTTTCAAAATTAAAAACACCTTTTAAAAAGGCTTTCAACCAGTTTGGTCTGAGGAGATTTTCTATATAAAAGAGAAAGTACATTCAAGGGCTAATAATTGTAAACTAATTGATTACGATAATGATCCGACAATCGGTACGTTTTACTCTGAAGAACTTCAAAAAGTTAAAAGTGAAAATAGTGAGAACCGTCTATACATGATAGAAAAAATTATTAAGACTAAATGAGAGAAATGGAAGGAACAATATTTTGTCAAATGGTTGGGATTCCCTAATAAGGTTAACTCATACTTGACTGAATTTCATAATACAAAGTAAAAAATGGATGAGAATCAGTCTGTAAGAGGCACTAGACTCTGGAATATATGTGGTGAGAAAGTACCAAGGGAAGAGATTATGTATAGAGCACAGGTGGGGCTAATTTACATTGTTATCATTACGTGTATATTAAACCTCAGTTTACATAATGAGGATAAAGGAATTCGGATCTCACTATGTTCAGGGTGTCTGGGATATATTTTACCTGCACCTACTATCAAAGCCATTAAAAGAGTTTCAGCTACAGCAGCTACAACACCTGTTAAAAAAATGGAGAGTAACCATTTCTACATTACACTACCAAGTAATTCATCTATGAATTACTTTCCTGCCAACTCAGTTGTCAGGTTTACTACAAAACTTCCTATGAACTTGGATTTATCAGGTTCATGGGAAGTGGGTTTAGTTGGAATTCAGTACCCAAGATCATTGTTAACCCTTGAAAAGGATGCTCACGTGAAATTTACTTCACCAGCTAACAAAAAGGGAGATTTTTCACAGTGCAAAAAGGGTTTTACACAATTAAAGAACTCGTTAATCAACTTAAGCATGATGTGAAAGTACAGCTTAATGAATTTGTTGAAAGCATTCAGTTCATGTATAATGAAGATAAAGGTTTTAGAATTTCTTTAATTATTGGACCTGGACATTCAGTTAAGTTTGATCCCCAATTAGCTCAGCTGTTTGGATTCAAGACAAAAACGATGAATGGTACAAAACGGCGGGCGTTTTTTGGTTATTCTGGGGAATCAACTACTAGAGCATTACATTTTGTTTATTCCGACATCGTTCAACCAAACATTATTGGTGATACCATAGCACCCCTATTACGGGTCTTACCACCAGTGAAGAAATCTGCTTTAATAGAGCGCGAGTTTGTAAACGTACATTAGCTTCCTGTTGCCAAAACATCAATCGACACTATTAAAATCAAGCTAACCAATTCATATGGGAAGCCTATTCCATTTAAGAGTGGTAAATCAGTCATAAAACTTCATTTTAGAAAAGTTAAAAGTTAGTTTTACTTTAACCGTTGAATCGATAACATCTGAAAAACAGCAGATAGAATGAGACCTGTCTATAAACCTGATAAAATGCCGTTACGTAACTATTACGTTGCCCAAGCCAGGCGAGGGATATCTGTTTTCGTGGGTGATCATCATCAAAGAGGTCATGGGTTAGGTAACATTTTTGGGAGTTTAATACACTCCACTATACCACTGTTAGGAAAGGTGGGAAGAAGTATAGGTAAACAAGCGTTATCAGCAGAGGCAAAGGCCAGAAGAAAGCTAACATCATGAGGAAGCTGGCAGGAACAATCTACCTAGGTGCCGTACGACCACACCTTGAGTATGGATCCAGCTCATGGATGACAGCAGCTAAATCTCATCAACATAACCTCGACAGAGTACAAAACCAGGCACTGCGCATCATCACTGGTGGAATGAGATCCACACCAATAGAATGGAGCAGACAGCAGGCATTCCCCCACTTAGCAAAGGAAGGAAATGCAAAGCACTGATCCAAGCTGCAAAGTTCAAATCGTTCAACAACCACCCGATGAAGATCAGGCAAGCATAGCTGTCATCAGGAAGACTTAAAAGATCAGGTTTTGTGAGAGAGAGAAAAGCACTTCAAAGGAAACACCAAGAGATGTTGCCAGCACAAAAAGAAGACCCAAACCACACACTTGATCCTCCACCCTGGGAAAACAAAATAGCTATTCGCACCACAGTACCTCATCTCACAACCAAAGATTAACACAGTGATGTGAGCAAGAAGGCCATGCTGGAAGAAATGTACCATCAGGAGACATGGATAAGGATCTACACAGATGGATCAGCCAAAGATGCAATTAGGAGCGGAGGTGCTGGACTGCACATACAGTATCCAAACGAACAACATGAGTCAGCTGCAATACCGACAGGCAAACACTGCACAAACTACAGAGCTGAAGTCGAAGCACTGGTTCATGCAGCTAATACCATCAGCAGAACAGCAGACCCTATTGCACAGATTGTCTTTTTATCTGATACCCGCTCCGTCCTTGAGGCTATCACCAAAGGTAAGCTGCCACAACTTAAAGAAGCACCACACACCATCAAATGCTTTCGAATAGCATTGCGGTGGATCCCCTCACACTGTGGAGTCCAAGGAAATGAGGAAGCAGACAAGATGGCAAAGGTGGGTGCAGAAGAGAATCAGACAGAAAACATGGTTACGCATACAGAGATGAAGACTATCATCAAGTCACTCTATAGAACACCTCAATCAGAAGATGCCTACCATCATCTCTCGAGGCCAGAGCAAGTGACCATTTTTCGTCTCAGAACTGGACACAACAGACTAAACCAACACATGTACAGGCTGTTCCACCTTACGACATCGCCCGCTTGTCCTTGTGAAGAAGCAGAACAGACCACAGAGCACCTACTTCAATGTTGCTGTACGTATCAGCTGCTGAGAGAAGAGATCTGGCCTTTGTCAACCTCTTTTCTTGAAAAGCTGTATGGGCATGTGGAAGAACTGCAGAAAACCACAGATCTCATCTTGAGAACGGCTCTCCAAGTGTGATACCAGCGATCGAAAAGAAGAGGAAGAAGAAGAAAAAGAAGAAGAAGAAGAAGAAGAAGCAGGTCTTGGTTTAGCCAGTGATGTATTAGCAGGAAAAGATTTTAAATCTTCTGCTAAGTCAAGAGCATTATCAGCTTGAAGATTTGGGAGCGTGTGGTGCTTACTAAGATCTCTCATCGTCGGATGAATGACGACTCCCACTTCACTACCGGAAACCTTTATAGTGCTGCTGCGACAGCACCACCGGTGGTGATGAAGGAGTAACCACAGTCAGCTCGCCTTGTCTGACTGATGGTAAATTAGATGATATTTGATTTCTGACTGCTGGGCTGAATCTGACTCACTAAGATTCTGATAAGGACTGGGTGTTGCTCCTAGGTCAGCTAGATTCCTAATCAACTAACAAACGACTTGTCTTACATATACGTAAAAGAAAAACTTTATTTACAGAAATATAATAAGTTTGATGTCTAGAGCAAAATCGCTCACAAATAAACACTTGGTACAATTTGTTGTACAAAACTAACAGCTAAATTATCTTAAGTCCTAATCCTATTCTAACCGATCAAAGCTACGTTAGACGTAAGAGCCACAGCTTCACGAACTAAGTAAGCGAGATGCTTAGTGAATCAGAGATGGGGGTTGATTGATTTATTCCGAGAGAAGTACCTTCTTTTATAGCTCCAATTTGGACTCCCTGCATTTCGCAGAAATATACAACTTCTCTCAGAATATAATCCAATCTATTCCTACAACTCTTCTAGGTATCCAATAAGCACACCTTGATTGGCCGAACAACAAAGTCAGCAATCAACCTCTGCTTATTTCTTCCTAGAAGTTCTAACCTAATAACTGATTGTCCCTTCAGCCAATCAGTGATCCCTCCCTCACTTGCCTGGCGCACAAATTTATTCTTTATAATTCTTTACTGCAGAGTCTGATCGATCTTGATTGGTTATGACGTCATTCTAACCAATCATACTCTGCCAAATTCTTCCATAAAGATTGTGCCTCACATAGACAAAGCAGTGGTCCGTCAGCTAACTAACAACATTATGGTATGTGTTGTTGCTGCATACCATAAAATGAGTGGCATATAGTTTATCAGTAAATTTCGATTTTGTTATGAATTCCTAAAGGATGCTATAATTTCAATGTCCTGTCCAATGCGTACTAATGGAGAAGTCTCAAGAATCATAGGGTGCTAGGCACACGTGCTGGATGATTCATTAGCAGATGGTGTTGTTCTATCCCACGGTTAAATACTAGAGTGCTTACATCATCAACTATGTCAGTCAGTCACGTTCAATTATTCTCATAATTCATGATTGCAACACTTGCCACTAAACATTGATTATTTCCAAAACTACAACTATCAACAACTGCTGAATATCATACAAGTGAATGCCGGCTAAGCAGCAACAACTTGTATCTAAACCATTTTCAATTACACATCAACTCAGAACCATAGAATCATTTCCAATTAATTCATCCATTTCCAATATTATCATATTAATCTTATCTGCTGGTTATGTAACGCTATAAACAGCATCCTATCCATTTAGCATTAGTGCACTTCTATTACATACAAAGAGCTGACCTGGCTGTCTCGACTTTCCACCATCCCAATGATTGACACATATGTATAAATAACAGGTGGTCGACTCAGCCACGGTACACTTAGTCATCATAACTTTCCCGTTTTGAATTGTATGTTATAATTAGCATTGATGCAATGCTACAGCATCCATCTTCAGCTCACCCAGACTTAGGTCACCTGGTATTTTCAAAACATAATTTCTTTTCGGGTCTTACGTGAATTATAAGATATCCTGTGGGGTCATGACTTCCTAAAAAACAATCCCATATTTACAAGCTGGAAAAGCCTTAATTCCTGAAACAATTACAGGGTTACGCGATCGACTAGGTGTCAGAAGAGTGGTTAAAAAGACAAAGTCTCGAAGACAGAGCATCAAACCGCTGAAAAGATCGAATAAACATGGATGTGCTAAAAGAGTCAGAAGGAATACAGTAACAGGGACAGCGGATATTTTCTCATAATGGATTCTAGAGCTTGTCTTTGCACAAAATTAGAACTCGACTTGTTTACTGTTAAACCTGTTTTAACTACTGTGGAAAAGGGTTCATGGCAGCTTTACCAGCCAGTGAATACCATTTCAAACTCCAACTCAGCCCCATTAGAGTTTTTGATCTCAGGGAATGGACAAGATTATTTAGATTTATCTCAGAGTTACCTTACTGTAAAAGTTAGAGTACGGAAAGTTGAGGAAGGGCGTGATTGTGATGTTGCTGAGGGGGATCAGGTTGCCCCTGTGAATTTACTACTTCATTCATTATTTTCACAAGTAGATGTCTTTTTAAATGGCCAGCGTATATTGGATGCACATGATGCCTATCCAAACAGAGCTTTTATTCAGACGATTTTGTCATACTCGTCTAATGCATTATATTCTCAATTATCTGCAGCTTCATGGGCAAAAGATACGGCAGGTCAGTATGATTCTCTGGCAGAAGCAAATGACGGTTTTGCTGAATGGAAAGAACGATGCGCCAATGGTAAAACAATTGAATTAGTAGGGAGGATACACTGATATATTTATGTAAGATCATTATATACCTTATGGGGTCTCGATAAGACTCAGACTACAAAGAAGTAGTGATGAGTTTGTTCCCATGAAAGCTGGGGATAAGGAGTTTAAAGTGGTGATTGATGACGCCACATTCTGTGTTAGAAATCTGAGACAAACACCTGAGTTGCTAACTGCACATGCCGAAACATTATTGAAGACACCGGCAAAATATCCAATTAAAAGGGTTGTAGTGAAAAGTTTCACAATTCCTGCAACATCATTACCGTTTAATGCTGATAATACACTAATTTGACCTCTACCTAGTCGTTGTCTTGTTGGAATCGTTAGTAATGGTTCCTATAATGGTAACTATTTAAAAAAAAACATATGCCTTCAATCATAATGACAATTCATACTTTGCTTGTTATTTAAATGGTAATCAAGTTTCATCAGAGGCATTAACCCCCGACTTCAGCGCAGGAAATTATATTAGATCATACCTAGCGTTATTTGATGGCACTGGATAGTTATTCAGTGTTACTGGCCCACTGATTAATATTGCAGAATACACAAAGGGCTATTGTTTCTTCGGTCAAGACTTTACAGCTGACTTAACAGCTGGAGAACATACATATCCAACAAAGCAAGGGAATCTACGTCTACAGTTCAACTTTAAAACAGCATTACCTGATACTATGAATGTAATTTTATATGCTGAATATGATAATCTGATTGAAATAGATTATGCAAGAAATGTAACAATTGATTATTAATTGAAGAGAGATGCTGTACACATCAGATTTACATTTTCTACTAGCTAAAGACAAAGCTGCAAAAACAATGTTCTGTGGAGTGTATGCTAAGGACAGAATTCCGAAAAGGGTTAAAAGACCCGGTTTCTTAATCATTAATACAGAAAAACATTCACACTCTGGTGAAAATTGGGTTGTCATGTTCTTATGGGAGAGATCGCGAAAAGTTACAAATGAATTCTTCGACTCATTCGGGCGACCACCTTGGAGAGAACTTGTAACAGCCACTGTACATAAGAATTGTCTTTATAATGACGGGATTGTACAGGACATATTCTCAACAAAGTGTGGTGAATTCTGCATATTTTATATTATACACCGTTCGAGAGGCGTTTCATATAAAAACATATTAATGATGTTAAAAAATACTGAGCTCGATGATGGAATTGTAGCGGAATGTTAAAAAAAATCTTCAATAAAAAGTAATCATTCTTGTAAAAATATGAATCCGTTTTCCGACTTCAATACATTTCAACATAAGAAAGATAATCCCACCCACCTATATATCATGGCGGGGTTCTTTCCCGTGTATGTAATTCCCATACCCAGCTAATATAATCTGTCAGGTTACAGCGCTCCTAGCACGTCTGATGGGTTTCAGTATATCTTAGCTCGGTAAAGTCACTATTTCAATGAGAGCAGTACTTGTACGCTGTACTGGGTTAAAAAATCAACAACTCATGCTAGCTATGAGTGAGAGCGATAACTAGCATATTTCTGCCATACAGCTTCTCTTGCCTATTAACTGTACAAGTGTTGAGGGTTTTTTTGCAGATGACATATTTCAATGGTTATATGTCCGGACACGTTGAATATTTTGAAAATAATTTGACTGATAGTTGTTGACGGCTAAGCCAGCAACAACTTTCAGTCAAATTTTTTTCTAAATATTCAACGGGTCCAGAGTTATTGCCCATTAAAATAATTGCCTGATGACCTGTAGCAATGAGACAGCTAAAACGGTCCAGTTGAGTGTGGAGTGGTGGGAGTAATAGATGATAGAGCAAAAAGCCAGAGTAACTGATATAACCCTCGTACTACTGGCTCTCTATAAAACTACAATTAGCAGATCCATTCCGATAATGAAAAGTTTATTAAAGCCAAAATGCTGAAAATCACTATTATCACACTAGAAAATTCTCCCTCCTAATAGAGATTTTCAGCTAAACTTTAATAAACTTTAAATTATCAAAGACTCTTTAGCTGGAAAAGGGTATTGAACCTTAAACGGGAAGTGAAATACATATGTTTCCGCTTGAAGTAAGGGGTTGGTGAGAAAAAAACGAACGAAAAATCTACATTTTCATATTAATATTCTTACTCTGTAAGCAAAGTGAAATTCGTTTTACTAATTCGGTGCAGTATATACAGTTTCAAACGTTGTGGATGATTACATTGAATTACACCAAAGTTAAGAAAAGTAAGTTAGGATATTGTAATGAGAGCAAGATGTTTACAAAATCTAACATCACAAGAAGTGAAACAGTAGCACGTTTAAGTGAAAACTCTCATGAATTAACCCTTTTCATGCTGTATGCATGGGGAGGTTTTTCTAGACAAGTCTTGAAAGGGTGTTCAGAATACTCTGACTATTAGATAATTTTGAAAACATTTTGACCGAAATTTGTTATGACCTAGTTAAACGGTAGAACAACATGTAAAAAATTAAATATGAAATTTTCATCTAACCTCACACTGTACCACCCTTGAAAGTTCTTCCAGGATACGCCTGCCAGATATGTCATTAACTTTACTGAATTCTAAAAAAACTGGTACATTCAAAGCCGGGTGTTCAATTGTGATTCTAATCTGATCATGGGGTTGGGCTTTCACTGAAATTTAAAAATTTTCTAAAATTTGATTGAAAATCGATTCCAAATGTACGTCAACATCAATTAAATTGTGCACTCTGAGGTCCTGAGAGATTCTAACTTCATATTCGGATTCCATAGTTTTAAATTTACATGAGTAGAGTGATCTACATGAATTTATTTTGAAATCGCTATCACCTAATTCAGGCATATGCACCTTCAGCGTGACGTCGTACTCATATACTATGCTCTATGCATATATATATAGAAAGGTGCGAAAGGACGATTATTATAGGCTGTAATCATCGGCCTATCACGAAAAAGCATGGATATGTATCAACTAAATAATATACTGAACCTCAAGTGGATACATGCATCTTCCAAACGGTGCATACATTTAAGTCAACAGCACGCCTATAATTACACAATATATCAATTACTTGGCAGAAATGCGATATCATTTCACGTAGAACTTATACATTTTACCGACTCCGCGGTTTTGATAAACAACAACGAATCTTGGAGTCGGGTAATTGAGAAATAGCATATTTGGTACCCATTTAAACACGATCGTTTGCAGCTTGCAATAGAAATGAATGATTACAAATCTATATCCAGTAACATTGTGTTTCAACAGGAGTTTTTCAAAACAGAACTTATATTAGCTATATTTGTGGGAGGTTTTTGGTTGTCACTTTCTGGATTTTCTTTCTCGTTCAGGCTTCTCTGATAATTTTGGTATTTAGAACGAGTTGTATATAGGACGAATTGACTTGATAGTTTAACATTGATATTTGTAACTAGGGACTCGATTCCACCAAATGGAGCCGAATAACTGCTCTAACGAACTTGACCATTTTGAAATTTGTAAACATTGCGTAATGGAATGGATGGGTTCTGTTGAATTGACGCGAAGGTAGTCTTACTAACATTTATATCAACCAAAAGTGGCGAATTGTCGGTTTATTGAAATAATTCACAACTTATTTATACAAATTGATGTGCATCTCATATGAAATTAAGGTAGTATTGAATACTTTATAAATGTCACATTTTGTTACGTATATTAGTTTGACAGTGAGTGTCGTCGTATACACCTAAATGTTTTCGTATATTATGAAATTCTTGGTGTGGTTTTGTCCAAATGCTATACAGTGTCGGATAGATATATGTATCCGCTTTAAGCGCAACATATTATTTAGTAAATAAACTCCATTGGTTTTATGTCAGTCCAGAGGAATCGTAGTAGCATCAAAACATCAAGCGCAACTGATGCAAACCTTTAGTCCTATATATAAATAGGAGAGGGTACGACGTCACGCTAAAAGTGCCTATGAATTCGGGTAGGACATTGTTATTATCATTGTCATTAACATTATCACTAATATTATCACTAGCATTATCATTAGCATTATCATTATTATTAACTTGAAACCCACCCCCTAATTGATTACTATTTTCTTCTGATCTGACATTCACTTCTAAATACATGTTTTCATCATTATTTCTTGTCTTCATAACAATCCTATTAACGGGTGAATTGAAAATAAGTAACTCGTCCGGTAACAGCCATTCTAAAGCCACATAATCCACTTCTGAAAAAGGCTTTCTACTCCCTACTGAATCTGCTTAATCGTGGAAGATGTCCATTGAATTACACTGGGGAGGTAACGAATCACCACATTCCGTAGCGAGAGTGGTAGTAATTCATTTCCCGAGTGAGATTGCTTCCTATCGAGAGTTGGAATATGGAGGTCCAAGGGTGTCTGAAAAACAATGATTAAGTAAATGTATTCTTGATAAAAAATAAGAAATCCTAGCAGAATATAAGAGTGACACATTATTATTATTATTTTTTTTTTTTTTAAATGTATTAAATGCTAGTCATTTCAATAGCGAATTTAGAAAATTCATTATTGTATTAACCTAATAAGTTATTACAATACTAAATTTTGAAAATTCAATGTTGAATTAGCTGATTCAGTTATCGAAATAGGGAATTTTGAAAATTCAATGATAAATTACTAAATTTACACAATACAATAGATTTATAATTTAATTAATGAATTAATTAATTGTAATGAATAGTATATTATTTATATTTACTTACTTACAACAGGAGGAGGATTATCAACAGCCAAAAGCCCATCCAGAATTTTCTGAAACAGGGCATGATCGAGGTTTCTGTCAGTCGTGACATGATTTTTCTTGTCTTCGATGACCGGTTCCACTCCTATGAAGCCAGAAGTTGTGATATTTGCTAGTTTTTGGTTCAGATTAAAAGATATTGCTCCATCATTTACAGTGAGATCTATCTTTGGAGATAATCCTTGAAAAGTCTCCCAATATTCAGGAATTTTCTCCTTCTTATCGCTACATTCAGCCACTTTATCAACATTTCCTATGTGACATTTTAGAGCCGAGGAATTATAGGAGACCTGTATGGCGCTCTCCTCTTCGGTCTCATCATCTGAAATTTCGATCGGACAATCTAGCGCAAAACCAGCCATGGCACGATTTCTTAAACTAGAATTTATTTTAAATAGTTTTACTTCAAGAGTGATCACCGTACTAAAAATTAGGTTCCTTTTTATACCATCATTTATGCAATCCAAAAAGGTGCAAATATTACCCCGCCCTATCATGGAAAAAGCGCCCACCCGTCAGAAGAAAACATTCTCCAATTTCGGCGGGAAATTCTGGTGGGCAAAATTCTGGCGCAATAACTGCCAAATGAGAAGTGATAATTTATCCTCTTTCAAGTGCAAATGTACTCCTGATAGTATGACGACACTTTGGTTGAATGTATCATATTTACAAAAGCAACTTTTTAAAAGATGGAAAATAATACCTTGATTATGAAACTTGTTAATTAGACATCTCCCGCCGTTCTCTCTTTTCATCGCCCTTCTCCTTCCTCTCTTTCTTCCCATCCTCGGCTTTGGCATTCATCTCTATAGACTTCATCTTTTTGTCATATAGAAATCTAAAAACAGGGTGGAGGTCAATACGTGGTCTTTTATTTCCAATACGACAAAATTCGAGACAGGATAGTATATTTCCGAATGTGATGCCGTCTTCTGTGAAGCATTTTAGAAATATACCCTCGCAGATTTTGAAAAGCTCAAATTCATTCTGGATTCTTGGCATATGATTGACAATTCTCACTAAATCAGTGTTCATTTCCTCCATGACAAAGGTTTTGAAGAGAATTGCTCGATACGTCTACTCTCATCAGAGACAAAATGGGATTATACTTGTGTTATCATCTGTACAGAGGTGTAATTCAGTGGGGTAAGTGGAATTTCATTATTATTAATTAACCCTCCAAGTCTTTATAGATGATAATTTCCACCAAATAGTATGTAAAGAATGAAACTTGTATAATCCTTTGAAAATAATTTGACTGAGAGTTAATTTGGAAGAAGGTAATAAGAATTCTCAGTTAAGCTCCTCTCAGATATGTGGTAATAGGAACATCCCTCTAACTTAGAGAAAGTAATATTTCATTTCAGACTAATGTGTTTATCGCTTAAATGTGCGCGCCCGCCAAATCCTTTACCGCTAGAATGTACACACACGCCACATCCAAAGTACGCGCCAAAACCGTAGATCTAATTATAACGAATGATATGTACACCTCTTAAGCATGGTAAAGTGGTGAAAGTTATCATATTTTACATCAAGGCAGAGGGATGCTGGCTAATACATATGCTGTGCGGTTAATAGTATTCTATCTGTAACAGTTTGAGTTGAAAAGGTTTGGATGAATGGAGCTATATATATTAGACAGTATTATATCGTGAAGGCTGACTCTCATGAGTGCGAACCATCGGCTAATAATTTCAATGAGTAAATACTTGTAACCTAGCCTAATATTCAGAAAATAATTTGACTGAAAGTCAATGATAGCTTAACTAGGAATAATTCTCAGTCAAATCGCTTTCAAAATATTCAGACAGTTCAGCGATATAACCCATGGAATATAATAGCCACAAGAACTTAACATTCAGAGAGTTGATACATGATGATCAGACAGTAAGCATGAACATCTAATGCGCTCTCAGTGAGCGGATGATACGCAACACGTTCTCTGTGAGTGGATGATACGCAATGCGTTCTCTGTGAGCAAATGATACGGAACATGCTCTCTATGAGCGAGTGATACAGAACGCACTCTCTATGAGCATGTGATATGCAGCGTACTCTCTGTGGGTGCGTGATACACAATGCGCTCTCTGTGAGCAAGGTATTTTCAAAATACAATAATTTAAGTAAAAGAACATTTTTAAAGTAGAAGTGGCCGAGTCATAGTTTTCTTAATAGCTCACTGATCAGGCTTTCCCTGCTCATTTCTGTGCTCATGAGTGTAAGTGAAGTTTTAAGAAGAACTGGGGTTTCTTAGTACATCTACACCAGATCATTAATCATAGTTTTCCCACTCATTTCTCCTTAACCAACCCATAGCTTTCCCGCTCATTTCTCCTTAGCCAATCCATAGTCTTCCCACTCATTTCTGTACTCACGAGTGCGTGTGTACGTTTAAGTACAACTGGGGTTTCTTAGTGCATCTACACCAGATCATTAATCATAGTTTTCCCCCTCATTTCTCCTTAGCCAATCGTTAGGGGCGCCTACAGATCGTCCAATCAAATTCGAACATGATTCTAGGTCATTAACCATAGCTCTTCCACTCAATTCCCCTTAGCCAATCCATAGCTTTCCCGCTCATTTCTGTACTCATGGGTGCGAGTGTACTTTTAAGTACAGCTAAGGTTTCTTAGTGCATCTACAACAGATCATTAATCATACTTTCCCCTGCTCATTTCCCCTCAGCCAATCATTAGGGGCGCCTACCGCTCATCCAATCAAATTCAAGCATGAATGTAGGTCATTTCGCCTTAGCCAATCATTAGGGGCACTTAACGCTCGTCCAATCAAATTCAAGCATGATTTTTGATTAACAGCTCAGCCTAGTATATAAGGAGGACTTTACTTTTTCAAATCACTTGAGCATCAGAGCCCAGAGTGAACACTTCGTGGCTTAGAGCTATATCAGTTCACTACTGAATATCTCTTCAACTATGATTGTACTTCACAGACTTTCACTATACATCTTTTGCTGTATAAAGTCTTAATCATATCATGTTACATTCTATTTCATGTTTTCATCTTTCAGTTATTCTTTTCAGCCATCGATTGGATTTTACGAATTGAAACATTACCCAGAATGTCGGTAAGCTGTAGTTAACAAAAACGATACATTTTTTATGGTGGAAGGTATAAGGGGCGGGAGGGGTGGGGATAGATACATCAGGGCTGCCCCTACCCCAAAATACTAACCAACGCCGAACGGTAGGCGCCCATCTTTGATTGGTCGAGAGCTTTGTGACGTCACTTCATTAGCTTATTTAAATAAGATTCCGCCCATGCCCATATATGGAAGTGGGCGTGGGAAAGCTGTATGACGTCACAAAACTCTCGACCAATCAGAGTGGGCGCCTACCGCTCGGCATAACTACTGCCATAACCGTTTGTTAAGATCATTATGGACAGTTAAACCAGGACATTACCCCTCCACCGTCTTCATTGTCGGCCATTTTTAGAAATATGTCAATATCAAACAATAAGGAAGTCGGAAGTCAGAAGTGGGAAGTCGGAAGTCAGAAGTCGGAAGTCCCCTCACGGCTTTCGTAAATATGAGAGTAGTGATTAGAGTAGACTTTTGAATCTTTGCGTTAACTTGGGTGTATGTCGTAAGCTTGACTATGCACCTGCTGCTGCCATATGATATTCATCACTGCACTAAATTTATCCCTCATTCAAACGTCATCCCGCAATACCAGGCAAACAAATCTGAATTAATATATGTTCATAAATTTATGTGTGCCTCTTCTGAACATGAGTTTGGCAAGCTTATGTGATGAACGCAAGCGTGTTATTAGAGACGCGTGCTATTAGACACCATACATATATACGGTTGTATTTTGCGATGTAAAACGCGATTTGTGTACACATGAAAACACCCCACCCACCGGATCGTGTAAGTGCTATGGTTGATTAATTTGACACCTACTGACAGATGTTGTCTGACACAAAATACCGAGTTAGTTTGAATCATTTCCTTGCCAGTTATCCGTAATCTCGTGTGGCCTAAACAGAAAATACGCGTATTCGCAAAATATTGGTAAAATAACTATCGGTTTCGGCTTCATTTTGATCAAATATGAAAGCTTAATGAACATATGTTTTGATGACGTCACCAAAGCGATGCGTGTGAGTGAACGCCGCAGAGACCGGACATTAGAAACAGGCCACCTGACCATAAATAGCATTTGGAACCAAATTATGGTACTTCCATAAAACGGCTGGTCGCATGACTTTCAATTCGTAACCAACAAATATGTACACAGTCTATACCAGTAATACGTTCACCACCTTTTGGCCCGCTGGAGAGGCTATATTATCTACCTTCTATTTAAGCATTCTGGGTTCAACGCACACAGACGGCAGCGAACCCTTACTAACCAACTGGTCACGTACAGTATGTATGGCATCGAGCATCAACTATTATCTGACAGAGCTGCTACTTTCCCCACAACGCTTTTCGCATAGGATAATACATTGTGGTTGCCGCCACATCCGGCCTATAGCCACTTTTTATTTTGCCATAGAACATAACAATCGATGCGCTGCATGCATTTGCATCATTATTCCATGCAGAACCTCCTCCAACTACTTAAGAGCCATCCTCACTTCTTCCCGCGTATCTTCGCTTGCAATGGACCTTTTCAGTTTATCCATCAATCATATGACTTCATAATCAACTACATGGCGTGTAAGATGACGTCATAATGGATGGCGTCATGAATGGCGTAGATAAGTTCGTTTACGAACGCTTAGTTGATGATGGACTATGTGTTGCACGAATTGTATGTCTTTACTATTTCATAAACATTCTATTGAATATTTTGAAACTAATTTGACTGGGCGATGTTGCTGCCATAGGCAGCAACAGCACCCATTCCATTTAGTTTCAAAATATTTAACAGCTTACCTGTAGAGTTTTCTGGAAATTGATAGTCAGGGTGTTCAGGGATCTAACGATTCTAACACGAGTGAGGTGTGGGTGGAGCTTAGTTAGAGATTGGCGGTGCATAGCTTAAACTGGAAAGGTCCATTATTGGGCCTCTGCTGTTTATACAGTATATGAAAAAGCTACCGAACGTCTGTCATCATCTAGCACTCAATATTAATTGCAGATACAAAAGTAATGCTTTCCGTAGCCACAAGGATAAAATACAAAATACACAATATAAAAATGTAAATAATGAAATGCAACAAATAATAGATTGGTTATAGAGGCAACAAAATTGGGCTTGGGGTTACGAAGAAATGGCTCGACTTTCGGTAAAAAGATCAAAGCTTAATGTCATCGAATATGTAAAAATAGCCTGTCATGATAACTCAAGTACTACTGAAGGGTTCGAAGTTGTCAGAGTGGGGGGGTTGGGGTTGGGGTCAGGTGCCACCCCCGCCCCCACCCCATCCCACCACCCTTGTGCCAAGTTCAGTGTAGTGGTGGGGAATCATGACGTCATGGGCGCCAAAAAGGGCCAATTGGGCTGCTATTGCGCCCGCCCCACCCCACCCGGCCACCGGTATTTGATTTTGAGATAGGGCGCCAAAAGGCTGGTGTGCCCCCTGGCGCCGGATACCATCACTACGCCACTGAAAATTGGGTGGATGGTTGCGTGCGTACGTGTGGGCGTCCACACGTGCGTGCTTGAATAAGTGGGGTGAAATTAGACCCAACGAACGAAAGCAGTCCTAAAGAGTGGATATGGTCGAAGGAAAGGATACATTGCGAATCTACCATAATACACATTTACAAATGGTTGATGTAGGCTTACGGTGTTTGATATTTAGTAACAATCTTCTCTCGTTTAAATGTCAACATAGGCCTATAAGATCTTTTGTATTATAATTAACAAATATAAATCTATAAGCTCAAGGACCATTGGACAATTGTGGAAATAAATCTCTATCTACAGACAGTGACAGCATTTAGTTTTTATTTGTGGTTTTCCAAGTGACATTTCAATTCTTAAAATCCAATGCGCTACCCAGTAGAATACGCGGTCTTTCACAATGTTCCTTCGTTCATACTATTCCACGAAGTACTCGTTAGTACGGACTTAGAGTCTCTTCCACAAAACCATCATTATACACGTATTCAAATAGCAACATAGGCTTCGAGGCGTAGGTAAGGCTTTGATGTTTGAACAATAGGATTGAGCTTGCCAGGTTTTTCCTATACATCTGTTTCTACAATGTACTGTATAGCCATTAACCATTTGCCATTCAAACGGGGTGGTGGTGGGGGGGGGGCCAAGCTTCTGCTGTGGGCTTGAGAAATGTCCATGTGCAGATTAATACAAGATTATTTTTGAAAATGTATGACTGGAATGCCTGGCTCGCTAACCGGGCCAGTCATTCCAGCGGTGAATTGTCAAAAATAGTCTTCTCTTGGTATGAAAATGGACAGCATTCTATACGTTTTCGGAATGAAAATTGAATTCTTTAGAAACAAATTTGAGGGTTAAAGGACTATCGAAGGTAAGATCGTGCTAAAACATATCAATTCTGGATACAATTTGCATTGTCATACTAAAAATAGTGTGGACAAGCGACACATTCTTATTAGTGCCGGGATAATGGAATGACGCATCACGCACACAATCGTCGGACTGTTGTTTAAGCTGGATGTGTGTGCGCGTGCGTGCGTGCGTGCGTGCGTGCGTGCGTGCGTGCGTGCGTGCGTGCGAGCGAGCCTGCCTGCCTGCCTGCCTGCCTACCTGCCTGCCTGCCTGCGTGCGTACGTACGTGCGTGCGTGCGCGCGCGCGCGTGCCTGGATTTTGACATTCAGTGGAAATTGAATATAAATTTTTGCATCTATCATGGCTGTTTTTTGGGATCGTGCTATATACATTTTTAAAAATAGGCTCCCATGCTCGTTTGAAAAGGTTATTTTGACGCCATTGAATTCATTACCACCCAAATCGTGGGCCGGTAGATCGGCGAATCATAGATTCCTACGCTTGTATGACCCGACTTGTGAGTCACTGATGCTGTACAAATGCAATGCCGTCATAATCAGCTAAGCGGCGTGTAGGATGACATAATCATTACGTCATTAATAATTCTATAAGACCGGTCTTTAACTCTTAAAAGTCAGACACGTTGTAAGAATTGTATGTCTCTACTATTTAAAAAACATGCTGTTGGATATTTTGAAACTAATTTGACTGGGCACTATTGCTGCAACAACACCCAGTCAAATTAGCTTTCAAAATATTCAACAGTTTACCTGTACAGTTTTCTGGAAATTGATAGTCAGGAAGCTCAGAGATTAATCGATCCCAACACGAGCGAGGTGTGGGTGAGCTTAGCTAGAGATGGGTGGGGCATAGCTAAAAATGGAAAGGTTCATAACTGGGCAGCTCCGAAAGCAGTTCTAGATAAGCTTAAAGGTGATCGTAAACGAGAATTAGATTTCAATAAAGACCACCAAAATAAAAAGATTTTATCGTATATTATAAATTAAATAGCAGTGGACTGATGGCCACAAGTTCTATCAGTGTTAATGTAACGCGCCAATAACCAATTTGACCCGTTTGTAAATCGCGCAAGCCCATACACCAATTTGTTATCGGCGTGCGCGTTTGTAAACGACGCAGGCCCATATACCAATTTGCTATTCGGCGCGCCCGTTTGTAAACGCCTCAGACACATATGACAATTTGCTATCGGCGCGTCCGTTTGTAAACGGTGCAGACCCATATTATAATTTGTTATTGGCGCGCCCGTTTGTAAATGGTGCAGACCCATATTACAATTGGTTATTGGCGCGCACATTTGTAAACGGCGCATGGCCCATGTGCAAATTTGTTGTCGGCGCCAATAAGAAATGTGTATAGTTTTAAGCGAATTGTGATTTCTACCGCTACCTTCGTAGATCAAGGATTAATTTTCAGTCACTGGGATAATTTATTTGATATGTCTTACTGAAAGAAACACCATCTATCAAACAAGGTGGTGCCACGGTCATTCGCTGAATCATTGTGTGACCTGCGTTGGTAATCGCTGAACATGGTGTGACGCATTGTTGGAATGAAAGGGCGGTTTTAAAGTGTGCATAAATAAGTGCTATTGAGTTTTCCAAAATAATCTCTTGCTCTGCAAATGGATATTTTCTATGAGAAGATTTAAAATTTCTTAAAAAATGTGAGCATTATTTAAAGTGTTTATGAATGTATTCAATAACAGGCGAATTCTACTCAATGTTAGTCACTTCATTTGATCCGTGCGTTATTATACTTTTAATTAATTACTTTGACGATCTTTAAGTACAGACAAACATTATGTGTAATCACAAAACAAGTTTGACATTGCCATATGGGCCATGCGCCATTTACAAACGGCCGCGCCGATAACCAATTAGCACATGGGTCTGCGCCGTTTACAAACGAACCAAATTAGTTATTGGGTCGCTACATTAACCTTTCGACTATTGTCATGAATTTTGACACGCCATAGAATTCACGTCACTAATTGATTATCTTTGGCCCTTATATGTTTGTCTTTCCCTTTAGTGCGTGTCACCGTAAATACCTTCGTATTATAGCCCAACAACGCTGACCGCACAGTATAATCTTCATCAACGAGTTACTAGTGTATGTGGGCCAGAGACACGCGCTCATTTTGCCCATTGGATATGTCCAACATTTACAAATCGTGTAGGGAATACTACCGCACAAAACTTCCCAAGTCATGGCGACTAAAACGGTTTCTGCAGTGGGGTTGGGAGGCGTCCATTTGAGGACCGTAAGGATTTGTCACTGGACTGACTGGCTTGCTAACAGAGTCGGTCACTCCGGTGGTAACTGTCATTTCACAAATGGTATTCTGTAGGACTGCTGCTACTGGAAGTTTCCGGTGAGAGGACTGAGATTCCCATGAGCAACTCTGATCATTAAATGGCTAATATTAAGGAGAATTGACCTTTCCATTTTTAGCTTTGCCCCGTCCCTCTCTAGCTAAGCTCCACCCACACCTCGCTCGTGTTGGGATCGATCGATCTCTGAACTCCCTGACTATCAATTTCCAGAAAACTATACAGGTAAGCTGTTGAATATTTTGAAACTAATTTGACTGAATGCTGTTGCTGCCTATATTCAATAGCATGTTTTAGTAGATACATACAATTCTTACAACGTGTCGGACTATTAAGAGTTAAAGTAGGTATAAAGTATATGATCATTTATGACGTAATGATTATGACGTCATCCTACACTCTGCTTCGCTGATTATAACGTCATATGACGTCATTACTCTGGAAAGGTCCATTTCTGATGAGTCCTAGGCGTTTGTGACAGACTTTTATCAACAGCGATTACATTTTTGCAACAATCAATGCATAAGCGCTATAAGGTGGCCATTATGCTGTGTAATGGATAAATCCACTTTTGGCTATACATAGCCGTCAGTCAGCTAGCAATGAAGAGTCTCACATCATCCAGCTGGTTTGTCTATGTTCACGATGTACTATATAAGTACAGACTGCCTACAGCCCGTGTGTTACTCTGAAAATCCCCTCTAAAATCTTATGGCGAAAGATGTGAAGTCTGCAGTTATGAGTTACTGGATTGACGTGCCCGCACGCGAACTGGTAACTAAGTCTTCACTTATGTACGTCTCCCCGGTTTCTATCAACTCAGTCAATGTAGCAAGACTATGGAAGGCCTCAACAAGTAGTCGTAACCAGCGCAAAGCAGTTGCCAAAGCTATGATCATCACGGGAACATACATCGTACTAACATACGCCCACTCACATCGCTCCGATGCATGTGGCCGTACTTGCAGACCTTTGATCGCTTGCTATGTGAAGTAACAATACGCTTATGGGATTGAAGGTAACCAATCAGGTCATCATGTATTTCTTATCGAGAAATTTCATTGACAGAGACCCACAGTTCATTTGTAATTAGGACGTCTTGTTAACTTAGTGCGCATATCATAGCTTGCAAGCACGGTACTAGATACGGTAGCAGTGCGGGAGGGCGAGACCGTGCGATAGGACGATGGGGGACATGTTGGCTTCAGAGTAATCAGGCCAGACAAACCCAGTTCAACACATAGCATAGATGTGAACAGTGAACTATATGGCACGGCGCCAGAAGATGGGAAACATTTCATCCTAGTGAGTCCTTGCCTTGCAGAGGTACGTACTCCGTGTGTCAACAACCTACTCGATGTCACAAAACCAACATGCTTTGATGCTCTGCTTGCTCATAACAGTGAGCTATTACTCCAGGTCACATTCTTAGCTTCTCCAAACTTATCACAGTATAATAAACTCTTCCCTTCATGAGGAACCTCTGCTATCGACGCCGTTGGCCGGGATACCTTTATCGCGCTGCTGAAGACAAAGAAGCCACCTGGACCACAAGCAAGCGTGTAGCCTGTCGCTCTCACCAACAGCATCCAGAAGATATTTCCCAGTGTTATTTTATGCTGCATCCGAGAAAAGATTGATTGTATCACTGGAGCCTTTCCGGGAGGCTTTAGCCCTTTGATGATGAAGACGGCCCCTGTAGTGGTCTTGGGGAATGTTAATTTTCAGGCCACTATCAAGAGAAGACGATTTTTGAAAATTTAAAACTGAAATGTCTGGCTCGGTAACCGAACCAGTCAATCCAGCGGTATATTTTTAAAATAGTCTTCTCATGGCCTGCAAATGGACATTCAATAAACATATATTTTTTATATGCTTGAACAAATTTGGACATTAAAGGGTTAAACGAAGGCACAGCAGAGCAGACAGTGTTGGCGCACATGGTACCTGTGTCAGTAGTTATGTCCAAGCACTGGTACTTTCACAGGATGCGCGATGGCATGCCACACGCTTTCAACACTACCAGATGATAAAAAGGAGAAAGATGACACCTCCACGCCGGTCTCCTTCGTAAGTACCAACTTTGTTGGGAAACTAAGTCATCAAGGATTGCGGGCTGACATCCGCATACAGAGGCAACCCTGACTATGTCTAACCTTCTTCTGACCAGAAACTGTTCTCGACATCCTCGGACGACGCCATCTTCCCAGGAGCTTACCATAGCTACGTGGAATGTACGTGGTCTGACTGCAACATCAAAGAGGCAAACCTTAAGTGCAGAGTGTGAACACTATAACATCGATATTGCATGCATTCAAGAGACTAAAGTAGCTAAACACTCAGAGCACCAACTTCAGACAGGCCATAAGCTAGTACTCATGGAGCAAAAACAGGCCACTTACCTGGGATTAGGCTTCGTAATTGGACCAAAGGTATTGGACCATGTCATTAGTTTTGGATACGTCAGTGATCGCATTGCATTTATCGACCTGGCTATACCAACGCAAAAGAGCACAACCACTACGTGTCGCATAGTCAACACATGTGGGCCCACTACCGAAAGAGCCAAAGAGAATCCAGCAATATTAGATTCCTTCTATGTAGAACTGAGCTCCGCCATTACTATCCCAGCTAGATGGCAACAGTTCGTGTGTGGGGATTTCAACTACAAGCTGGGTAAACTCAGTTTTGCGGACAAAAGTTTAGGACTTGGCTTATGCATGGGATCGTATGGAGAGGGCACACGCAACAGCAATGGAGATGCACTTGCAGAATTCCTTAGTTCCAATGGCCTATTTGTCACAAATACGGCTTTCAAACACCCATGCCGTCACTTGGCAACATGGACTAGACACAGTGCTGATCGCAAACCCCCAAAAGGTTCTAAGGCGACAATAGCTGTCTTCAACCAAAGAGATTTCATACTATGCAAGACAGCAGCAAATCCCCCTACTTTGGGATGCTCGTTCCTATGGAGGCATGGAGGCTCAGACCTCAATTCTGACCATAAGCCAGTCATTACACACCTTTAGACGAAGGATCTGTATGAAGGATCTGTACCTAATGTATAAACGCCATACCAGGCAAGAGAGTGGAGTAACCTACAACCTACCCAAGCTCATCCGTGACACTGAGCCTCAAATGTCATACAAAAAGCCTCTCAGGGAGCGGATAGCTAACATCGACGTCAGCTCCGATCCAAACGAAGTCCTAACCAAACTATTGACATCTATGGAATCATCAGCTAGCAGCACCATATGTGTTCTAAAAAACAACAGAACTAGGTATACTGTCGACCCACTCGTAGTAAAACTGTCAGCAGAACAGAAAGCATTACGACTGCACATCTATCAAAGTGGCCAAAGTGAAGATCGCGCCAAACTACGCAAGGAACGCAATAACATTCTGCACCACATTAGCGAATGCTTAAACGATCTTGTAATCCAACAAGCGGATTCCCTAGCAGATGAAATCACTGCCATGGATGACAGCTACACAATGTTTCAGGCAGCCCGATCCCTGAGAGCTACTGACTACACACCACAATTCACTGTACAGAACTCTGAAGGACACTTTATCGGGACTGACCAGGGCAAAGCCGAGGCAATTCGAGAATGGTTCAAGGAACAATTCACTGACCACGATGATGAGTCCTTGCACCCATTCTCAGGAGACCCCAAACCATTACTAACACCAATTAATACAGCAGATGTTGAGAAGGCACGTAACGCCCTGAAAAATGGACGTGCATCTGGAGCTGATGGCATGAGCAATGATCTATTCAAATATGCAAGTGACATTATCTCAAAACCGAGCATGCACCTAATCAATTCAACTGTTATGTACCACCTTCCCATCGACGCTGTAGGCCAGGGCACCCTTATCGCGCTGCCCAAGCCCAAGAAGCCATCTGGCTCCCAGCCAATCTGCTGCCCATTGTGCTCCTTAATATCATACAGAAAATCCTATCTAATGTTACTCTATGCCTCATTCGAGACAAGCTCGATGATTTCACCGGATCATGTCAAAGTGGCTTCTAACGTGGACGCAGCTGTGCAGACATTGTATGGGCTGCTTGTGTCGGTAGTCATATCCAAACACTGGGATTTCCACCAAATGGGCGTTGACATGTCACGAGCCTTCGACACAAGTAAACGCTCAAATATCCTAGATGTACTACGCCAGGCCAGTTGCAGTGAAGATGAGCTACGACTAGTGAGATTACTGGTTGCAGACACCAAACTGAGAGTGCACGTCAAGTCAGTGACTTCTGTAGAATTTGAGACATCAATCGGCTCACCACAGTGACATGGTCTATCTCCAGTTCTTTTCACATGTTACCTGGCTGCTGCATTGAAATCCGTGCGGGAAAATTCGACAAGACTAACACCCCCCCCCCCCCCACCACACCCCCCCCACCGGTGTCAATACTGGGCATGCTGCAGAGATGGAATATGCCGACCATGTGGACTTGATAGACGAGGAAAAGAAACACATTGATGAACTTCTCCCAATAGCTGCAAGCAAACTAAAAATTGAGAATCTATTTATGAATGAATCCAAAACTGAGTTCACCCGCATATACTGAAACATGAAGCTAAAGAATATGATGATCCACTCCGTGGCGGCGAACCATGGAGGGAAAATAAAATTCTGGGCTCACTGCTTTGCAGTGCTGCTGACATTGCTGCGCGCTGCATCATGGGGAACATAGCTTTCCAGTCATTCTAGAAGCTATGGATTCGTAGATCAAAGCTGCCCTTGATAAAAAGACTACGTTTATACAAGGCAACCTGCGTATCCTTGATGATGTATAACTGTAACAGCTGGGAAGCTCCAAAGGCAGCTCTAGACAAACTCCTATACACCATCACTGGCCACCGATGGCCAGAGAGCATAATTTCCAACGATGCACTATACCAGATGTGTAATACGTCGCCGCTGTCTGTAAAGGTCGCCCAGCAAAGATGGTCCATGTTTGACCATTACTAAGGATGTCAGAAGACACACCAGCACAGAGAGCCTTCGAATTCGGAGCCAGTAAATACAGAGCCAGGAAAGAACGTCATTGCATAAATCTGCTATGCAGGACTAGGTACACTCAAGTCAAGAATGGACCTGAGGAAGCTAATGATTTTGGCTGAGGACAAGACACAGCGGGCAAAAGCAAAGAAGGGCTGATTCCAGCTGTACGATGTTTCTACTACTATAGCCGCAGAATACAGTAATCATACAAATAATCAAATATCTCTGATGAACTACGCAATGCTGGTTGTAATGACGATAAGCTGTGTCTCGTATAAAACTGCATTCTGCAGAGTTCGAGACGGCTATCGGCTCTCTACAGGGACAGGGCACCTCTCCAATGCTGTTTCACCCGTTGCCCCTCAAATTGGTTCAAGAAAATTTCAATTTTCCAATACAAAACGTCCATTTTCAAACCAAGAGAAGATTATTTTTGAAAATTTACCACTGGAATTACTGGCTCGGTTATCGAGCCGGTCATGCCAGTGGTACATTTAAAAAATAGTCTTCTAGCGAGGAAGATAGACCATGTCACTGTGGGGAGCCGATTGATGTCTCAAATTCTGCAGAAGTCACTGACTTGACGTGCACTCGCAGTTTGGTGTCTGCAACCAGTAATCTCACTAGTCGTAGCTCATCTTCACTGCAACTGGCCTGGCGTAGTACATCTAGGATATTTGAGCGTTTACTTGTGTCGAAGGCTCGTGACATGTCAACGCCCATTTGGTGGAAATCCCAGTGTTTGGATATGACTACCGACACAAGCAGCCCATACAATGTCTGCACAGCTGCGTCCACGTTAGAAGCCACTTTGACATGATCCGGTGAAATCATCGAGCTTGTCTCGAATGAGGCATAGAGTAACATTGGATAAGATTTTCTGTATGCTATTAAGGAGCACAATGGGCAGCAGATTGGCTGGGAGCCAGATGGCTTCTTGAGCTTGGGCAGCGCGATAAGGGTGCCCTGGCCTACATAGTATGCAGATGGACATTTCTCATGACCAGTGCAGAAGCCGTTATTGGCTGAAATGAGTGTTAAAGCTACCTCCCCGCATCCACCCATACGCGAGCCTCCACAAGACCAACTGGCCCTTGGCTTCCCACTAGATATGCAGTATGCAGACTTCATAGACGAGGAAAGGTAGCCTCTATATGATCTCCCTATGGCTGCAAACTAGTTCAAGGATAAGAATCGCTTCATGGACGAAGTCAAGATAGGGTTCACCAATGTACACATATAAGGGACAGACGAGGTCAGTGACAAAGGCGTCTTACTGTGCGGGTGGCATACAGGGCCGAACTTAGGCCACATGGGGCCCAGGGCAAGGTTTCCGACATGGGGCCCTGTTGGTGAGCTATATGCCTATATAGGGGTGACTCACCCCTCCTTAGGGGTGTCTGGTAGTCTCCCCACCTCCACCCCACCCCATTTTTTTTAACAATTAGATGCTCTGAGATGCTAACTACTGCATTCAGAGTGATAAACAACATAGTTGTTTTGATTTCTATCTTTGCCTTAATTCACACATCAATTTAGGAAAATTAGAATTTGAGAGCAATTGCTACCTGAATTTGCATATTTTCTGTCAATTCACCCTACTCCCGATTCGCATTATAGTGTTCAATATCATCCATTATGTTTGGTTTTAGTCAATTTTGCCACGTCAGCGTTAAGGGCAATTCCAAGCAAATAGGGACATGGCCAGTAAATTCCTTTCTTCTTATTTAATACGAAATAATGATTTTATCAATAGTAAACATACTAAAGATACTGAAACCACGTATTTGAAACCATAGCTTCTACACATAATTTTTCGAGCATACTTGGAATTGTCCTATATTATTTAGCATAAATAGTGTAATTTTACAATGGCAGGTTTATTGCAATGTATTTTTGTACTTTGCCGAGTATTTGTGGAATTGTGGTCGATATAAATTGTACTACGATCAT
This sequence comes from Chaetoderma sp. LZ-2023a, assembly GCA_034401795.1. Taxonomy (NCBI): domain Eukaryota; kingdom Metazoa; phylum Mollusca; class Caudofoveata; order Chaetodermatida; family Chaetodermatidae; genus Chaetoderma; species Chaetoderma sp. LZ-2023a. The sequence continues at coordinate 68,095,433 of CM067362.1, forward strand.
GCTTGCTTCGGGATAAATACTAATTTTTAAACTAAATTTTCTCTAGTATACATAGGCATCGCATCAGCTCCTGTGATCAATGTAACCTGAGTCACGAAAATACATGTTTTTAATGCTGTAATCTATTCGTAATTAGCTATGAACATGTATTTAGTATTCTCCTCCTTTATACCATTCTCTATCTATACATACAGTTAATTCTCCTCTTAAGAATAGGTAAACAATTATAAAGCACTTTCCATATTGTAACCTGAGTCACGTGTAACCTGAGTCACGTTTTAAATATGTACTAAATATGTCATACTGTCACCCCCACTCCCCTTCGTCATTTGTATCGTCATTCCACTGCATATGCACGCTGTGCTCATAATTAGCAGTCTATGTTTATGCATTTATGCAGTATAATAGAGCATAGAGTGACAAATGTAGATTATACTCTGGCCAGCTGGTTAATTGACATGCTTCTTCACGGCCACGGCACAAAATTGCAGGTTATATACCACCGGTGATAACAATAAGCGGTTGCCTCATGACTCGGTCTGCTCTGGGCGCCACACTACCACGGGTCTCTCTACCCCTTCTGATGATTTCTGATTTCGCTGATCCGTTTATACTAAATAGTGACGTCACAACTGTGCGTCTCACCCAATCAACATTTTTATTTTGGCAATTTTGAATTACAGTTTTGATTTGATATTGCCGGGAGTACTACATAGACAAGTTAGATAATAGATATAAGTGATAAAATAATAATTGTTCTAGCCAGACGTACTATTCTGTCGTTTCATAGTGCAGTTGTACTTTTCTTTGTAGCTTAGAAAACATAATGCTCATTTATATGTATTAAGTCTAGTCGTTAACCACGATATAATTAAAAAATAATGGCACTGAGCTGTTGGGGTTCACTCTAGCATTGGGGTATAAAACATTTGGGATACTTGCCTTAAAATGCCTTTGTGGGTAGATCAGTCATATGGTAACATTACTTACTACAGGTCAAATGTAAAATATTGCTTGCACACATAGAGAGTGAATTGTAGAAATATTGCAGATTTTTTCACAGCAAATGCGATGCGTAATAACCTGCGACTCTGACACATTTGTCAGGTTTGTCAAAAGTTTAACAGACAGACAGACCGACAGACCAACAGACAGACAGCTATAGGCAGCTAAATACCAATTATTACAGGAAATATTCACTGAAGTCATGTGAAGTCAAACGCTTTAAATTGTGAATGTGTATTGTCTCAACCAAGGATGTTAATAAGTATTTGATGGTTATGGACAAACTGTAACCTGAGTCACGGTAACCCGAGTCACACAGTTTACTTGTGCTATCTCTCAGTTGTCCTCGAATGAGCACAAGCAAATGTGTCAATTACTTTGGTTGACGTATACCTTGTAATACCATAGTAAAATATATTCAGTCCAATGTATAATTTGAAGAGAAATATCAGACAAATGATAGCGCCCAAAATGCCTTGTCCTTTTTTTGTAACCTGAGTCACACTGCTTTTTCTCATCATCGAGGCTCTTATTCTCATCTTAGTGATACGTTGTTTATATGGTTGCATAGACTACCCCTCCAAGATAATCGGTACAGAGTATAGAATATAGGAATAAATCTGTATCGAAGTGAAAGCATGATGAATATGTATATATTTCTATGAATGTAACCTGAGTCACGCTGGAATTGCCCTTAAGCGTTTTGCTCATTACATAATAAAAATTACATCCGGTAATACTGAACAGCATTTCGCGGAAACTGGAAAGCATTAAACTCTAAATAAATAGTAGCTTAGAAATTGTATTGTAATATATGAGTGTGGCCATTTGTGGGTGGCGGTGTGGGCTGGTAGACTAATGAACCTAATTTTTAGGAAGAGCTAATTTCTGGTTATTTTTAATTTTCCATGAGCTTTAGTAATATGTAACTTATAATCTTATTTCAACATTTTATTTTTACTAGCATTGGGGGCCCCTGGCCACGGGCCCACGGCTGTTGTGGCATTTGGCCAGGTCAGCCCGCCAAGTTGCCCAGCCCGGCCCCCAGGGCCTCAAGAAATAACACCTAATTTCTTTTAGGTGTCATGTTCGGGGGCCCTGGGCAAATCGGGGGCCCAGGGCACATGCCCCGTTTGCCCTGCCTATAGATCGGCCCTGGTGGCATAAACGGAGGAATAAAAGAATATCCAAGTCACTAATGTGCAATGCGCCTGACATTGCTGTGCAGATCATGATGCATGTTACATCACAGGAAACATACCCTGACTACGGCGCTTACTGGGTCGATAGGGGGCCGATAGGGGACCGATATTAAGCGTATCAGCTCTGTATTGGCACAGCACCGGCCCAGTACGATGCGTTATTTGCGTAGCATTGTAGTCTCTTTTTGGAAACAGTGGATCTGTGAATTAATGATCACTCTAGCCAGTCATACACTTGTATGACGCAACCCATGCATCACCGATGCATTAGAACTGTAATAGCAGAGTAGCTCCAGAGGCAGTTTTTGATAAGCTTGATGCATATTACCACAAACACGTTCGTAAAATCACCCATCATTGCTGGCCAAACAGCACAACGTCGACTGTCGCGTTGTATACCATATACAATACGGACACACTGTCAGTGAACATAGCCCAGCAAAGATGGTCTATGTTTGGCAATTCTCTCCTAAAGCTGCTATAGATACGCCTGGAGAGAAATCCATGGAATATGCTATACGAGGAGCCAGTGTACAACCCTGCTAAACGTGCTATGCACCAATCTGAAAGAACACGCTGGAATTCACCTTTCTAGAGTACCCATCGATCATCTGACGTCATATGACGTCATTATCAGCTAAGCGGCGTGTAGGATGACGCCATAATGATTACGTCATAAATGATTCTATTTAGCCTGTCTTTAACTCTTAATAGTCCGACACGTTGTACGAATTGTATGTCTACTATTTGATAAACATGCTGTTGAATATTTTGAGACTAATCTGACCAGACGCTGTTGCTACCATTGACAACAACAACGCCAAGTCAAATTAGTTCCACATTATGCAATAGCTTATATGATGGTGATATAGGTAAAATATATATCTATATATGTCCACAGGTGAGAAGCTGTTGGATTAATTTACAGATTCTAATGTCCCCCATGAAAATAATTGACTATTATGTGTATATTCATTTTGTTATATTCGATTCCCAATATTCCTTCTGAGCATCTCCCAGCAGCCCAGCAACCAGTTCTGATGACAATGCATGCTAAATAATATATAATTGCCCTATGACAGTAAAAAGGCAATAATTATTACGATTAATGTCTATACTTCACATTAACAAAACGGAAGGAGACCAGCTAATACGGCTGTACAAAGTATGAAACCGCCCGATTTTTAACGCTCCTCCGGCTCACCCCCCCCCCCCCCCCACCGACCCCACCCGACCCCAACACACGCACGCACGCACGCACGCACGCACGCACGCACGCACGCACGCACGCACGCATACACACACACACACACACCCGACACCCCACACCCACCCAGCACACATCCACACACATCCACGAGCCACGCCCATCAATATCAACCACACATTTCACCCATCAGTAACATACAATCCGCCATATCCCTAATTTCCTAGCAAAAATAGGTTGATGCTACTACCCTTATAAGTAGAGCAGGATACTGGGCCAGTACTGGGCCTATTGTCCTGGCATTGGCCAACTACTGGCCCAGTAACATGCGCTATCAGTATGTTAACTGCATGGCAAAAAGTAGAAATAGGCCTATATACTATTATTTAAACAATGTTAATAATGGTGCATATGCGTGTTTTCTATAAGGCGAATCTCTTATTTATTTTAATGGCATTTGCTAAAGGGACAGACATGGAAAGCTGACAGGCATTTAAAAAATAAAATTTGCACTTTGAAAGTTCTTACAAAAACGATTCTACTCGGTAGAGGTGTTTTAAAACGGCTCGTGACTGTCAGTTAAAATGCAGCCAGAAAATGTTTAGTTTAATTTATTTTCGGATTTTCCAGATTTTCCAAATGCTTACATATACATGGGAATCTCAAAGTTTCGTATTTTAGGCGTGTAATGACAGTGCAAAGCAGTATTATGATCGTATCAGGTTTTGTACATGACTTTCATTTATTCTCGAGATGCTTGAAAATTTCTTAAACGTTTCACATCCTAATAACCTGGGATCGACTGAACGTGTCATGTGGTCTGCATATGCCTGCTTAGTAGTTTGATAATTTGATATTAATTTGGTTGAATGTTGTTGCAGCCTAATGCACCAACGGCCTAAAGGGTGAATCAGTCAATTAAATTTCCGAATAATCAGAACTTTGATCACGACGTGTTGTCTGCGTTGGAGTGCAGCAAGATGAGATGGGTTAAATACTAATAGTGCTACACGGAATCGCTTGCTATCGAATCGCCCAGCGGAAACAAGCTTCGATTTCTTGAAATTCCCCGACCAAACTTTCTTTCCGGTTTCACGTGTATAAAGACAGCAAGAACGAGAGACAGCAGTATCCGTGTATGGGAATCCATTCACGCAGACACACACACTCAGGGCTTGATCGCGAGTGGTCCACGCGAGGCGCCGTGTACATACATTGACAGAAGAATCGACTACAACGACACGGGAGAATACTAGCAGACGACAGAGTTTGGAGAAGCCTGGGGCGGTCGTCGATAGGCGCAGCAGGAGGCGGCGTGCTTGTTGGGAACCGTGGTGGTTGGTGGGGGTGATAATGATGGTTCTGCGAGAAAGAGAGGATAGATGGAAGCTTGCGGAAAGGCGTCGACTGCATCATTTCTTGTAGAAACTTCAAAAGAGTCAATCGGACCGTTGTTGTTGTCGTCGTCGTTGTTGTAGAAGTAACTACTTCTTTTTTTTATTCAGTATATGTGCGGTTCTATCCAGTTTGCTCCTGAATACGATTGTGGTGTTAAAGTTTTAGCAGACGATTTTTTATAACAGCCGATATTGTCTTTACCACGCCGTTAACATTCTTAATATTCTGGCGAATATTCTGGGAATTGTTTGACTGGAAGTTGTTGCTGCCTCATGCAACAGTGACTTTCAATCATACTCTTTCCGAGATAGTTAGGAGGTTAAATATTTAGCTCATTTGAAAACAAGTTTTTTTCCTTCTTCCCCATATACGCTGTATATAAAGAGGTCTGGGTTTAAATTCATTCATTCATTTATTCATTCATTCATTCAAGGTGACAGTTTCTCTCCCTGATGGCGCAGGTTACTGGGCCGGTACTGGGCTAATACAGGGTTCCAGTGGCCCGATATTGGCACAGCGCATGCCCCGTATCCGGAATAATCATGGATATGTATTCCTTTTGTAGCCGAGTGCTGTATTCAAGTTATGACCACTTACCAGTAAAAATTCTAGAGGTAGCCAGGTGCAGAAGACGACATTTTTATTCTATATTAACTGTCGGACTGCTGCAAGCCACCTGAAAATAATTTCAATGGACAATAACTCCAGACCGGCTTAATATTTTGAAAACAATTTGACTGAACATTGTTGGAGGCTTAGCCACCAACAACTTTCAGTCACATTGTTTACAAAATATTCAGCGTACCCAGAGTTAAGCCTTATGGAAAATGTGGTCTGCAGAAATTCAGCAGGCAGACAGCTAAGCTGTGATTTTCAAACAAAACATATTACAAGCATATTTTAACAATAACTGATAGTTCGCGCGATGCTATGGATGCGTTTAAAAAGCGGTTTAGTAGCGTGGTGTGGAAATCGATTGTGTTATAAAAGTGGGAAAAGAATGAAACACGGGAATAATTGTGATAGAGAATGATAAATTAAAGTTTCAAATTTAATTGTTTGATTACGTTTTTATCGTAGTTTCTGTATAAGATGTCCGTTAGAAAGATGCCGTTATCAAATATATCAAAACAAGAGTGTTATAGATTTTTTAAAAGTTAGAAATTGATTCGATTTTAGATTCTCAGTTTGTAAGATACATGTTTAAATGGTATATTAGACTGACTGAATAGTGTGTCATTGGTGAAGTTAAAGTTTAATACAAACGCTGTTGAATATTTTTAAAACTAATTTTACTGTGAGCTGTTGCTGTCATTAAATATCTTACCTCTCTATACAGTTACTTTGAAATTGAGGTTATGTGAAGTCAGGGTTCAGAGTTTGAAAAGTGGTTCAAATGCCAATACAAAGTGGGCGGAGCTTAGCTAGAAATGAATCCCTCGATGGATAAATCCGATCTGTCAAATATACAACGTCATGATCAATTACATCATATATAGGCTGACGTCACAAATATAAATGGCAGAAATACTCCGTTATCAATCTAGAATAGTCCGTCAGTTGTGAGAATTGTATGTCTTTACCACTTATTAAACATTCTGTTGAATATTTTGAAACTAATTTGACTGGGCGGTGTTGCTGCCATGGGCAACAACAGCCCCCAGTTAAATTAGTTTCAAACTATTCAACAGGATAGCTGTATAGTTACCATGAATTCTGGGAATTTCTGTTTTGATCGATCCCAACACGCACAAAGCATGGGCGGAGCTTAGTTAGAAATAGGCGGGGCAAAGCTAAAAGGGAATTCATCCACTTAGCCGTCTACCAGTCACTGTCCTTGACAGAACAGCTCTGGATACAGACGCACCGAATAGAGGCAGTTCCTTAGTACGTAGAGCTACCGCTATAAGTGTTAAACAAAAAGACGCGTTTATTATTTCTGAGTGCCTTTCAGATTACGTTCATAGAACCATGTTTTCGATAGGCCAATGCGCGAAACATTCGACTTTCAGGCAAATTGATTTCAAAATATTCTGCACCAGTCAAGCAATATCACGTTATAAGTAAAAGATGTAATGGGGGAAGGGGGCTTATGCGCCAAAAACATCGACGAAATTTGAAACAGTGGTATAATTATTGATATAGAATACATTTAACAAGATGTGTAATTCTATATCTCAGAAAGAAATGGGAGAAAATTGGGGGAAAATATAACTTCATAATTATGGATAAAATCTGATAGTGATCTGCACGTCTGTGAAGTCCCGAGATACGCATCTATACGGGCCTAATACATCATTCTCTTTTAGATAACTATCTAAATTATTATCGCTACCAAATTGCTGAACGCCTTGGTAAAACGGGATGATATATTTAAATGACAAAATAAAACATTTGTAGCAATATATTATATTGAACATTTCTGCAGGATTTTGAAGGAAAATAAATTATAATTTATATGCCTATTTATTAAGTTATATATGATAGGTCCAACTGTCTTAAAGAACCACTATCTTTTGATCTGTAAATCTCTTTTCACAGCGTCCGATTGACCTGTGTTAGAAGAACGTCTTCCATTAATGGCCATCGTTGGTTATGCTTAGGTGGTCGTATATGGCGTAATTGACAGCAATTAAGACACATATGATGAATGACATCGCCCGGCATTCGATCGTCTTCTTAAGCGCCCACGACTCAACGTCAACCGGAGATTTCAAGTTTTGTAAAAATAGGCCTATTATCTGCATCTTCTGCCGTTTTCAATTTTTCTCGTCGGTTGATGAAAGCTAGCAGTTTATTAACATCTGGAAGACATAGCCGGAAATCGGATTTGTGCCCAGCGCGTGGGATTAAACCCATGCCATCCTGAAAATGTAAAACTCTCTTGGAGCCGTCATTATCTGAAAGTTGCGATACTATTTTGGAAGCAGTGCAGCACATCTGAGATTCGCGCCTACAATTAATCATATCCTTTCCAAAAATAATCAGAGCGATCTTACCTAATGCTTGAAATAAATATCGTCTTCTATGCTTTCCGTCGTCTGCTATATGCCTATGTTCAGTCGTCAGAGAGGCTTCCAGAATGAAATGGATATTAAATGTCGTCAGGTTCACTGGAGTTATTAAGCTCCGTTCAGTCACTACGACACGTCTGTCGCGAGATCATATTGGATAACGTTATCCTTCCAATGGTAAAGGAAACCGATGAGTATTTTGCTTCGTCTTCTCAAAACTTTGTAGCTTTCTAAAATGTTGTCGCAGTTGTTGCTATTTGAGTATATTTCCGTATTATTATTGCGATGGTGTTAACTCGATTTGTTGTGGATTAATAAACAAGTGCGACCGCCTTGGCTGCATAATTTAGTGATTACATATTTACAACCAATGAATGTGATTGACAGTTGTCACGCAGTGTATTTATGGGCTTATGTATCGTGTTCTCACTGTAACACTGTCTAATTCAACACAGTCATTAATAACGGATTGGAGGAATCCTGCCTTGCGTTCCATAGAGAAAACATTCCCAAACTATTAGCTAATCCGCAAATAATTGACAATCTGCTGTTTTCGCATTAATTATATCATATCATATACAACATGAGAAAAGCCGATTTTGCACGCGCAGAGCGCTCTGGAGCCTTTTCCCTACGGAACACAGGTCAGTTTTAGCTATGGCCCACCCATCTCTAGCTAAGCTCCACCCACGTGGGTGCTGTTGCTGCACATGGCATGTCTACTAAATATAAAGACATACAATTCCTACTACAACGCTTAGACCGGTATCAATGGACCTTTCCAGAGTAATGACGTCATTGGGCGTCATAATCAGCTAAGTGGCGTGTGAGATGACGTCATAATCATGACGTCACAAATGATTATATATGGCCCGTCTTCAACTCGTAATAGTCCGACACGTTGTAAGAAGTGTATGGCTCTACTATTTAATAAACATGCTATTGAATATTTTGAAACTAATTTGACTGAGTGCTGTTGCTGCCTATGGCTTACTTGCATAGTTTTCTGGAAATTGATAGTCAGGGAGTTCAGAGATCGTTCTATCCCAACACGAGCGAGGAGCGAGGTGTGGGTGGAGCTTAGCTAGAGATGGGCGGGGCATAGCTAAAATTGTAACGGTCCATTAAGCGCTCGTGAAGAACTTAGCTACGTCTTTCATGACGTAATTGATTATGATGTCAGCACTTCGCACATAAATGACCCGATGAAACGCCTCTACGAGAAAGTTTGTCAAAAATAATAAGTTAGCCATGAAACGTATCACCTTCTGAATTTTGCTAACACTACCTACACACTAAAGCTCGACAAACACGGGGCAACGTGTTGTATACGACAAAGTTGGCTGAAAGAATTAGAACAGTGGCCTATTTTCATCCAACTTCTTCATCCAACCGTTTCACCCAACGAGTTGCATCGATTTCGTCATCCAACTTGTATACAATCGGTTATATGCAATCATTTCAGTGGTAAATTTTCAAAAGGAGTCTTCTCTTGGCCTGCAAATAGACATTCCTGTGGACCACTGCAGAGACCGGTTTTGACCGGCTTCATCATGAAAGGGTTCATAGACCGGAATCTACAAATTATTCTGGGATTGGTTTTGATCAAAATGCATTTAAATGGACAGCATTGAATCGGGTGGATTGGTAGTTGGGCTGAATTGTGTTTTGGGAGGACTGGGTCGGGTTGGGGTTGGTTGCGTTGAGATTGGTTGCGTTGTGTTGTGTTGGGATGTTTGGTTGCCTTTGATTGAGTAGGTGATTAGTGTTGATGCTTTGGAGGGCGTATTGCAATTACGCTGATAGTATTGAATTGGGTGGATGGGTGGCTGGGCTGGATTGTGTTTTAGGAGGCTCGGATTGGCTTGGCATGGCATGGCTTGGCTTGGCTTGGCTTGGCTTGGCTTGGCTTGGCTTGGCTTGGCTTGGCTTGGCTTGGCTTGGCTTGGCATTGCTCGTTCGTTCGTTCATTCGTTCGTTCATTCGTTTCTTCGTTCATTCGTTCGTTCGTTCGCTAACTCGCTTGCTTTAATTAATTGATTGTGTGATTGTTTTCTAAGGTACTATATATTTTCATGCAACTGTACAAACAACTTGCATATGCAATCTGGTATAACCAGGCTTCGTGACTTAATTGGTAATTGTACTCTATGAGATAGCAAATCTGGAGTCAAGATTGACGCGCATGGATATACCGCTTGTTGATTCATCTATACAACGTTTATAACATAGCGTATTCTTATTTAATTAGTCGTGTGTGAGTCGGTTTATAAGGTGAAACCGGTTTAAACCAGGATACCGATGCACCATCTTATGATTCATCTATAAACCGTGCCCAAGTTCATCCTGTCAAATCATACGGTCTGTTTAAAGGATTAATGTTGAACTGGATTGAACCATAATGAGAAATAAGCGAAAGATGATGACGTCATCAAGAAACTCGTTGTTCTGGCTAGCGTGCTTCCACGCATATCTTCTGGCTGGACTCACACTGGCAGGTAAATTAATTACGTTTAATTTAAATTTTAATCTAATTGGCACAATCCATGGTTCTGAGGAACCGTGGAACCAAATAATTTCTTAACTAATAGTTATTAATGGACGTGCTAGCACTCTCAATGCTGTAGCCGAGACAGGACAAATATGTATCCTATTGGCTAAGTTTGATCAATAATATCAAAATATTTACTTATTGGATCATGTGAATGTCTATTTGCAGGCCAAGAGAAAACTATTTTTTTAAATTTACGACTGGAATGACTACCTCAGTTATCGATATTAACAATATAGTTTTCTCTTGGCCTGCATGTGGACATTTTTAAGACCATTCAGAGACCGGTTTTGGCCGGTTTCGTCATGAAAGGGTTAATTAAAGCAGCAGCAGCAGCAGTTACGTTACCACAATTGTGATTTAAGCGGTACGGTTAAAGGGTTACTATGCAATGTACATTGTCGCGAAAAAACCCGTTGTATGCATCTTTACAGTTCTACATTTCTTTCAGTTTACTCGCAGCTAACATAAGTCTGTCTGTCTATCAGTCTGTCTGTCTGGATTGTCGGTCGGTAGGTCGGTCGGTCTGTCGTTCATTTTTTACTTTTCTGACAAAGGCGCCTAGGTGTTGTGACTAAGTCAATGGCGTCGCATGACCAACGTCACCAAATAACAACTTTCCATTTTCCGTTTCCATTTAACGATCCACTTCTGTCAGGTTTATATGAGAGGAGTCTCGTACGTGACAAACTTTTTACCGTATTCTTTCCGTGTCCGGTAGGTCAGCACGGATGTATCGGCCATTACATGGGAATATATTGTCTGTCTGCAGGTGCCGCCGCTATTAGCGTGAAGAGCACGAACCTACACTCCAATTAGTCAATTAATTAATTTTCCACACGAAAGATAAAACCTCAGACGAACTACGCCAATATGAGATCAATCGTTTTCAAGGATATATCAGTACGCGTGGAGTCCAGGCTACCGGAAAGTTAACTAGAAGTGTGTGCGTAGTACATTGACAACTGCCAGCCTTTTGCGTTCAGTTTCATTTTTATTCTGGCAAGTAGCTGACGTCACAATAAAAATATGACATTTGTTAGCCAACGTCACAATGAAATGACATAGGTCCATCACGAAAGGGAAAGAGGCTGAGAGTAACCATCTGAAGTGTATGTTCATGTTGAATTTATAATTCGACAGCCATCGTCAGCAACAGATCGCAGCCATAGTTAGTTTCAAAATATTCAACAGATTACCTGTATAGTTAGCTTGGAATTAGGTTTCTGAGAAATCAGCGTTAAATCGATACAAACGCGCGTACACTGCTGACGGATCTTACTTAGCTAAAAACGCGCCGAATGAATACCTTACAAAGGCAGGCCGCATAGGCAACGATTTTGTTGCTAATATGTGTTACGTGACGTGTGGTATGACGTCATAATCAAGTACAGCATGAATGCCTCGATTTAGCCCGTCTTAAAAGCTTAATTGTCGGACACGTTGTACGAATTGTATGTATTTACTATTTAATAAACATGGTGTTGAATATTTCGAAACTAATTTGACTGGGCGCTGTTGCTGCCATTGGGAGCAACACCACCCATTCAAATTAGATTAAAAATGTTCAACAGCTTACGTGTATGTTTTTCTGTAAATTGATAGTCAGAGAGTTCAGAGATCGATTGGCCGGACATAGCTAAAACTGGAAATCTCAATTACCATGCCTCCAGAATATATTTGTGACATGTAATTTATACATTGGAGATCTGTGCCTTGGAAGATACTCATGTATATAACGAAACTCGTGCATACCTGTTAGAACTCAGAAATCTTAATTCTATCAGCATCGTTAAGTTCTAGATAGAAATGATAAATTGTGACACTATTCCTATGGTGAACAATCTTATACGTTGGTGCCTTTGAACTCACGAGGAAAACAGAACTGTAATGTCCAAAGCCTTCCATAGTTCATGTACGAGCATCATCAGTTGAGGCCCGGTAAGCAACACTCTATTATTAATATTAAACCCGTTTGTAGCATAAATATAGTGAAATACAGACCAGGGTGTTAAGTAATGAGTAAGAACATAGAGACACAAAATCAACATCAAGACAAAATAGCTCAAAATCATAAGGAATATCTTAATCCCTACATGGAAAATATATCTTCCAGAGAGACAATATACACAAGGACCATGCAACTAATAAGACACATAAGCGAAGTGCAATCTTGGCATATGAGATCAATAACATACAATATATGGGAGTTCTTATGTTATACGTAATCATATGCACATGAGGGAGGGTGAGAACCTCCATATTTCCATTCGACCAACCAGTCAGAACAAGCAAGATTATGGATATTCAATATCAATAATGGCTATTTCTAACTTAACTGTTATTTCGACAGGAAACGCAATCCGACACAGGCTCTGAGAGCACGGACATTACACATTTTTCCAGAGGGCACGTCACCCAGCAGCCCACCACTAACTGCTAGGACCATCCACTAGAAGCACCATTCCTACGCCCTTGTTATGCAATGTAATAGCTTAATATTCGAGTACAGCGCATTCCAATGCCTTCTGTGCAGGGGTGTCTTGTGATATTCGCGAAACATGGCCAAATATAAACCATCTTTCTCGGACCACATTCGTTAGTGCATCATTGAAGATTATATTGTCCGGTCAGCGATGTTGGGTTATAGTGAGGAGGTGTTTGCGGTGGCAGGCATCCACCAGGTCTATATGGCTGGCTTGGGAAATGTTCAGCAGTTACACTTGTGCAGCATCAGTGATACACAGAGTGCGTGAACTTGTATTTTTTTTTTGGCCAGATGGCTCCTACATCTTACAACAATTACATTTATTTATCATTGTTATTTAATTCAACAGCTATTATAACAGTCTCATTAAAGTGCAACAAGGTTATTGTTATTAACTTCTGAGAAGATAAAACCAAAAGACACACTTGGACGAACCTGTGGAGCTAAGACGAACATACGTGTTAGACAACCTCCAATTGTTCCTGTAAGTTCATTCTTGGCCCTCCAGCCAGCGATGCTACTGTACAAATCGAGAAGGAAATGGGGGGGGGGGTCATCTTACATAAGACATTGCAAACTTCGCACCTCCCTTATATTCTAGACAGGATAAGCCTACATTGAGAAGAAACTGTTGTTTGTATTGAAAGAATCGGCTAATATACTTGGAGGTGGTATTGGTGCCATATCTTCTCTTCCAGGCACACATCACCGTTCAAGGATTCAAAGTATCACCAGCCCGTTCTACTCAATTGCACAGATCGCTGAACCTTGCGCCACCACCCACCCCAAACCACCACTCAAGAGAATGGAGGAATCCAGTTTTAGATATTCCCGGTCCATCTCTAGCTAAGCTCCACCCACGCTTTGCCCGTGCTGGGATCTATCGATCCATACACTGTGAATCTCAATATCCAGAAAAATATGTTGGAAAGCTGTTGAATATTTTGAAACTAACTGGACTATGTGCCGTTGTTACCTATCACAGCAATAGCGCCCAGTCCACTTATTTTCAAAATATTCAGCAGCATGATTATTAAATAATAAAAACATACAATTCTTACAACAACGCTTAGTCCATCATCAATCAATCGTTCGCGACGAACATAGCTACACCATTCATGACGTAATTAATTATGACGCAATCCTACACGTCACGTAGTTGATTCAAACTTAGTATGATTGATGGATAAACTGGAATCCTCCATTGTTCAGGTCAACCTCCCACTCAAGTTTACTGAATAAACTTACACAGCAGACTGCCAAATATGCATGTGCACGCATGCGTAGAGAGATAGACAAGCAGACTGACAGGGCGATTACAATAGTCGCACGACACTTCGGTGGTAATCCTTGAATTCATAGCCGAGCAGCAACTACTGTCAATTATGTTCGCGCCTACAAGACGAAGCATACACAATCCACTCATGTTCACCCGGTCACGGAAATGACGTCAAAGCGCGTGCACGGGCACAATGGGCCATAGAGTAGAGATGCGGAAACAATACCTACTCTTAGTTGATTGGTAGATTTTCTAGCCTTTACAGCTTATTACTAATTTCCGAATGCACATCACAAAGGAAACAACTTTTAAAACTAATACCGAATGCGTTCTTCTCCAAAATTACTTGAATATTAACCGTTTCAAATAGAGGGTTCCAGTGCGTGACTTCACCACCTGTCATCTGGAAATGCGTTTTTAAAATTCGGAAACCAGATTGACTGAACGCTGCCGTTACTGTCCTTCGTTAAATTCGTATCAATATGTTCAATATAATCGTTCTTTCATATAATAAAGTTGTTATATGTGTTGGTTTGGGTATTTTAATCTCGACCTGACGACACTTCTCTAGAATGGACTGGTCACCCAAATTAATGTCAGGATGTCAGAGCATCATTTGAACAAATACACACGCACACACGCGTGCACATTCACGCACACACACACCTGACCGAATTATTTTTTTTTGAAAATAATCATACAAGTAGGCCTACAACAGCATTACAAAAAATCTCTGAAATGATGTTCATTGCTCAGAATGCTGGAGATGGCAGACTCATCGTACTCTGAGGGGCACATCACATGCACCCAACGCAACCTACCACCGCCACCGCCCCACCCCGTGGCACCAAGGCCACGCTGCACGGCGTTGCACACACGCACGCATAGATTATAATGCTAACATCGTGAATTCATTCATCTAAAAGACACTGCCCTTTCCATAATCCCTCATTATCGCTGACCGGACGCAATGCGGAAATCTATATTTGATGATATTATTTGTGGTGGAGTGGCGGTTGTGAGATTAATCTGGGAGGACGTTTATTTGGACAATGTTACTTTGAGAGTCCTGCTATTAAGCGAGTTGTAATCTAATTAATCCCGGATTGATCTGTGAATGTCTTTGCTTAGTGCCGAATTGGATTCGTGCCCGTGGTCATTAGAGTGTTTGCCTAAGCTTTAAGTACTGGAAGTTACAACAAGGATATTGGATTGGGTGTGTGATGGGGGTGGGTGAGGTGGCAGGATAGTGGTGATGGCGGTGGTGACGTGTGGTGTTTCTTGGCGATGGTAACTAAGTCAGTGAGTCACTTAAAAGTAATGATCAAGGTTAACCATAAATGATTAAGCGGCGTTAGATGTTATTCCCATGTTAGCACCATGCTGTCCCCTAACGCGTTAGGAATATCTTTTGTCGTCCACTTTGTATCTATTCAGGGTTAATACCTCATACACCCACTCAAGGGAGATAATAAAACAAGGGAGTTAATTCAATTATGGTCACTAATATCTCACTAATGCATGTGCGGAAATCATGAAATTGTCTTAAGATCCAAGCGCTATTGTACACAAATAATTTTGATCTTTTGCGACCAAATAGAATAACAAAGGCGTTGTGCACTACTGTGCGCGCACGTCACGCGCGCACACACACACGCACGCACGCACGCACGCACGCACGCACGCACGCACGCACGCTTATCTGGTGTTCCTTAGGATAAAATATCCATTTTTATTTGAACATATATTCACAACCCCGCAACATCCCCCCCCCCCTCCAACCCCACCCACCCCACCCCCACCACCACCACCCCCACCTCCCCGACGGAAAGAATCGTGTTCAAAACAGGTTTCCATCGAGCATGTAAAGCTGAGATCCAACAAACCTAGTTCCAATCGTAGCAAAATTCGAAATCAACTGACGATTTTGAAACTACCTTTAGCGAGAGACTTTGCTGCATCAGACACAATATTCAGTCACGTTTTGAAATGAACATTTAGTAAATATTCATCTCCGCTATTTAGCGTAGAATTTTTTACCACACATATGTATGCCTACGTCGATCTACGATAAGCAGCCGTTTAGGATGCATGAAAGATGATCAGCATTAGGCAGCAACAACTTCCCGTCAAATTAATTCAAAATACTCAATATGCTTCGTGTATTCCATGATTACTTTGAAAACACGGTGCAGAAAAGATTGTTGCAGGTCGCGGGTAATATAACCAAAATATTAATGCCGTTAATCCTAGACCGGCGGGGATACTCGCTATGGTCTTTATTGGAGATGCGCATTACCACCAACCAACCCACTCCTCCCGCCTCAACCCCATCACACGCTGAATCAGCTGAAATGGATCCATTTCATGTCCGCGATTTAATCCTTCCTGTCATCTTCGCAGATGTCACTTACACTTTGAAAGATTGGTACTAATTAAAATTGGCCACGCGACCATGCATAGATATTCACAGAAGCGTAAATGGTGCTCACAATCTGGGAAACGTATACCTCCATTGCATCGCAGCTCTTCAGTGTGTGGAGGCGCAATTATGACTAATTTCTGGGGCGGGGGTGTCTTTTAACCTTTGCTGTAGATTTTGATTTTGTAGAACGCTTGTCTTAGTATTCAACCTCAAATGCGTGCTTCTGCATATATTCTGAATATTCTTAATGAGCAGTAGCAGCAGCAGCGGCGGCGGCTGCTGCAGCTGCTAATGCTGCGGCGGCTGCTACGGCTGCAGCTGGGATGGCTGCTGCTGTTTATATCTATATACTATATATATACTATTGAGGCATAAAGAACAAAATTCACAAAAAGGCCTGGATTTTGAGAATCTTTGCCCTATATATGCATTAGTTTATATTTGTCTAACCCCGAATACACATCGTGCACAGATATTGTAAGGTCATAATAATAGCATAAGAATCTACTGTACACTCCAGAACACATACACCGGTGATGAATATAGAATATATATATATATAGACACGTGCATCTGCATTCATAACTTAATCGTGGGTTGTTGTATAAAAGACGTTCTTAGAAGGCTCTACATGTATAGTGAAAAGAACTTTGTTAAAGAAATGTCTGCCCAATGATGCCATAGCTTTCACGATATAACTGCATGACAATATCATGTTCAGTTTCTGATTGACACAGGTTCTTTTCAAAGTCTTCGCCGCGTATTAAATATGAGAAAGGAATAACAATTCACCAAGACAGTCTGAATGCATTGCGTCTAATCCCAATATAAAATGATTTGTCAAGAAAATATGTTATTATTTGATGCACCGCATTTTCGAAGAGGGGAAATCTTAGACGTTTGAAAAGCTCTTCTGCGCGTCTGTAGTTTTACCTCGCTTATCGATACAGTTATAGGTGTATGTATTCACGTACATGTATACATGTATAATGTGATCCACAGATATACCAGATCTATATGTAGGCCTAGATCAGTAACACACAGTGCACCTCAGATACTATCTTAGTAACCAAAAAAAAGAAATAGAATGTACTGTTGAATATTTTGAATATATTACGATTGAAAGATTGCGCTGTCTAAGGCAGCGCTGTCTTCTGGTCCAATTATGTTCAAACTATTCAACATAGCATTTCTTTCTAACTAGGGCCGAATATGTTTGTGTTTTTGTTTTGGAAACATCCTACGTTATTTATGAGCTGCACTGTATGCGTATTGCACCTCGGTTACAATACACGTCACGCTGATATAGATGGCGGTTCCAACCGATAATCCGATATTAGCTTGAGTAATACGATCGATTAATCGATGATGCAGCCAGATTTAGTTGCTTTCTGATAGAATGAAAATATCGTGTCGATATTACAGTATCAACACAACTGTAGGCTTATATTTAGTTAGGCTTCGACTCGTTTTCCACCCATATGTAAATACTTTCCATTTACTTATTGCATGCATGCCATTGTATAGAAGAAAACGTCAATGCCACGACCGCCGCCACCACCAGGACCGCCGCCGCCGCATCCACCACCACCACCACCACCACCACCACCACCACCACCACCACCACCACCACCACCACCATCACCACCACCACCACCCCCACCACCACCACTACCACTACCACTACCACTACCACCACCACCGCCGCGCCGCCGCCGCCATCATCAGCAGCCATCACTAAAGCCACTACCACCGCAATAACCAGCCAGCGCCACCGTCATCACCATCATCAGCCACCGCCATGGCCATCACCACCTTCCCCGCCGCCGCTATCATCAGCCACCACCACCACCACCACCACCACCACCACCACCACCACCACCACCACCACCACCACCACCACCGCCGCCACCACTGCTACCACCACTACCGTCGTCATCATCATCACCAGCCACCGCTACCGCCATCCCCAACCACCACCACCGCCACAGCTGTAATCACCGCCACCTCCACGGCCCTCACCGGCCAAACCTCACCGGCCAACACCACCACGACCAGATCGCGAATGCACAGAGCTTGACTAAAATTACAGCTCTGTCTCAAACTTATGAGAAATTGACATTTTCATTAATTAGCGAAATGCTATCTATTTCTTGCAATGATATCTTCCAGAATTATACAAATATTTATAGAAATAAATCGCCCAGTGGGATAATTGTGTTTGCCGACAACAGCGCCCAAGGACGAATTGATATATAAACGGGAAAGTCTGCCTTAACCCGTCAACATTTAGAAAGGCAGTATTTCGATTTCAAGACAACTATACAGGAAATCCGTTGAATATTTTGAAACTACGTTGACTGGAAGCTGTTGGTGCCTTAAGCAGCAACAGCTCCCAGTCAAATTAGTTTCAAAATATTCCACACAATATTCCGTACTTTGATCTTTGCAGGTCAAACGGGTTAAGGAAATGCTCATATCATCTTTTTCTAGATATTCAGTTGATAGAAAATATATCGTACGGAAATGATGCCTAGGCCTACACTCGCTTGGCCCAGACCTGCTATTACAATGGGGCAGTGATAATTAATGGATTGACCCGCTCTGTCAGTAGTGTATCTGACGTCATAATCAATTACATCAATATCGTTAGCTTATGTCACAATCAAAATGACATAAACTCTGTCACGAAAATTGAAAAATCACTCACCACTGTACCAATGGAGGGATGTGATCTTTCGCTCATATTATATGAGGGCATAATCAAACGTCACGAGTTAGCTGACGTCACAATCATTCACTATGCACTGCCTATGGCATCAACAGCGCACAGATAAATTAGTTTCAAAATGTTCAACAAGATGTTTAATAAGTAGTAAAGACATACAATTCGTACAACTGACGGACTTTTCCGTGATCACGGCGGAGTATTTCTATCAATTATGATTGTATCACCAGCCTACATGTGACGTAGTTAGTTATGACGTCATATACCCGAGTGATAGAACAGATTGAAGCTCAGTCAAGTTAGCTGTATATTGGATATTGGATATTGAATAGTCAATATTCAGCTACAGGATATTGAATATTCAATATCCCGCTACAGGAAATTGAATATTCAATATCATGCTACATGAAATTGAATATTCAATATCCAATAACCAATATCCAGCTAACTTCACTGAGATACAGTTTCATCAGTTCTACAACTCCCTCAGTTCCATCAGAGCTGATCCTTCTCTGAAGCCAAAACATATTTATATCAAAAGTGAGTACCGGAATTCATGGCTAACCAGAACCAACAACAACCCTAGTCCGAGTTCTCAGACTCCACCCTTTGCCGATTCTGATATGCCGGATGCCCGAGAGTCAGAGAACTCGCACTACAACTACCCTTGCAACCCCCTCTATTTCCCAACTGGACAGACATACTCAGACAAAGATCTTCAGACAAAGAACATACCACTGCAGGCTAAATTCCCGTCTAAGCAAGATGAGTATACAACCGCCAGCCACGTGTCCTTGTAGTTCAAAACATCAAACGCCATAACATATTCTCCAAACCTGTACTACTTACAATGTCACTGACTCCATCAGATCTGGCCTAGAGGCAATGCCTCTCATAGTTCATTTAAACATGGCATCAAGTCCAAGTCACGTGTACACGTGGTGTAACTGTTTGAATGGATCTTTCCAGTTTATTCATCAATCATATGACGTCATAATGAACTACGTGAGGTGTAGGACCACGCCATAATCGACGACATCATGAATGACATAACTAAGTTGGTCACGAACGTTTAATTGATGACGGACTAAGAGCTGTTGTACGAATTGTATGGCTTTACTGCTTAATAAACATTCTATTTAATATTTTGAAGCTTATTTGAGTGGGCGTTGAAACAATTAGTTTCAAAATATTCAACAGCAATTATCTGCATAGTTTTCTGAAAATTGATAGTCAGGGAGTTCAGGGATCGATCGATCCCAATACTGGCGAAGTGTGGGTGCAGTTTAGCCAAAGATGGGAGGGGCATAGCTAAAATTGGATTCCTCCATTCTGTCGATGTTTTCTCAGAAATGGACGTCTGTGTACATTCTGGATTCCAGATATGTACATTGTAGAAACCGTGCTTGAATTTTCGAGAGTAGGCTTGCGTTAATACTCGATTAAATCGAAAATCGAGATTATTTTTTAAATCGTTAATTTATATGATTAAAAATTAAATAATCGAATAATCGTGAATAATTTCTACTGCATATAATATTTGAAAACATAGCTTTTAATTACTCTTAGTTTTAATGCGATCGGTCACAAAAAGTGGCATTTTGCTCAGTCAATATATGTCCATTTGTAGGCGAAGTGAAGACCATTCTTGAAAATGCATCACAGGAATGGTATCCCAGTGATGCATTTGCAAAAAAATAGACTTCTCTTGGCCTACACATCGATATTTCTAAACACCATTGCAGCTTTCGTCATTGATATGCCTTTGTTATTATACTATGTCTGGGTAATTTGCACACATGCTGATTAATCGAGTAATTGCGATTACTATTAAGTAATCGATGGTCATTACTCAAAGCAATAATTGCCATTGTGGTTTCTTTACACGTGGCACATTGCAGGATCCTGCCATACTACCATGCACACAATTCCTGACTCCATATTGATTGCATAGAGGTACACAGCCACTTCATGAATGGTGGTATTTCAGTGTAGTATATGACTCCAGATCTCTCGTTGGAAGACTTCTAATCGACACCGATATCCAGGAAACTGTAAACTAAGCCTGCGAATTATCGTTACTTTCGCACTAACATTTACATGAATGGGCAGTCCCCAAGACCACAGCAAATGATGTTTAGGTCGACTTTATCATAAAAGGTTTAATGGTCAAGAGGATTAGTTTTTGCTTATCCAGTGTCCATTTGCATACCTAGAGAAAATAATTTTTTGGGTGGGTATGTGTTTATGCGAACGTGCGAGTGAGGGAGAGATGAATGGATCGAGGGGTGGATAAAGGAATGTGGAGTAGGATGAGGGAGAGTGAGCGAGGTAGACAGTCATTTGGGCCTAATTATGATTGTTCACTATAACTCGTCTTAAAGATTTAACACTCATATCAGCCAAAACCGCTTCTGCAGTGATCTTGAAAAATGTCCATTTGCAGACCAAGAAAAGAGTATTTTTGAAAAATTACCGCTGAATAACTAACTCGATAACCTAGCCAGCCATTCAAGTGGTAAATTTTCAAAAACAGTTCACTTTGTCTACGAATGAACACTTTCTATTAGAAAATTGACATTTTTCTTGAACAAATTCGAGGATTACAGTTTTAAGGAATCTGCCATCAGACGGCTCCAAAAGTACCGGTCATAGATAGGGACTCTGTCTATCTGAATATGAACATATTCAACGTTAATAGCACCATACATTAGCCAAATACTAGCTTGCTCTTCCATCAGATCTACATCAACATTTCAAATCGCCAATGGTCAAGTATTTATCAATGGTCGTTAGACTGGTGCAAAATTGGTTTTCTATGGTCATTCATTAGCACTGGTCAGTGCGTGTCGCTGCAATGGCCTGAGGGAGAGGGGGACGTGACCGATCAATCACAATGCTGGGCAGTTGTTGGTCTAGTAATCACTTAGGTTTCGGAGTCAAAGCAAATAGTCAACCGTCCGCTTATTTGTCCAGCATATTGGATTTCTGAATATAAATCTCCTTAATCTGATTATCTGCTTGTTTCAGCGTAATACTGATCATGTAGGGTTATGGTCAGTGGTCATTGGTCGGTGGGCACTATTAATGGCTATCTCAGTACAGTGGTTCGAAATTAGTGACAACCACCTAGTTTACATTGGTTTATTTTGAGTGGCTATCTGGATTCTATCTATACCATCATCGTAATTGCCGCTGCTACCACCACCACCACCGCCGCCGCCGCCGCCACCACCACCACCACCTCCTCCTCCTCCTCGTCGTCTTCCTCCTCCTCCTCCTCTTGCTTTTGCCCTTCCTCCTCCTCCTCCTCCCCCTCCTCCTCCCCCTCCTCCTCCCCCTCCTCCTCCTCCTCCTCCTCCTCCTCCTCCTCATCATCATCATCATCATCATCATCATCATGCTTCTCCTCTTGCTCCTCCTCCTCTTTCTCATTCTCCTCTTTCTCCTCCTCCTCCCGCTCCTCCTCCCCTTCTCCTCCTCCTCCTCCTCCTTCTCATCATCATCATCATCATCATCATCATCATGCTGCTTCTCTTGCTCCTCCTCCTCTTTCTCATTCTCCTCTTTCTCCTTCCTCCTCCTCCCCCTCCTCCTCCCCCTTCTCCCTCTCCTCCTCCTCCTGCTCCTCCTCCTCCTCCTCCTCCTCCTCATCATCATCATCATGCTCCTCATGCTTCTCCTCTTGCTCATCCTCCTCTTTCTCATTCTCCTCTTTCTCATCCTCTTCCTCCTCCTCCTCCTCCTCCTCCTCCTCCTCCTCATCATCATCATCATCATCATCATCATCATCGTCATCATCCTCATCATCATCATCATGCTCCTCATGCTTCTCCTCTTGCTCCTCATCCTCTTTCTCATTCTCCTCTGTCTCCTCCTCCTCTTTCTCATCCTCCTCTTTCTCCACCACGACGCCGCTTCGCCGCCGAGTATGCAGAGATTGACTAACATCTTAGCTCTAATCTCAAACTTATTAGAAATGGGCATCTTCATTAACCCTTTACACCTTAAATTTGTTAAAGAAAATGTAAATTTTCTCATAGAAAATGTCCATTTGCAGACCAAGAGAAGACTATTTTTGAAAATTTACCACTAGAATGACTGGCTTGATAACCGAGCCAGTCATTCCAGTGGCAAATTTTCAAAGTTAGTCTTCTCTTTGTCTGCAAATAGACATTTCTCAAAACCACTGCAGAAGCCGTTTTGGTTGATATGAGGGCTAAAGTGTCAAGTAGTCATTCCAATGTTAAATTCTCAAAAATATAATCATCTCTTGGTCTTTAATGGTCAAGCGGGCCACATCATGAACTTACTATTTCATTTTAAAATGAGGTTGAATGTTTTGAAACTATTCCTGTAATACGATTAGATCGTGTCTTGTCAGATAGAAGCTGCGAGAATGTAGGATCTTAAGCAATCGAAACTGAACTCATCGCGTCTCGATCAATCATCGTTAATAGAAGGCTACCGGTACTGCATGTTGTCTTCTTAAGCATTCGGCTAAAGCGCCAATCAAGTTAGTTTCAATATATTCAGCATGTCATCGTATAGTTAACTTGAAATTTTGATTCTGGGTGTTCTTCCTCCTTGTTTTCCTCTCTGGAAGTGAGACATGGCGCTCAGTTTGGGTGAAATTTTCCTCCTCTTACAATGCACTCCGCTGCTTCATTAACCGTTATCTCACAATTGGCGGGAATCCGCTGCAGAACAAAGCTCTGATTCAAGCTGATTTTGCCTGCAAGACAAACACGTGCTTACTCACTTCATTGCTGTCACCCTGCTTGGTGGATTTTTAAAGAATAGAGTACATACATAGCATCTCTGAAGATGATAAACGTTCTTTATTTAGTTTTGAGTTCTTTTCTTTAATTTAAGACATATTGTGATTTAACTTCATACATCTGCTACGTTTTAACCCCGATTGTGTCAATTTAACCCTTCAAACTTCAAACTGAATTCAAACGAACTAAATCAGCTATGTAGTGGTCTTGAGGCATGGTTATTTGCAGGCCAAGAGAAGAGTATTTTTGAATATTTACAACTGGAATGACTGGCTCGGTAACCGAGCCAGTCATTCCAACGGTAAATATTTAAAAAATACTCTTCTCTTGGCCTTCAAATGGACACTGGCTAACCAAAAACTTAAATGTTCTTTAAGGTTACCATTTTGATGGTCAAGCCCGCCAAAATTCCATTGGTAAATTTGTAAAAATAGTCTTCTAAAATTAAAATTACTTGTATCCTGTTTTGTTGACGTTATATGCCAAGCCATGGCGGTCGCTGCCATTTTAATTCTTCAGCTTCCGCTCTGTAATTTGAGGAGAGTTTTCCTGTTGGCACATCATCTATGTTTGTAAGCTCTACACTACCTCCACCTTCATTGGTCCCATCTCTTGTCAGTTTCAGTTTCAGTTTATTCGGTTCACTTCTCTTGAAATATACGAATACAGGTACATGAAAAATACTTTAGTAATGGCGGTATACAGTACATAAACAATACTAGAATAATATCTATGCATATAATCTATTTCACAGTCAGTTATGGCATTCGACCGATCGCGTCCGTGAAGCATCCGTCATAAGCCGGTGCCCGATTTCAATTGCTTACAATTCGAGTCAGGCACCATCTCAAGACGATAGCCTCATGAACACGGTCAGCCGAATGCCACAAGTATTTTACCATTTGCACAAAATACTTCACCAAGTCTCTTGATCAGAGTCAGTATTCTCTTGCGACGAAGTATGCCAAGGTATGATCAAGGGCGCCGCTCTCTCTTGAAGTGACGACCTCCGCTCAGATCAGGGCCAGATGATTGCTTTGTAATTAAGTACTGATATTCAAATGTGCTAAATAGCAATTTTATCAAGGAATATGTATATATGTACATATATGCACATATATATACAAGGTATTCTTGTATCTCAGGACGCGCACATACGCATGCGCGCACGTAAACCCACCCAACACTCAGGTACCCACTTCAAGCACTATTCTAGTCTTTTAGTTTACCTTACAGATCAATATTTAACTCGGTTTCATCGGTAGCCACAGATGCATAAGACAGCAGTGACCGCCTATCAAATCACGGCAAATATTCATCATATATTAAAACTGTACATTCTTTTTCATTTGAACCGGTTGAAAATAACATTGAGAAATTTACATATTAACCTCGTCCGTTTTTGTTCATTCATGAATTGATACATTTTAACAGTATTTGAATTTACTCTAAAGTATCTATCTATATACGTTTTTCTTTCTACAGCTAGAGATGGACATTCGGAAAGATAATGAAACTCACCTCCCAGTGTGTTTTGATTGCATAATGTGCAAACACACTCATGTCTAGGGAGATGTTCAAATCGCCCAACCTCTATTGGTAACCTGTAATTAGAAGTTACATAGCATTTTGACAGTGTCTGAGGAAGCGAGGATAAATACGTTTCTAGTCTAAAAGTGTCCTTACAAATTCTATACGATTTGCAAATACTGCTGTTAAAAACTTTAACGTTGCCTCTATTTCAATTTCGCAACTTCAAAAATTATATTAATTTATATGGAATGGAATCAATAAAATTTATTTCGTTTCATTACATACGAGAGGTGTTCAGTTTATTTTGTCACAAGATTGCACGATTTCTTGCTGCACGCTTTTGGTCAATTGTCTCACTCACAATACCTTTTTACAAAGTCCACGAGCTTACCGACACGCTAGTTTAGTTTGTTAAAAGTTTTCAACATGCCAAGACATAAAATAAGCGAGAGAGCGGAGGGTATAATTCTCAATCTTTTGAGGAGGGGAATGACACCATCACTGATCAGAAATGAACTTTTGAAAGAAAATATCAGACACTTGACATTTACGCGATGTAAAGAATAACATCGGAAAAGAACGACAATTGACGAATCTAACACATGGAAAATCTGCTACGTTGAAATTCAGAAGAAGACGAACTGTAGTATCAAAACAAGTGATAGACAAAGTGAAGAAAATGATAGCAAGAATTAACCCACCGACACAACGTGAGATGAGAAATCTATTAGGAATTAGTTTGGGATCCGTAAATAACACCATAAATAGTGTTATCAAGGCAAAACTGGGGAAAAAATGTTTGGTTCATAAACTATCCCTAGAGCAGGTTGAAAAGAGGAGGAAGAGGAGCTGGAGGCTGTACCTGAAGCTGTGTGTGGGGAAGTCGAAAAACTTTGTCACCACAGATGAGGCTATGTTTTATCTAGGTGGAAGCTACGGAAAACGGCGAGTCTGTTATGTTAGGAAAGGACAATTGATATGGATAAGTTGAAGTTTGTTAAACGTGACAGTTTCGCGCCTGGTTTCATGGTATGGGCAGGCGTTAGTCATTACGGAAAGACCAGTCTTAAATTCAGTGATCGGAATGTGAAAATCAATGCTGATTATTACATCAAACATGTTTTGAGACCTTTTTTGAAACATGATGTTCCCAAATTATTCCCAGGGAACAAACAGAAGGACATGGTTTTTCACCAAGATAGTGCCTCCTCTCATACTGCACGAAAGAGCTTAACATACTTAAAGCAGAACAATGTTAAATTCATTAGCCCTGAAGAATGGATGCCGAAGTCGACGGATGCTGCCCCTATGGACTTTAGTATCTGGGGGATTGTCAAGCGCCGTCTACAGAAGCGGAAAGTTACAAGTCTTAACAGTCTAAAACGTGCTCTCAAAACCGAATGGAAGGCACTACGTCAAACTGTGATCAATAAATCCCTTTCTTCTTGGCCTAAGCGCTGTAGACTGATATATCATGCTCATGGGTCTCAAATTGAACATCTCCCGCAATGAAATTATTTTGTGATAAATTATTGTTGATTAAATACTTATTTGAAATGTGTGACAAAATAAACTGGAGACCTCTCGTATAGGCTCACAGTTTAAGCCTCTAAAAGTGTATAATTTAAACAATTTTATTTTCAGAAATTTTGCTCTGAATATGCACCTTTAATTTTTATACTCAATGGGAACTGGCCATGTTCGCCATAAACCTTTGCAGAGTGTGTATAGTTTTTAACTCCTAAAATCAGTTTATATAATAATTTCTGGTATTTCTCAGCCAGCGTGACATTCTCAAAGCCTCAGATTTCGCATCCATAGAGCATGCCGACCCATTTGTAAAACCCCACGGCCGGTTGGGCTGTGAACAGTTTTATTGCATAGAGTCGAGTGTTTACGTGTTTGACTGTAGGTGTGACTGGGTACCTTTCTCTTCAATGCCTAGTACACAGACTCTCAATTCTGGAAACTTTTCCTCTTTCCGAGGTTCGTGTTCCATGAGATCTGTGTGCTTTATTCCCAGACTCCGTAAGCTACTTGCTTCTGGGAGGTCGGGTTTTAATGGTTTAAATCGATTCCTGTTTTCAAAACGCGTAAAATAATGGTAAGCGTTGTTATATTTGACTCTGTCGTGGCTGTAAGCCACTCCGTTTAACCCTTTAACACTCATATCAGCCAAAACAGCTTCTGCAGTGGCCTTGAGAAATGTCCATTTGCAAATAACCGAGGCAGTCATTCCAGTGGTAAAATTTCAAAATTGGTTTCTCTTGGTCTGCAAATGGACACAACTGAAATTTTTCTGACCAAATTCGCGGTTTAAAGGGTTAATATCACCAAACGATACGTTTCTGGATGAAACAATTATACAGCAGATTATTTCAGTATCTATACATCGCCTGCTATATCAGTGAATTGTGTGTAGACTGGCTTTAACGGGGATAATACGCCCCCTTGTACAAATTAACATAGATAAATTTGAATCCAATTATTTATGTCATAATTTCAGACTATTTTGGGACATTTAAAACTATCTGATGTTCTGAAACTTCACATCCATTGGATAAAACCAGGCGTCCATATTATGGACTTCTGATAAAAGTGATGAAATATTTCAGCATTTTCAAAATATGTAAATGATTCGTGACCACTGGTAGAGGCTAGAAACTTTCACGCTCCATAGCTTTGGCTATACCTCTCAGCCCCCTCCCCCCTCCCCCGCCATATTTAGCTAAGCTAAGCTAAGCTACATCGACACTTTACCCGTGTTAGGATCGATCGATCCCTGAACTCTCTGACTATCAATTTCCAGAAAACTATACAGGTAAGCTGTTAAATATTTTGAAACTAATTTGACTGAGTGCTGTTGCTTCCTATGGCAGCAGCAGCGCCCCGCCAAATTAGTTTCAACATATTCAAGAACATGTTATTAAATAGCAAATACATACAATTCGTACAATGTGTCGGACTATTAAGCGTTTAAGACGGACTAAATCAAGCCATTCATGCTGTAATTGATTATGACGTCATCATACACGTCACGTAGTTGATCATGACGGCATATGATGGAAGGATACACCATTGCCAGCAGAAACGCCCAGTCAAATTAGGCTCAAGTTATTCAACAGCATGTTTATTAAATAGTAAAGACATATACTTCCTACACCAACGCTTAGTCTGTCATCAATTAAGGGTTGATCATGACGTCATCCTACACGGCGTGTAGTTGATTATGTCGTTATATGATTGACTGAGAAACTGGACTCTTCCTTTGTCTAGACGGGCGATAATACATAGATTATCGATCTGCATATATTCCCCGCCCTTGACATCTGCTAATGACGTCTGACATGCATCGATGTTATACAAGCGATAATTTCATCGCCAAATTTGCAACATAATGGCCCAATTAGACCATTTTATCCTGCATGGGATTACGTTAGCTTAGTTATATTTAAGTTGCTTTGCGCTGTTGTTAAATGGAAAACAGTTTGATTCAAAGTCGTGTTTAAAGCAACGTCGAACGTCAGTCAAATTTGTTTCGAAGTATTAAATAAGTTATTAAATATAAATGTAAACTGTATTGCGACCAATATAGCTGCGAATTTAGAGAGAAAGGTGGATTCCGCAGCGTACTTACTAATATTAGTCAGAGTTTTGACTAGCGGACAAACGCCCTAATGAAGGCACGAGAAACCATGGTGTTGAGAGGAGCGTAGGTGGGGTGGATTGTGGTGAGAGGAGCGAGGATCCTTTGGAATATCTATCTATGTAGGCCTATGCATTTTGGAAGGCTTTGGAATGGGCTGGGTGAGGGAATTAATGGTCGAGGACATGCTTGTTTTTGTAGTTCAGCTTAGGAAGCATAATTTTGTTATGCTTCCAGATTTATAATGATAAGTGGTGTGGTGGGCATGTCTGACGCAGTGCGAGAATATGGTATTACGACTTTTCAATTGAACTGACGTGTGTGCGCGCGTGCGTGCGTACGCGCATACGTAAGTGCATGCGCACAAGTAAGTGTAGGCTATAGTAGTATATAGTAGCATTCGGTTTGTGGCTGACTCAGTTAATGCTATCAAATTTGTGGTTTGCACACATGCACACAAGATTAACGGATGCTGTCATTTCAATAATGACCAATCAGTAAATTCCGCTAATTCAAATGCGCATAGATCGCCACAATAATCACATATTGTCTCTCAATGAGCTGTAATTATCCCTTCAATTACCAAATTTGCTCAAGAAAATATTTCCTTATTAAATGTCCATTTGCAGGCTAAGAGAAGACAATTTTTGAAATTTTACCACTGAAATGATAAAGTTATTTCCGTGGTAAATTTTCAAAAATAGTCTTCTCTTGGCCTGCAAATGGACATTCCTCAAACAGAGGCAGGTTTTGGCTTTTTTCGTCATTAAAGCGTTAAACATGAACGATCACGTGGCTAGTTTATTTCACACGAGCCACTGCCCAGTGCGTCGCCCTTCATTCTGATAGCAATTAAAAAATTAATTCCCGGATTAAACCTGAACTTATTCTAGCTAATTATTTTGAAAGTAATTTGGCTGACAGTCCTTGCTGCTTTGTGGCAACAATAGCACAATCATTCATGACTCTCAGACGCATTTTTGTTTACAATTAACAGAATTTAAATTCGAGCATGTTGTAAATACGTAGGACGTCATTTAGACCAGTGCCATATCAAATGCGAATTGATTGATAAATTAGTTAAGAGGGAACGCGATGTATTTGAACAGCAGATTAGATATGGTCAATAGCTCTTATTAGATGTACGTAATCGATACTCGCTTGTAATACGATTAGATCGTCTCTGATCAAATAGAGACTGCGAGAGTGCAGGGTCTTAAGTAATCGAAACTGACTGATCGATACGCGATCAATCATTATTAAAGGGCTACTCGCATCCTCAATCATTCGTTTAAGACGAACTATGCAGACGAGTAGGGGACTCGAGTACCCGATATGGCAAGTATTTAGTGTTAGTAAATAGAGGAATGGGAACCGGTTGCAAACTTATGAAGATGCGACAGTGGACTGGACCGGACAGTTTAGGATCCGGTAGAATCTTATATTGACGTGATTTTAAAATTACTCAAAAGCCGAAATAGACATCTGAAGCAAACATCTACCAAGTGGATCTGTTCTAAGCTGAGTAGGTTTTTCATCTCTCTGTTTACACATACACTGAGCTGAATTGCGCAGTGTATGTGTGGACAGATCGATGAAGAAGAGTGTGCACGAATTTGATGGTTTCGCCCAGTTCAGCTGAGCTCATCTCCGTTTAGCGTATGTATGTTCATGCCTTTATGGTTTCGCTCACCTTGTTGTAGCTCAGATCTGCTTAGCTTTGAGCAAAGTGCCGAACTACAATAAACACACGAACGCTTCTTATCAGAACAGTCATCGGACCTCCATCCCAAACTCCTGACATTGCATTTAAAGAAGGGCACAAACTGTGAATGAATCACGTGCACAAGCAAGAAGATATATGTAATCCAGTGGCAATATTTGAGGATTTATAACATATCGTTTATGAACATAATGTCGCGGAGTGGATGGTTGCTGGTCAGTCATGGTTGCTAGGGTGTTTGAGGATTATCCGACTTCTGTGACACGATATAGGTGCCTGACCATTCCACGGTGCTAATAGTTTGTTTAACCACATGTAGATTCATCTGTACCGGACAAGACACAGGCTCTGAAAATGCAGGGTTTCATGTATATAAATCAATCTCTACACGTGAAAAACGTGGGCTGAGCTTACTTAGAACTGGAAGGGATATAGCTAGAAATGGATCCTCTATGACGTTCTCAGTAGGAGCTGATGAACTGCATATAACATGCTCTTTACGTGGGCTCCGGCTCATCGGGATGAGGTAATACGTCAGGTGGTAACGCACTGAGAACGAAACTGTCCACCTCGTTGTAAATATGGGACACGATGGGACTTGAGATCTAGGTACCATCGACGATCATCATGACCTGACTATTATTTGCATTAATCTCTCGATCTGGCGAGCATATATTTGGCACTAAACTATGAGATGTCATTTCGGATATGAATATTCATTAATGGCATTGTCATCATGTTGTCATTATAAGTTGTTTTGGTTTTGAATAGCAATGACCTAATATAGCAGTATTCCCCAGAGCCAAGTATATATGTAGACACTCATGTTTCATTTAGCTATGGCGTATTATATATATATATATATATATATATATATATATATATATATATATATATATATATATATATATATATATATATATATATATATATATATATATATATATATATATATATATATATATATATATATTCTATAGCAGTTGAGAATTGATGATAGCTTGAACAAGTTGCTGTTGAAATTAATATTAGATTGATTTGAATTACCTCGAGTATAAGTTGCTACTTCCGCAACACGTACTTGTCTCCCGATGTTGTTGCTTCATAGCAACAACCTGCAGACACGCCATTATTATATTATTATCCATAATGCGATGTTAGAATCGTGCTTGATTATATAAATAATCTATTTAGGCTTTAGGCATGTACATTTAACAAGTGACATTTTGGGCTCATATGTAATAGTGACGCATCCCATTTTGGAATGAGTGTCATTTCATTGACTGATTTTCGCCTGTCTGCTAAGACCTCGGTGTTTATATAGAGTTGGATATAAGAGTCTGCACAATATTGACGGATTTGATACTGGCACATCTTCAGGAAGATTTGCTTGGCATCAGATGTGTCAATACATTGTAAGACATTACCTTAAGATTTTGTATTAAGACATGGAGCTAAGATAAGCAGTGGTTAAATCGAACCGATTCTCTTTGTACTTCACAATAACAAGTAAGGATCTATGAATCATGTCTACACCAACTCGTGGCTTTTACTAAAATAAGATGGTAGTACATGGCAGATCAGAGGTCACCCTGTAATGAACTTTTATGTACGAGAACCGACTGAACCCTGTTGATTTCCCAATATTAGTGAATAGGACATGCTTAGTAATTAGCTGCCAAATTTGGTATTGGTGAGCAAATTAGTTAGCAGAAAAGTTCCAACATAGGTTAAATCCATCTTTATATAGTTTAAAAGTAGCTGATGTTTACAATTATTAACACTCGACCAGCTCATGTTCCTAAGATGAGTGGTTATTGTAATATAAGCTACCTTAGTTCGAATTCGTTATGGCTATTAGATTTACAGTATTAATTTAGTCAATTGTAAATGTTAAACTGTGAATGTTTGTATAAGTTATCAAGTTATTTCTTCAAGTTATCAAGTTGATTACAAGTTTAATAAATCTATATTCGTTATCGTTGAACGTAGGTACGTTAATTTGTTTACTAAGATTAAGTTTAGTATCTGTATATTATAGTATCTGAAATCTTCACTGAGCACTGAGTCGTCAGGCCCAGTCGTGACCGGTCGACTTCAGTCTTCGACCACAGTCCTAGTCTGCTGTAAGTAGGCAAATATTCTTCACCATGTCCCAGGATATAAGTTTGTCGATCAGCTGGTGATTGCCGAAGGCATAGGCAATCGTCTTCAGTCCTTGTTGCCTCTCTTCATCCAGGAGTATCAATCGGCACCCGTGTAAAACTGGGGAAGCTATGAATAATAGATTGAAGTAAAAGTAGCCTAGATATGGCGTGATTGGGACTTGCAATCGGGGACTCGATAGACGTCAACCAAACCAATAACTTCTCCTGACCCTGGTTCATCTATGAGTCGAACCGAGAGAAATCGCGTCTGGAATTGGCAAGTCAATTTCACTTAATTCAAAAGCTAAAATTCAACGGGGAATACAATCTATGTATAAATGTACTGTAGTGGTCTGGCAGGTGTGTATGGTCAACTGATAGTTAAACACTAGTATAGGATCCTAAGCTATCTGTGGAGAACCGGCTCAGGAGACCAGTGTGACTAAACCAGTCTCATCGGAGACACTAACTCTAAGGTTCAGCGATTATAACTCTGAACAACTAGGTCAGTCACTAAGCCGCTACAGAAAAAGGGGGTGGAGTTTCATTTTTAGCCCTAAATCTTCCCTTTCTCTCTCACATCTAGTCTGTGTAACCCAGACTACCTTTTCCACTACACGCGCCAAGTAATAACTTCACACAAAATTCTCATAAAATCTCTTTCCCATCCCCGATTCTTTCATTGATTGATCGGCACTGGTCTCATTGTCGGTTATTCTCACTGGTCTGCGCCAGCATCTTAGGTCAGCTGCAGAGGAGTACGCCCAAGCTCTTCATCCACTCCTCATAGCATCGAAGGTACCTTCATCATATGTCTCCTTTGTGTCAGACAGACATACATGTGAGAACTCGATTTTTTCTACAAGTTTATGAAGAGCTTTGTGGCTTTGAGCTGTTTTGCAGATAACGGAAGCAGTTCATCTGTGATCAGGTTGAACTTTGAAGAGAGGTCAATGTGGTTTCTGTGGGGTAGACAGCGTGATAGATGCGCCTTCACCAACAGCTTCCATAATGAGGTGATGGTTTGTATGATCAGAGCATTTATATGTCTCTGGTATGATGAATGTGGTAATTTTGTCAATTGCATGATTCAGTAGCTCGATGTTGATGACATCTGACTTGCGCCCAGCACTGGCCGTCGTTGCTCTTCTAAACTCTGCTTCTGGTATTTGTTCGGCAGAGATCTTGGCTGGCAATCAAACTGGCCTTTGAAGCAGTGTCGAAATGTCTGAACTCTTCACCGCTTAAAGCCGATGAAGTCTCCATCGTCTTATAGTTGTGTACGTCATGTTGTTGCTGTGGAGTGTCGATTGTGGATGCTTTTAAGGAAATCTCACCTTATCTTACACGAACCATTCAGGTGATAACATTTACCACTTATGATTCATTCCTGACATTTTAGCTTTTCATCATGCCGACAACGAAATGTATTCAAGCTCTAGTAGCTAAAACGTGATACATTTCTACAGCCTATGATGGCTGTCATGATTTACTTTTCAACCAATCAGAAAAAAACTAGCTTGTCTGCCTCGGTATATACGCTCAGTCATATAGGTGCCCTCTATAGTTTGGCAATGTGGTATAAAAGTAATGATACAAGTAAGCTGTTGAATATTTTGAAACTAATTTGACTGGCAGTTGTTGCTGACTTAGACAGCAACAACTTCCAGTCAAATTAGTTAAAAATATTCAACGAGATGAGTATTATATAATAAATAATGTAATACATTGGTACTTACATGACATCACACACTATCGCTTGAGGAGACAAAATGGCAGCGATCGTTATTCAACATATACGTGATATTGCAAAGCAGATAGTTGTGATACAGATATGGAAATGTGACAGGATATGAAAAATATGGAATCTATAAACTATAATCTGTCAGTACAATAAGACATTTGAGATGCGATTCATCGCTTTAAAGACTGGTCTGCACATATTATGTAAGAGATATCATTTACCATGTCATCGGTTCTTTTGATGACAAGTTTGTCAAACGTTGCTGATTTGACACATGCTCTTGTTGCGGTTCTAAGTTCAGTCTCTGATACAGCTGCATTAATGGATGTCAAAATGGAACACAAAGGATATAGAGGGTAAGATGATGCAAGTCTGTTGTTGGATGGAATGTTTACTGAGAGCAAAGGATGATGGTTAGTTAAGACTTAAGAGTGTGATTTTGATACAACAAGACTGTGGCCTAAAACCACCACATTATCCCAGCGACTACACCACCGCCCTCCCCTAGCCCTAACACCACCACGATGACATGCGGCCGACTACTCCACCGCTTTACCACCAGCACCAGTAGCACCATGAAATGATAGCGACTACATCACCACATCGCCACTAGCACAATCGCTACGACATAACAGCCACAACACTAATACTACACAATTAATATCACCACCATGATATGACACCCAAACACTGCAACTTTCACCATCATTAGCAGCACCACCACGATATAACAGCAAAAACACCATAACTAGCAACACCATTAGCACCACCACCACAATATGACAGCAAAACACTACAACTATCAACATCATTAGCACCTGAGGTTATTGCCCATAATACGGAGAAATAGTGCGGGCGCCTTTATGCATTTCAGGTCAAACGTTATATGAGAAAGATGTTCCTGGTCTTGAATACCGGTCCAGTACAAGAGCTGGTTTTATCTCTTCGTTGCTGGATTTAGTAGACAATGGACCGTTCCAGTTTTAGCTATGCCTATCCAATCTCTAGCTAAGCTCCACCCACGCTTCACCCGTGTGGGATCGATCGATCCCTGACTATCAATTTCCAGGAAAGTATACAGGTGAGCTGTTAAGTATTTTGAAACTAATTTGACTGGTTGCTGTTGCTGCCTATGCCAACAAAATGTTTATTAAATACTAAAGACATACAAGTCGTAAAATAACTCTGAAGTCCGTCTTCAATTAAGCGTTTGTGACGTACTTATATACACCATTCATGACGTCGTTGACTATGAGGTCATACTACGCGTCACATAGTTGATTATGACGTCTTATATTGGATGGATAGGTCCATTCGCTATAACTAGTTGCATTGTTACAATTTCATGAATTTAAATGTTCTCCCATAGTTACATACCATGCGTCTGGCTAAATGAAGATTCCAGCCAACTTCTGTTAGTCAAATGCCACTGGAAAGATAATATATTTTGTTTTCTGAAAACGGTATTAATAAAAATCGCCGTTGTTCAAGACAACGACAGCCTTCAAAAACATCGTTTTATAGTAGAATATGGGAACTACGTTTATACAAAGCAACCTGCGTATCGTGGATGCTGTATAACTGTAACAGCTGAGCAGATCCAAAGGCAGCTATAGAGAAACTTGATGACTGCCACCGCAAACACCATCAATGGACACAGAGGGCCAGACAGCATAAGTTCAAATTATGCACTAGGCAAGGTGTGTAACACATCGCCCAGCAAAGATGGTCCATGTTTGGCCATGTGCTAAGAATGCAGGAACAGTGAGCTTTGGAATTCGCCCTACTGGGAGCCAGCAAATACAAAGCCAGGAGAGGACGCCATTGCATAACTCTGTCAAGTGTGCTACGAGGCGACCCCAAGAAAGCAGGACTCGGTACATTAAAATCAAGAATGTACCTGACGAAGCTAAAGATTTTGGGTGAGGACAAGACACAGTTGGCAAAAGCGAAGAAGGACTGATTGCAGTTGTAGGATGTTTCTACTAATACAGCCGCAGAATACAGGAATCATACATGGGTGTGATATTATTACACCCTATCCAATCGTTCCAACAAGCCACTACTGCCGGATGTTAAACAAACCCAAACATGCTCATTTGTTCATTTTTGCAATTTTCACATGACGGAAGAACATATTGGTAAGTATCTTGAAACAAACACTCTGAAGGTTGTTCGGAAGTATGTATAAACGCGACCCGTGATAGTTCACTACATGGTATTGGTCTTGAGACTAGCCTTTTGAAGGCGAGGCCGACGTTACTCGGGGAATGAACCTTTCCAGTTTTAGCTATGTCCCGCCCATCTCAAGCTAAGCTCCAACCAAACCTCGCTTGTGTTGGGATCGATAGATCTCTGAACACCCTGACTATCAATTTCCAGAAAACTAAAAGGGAATCTGTTGAATATTTTGAAACTAATTTGACTTGGCGTCCAGTCAAATTGGTTTGGTTTCAAAATGTTCAACAGTGTGTTTAGTAAATAAGTTCGTACAACGTGTCGGACTAGTAAGCGTTTAAGACGGACTAAATCGAGTCATTCATGCTGTAATTGATTATGACGTCATCCTACACGTCACGTAGATGATATATGACGTCATATGATGGATGGAAAAATTGGAACGGTCCGTTGAGGGCAGCAGCATTTACAGATGTACAGGAGAGTTAATTATTAAGTTAACATGTTTCCAAAACAAAAACAGAACCCTGTTAGTTAATACAATTTTGAAGATAATGTAACAAATGTTCTGTTAAATAGTTTTGGTCTTAATTTGATTGGAAGCCAAGTATTAGAATCATACTGCACAAAGCTCAGTGAATACATATGTTACTAGGTCGAAAAATCCGATTCAGCTTTGTCTTCGTAAAAATTAAAATCGTACGCACACACACACACGCACGCACGCACGCACGCACGCGCGCACACGCACACACACGCGCACACCTTTGATCGGAGAATGTGGGTGTTTAATCGGATATCCTGTAGACACAAGCTTGGGTTTAGACAACTTAACATTACCTGTCGCGCGGATCTAAATGTTAATGTGTTACGTGAATGCCTCTTCAAAATCGTGTCTGAACAAATTTAAAACCTGGCGGCTATTAGCTTTTCTTAAGCGACACATGTCAGGGATTTGTAGCAGCTGGCGAACGGAGGATTAGTTATCGTTCTTAAAAGACAAAGTTTCAGAATTAGTTTCAGAGGATAACGTAAGTGATGAATATGTATGTGGGAGGAATGGTGGTTGGGGCTATTGTAAGGAGAGAGAGCGAGAGAGAGAGAGAGAGAGAGAGAGAGAGAGAGAGAGAGAGAGAGAGAGAGAGAGAGAAAGAGAGGGAGAGAGAGAGAGAGAGGGAGGGAGGGAGAGGGAGGGTGGAGGGGAGGGAGGGGGGAGGGAGAGAACGAGGGAGGGAGAGAGAGAGAGAAGGAGGGGAGAGAAGGCGGGAGAGAGAGAGAGAGAGAGAGAGAGAGAGAGAGAGAGAGAGAGAAAGAGAGGGAGAGAGAGAGAGAGAGGGAGGGAGGGAGAGGGAGGGTGGAGGGGAGGGAGGGGGGAGGGAGAGAACGAGGGAGGGAGAGAGAGAGAGAAGGAGGGGAGAGAAGGCGGGAGAGAGAGAGAGAGAGAGAGAGAGAGAGAGAGAGAGGGAGAGAGAGGGAGAGAGATAGAGGGAGTGAGTTAAGACATATTTTTGGCTTAAGATGAGCGAAGCATTTATGCTTAATATTTGAGATTGCACTTTCGATTTCTGAAAAGTCACATAAACTGCAAGATGTATATTCATTGAGACCTGAAAGAAATCAAGTAATGAGCTGTCTATATGTGTCAATTTCGGGAAAACTTACCAAATCGTGCCAGAGGTCTTTGTTAGCAAATATGTGTGTTGTACCTGCGAATGTGTTTACTATTAAGCTTTTTTCGGTAGTGGCAACTATAATTGCGATTATATACATATATAAAATCAACGCGAGTGCATAATTAAAATGCGGGAATCACTTGTGAATCATACCCCCCCCCCTCCCCCTAAATATGTCATGTCAGAAACTAAAACATAAAAATTTGTCGATGATATAACTCATATAATCAGCATCTCTAGTAAACAATAATGCCAGGATGATCAGTGCTATGTATGTGGGAATGACAGAACAGAGGCTGTAAGACTTCCTTCCATTTTGCAGTAAAAAAAAAAAATTTAAAAAACTCATGAATGAAACTTTTTGTCAAGACCGCCACAAGCCATGAATATAGCCATTCTTTAATATATGTGCCAATCCATCCAATAGAGTTATCGCCCCTGTCATAGCTCTCCCGTACCATCTCATTTTTGCGGCGGACAAAACAAAACAGTGAAATTATTTAAGCTAAATTTGATATCTGAATCATGTCTCTTTGCAGAGTATATTAATTAGATGTCACGACCGAACGCTTGCCCAAGTTTTCTTAAATGCATTTATCACTGCCTATGATAAATTGTAATATTTAGAATGACAGCCTATTTTGATAAGCATAGAACAATTACATCCACTGAGAAAAACAAAATGACAGCATCGATTAACAGCACATCATACTGTCAAGACCGTCACAGTCAAGACAATCACGTTCCTTATTTTTAAGTCATGGAAATCTTCACATTTCTTTACATCAGAGATGCCTTATTCATGTATGTGTCCTATTAATAAAGTAGTTTATGTTATCAATATACCTTCCCTTGCACAATATCAGGGAAATTTGCATTTTGTCAAGACTGCCACATACATCAAGTCCAGCACATTGAACCTTTCATTTGGATTCATACTTTTACAGCTAACTAGTGGATTCATTATTCATTAATTTCCCTTATATATTTTCTTGATAATTTTGTGTCAAATACAGCATATCTGCATACTAGTTTTGACCAAATCACCCCTGATACATTCAAATCAAATCAAATCAAATAAACTTTATTTGCCGCTATTTTATGATTATATATACATTGATCATAGGAATCCATCAAAGGCAATGCCTATAAGGCGATGGAACCTTTACATGTATAACGTACAGACATCACATTATCAAAGACAATACTTCAACACTCTACACATAACATAGACAATAAAAAGGAAAAGAGAGAGAGAGAGAGAGAGAGAGAGAGATAGAGAGAGAGAGAGAGAGAGAGAGAGAGAGAGAGAGAGAGAGAGAGAGAGAGAGAGAGAGAGAAAGAGAATAATTATAAGGGTGGTTATGTTGTAGCATCCACTTGCATTGTGTGAATTTTTATTTTTTATTTTTAAGTGAGGTGACAGTTTATTTATGAATACGTGTATGACCTTGGCATATATGGGAGTGGGGTGGTGGATCTTCATCTTATTATTATCTGTATCCTTATGTGTCTGGAGCCGCATCTCAAAGACTACTGATCAAATTGGTCTAAAATCCCAACACAAGGGGTTATGAGGGTATTGACGAAATCGATAGGAACGGAGGTAGTGAGGACATAATTTGCAGGAAATGGATTAAGATTAAGCGTGGCGAGTTATAAAATCATCCTCTCCAATCAAGCCAAATGAATAAAAAATTCATATAATTATATATCAAACGGTTTGAAATTTGACATTTTTGAACCAGCATTTTGGTGCATTTGCCGGAAACTGACCCATATAGCGTGTATATCATATGATGCCAACAAAAGGACAATGTGTTATTCTCAATCGCAACTTATCTTTGGCTTTTCCGCTAGCATCATTACCTATATTGTATCTATGACTGATTTCCAACGCGGTCGTAGATGCATTATATCCTGATAACGCAAGGCACTAGGTCGGTACTGGTTTAATACCGGCCCAGTAACCTGTGTAATCAGGATAGCGTCTACAACTCAGTTGTGTATGGCATGATGTATTGGCAATCATCTCGGGAATCGGCCAAGTCCAACTGTCTTTCAAGAGGTCAGAGAAGACTGGCCTATACATCCTATTCGGCCATCAAAACAATATTCAGATATCTGGTGAGTGATAGCATGTCTGTTCCTCTCCGGCTCGAGATGATAGGTCTTATTGAGCATATCTAAATGTAAATGTCCCCACCACACTCGTCATTCTGCGCTAAACACGAGGTCAGGAGTTTAGTCTGCTAACGTAACTCAATCATTAGGTTACAATTATTCATCTATCAGGGGCGAATTTAGGTGGTGTCCCACGGTGCACGGGACATACACCCAACCCCACCCCGCCCCACCCCCAGACAAGCAGACCAAAATGATAGTTTTTATTAAATTATTTTACAAAATAGCCAAACCACATCATTATTGTGTGCACCCTCGTTTACTGTTCGGTTTTCAAATTCAACATTTAGTGACTGCAACTATAGCGCTAACTTATTATCAATGAACACAAATAATCTATTCTAAATTATGATAAATAATAAGAACCCCGAGTCAGAGAGATTCATTGTGTCTGTGAATGTGGCCACCCCAACACAGCAACTGATACCCTCAATGTCTGCAGGAAAGAAGATTTTCACAATATCCATCGGCTTCTAAGGATCCTTTGCACCATTGGTGTTACCTCATGTGAGACCGAAAGGGCTAGCTAAGTGAGCTTAGCTATGTCAAGGCATACTTAAGAGCAACAATGGGACAGAACAGACTTAATGGGTTGGTTCTGATGCATGTCCATTATGGCATGGCAATCGATGTAGAGGAGCTTGTGACTCGTTTCGCTAGATGTCATCCACGAAGACTTGTTAATATGATAGAATCAGACTGAGATAGTTAGTCCTAATAATTATTTTCTATAAGTTCTCAGAGTTACTCTTCTTACACATAGTGTTAGGTTTCTTTTGACTGGCTTTGTAATTTGTTGGAATGCATTTAGTTTTGCATTAAAACAATACAAATTTGATAGTGATTTGAGTTTATAAACTGTGATCTAACCATCCTGGATCTGCATCGTTCTGACAATATACATGTTTTATCTAGTTTACCCCCAGACCCCTCCACACACCCACCCCCACACACCCCAGACTGGTGAAACAGTTTCAATTTTGTTCGCCATGAGATTAACCCATTTCTAAGCTTAATTAGGATTTTCTACATTCACCAATTATGTCCAAAATGTCATGGGAATACATCTTCAAATATCAAACAAAAAAGTATATCCACAAAAGAGATGAAAATGCTGTTAAATGCCATTTCAGAGCATATAATTTACAAAACATTTCCGGGGGAGAACCCCCAGACTCCCGCAGTAGGGGTGTGTGTGCGTGTGTTGGGGTTGGGGGAGGGGCGCACCTCGGATCCTATGGCCTCTGAAAGACCAACCTTACCACACCATAGACTTAGCCTGTGTCAATTAAAAGGCAGTCCATAGTCAGTGGGGGAAAATTCCTTGGAAAAAAATTTAAGAGTACAATGACCATTACAAATAATAATTTTATCAGTCAACTGAATCATATTCACCTCCAGAAATGCAGGAGAGACCATTTGAGAGAACCCAGATGTAGAAATTTAGAGTCGGACAGCCCCTTAAAATATTCCTGGATCCGCCCCTGTCTATAGTGTTTATGTATATGAAACATTGTAGAGCAATCCACTTAGCTAATAACTGAGGGTTAAGTATGCGCAACTCGATGTATCCAAATACGGTTATGCCTATAGGCTATGTCTGATATATATATATATATATATATATATATATATATATATATATATATATATATATATATATATATATATATATATATATATATATATATATATATATATATATATATATATATATGACTGCGCTGGAAACCTTACTCCAGGCGCTCACGCACGCACACATGGACGCACGCTATTATTAAACTAGCAGAGCCACCACAATATCCACACATCGATTTAAACGTGGCTTAAGTATATTTAATACTCTAAGACAGATGGTATAAAACGGAGTATTTTTAATTGTTTAAGCGTCTGTTTTGTTAAATTTCGCACTTGATTAGGAAATCAATCCTAGTCCAGTTGTCAATGGGACTGCCATGTCGTACTCAGACAAATACACTCTATGCCAGTGGCTTATTGTGAATGTCATAGCGCTCTAGAAACCTACAACCAAACCAGAGTTAGCAATCAACGGACACTTCCAGCTTATCCATCCATCCATCCTATAACCTCATAATCACCTACCTGGCGTGTAACATGAGGTCACAATCAATGACGTCATGAATGACGTGGATAAGTTCTTAGCAAACGCTTAATTGATGACAGACTAAACGTTGTTATACGAATTGTAGATCTTTACTATTTCATAAACATTCTGTTGAATATCTTGAAACTAATTTGACTGAGTGGCAAATTCAAAGTCAAATTACTTTCAAAATATTCAACATCTTACCTGTGGTGTTTTCTAGAAATTGAGATTCAGGGAGTTCAAGGATCGATCGACTCAACATGAGTGAGGTGTGGGTGGAGCTTAGCTAGAGATCGGTGATGCATAGTTGAAACTGGATTCTTCCATTACCCCTTGGGGCACAAGATTGTGGTTCTTGAAGAGAGATGGTCGTACTTAGCGAACCACCATCTTGTGAAATCAAAAGTCACATCCTACAACATCTGTATTCTGAGACCACCTGCCTTTAAAAGACCACTTTTAACCCTTTAACTATTCACTTTTTTCAAGAAAATTTTAATTTTCTCATAGAAAATGTCCATTTGCAGACCAAGAGAAGATTATTTTAGAAAGTTTATCACTGGAATGACTGGCTCTGTTATCGAGCCAGTCATTCCAGTGATAAATTTTCAAAATAGTCTTCTCTTGGTCTGCAAACGTACATTTCTCAAGACCACTGCAAATAGACATTTGTCAAGACCACTGCAGAGGCCGTTTTTGGCTACCATCAGTGTTAAAGGCTTAACAGTTTCAATTATATTTAGATGCCTAGACAATGAACCCGTATGCTTGTCCGAAAGGCGTTTGTTTGATCATCCGTACATTCCTTTGATCAATCGTTATTAGTTAAGGTGAGTGCGTATTTAACACGAGTCACGTGATTGCCCAGAAGATATGGCTATAACTTGGGTGATTGGTCCGGTAATTACTAACTAATGACGATAATTTGCATGCATTGATGACGGATTGCAGCACCCCGCCCACCTACTTTTGATATGTCACATATGATGCTGTCAATTATGTAGCTTAACAAGAGAACAATTAGACTCGTGTCACTGATTCCGGTTATTCTTAGAATTACCACATTTTCCCACGTTCATGATACTACAGATTCAATAAGGAAAAGAGATATAATGTTGAATATTTTGAAATTAATTTCACCGTAAGATGGCGTTGCTACACAAATACCTTCCACTGGCTTTAGTTTCAAATTACTTAACTATGGTTGCCGTAGAGTTGAGATACTGAGAATTCATAAGTAAATGGGTTAGCCTAATGTTGGCGGCATCAAAAGTAGAAATCGACCATAAGCTAACAATTTTCTTCTAGACAATAC
This sequence comes from Chaetoderma sp. LZ-2023a, assembly GCA_034401795.1. Classification (NCBI taxonomy): domain Eukaryota; kingdom Metazoa; phylum Mollusca; class Caudofoveata; order Chaetodermatida; family Chaetodermatidae; genus Chaetoderma; species Chaetoderma sp. LZ-2023a. The sequence goes on from CM067362.1 coordinate 68,139,761, forward strand.
ATATGGTATTTTACTGAGGTAAGTTTCACACCCGGAGGGCAGATACGTAGAATCATCTCGGCCAGAATGAACTATCGAGTTCTATGTGGTAATGGTCTCGAAAAAAAACAAGTTCGACATCAAACTAATTACAACAGAATATTTTTGGAACAATGTATTTCGATATGCTAAAAGTCCAAAAAGTTACCTGCGGGGAAATGTGCCGATATGTATAAATCCAATATGGCCGCCATGTATAAGAAATCTGTCATATATCTGGTCTTGGAGAACATATTTGAGATGATTAAGCTCTCAGAATTGGCTTTATAGGAGTAGGAATAATTTAGAATACATGTTCATTTGATCGGGTAATAAGATCATTTGTATAAATCCATGATAGACGCAGTATTAAGCACTCATGTCGGTAACCTTCAAATTCAGTCAGAAATTCGTTTATTAAAATTTATTGAAATACTCATATCTTACAAAAAGCTCAGTGAGAAGACTTCCTATGATATGAATGCCGTACTAATCAGAGGTGTCCGCATCATCACTATCATTAGGTAGTAGTAGTAGTAGTAGTAGTAGTAGTAGTAGTAGTAGTAGTAGTAGTAGTAGTAGTGGTAGTAGTAGTAGTAGTACGTAGTAGTAGTAGTAGTAGTAGTAGTAGTAGTAGTAGTAGTAGTAGTAGTAGTAGTAGTAGTAGTCGAAGTGAACGCACGCGTTTATTTAGCTCTGCAATTGCTGCCCGAATTTGCTAGTTTCTAGCGCGATTTTGTAGATAAATTTTATACATATATTTCGTATTAGTATTTCCTTTCAAACTTTATGTTTAATTTGTAAATTCTTGTCTTGGTTGGAGCACATTTTGTGTCTCTATTTTCTAAAGGCATTCCTCTTAGCTGGCGGTTTCCGCCATTTAATAGGGCTCCTCTTACTGTGGTCAATGCAATACATTTCTCCCCGCGCCAGTCTGCTATTTCTATAGTTCGTAGGCTAACGCATTATATTTGGCAAGATCGCTTGAGTGAGTGAATTTAATTCCTTTGTCATTTGTAAGCACAAGCCTAGTTCTTTAACTATATAAATCCATATAGTCAGTTGGCTGTCCCCGGTCAACTCGAACAGACTAACAAATATTTGACTGTACTATCTATTCATATATTTGTTAGTATACTTTAATCGGCTAGGTGTTAGTGAACCACTTAGAAAGTGGTTCAAACTAACAAATATACGACTGTACTCTCTATTCGTATATTTGTTGGTAGACGTCAGGGTTTCAAAAGGGGACACTATTTATTTAGTGTTCAGCTCTTTCCCTGACGTCCTGGTGTTATATAAGTATATATTTATTATATATTGCAGTAGTATGGGGTTCCTCCTTTGATACACCACCATGGCAACCTATAAGCGTACCCTAAGCCTTAAAATAACAACTAAGGGGTGGGGTGTCACGGCTATCGACGTGTATCATGGGTTAAAAGACGTCGTTGGCGCGGGACCTGCTACTTTGCAGGGGCTTATCAATGTTACTAAAACCGTATGGAATGTAACAGTGTCAAATGAGGGGGTCAAGGAAAAGCTTCTGGAAGATGTTCTTATTGTAAAAGGTGGAAGTTTGAAACGTAGAGGAAATCGAGTCAGATAGGTTGCTAGGGAAGATGAAAGTTCCACTAGAAATTCTAGATGACAGAATCATGAGTGAACTCAAGAAGTATGGCAAAGTGCAAAAGATTGAACGGGAAACGTATCCCTTTGACAGAACGCTAGTAAACGGTGTAAGACGTATTTGGTTTGATAAAGTGGATAGCCCTTTACCAAGCAGATTGACGCTTGATGGCAGCTTTATCCTGCCCTTATGGTATAGAGGGCAAATTAAAGAATGCCGGATCTGCCTAAGTACTGACCATTTGGCAACAGATTGTCCCAATCGAAACAAATGTTTGCTCTGTGGTTCAGTTGACCATTTTAAATGGCGCTGTCCAAAAATCAAAACAAGCCCTCAGTATCAGGAGATAATCGTCCATTAAAGGATGCAACTGAGTCAAATGCTTCTGAAGCAACCGCTACGGAAGCTGTTGTTTTGGTTCATGCCACTGTAAATGACACAAACAAATCATCAAATCCTGTTAAACTAACTACAGTTGATGAAATTCATGTATTAGAGGAGGGTATAACCTTAAGTCAAGAAAATACTCAAAATGCAGTGGAGCCAAATGTTGCTGTAAAAGACACGCAGGAAAATGATGATCTTACAGAAGAGCTAGTTTACAATTCCTTAGAAGATGGATTAAAATTAGGACAGGATAAGTTTAGGACTCAGAAAACAGAAAGTTCAGTCGATTTTCCGCTAAGCCCACTTGATTTAAGTCAGCTTGAAGATATGGTAAATGATGCTCCTTCCAAATGTTACTTAAGTAGCAATAAGCGTAATAAAGAAGACAATAGCTCAGAATCTGAGATTGAAGTAAATGATATGGATGATGATACAATGTCAGTTGCCGAATTAGATGTGTCCATTCAAACACAGAGTTCACAGATGAAAAATGAAATGGTAATGTACCGATCAGAAGGGGGTGAAGTGTTAGTGCCATATGTAACGCCGAGAGGCGTGAAATATCGTCTACTGCGCCATGATTCTGATATTTCCAAATATGAATATTTGTCTGTGGTAGAACTAGGAAATATTGAATTCGCAGGAAAATTAGGTAAATGGTCTAAGAAACGAGCTAAAAACCCCAAATCTAGTTAATCTAATGATGGCGGTTGTAAACATCATTTTACAAATTATGATTATCTGCACCATCAATTGCAGAGGATTAAATACCGAATTCAAGCAGCGCCACTTGCTTGAAGAATTAGCAAATGAGAGAGTTGATATTGCTTTTCTACAAGAGACAAAATTCAAAAAGCTGAAGTGTATGAATCTCTCAAAGATATTTCAAAAGGGCAGATTTTTTTTCCTTTATCACAATATAATAGTGCGAGAATGGCCAATCTTATCCTGCCCCGCTGTTTCAACTTTGTTGACGTTATATCGTCGTCATCAGATCCAAATGGACGATGGATTTGTGTATCAATTGATGTACTAAACACAAGTTTAAACATCGTCGTGTCGT